>OU898277.1:88647740-88887671 GCA_918026665.1 Diabrotica balteata
TCAATTTTATGCTTAACAACGGTAGTTATTCCCGTCTTTCCTCCTTTCGATACGAAAATATCACGATACTGCCGAAGAAATTCCCTTAATTTCCTTTTCTCAATCTGATTCAGAGACTGTCCAGCAACCGCAATCATTTGATCAAATTTATCGTTGGAATTATCAGACGTTGTCGTCTGACGGATTATGGATGTGACAGGTACACAAGTTCCTACAATTGTCTCTTTCTTGATGGTCACTGGGTAGTCATTGACATTAATAAGTCTCACAGGAATTTCTTTAGCCGAAGTCACTAATTCTTTTCCAATTATGATTTCACGGCCAACTTCGTCGTCATGATTCCAAGGCTCCATCATAACAGGTGTTCCTTCGTCCACAATTCTCTGTAGCCGCGCTACTATTATCGTTTCACTTCTCGCAGGCACGACTGTATCTTCTTTAACGGCTGCTTGCATAGTGTTGTCATCATGTGGATGGAGAAATACCTCCTCGTTACCAACTTTGATTACCTTATTCTTAAAATCTAATTGGAATCCATGCGTATTCATTACGTCCATTCCTAATATAACATCCTCTTCGATGTCAGCTACTATAACAGTATGGACGAACTTTTCTGTTCCAATTCCTAATTGTACCTGGATTTCTCCATGAATGTTATCATTTTCACCTGTAGCGGTCCGCAGTCCGCACCTCGTTGGTAACACTTTCTTACGGCTGTTTATAACTGTCGGGCGAATAATGGTTCTTGTCGCTCTGGTATCTACCAACAACGTATGCTTTTTACCATTTATTTCTCCATCTACCTATACACTATCTTCACGACATTTCAAAGAAGCTATTAGTATGAGAGGGTCTTTGGAAAAGTTCTGGGTCGAAGCTGTCCCCCTAAGGCCAACCCGTTCTGGTTTTGTCTTCGGTCTTATGGTCTTCGTTTTCTTGTGTGTCATGCTTTTCACCATATTAACGAGCTGGTCAAGTTTATCTTCATATCCTTTCTCTTTTACAGTCCTAACTTTGCTATACCCGCCAGAGGCCTGCGTAGCTGACTCGCATTCGAGGGCGGCAGATAAGACATCAATCAGCGTCTTGTGACGAGCTAATCGTAGTGTTCTTTGCATCTCATGATCACAAAGACCATCAATAAACGTTTGAACGGCCAACTTTTCCATCATGTCTTCGGGAGCTGTTGGATAAACATATCGCACTAATCTGGCGATATCTACTTCATATTCTTGAAGAGCCTCATCTTTTTTTTGTCTTCGATTTTTGAGCTGCGACTGATATACATGCTCCAAGTGTTCGTGGCCATATCGCATATTTAACCTCTTCTTCAGTTGTTCGAAATCATCCGTCTCCTCTACGGCTATGGTCTGGAGCACATCTAAGGCATCTCCTCGAAGAGCTTTAGTCAGGTTTACAACCTTTTCTTTTTCTGACCATCCATTCGCTCTTGCAGCTGATTCGAACTGTTTCATGTAGTTGTTCCATGACGATTTTCCGTCGAAAGTTGAAACTTTGCCATGAACATAACCCCCGCTTCCTTCAAATTTCGGCCGTGTTTCCAACTTACATTTCGTCTCCTCTTCTTTTGTCTCTGCTGTAATTGGATTGTTTTCTCTCTCTGCTGTCCCTGTTTTCTCCATCTTCCTTTCCATCTCTTTTATCTTCTCTTCGAAGGCCAACATATCGGCAGCAACTTGGTTCTTTAACGAAGACACTCTATTATCGAGGGCAGACATCTCAGAAGTGACTTTAGAGATGTTAGCAGAAACTTTGCTTTCTAGAGAACAAATCCCGTTAGAAACTTTGTCCTCTAATGATGCTATATCACAGGAGACTTTGGCTACATCATCAGAGACTCTGGCTACATCATCAGAGATTCTGGCTACATCATCAGAGACTCTGGCTACATCGGAAGAAACTTTGTTCTCTAATGATGCGATGTCACCAGAAACCTTGGCTATCGACGAGATGACAGCAGCATGCTTGTCTTCAAATATATAAGTTTCCGGATTCAAACCTTCTTCCTCCAAAGCCTTCTTTAGTCGTTGGACTAACTCAGTCTTTTTTCCGGTAGAAGCTAATTCTCTGTCTTCAAGATGCCTTCTTAGATTCGTAACTGTGAGCTCGTAAATCGTAGCCATTGTTCACCAATTTCACTTCTTTTCAAAAATTCAAATTAAATTTATCTACAATCCCGCTTTTTTATTTGAATATCATACTCCTGTACACCACTGTAGTATATTTATATTGTTTTAATTTAATTGTCTTTATTCTAATTCATTGTCTATATTCTAATTTATTAAAACTCACGATAAATAATTACTAATTTATTAAATAACTTTACAAATTTATGTTACGTTTCGTTACAATTAAATCGCGTTTCCCGATCTTCTTATGACTAACTCCTCAATGAGAATCTTCCGGTATTTATATGAAACCAGCTTGAAAACAGAATGTTGTAGAAAACACGATGCCGTTCTCGATCTCGACGTAGACACAGCGGCGACTGGTCTCAAAACTGGTATGTTCTTTATCGGCTCGCCCCAGAAAATTCGATTGTTGTTTGTTTAGCGAAGGGGACCCAAATGATGTCAGGTAGATTTTTGACCTAGAAATTACGAGAATCAATACAAAAGAATTAGTCATAAAATATTTACAGTTCTATACGCCATAACATTTAAAATCGTAACAGTAGGAAAGTGTTCTTGAATAAATAAAAATAAAACTTTTGTAGTATGATGTTCATGTAATACTTAACTTATAACTCAATTATAGAAGGCCCTGTATGTCAAAAAACAACATTTGGTACCTGGTAAATGTAAAACATTTTGAGTTATAAGTTCATGAACATAAATATCTGATTATGTGTTAACGGACTAAGTGGTTTGGTAAAGTAACAAGAACGTTACTTTAATATTTCGTAAACATTTTTTTGAATAAATTTTAAAATCCTAATCCTCTTAATGATTTTCTAAATTCTTAAAATTTAAGTTGGTATTAAATAACGCAACCTACTGCGCTGTAAGGGACATGACCTTCGGTCTAATAATTAGAACTCATTCTGGTTTTAACTTTTTGGTAAACAACTTCGTTTAACAGGAAAAAAAGTGTAGGCGACAGAGCGAGGCTAAATTTGTTTTAAAGAATATTAATTTTGTTGGGGAAGGAAAGTATGGAGTTTTTCAGTTGTTTTATAGTGTAGAATCGTTGATTTAAAAGCCACCTCTAATCGGTAAGTTCTTTAAATTATAA
Organism: Diabrotica balteata; assembly: GCA_918026665.1. NCBI lineage: Eukaryota > Metazoa > Arthropoda > Insecta > Coleoptera > Chrysomelidae > Diabrotica > Diabrotica balteata. Next base: position 88,650,996 of record OU898277.1, read on the forward strand.
ATAAAAAGTGTAAAAACTATCAGCCATTTTATCTTCTACAATATCGTCACTTTTTCTTCGATAGTGTAATATCTATCTATCATTTCTCACATTATTTCCTTAAGAAACATTCTGTATTTATATATAATAATGTTATAAAATCATATCAATTTTCTATTTTATTTCCCAGCCTTAAAAACATATAATTATCCATCGTTAAATTATCTATTATCTATTAAGAGCACCTGTAAAAATATTCTGCCTTACCGTCCTTTTATATTCAAAAATATATCCGTGTATCAAAAATATTTCCTTAAAATTATCGATTTCATCAATTTATTTTACATCAAATAGTGTCAGACCATGCGAAGGTCACATTAGTTACAAAATCATTACAGCATCATACAAAAGCATACAGCATACATCAAAATCATACAAGCTCCCCAGCAACTTTTTGTCATATTTTTTCCCATCTTTTTATTAAGTGTAAGGAGGAATAGTAACTCAATTGTTCTTTTTAGCCTACCCTCACGAAGGTAAATCCGGAATCAAGGATTTTTCTTTTATTTAATTTTGTTGGGGAATTAAATTACTACACACGGAAAAAAAATTACGTTTTGATTTTGCCCATTTGCCATCTGGTCCATCAGGGGTCCAGAGCTCTACCGACTACTCTTGGACCAATTCCGTATACCAGCCGAAAGACCTCCCTTATTTAGAGGGTGGAACCTTGTTAATTTTTAAATTGTTTATCCATTAATTTAATAATTTTGTTCATAATATTTTTTCTTTCAATCATAAATTTTAATATTTCACTTAATAATAAAGACCTGTCATTTTTTCTAAATAACTATAAATTACATAAGCATTATTTTTTTTACGTTCAGGTTGAGGTTTTAAATCGTCCCTTGTAACTCGGTTGTACGATTTTTTGTGCACACATTTAATCAGAGAGTTATTTTTTTTAGATTTTATTATCATTATATATTTAAACGTTTGGACACTTATCTCGTCAAGATAGTGTCCTTATTACTTGTTACTATTATATTCAATAATGCCAGAATACAGAGTTGCATCTCTGAGGCAAATAAATTACCTTTTTAGGTCAATTATTACCATTTTTGTTTCCATATTTTATTATTTGTAAATTTAGATCATCCAGGATCAGTTGTATAACCAGGGCATTTATTTTTTGTATATAACTAGATTAGCTGTACATAATTGGTGGTGGGTATATTAAATTTAGATTGTATATATTTGGCTAGAGATTAAAGTTTTTGTGACAACTAAATATTTCAATTCATACCTATATCCTTTTTTTATTTTAGCAAATAGCTTTACAAGATACCTTGGAAAGTTTAGGCAAATACTTTCCTGGCGCCCACTCACATTTTGGAGCAACTTCTATAATCATTTTTATTTACCTTAGTTATATACCTATAGATTTTTTTATATTAACTTTCATTTTCTGTCATTCATTTTCTAATTCTACGGTCTCTGTAGAGCATGCAAATTGGCCGAATTCTCCTTTGAGTGTCAAGCAGTCACTCTCCGGCACCTTCTGCTTAGCCAGCTTAAATTATACGTTATCCTTTCCATTATCCTACACGTTTTTGTTACATTGGCGTCCAACAGCCCAAAGCATTTTTGTTATATTGGCGTCCAACGGCGCATAAATCTTTTTTTGTTATAAAGTTTTAGTGTATTGACTATTATATGAAATGAACAAAATTTGATGGTTGGGACATGGTTGTGTAGTATGTTGATAGTATAGTAATCTACTTATAACTTAAGAAAGGCCCTATCTGTCATAAAGCAACCCTAGATACGTGAGAAATATAAAAGGAAAAGTTTAATGAGTTGCAGGTGTATATTGACCTTAATTGTGATAATGGAATGGTTATGGTTGGCTCTGTTAAAATTAAGTAAAACGAAAAAATTTAAGGTGTCATCTTTACTGGTGATTAAGTTGTGAGATTTAATTTTATTTTTAATGGATACAAGGGTCTTAAGGTGTTCGTTGAACTATTATATGAAATGAACAAAACTTGATGGTTGGGACATGGTTTTGTAGTATGTTTATCGTATAGTACTTAACTTATAACTTAAAAAAGGCCCTATCTGTCATAAAGCAACACTAGGTTTATGAGAAATATAAAAGGATAAGTTATAAGTTGAATGAGTTAAAGGTATATACTGACCTTAATTTTTAAAAAAGAACTGGTTGTTGATGGCTATGTTAAAATTGAGTAAAAAAGAAGAAAATTATGGTATTTTTTGAGAACATAGCTAGATAAAATTAGAGAAAATATAACTATTCTTCACCTCACTCAACTTCTTTAGTTCACTACAAAAACTTTTATTTCAACACATCATATCTCCATCTTCCCCTATTCTCTCCATTCAACCCAAACTTCAAGTCCGACCCCCTATACCTACTGTTGTCCATGCTTCTTGTCGGCACCCCCAAAATTTTAGACTATTCAGCATCCCCTCAGTTCTCATTTTACCCTTCCACTTAACTCCCTTAGGGTCTGGTTGCGGTTCTCTGGGGATCTTAGCCTTTTGTAGTCTTTTCGTATCTCACTATTTTTTCAAAAAACACCAACATTTTCTTCTTTTTTACTCAATTTTAACATAGCCATCAACAACCAGTTCTTTTTTATAAATTAAGGTCAGTATATACCTTTAACTCATTCAACTTATAACTTATTCTTTTATATTTCTCATGTACCTAGTGTTGCTTTATGACAGATAGGGCCTTTTTTAAGTTATAAGTTGAGTACTATACGATCAACATACTACAAAACCATGTCCCAACCATCAAATTTTGTTCATTTCATATAATAGTTCAACGAACACCTTAAGACCCTCATATCCATTAAGAATAAAATTAAATCCCACAACTTAATCACCAGTAAAGATGACACCATAATTTTTTTCGTTTTACTTAATTTTAACAGAGCCAATCATAACCATTCCATTATCACAATTAAGGTCAATATACACCTGCAACTCATTCAACTTATAACTTATCCTTTTATATTTCTCACGTATCTAGTGTTGCATGACAGATACGGCCTTTCTTAAGTTATAAGTAGATTACTATACTATCAACATACTACACAACCATGTCCCAACCATCAAATTTTGGTCATTTCATATAATAGTCAATACACTAAAACTTCCAAACCACTTAGTCCGTTAACACATAATCAGATATTTATGTTCATGAACTTGTAACTCAAAAACTTTTACATTTACCAGGTACCAAATGTTGTTTTTTGACATACAGGGCCTTCTATAATTGAGTTATAAGTTAAATATTACATGAACATCATACTACAAAAGTTTTATTTTTATTCATTCAAGAACACTTTCCTACTTTAAATTATATTCATCAATATCGCAACAACAACAATAAAATTTCAAGAACCCAACTTCCCACATGTGTCTAGTTTCTATTTTCCAGGTACAAATATTCTTAAAAATTATATAGGAATGCTATGGGTACACGAGAGGCATTATTTGGATTTAACGTCCTCATGCAAAGATGTATGGATGTAAACCAACCATGTTTGTTTTATTGATTACAATAAGGCGTTCGATAAGGTCCGACACAACCGTGTTATACAGTTACTTAAAGATAAACACATTGGCAAAAAAGACTTAAGAATAATAACTTATCTCTACTTTAACCAAACAGCAAAAGTCAGAGTCGGCAAAGAACTTTCGGAGGAAGTAGAGATAAAAAGAGGCGTAAGACAAGTTGCATACTCTACTCTACCCTTATTGTCCAATCTATATTCCGAATAAATAATTAAAAAATCACTCGAAAATGTAACAATTGGAATAAAAGTCAACGGCAGACCCATCAACAATATCAGATATGCGGATGATACTATACTAATTGCAAAGAATATACAAGATCTACAGACACTTTAAGATAATGTAGTAAATGCTAGTGAGGAAAGCGGACTAACGCTTAATGCTAATAAAACAAAATTTATGACAATTTCCAAAACACAACAAGACATTTAACATAAGAACATAAGAGGAGTTCCAATAGAAAAAGTAAAAAAATATAGATATCTTGGTACAATTATTAATGAAAATAACGAGTATACGGAAGAAATAAAAATGAGAATTGGACAAGCTAGAGCAACATTTAATAAGACGAGAAAAGTATTATGCAGTAGAGACCTTAGTTTGCAACTCAAAATAAGAATATTACGTTCTCATGTGTTGTCGGTGCTGCTGTATGGGGTGGAGGCTTGAACCCTAAAGAAAGAGGTGAGCAATCAACTTGAAGCATTCGAGATGTGGACCTACCGAAGAATATTAAAAATAAGTTGGGTAGATCGAATAACAAATGTTGAGGTCCTCAGAAAGATGACAAAGGAAATGGAAATCATGAATACGATTAAGAAAAGAAAGTTACAGTATCTCGGCCACGTTATGAGAGGGGATAAATATGTGTTGCTACAAACCATAATGCATGGAAAAATACAGGGAAAACGAAGTATTGTAAGAAGACGCATCTCCTGGCTCAACAATCTGAGAAAGTGGTATAATTGCAGTTCCGTCGACTTGTTCAGAGCTGCAATCTTAGAAGTGAAAATAGCTGTGATGATTACCAACCTCCTTAGAGGAGATGGTACCTAAAGAAGAAGAAGAAGTTGTTCATAAATCTTTAAAAAATTTACAGAACTATTTAAAATAAACTCGTGGGATCTGGAAAAAAAATAAAGTGGATATAAATTTTGTAAAATTTTATGACTTAACTTCGCAATTGTATATTGACAATATCTTCGTTATTAAGCAATTTAATTGAGCCCATAATTGATGCAACAAAAAATAGTCGTAAATAGGTTGGGATAGGGGTACTTTATTGAATTTTGAAAGATGTAAATTTTACTGGGAGGTAGGAACTTGACCAAGCGGCTAGTAAAAGTAACTTAACTTCGGAAAACTCTTCGTTTTCTGAGAACCTGATTACAGATTGAAAATCAAATCCAGACATTAGATTGGATAAGCATAAATACATGTGCCTATGTACAGAAGGCAGCCTTACCTTATCTTGTATGAAATATGGTCATGGATGGAAGGATAGTTGGACCACGTAACTAGAGACATTATGGCGTAGGCTATGCAAATGTTCTAATAATTTTAGAACATGGCAAATTTAATGTTACAGCCAGAGAAGTAATTTAACAAGTTCTGAATGAAGTTACAGAATGGACTTCAAATGTAGCCCAAAATTGTAAAATTTACAAGAAATTTGCTCCTCTTAACCTGTACAGTATAAATCAAACTCTGGCGAAATAAACATACGAAAAAATGTGATATTTAAAACCATACATTGATGTGTAACATGGTAGTAAAATCAACAATATCCTACGCATGAGTGGTATAGTGGCCAAAAGTGTGACAAACACATGTCATCCACATGAAATTATAGAGGCATACTAACATCAGCTATGAAGAGACTACTTACTAAACCTTCCTTCTCTTCATATCGTTATACGGGGAAACTTGAATAACGTAATGATTAAACCAGGAGATATCAACATTATAAAATTAAGGATATCGTATAGATAATAACTGCTTATCATATGGTATTCATATATACGCCTTAAGAATCCTTTTTATGTAGACATTCGTCTTTGAGGGTAATAAGATAGAGAAAATACCCAAGCCAGGCTACAGAATATACACCTGGTATATAGAAGGGTCTAAAATTGCAGAAGGGTCCAAGAATCCATAGTAGCCATGTAACCATTTCTGTTCCACTAGGGTAATATGCTTATTACAAGTGGAGATTTATACAATCTTATATTATCAATCAATCAATCAATCAATCAATCAATAATGCCTTTTATTTCTCAATATAAAAAAATATAATACAATACTTTTAGTGACATTTGTTCTCCTTGGCACATGCCATCAGGAGGGTTGGCAAACAAATATTCTCTAATTAATATACAAAAAATTACACAAAGGCTTATTCTATCTAACAAGGCCATTAAAATAAATAAAAAATAAATTATGTAAATATTCATATAAATATTAGTAATAAACTAAATGTATAAATCCTACTAAGTAACACTTCGCACTAGACTTAACAATAATAACAATGTATAACAGTGAGGTATAGATTACAATTGAAAAGATTGAATATCCCTTTGAGGAAGTGAAAGCTGCAGATACAACAGTAATAATAGTAACAATAATAATAACAATATTAGTCAAGATAGACCAGATAGATAAAAAGATAATAGATATAAGCAAATAAATTATTAATCCTAATTTTAATATAACACCACGCTAATAGATTTATTAGTTAAATAGGCTCACTAACTCATATCTATACACCCATGCCTCCCTACAATAACCTGCTAACTCAGCCTTGCCCTGTCTTATCATAGTAACTACTTCCACTCTACTAAGTTCATGTCTACCCAACCACTTTAACCTAATATGTCTCAACACCGAACATTTTCCCAAAAAATGTATCACATCTTCCCTTTCCTTTGTGTTACACATTGAGCCAAATCTTCTTTCATCATTTCTGCCAGGTCGATCATTCAAATATAGAACCCCACATCTTAATTTAAAGAGCCATCGAATATCCCCAAAATTTTCCATTTCCAGTAGGTAATGCATGTTTACTCCTTCTTCCCGCAGTTCTTTGTAGTGTCCACAAAAATTTGATTCGAGTGTTCTGTTCTCAGCCTGACGCTGTATCTCCTCCTTCTTTTTTTCTATCATATTCTCAATCATACTAGGCCAGCTATCTCTCCATTCCCATTCGCACCTAACCTCAATACCAAATTTTTCTCCCATTATCATTAAATCTTTCCACCAGCCACACCTTGCTCTCATCATTTCCTTCAAAAGAAATTTTGGCAACCTATCATTCGTATATCCTAGTATTTTTTTAACATAGTTTTTATGTAAGTTCATCGTATATAGGCTGACTCTAGCAATACCTGTCTCCAAATCTAACATAAAGTTAGGACAATACCTTGGACAAGAAAACATTTTTTTTATATAAAATCTTCTGATTATTTCCACCTCATCGTACTCAAAAATACCCCATACCTGAGACCCATAAGTCAATATCGATCTTACCACTGACTCATACACTGTTACTTTAGCCAAAAAGGGTATTTCAGCCTTAGACACTAAACTACTCCAAGCCATGTGAATCGCCACTTTTGCCAAACTCTGGCGCTTTTTTAGATGAGCTTTATACGACAACTTGGGTGTTAATATCATTCCTAAATAATTATAGTTATTCACTACCTCTAATACTTGATCATTGAGTTTCCAAGATTCCCTGATCACACCACCTCCTCTTCTGAACACAAGAATTTTAGATTTATCTAAATTTATTTTTAGATTCCACATCCTGCAGTATTTTTCTAGTTCCTTAATCATCCGCTGTAGCACCTTCGAATTGATTGCCATTAAAACCAAATCATCTGCATATAATAAAAGTCTTATAATTAAACCATTTATTTCCAAACCGCCTCCCAATGCTTCATGTAGGTCATTTAAGAAAAGAAATGAATGAATTAAATGAGGTTGAATGCTCGAATAAATGAACTTTGAAAATAAGGCTATTATCGAGCACAAGTTAATTAAATCTCGCCCAAGTACTTTCGCTTAAAATAGCATATTCAGGAGCATTTCGTCAAAATAAGAACTATCCGGCAAGCGTAGGATGTGGAAACATTAAAAATAACATAAATTGTACAAAACACTACACTAAAACGAGGACAAACAGTTTAAAATTACTTCTACGCTACATTCTCTGAACTTAGCAATGGACTTAAAAGACATCCCTGTCTCACTCCTACATTACACTCAAACCAGTCAGATAGACCTTCCCTTGACCAGACTGCCGATTTTGTATTCGCAAACATACTTTTTAACAAATTCAGCACTTTAGTAGATAATCCTAAATGACTCAACTTGTAAAAAAGCGCCCGCCGATCAACTGTATCAAAAGCAGCACTAAAGTCCACAAAAAATGTATAAACATTTTTTACTCCCCGTGCATGTTGGATTTTTACTATACTTGTAAGATTAAAAATGTTGTCTATAGTGGAATAGCCAGTTCTATATCCTGCCTGGAACTCGTTTAAAATGTTATTATTTTGTACCCACGAGGTAAGTCTAGTTAAAGTCAATGCCGCAATGAGTTTGGTTACTGCATTTAAGAAGCTAATACCTCGGGTACTTTCTGCATTCTCCATGTTTCCTTTCTTATAAAGAGGAAAAATTATTGCATTATAAATTTCCCGAGGAAAGTCTGGTTTGTCGAAAGAATTATTGGCAAGCCCAAGTACAAGCACTTTTCCGTTTTCTGGAAGAAACTTGTAAAACTCAGCAGCAATTCTATCCACTCCTGGCGCTTTATTTGGTTTTAAAGAATCCAATGCTATTTGAAGTTCTTCCATACTAAACGGCCGGTCTAAATGTTCATTGAGGATAATTGGTTCTGCATACAGCACAGGATCTGATGTTATCTCCGTATTCAAAAGTCTTGCGAAATGTTGCAGTAAACTGTTTAAATTAACAATTTCCCCAACGGCCGAGCTTCCAAACTTATACAGACCAACAGCCTTTCAAAATTCTTTTGGATTCTTCGTATTTCTTAAACTCAATGCAGCATTCTTATAAAATTCTTTCTTTTTAAAGTCACAAAGGTGTTTGTATTCCTGTTTAACGTTCCTGTATATGTTCGTTGCATAAGTTGAGCTAATTTTTCTAGATACTCTGAGATATCACATTACTTGCTTTCTCTTTCTTGCGCACTCACCATCAAACCATTGCTGGCTTTGTTTACACTTCTCCTTTGCCATAAAAAGCTTACATTCTCCCTTGTATGCTGACTTTTTTACACATTGTTGTAATAACTCTAAAGATATCTCCGGTTAATCAGTCCACTCAATCACTCTGTTAATTTCAGAAGACAATCTTTCTTTATATTTTTCCGAATCAGTTTGGGTCCAAGTAATTTTAGGAAGTAGTGGCAAAACTTTACTAGTTGATTTTTGACCGCCATCGTCGAAGGTCAACTCCACTATTAGAGGCATATGGTTAGAATAATATTCACAACCTATAAAAAAATTATCTACTAAATTTAACATTGGTCTTGATACACATGCAAAATCTATGACAGAACTGCCTAACGGCCCTAAAAATGTATACTCCCCCTCTATATCGCCTTTTGTTCTGCCATTCAAAATAACCAAATTGAAGTCGTCACATAGCTCAATTAATTTTTTCCCATGATGATTAATTAACTTATCTTTAGAAACTCTCCTTTCACTTAGGCTCGTCCTTCTGTATACCCTATCTTCATCAAGCTCGTCACCTAGAATCCCTTTCTCCCCAAACCTTGCATTAAAATCACCTACAACTAAACTATTTTCAACATTCTGATCTGAATTTTGTACTAAAACCCTTTCAACATTTTCAAAACACTCCTCCCAGTACTCTCCTGGCCTTAGATACACTGGAATAATGCTTACTTTTTCATTACCTACTTTTATATCTATAATCATTTGACCATCCACTTCCCTCAACTTATGTTGTATCTTATGATTAACACCACACAACCACCCTCCACTCGCTCTACCAAAATTGGAAAATCTCACAGCTGCCTGTGTATATAACTTATATCTATTATTATTCTTATCTATTATATCTATTATATCAATCTTATATTATAATAAGAGAAATAAACCTTTTAAACTAAGGTTTTAAGCTTAAGCGAATCAATATATGGACAGCAAGCAGATAGTCAAGCAGATAGATGAGCTCTCAGGGGCCCTACGGCAGTATCTATGTTAATGTGGGAATACGTAGAATAATTTTATGCTCAACGTTAATGTTACGATTTAACCCCATTCACTTAGTCTGAAAATGCTTCCTAAGGGAGCTAGAGCGCAAGATGGCGCCTTATAAGTAGTTTTTTTAATACCTTCAGAACACTAACATTTATAAAAAAATCGATTTGAATATTTTTCGATCTTTCATCATAAAAGTTAAATTAATAGAAACCTTAATTAATTTGATAAATTACCTTTGTTTTAATAAATACAACATACAATTGGAAAAAAGTTTGAAAAAATGACATATTGTATCTGAAAAATCTTCATTTTGATTTTTCTGATTTTGTAACCATATAGCGATTTCTTCACCAACAGAAAAATCTCCTTGTAGCAGTTCTTGTACCTATGTAAAATGAAAAGGATATAAATTTTCGTTGTGTAAGATATTTTCGGTGGAAGATTTTTGAAGTTCTGGGAGATATGGCAGAGAGTCTAGAAATTTCTAAATTTACCATACTAAAAACCATTGTTGTTAAATTGAAATTGTATTTGAATGCCACAAAGTAAAAAAATAAAGTAGAAACTTTACAAATTGAAAACAATTTGACAATAAAAAACGTAGGTTATACTTCTGTTGACAATTCAAAGCCAACTAGTGCAAAAAATATTACTTTTATGATGAAAAAACGAGAAATGTTCAAATCGATGTTTCTCAAAAACGGTGTATTTTACCGACTTAAAATAGGAGTAACTGTTAGTACTAAAATACCTAAAAATCTAATAATCTAGTATTACGAATGCTAAAAAGTTAAGAACAAAAAAGTTATGCGTTAAAATAACCGTTGACCTACCCAAAACGGACGCCTATAACCATTCCTAGAAATTGACAGTTAATAGAATCGATTTAACTTATAATAATAGAAAGATAAGTATACGTACCAGTTTTCGTTTTTCTAAATCTAAAGTCCTTGCTCTTCAATAACCTTTCTCCGTTATTCCAATTTCTTGTTCAACATTTCTTTGCTCTCACCTTCTAACACGCCCTTACCTTCTCTATCAGTACATCCATAAATATATTAAATAGGTAGGGAATTAGTGAAGATTCTTGATGCAAACCAAATTTCAGTGAAAAATTTTCGGTTAATCCGACAGCAGACCTTAATTTGGCGAACGCTCCCTCATACACATCCTCCTCCATACGAGCCTCAAGTCTATAAAAAATACCAAATGTAGCTCTTTTTCTTCTCGCCGTATTTCTCTGTCAACTGTACCGTTGTTCTTCTTCCTGGCATAAACCCAGAATGTTCTTCTTATATCGATATTTCTCTCCTAAATCTTCGCTCTATATTGTGTTCTCCAAATTTTCATTGTATGCGACATTAACTTAATCCCTCTACAGTTCTTACAGTTCTGAATGTACCATTAAGCTTTACATAATTTTATAATGGTGCCACAAAAAGATGTACAATGGTCGTAACTATCTTCCGTGCACTGAACAATGAGTTTTATTATAATAAAAAAACTTACAATACAGTAAATAGTTTCTGATGTATCTAAATTAACAATTCAGAATGGTTTTGGTCTTATCAAACCATCATTAGTGCAATCATATTAGTAGTAGCAGCTAACAACAGGTTGAAAGGTGGAATAACCCTTAGAATACATAATATATTAGATTTTAAAAATATTGTAACCATGCTCGGAAAAAGAACATTGAAGTCTTACGGAGGAAACCAGCCAAATGATTAGATCAAGAAGTGAAAATTAATTACAATTAACAAGGCTTTCAAGAGCTTTTATTATAATCTTACACTACTATAATTATTATACATATGTATATACCAAGATACCTAATTCAGATTTGTGTGGAATATTACCGATCCTGTTCTTAAAACAGTTTTCTCTCTCTTTTTAAAATAACTTTTGATGATATTGGCTCGTATATTTGTTTAAGTGTTTTGTTACTAACCAAAGGCTATATACGATACGATATATTATTTGTTTTAGTGTCAATGGGAGGAGCTACAGCCTTGTTTCTAGGAGCAAGTCTTTTGAGTTTTGTAGAAATATTTCATTTTTTTCTTATCACTCCCATAAGTGACTATATTAGAAAGCGAAAGAAAATCCAAAACCCTAAATGGACCGTAAAAGATGATAAATTTGGACGCAAAAATAATGAAACACTACCTTCAATCACCTAATGGAAATCTACAAAATATCAGTATTTATTGGACTAATAAAATTAGCAATAAAACAGGATGTTTAAAATGTTAGGGCCGATTGTTCGAACGCTAATCAAAACTTGATTGTAATTAAATATTTAATTACAATCAAATACGTCACAGCAGCTGTCAAAATTATTAAAAATTGCTTAATATTATTATATATTTGTAAATTAAACCATGGAATTAACGTCAGAAAGAGTTTAATTATGATTTATTTTAAATTAAAACGCAAAATAATAAAATTGAAAAAATTAAATCAGTCAACATAGCGTCAAAATGTGACGTATTTGATTTTAATTAAATATTTGATTACAATCAACTATTAATTAAAGTTCGAACAAACACATTTACTGATTATATTAATAAATTAACATTAACTGATAAGTTAATAAAATTAACTGTTGATATTTTTTTATGACAATAGCAATAATGCGATTCAATTACAGCAATTACCAAAGTATACATCATCATCATCATTCTGGCTTTACAAGCCTATCTGGATCCTAGCCTCCTCAAGAATTTCCTCCTCAAGAAATAAATATTTCCTTGTTGTTAATAGATCGCCATTCTGACTTCTTTGTTTCACTGCATTGTCTTGTGGTTGCCTTAAATTCTTTTCTGTTGATGTTAACTTTTTTATAGAATGCGTCGAATTCTTTTTCTCTATTGAAGTTGTCTATATATTTTAGTTTACTCATTTAGATGGTTTTGTTTTTTTTTAGGTCTCTACAGTCCTAGTTCGTCGGATAATCAACTTTCTATAGGCTTCATTTTTTTCTTTTGTTGCATTCTTGCATTCATCGTTAAACGAATGATTTCTACGGGCACAAATTTCTATTGCTATTTCGTCTTTTACTGCTGCTTCAATGTGTTCCTTTATTTTTGTTCAGTAAGGGTCTATATCTGTCTGGTATTCTTCATTTACATTTTGATTCCTTAGCCTGTTGGTGATGTTTTCCGAGTACCGTTCTGCAATTGTCGCATTTCTCAGCTTTTGCACACTCCATTTTTTGTATCCACTTTATTTTTGTTACTAGTATTTGAAATTCTATCCCTTAATGTTGAGATCACTAGACAATGATCTGAGTCTATGTTTGCGCCTCTATAACTTCTGCAGTTTATTACGTCTGTTCCATGCCTTAAATCTATTAAGATGTGATCAATCTGACTCGTTGTACTTCCATCAGGAGAGGTCCAGGTTACCTTGTGTATGTTCTTGTGTTAAAAATAAATGCTAGCATCTCCTGTAAGCTTGCTATAGGTCTTCCAAGAACTGTTCTTTTATTTTCTTTGGTCTGTCATTAGTTGGGGCATGTGTATTGATCAAACTGTAATTAAATAATTTTCCTTTTAAGCGCAAATAGCACATTATTTGACTCTAGGCTATAAAGTCAACAATAAGGCCTTTTGTTCTTCGGTTTACAATAAATCTCACCCCATCTATGTGTTGGTTTTGATTGCAGATATAATATATGGAATGCGTTCTCTTGTCAAGAGTGCCAATTGCTGTCCACCGCATTTCCTACAGTGCTACAACATCTACTTTGTACGTGTTCACTATGTCTAGTAAATATGTGAGTGCTCCAGTTTGGTACACCGTTCGGGCATTCCATGTTCCTAATCTTAATTTCATTTTTCGTTTGCAGAGTCATCGTCGTGAGTTCCGTTCAGCTAATAGTTCCTGAGGTTCCGTAACATATGTTTTTTTATAGGAAGAGGTTGTCAGCATCTAGCCCAATCCCCAATCTGGAAGGCCAGATACTCTTTTGTTGGGGTTGCCATACCTTAGTCTGTTTTGGTTCACGGTTGGTATTTTTATTTCCCACCACTACCCACCAGTCCTACGACCGCTTAGGGCGTATCCCTATCCACTACCTGGAGACGCGTCCGATATGAGTTAGAAAACTCCCCATGTACGCCAAAATATAGACCGTTAGAATTTGCTCTTCCTTCATATTTGGCTAACCTTACTTTTGCATTAGCAGCAAAAATAAACGAAGTATATCATATGGAAAATACCGAAATAAAAATAATATGTTATGCAGATCACGCACTATACACCAGTTTATCTGGGAAAAAATCATTGATTTCACGTTCACGATTCTAAAAGGTATATGAGGGTTAGCTGATGAAAAATCTGTGAAGACATACATCTGATTTTGCTTTGTTTCTGTTTTAAACAATATTCAAACAAATTTAGAGAGAAATGGTTCAAATAAAAATTATTGATCTTAAAATGTTCTTCAATTTGCGAGTTCCTTAATTAAAATACATAAAAAATTCACCAAGAAAGTTATAAAAAAAACCCTTAATTTTGCAGTAATTATTTTATTGTTAATAACTTTGTTTTTGCTAATTAGATGTAATATAACTAATTAAAATTATGATAGTTAATAAGTTATTAAAGTGTGCTAAATTTCAAATATATCGACCAAATGGTTTATAAATTACTCAATGTGTTTATATCGGAGAGCGATTATTTAAACAACTGTTCTTGCTCAGAGAGTCACCCTAGAGGTACTCTGTAAATCGAAATCGATTCTATAAGCTTTTATTTTTAAGGTATGTTAAAAAACTGTAACATTTTATTAAATTTATTATTAAAAAATAGTTTAAAAAGGAATCACTTAATAGCTTATAAACAATTAAAATAACTTTGACATTTTTTAAGTCACACGACTGTATTTACGCTGAATGAAAAGTTAGTGAAAAAACAGACTTTAAAAAACAAGACCTTCTATGACCGATAGGAAACAAGATAACATTTTGGTTCTAAAAATCATATATACATTGTTTATTAACAATAAGAGCTGAATATTGAACAAATTATATATGAAGATTATTTTGTTGAAAAAAAATCTAACTATAAAATTAAATAAAAGAGTTAAATGTCTTTTAATAATTTATTATTATTATTATATATTTATATAAATAATATACTTTAATTAATTAACTTTTCCGGTATTTTCTAAGAGGTCAAAATAGCACATATCTTATTATTTTGTTGAACTACCCAAGTTTAAAAAAATGAAACTTGTACGTGCCACAGAAACCATAATATTGCAAATTTTGCAAGTGCGCTTCAATTTGAAGTTTCAATCTAAAAAAAAAGAAGCTCGGACAGCTCTCTCCTCCACTTTTCCGTAGCTATATTTAACGTGTACCAGCATTTTTACGGGATAAACCTTTTACTCCTTCACTGTATATGCCATCTATAAGTTGTAACAAAAATTTGGATGTTTATTTGAAATCCATTAAATTTTCAGATCTTAATTTTAAAAGACTTGAGCCTACAAGTAAGCTTATAGCATAAACAATATCACAGTTATTATAAATGTTTATAAGCTAAAAATTTTCACTTTTTCAAACTGTTGTTTAATAAAATATTGAATTGTTTTAATATACCCTAAATCTGACGCTTCAAAGAATCGATTGCAGTTTATCAAATACCTGTAGAATCACTATTTGGGTAAATACAGGTGGTTAAATAATACCTCTCCAGGATAAACAAATTAAATAACTTATAACCTATTAATTGTAATAATTTGAAGTATCTATATTACACGTCGTTAAGTAAAAAACAAAGTGATTAATCCTTTCTAAACGGACTTTTTTTTTGTTTACATTTAATGGTAAATAATTTGTTTTTAGGACATATTAGGGCAAAAAATAGGCAAATGAAAGGTTTTATGTCATGGACGTATAAATAAATATGGACTACCGGAGGGACCGCAGACGTTCGGATACAATTAGCGTCTCTTAGCAAAGACAATGACGTCGACTTTGCTAAGTATCAAGACATTTACTCTACACACACACACACACACATACTACACACCTGACTGTAAAAATTCACTGTACCATGCCAATGACCATTAGTTGTCGACGCATTAAACTCAATAAAAAAAATGTGATCAAAAGACTGGTATTTTTTTTGTACACACTTATGACAAGTCGAAAGAAAATGCAAAAATGTATTTTTTAAGTGTGTATATTTTAGGCAATTCCCAGCTGAGCGCTTTCGGCTTTACAAAGCCATCATCAGAGCTATGCTACAATAAAATGTTCTTATAAGTACTAATTGGTAAAGATTATAATTTTTAACTTACGTCAATTTTTTAAATACCACTACAAAGGAGAGATCTCATTTTCTTCGGACGATCAAGTCCATCTTCAGCAAGAGCAAAGACAAAGTTGACAAACTAAACAGAAGTGGTATTTACAAGCTGTTCTGTGGTGACTGTAATATGACTTATGTAGGTAGAGCAATGAGAACTCTGAATCAAAGAATCAAAGAACACCTCAATAACCCAGAAAAATCAAACTTTGGATATCACATTAAATTTAATAATCATTCCTTTTCTCCTTCTGAAAACAGTAAAATTTTACACAACATTCCCAATAAAAACTTTAGACTCATGAATCTCTTGAGAAGATCTTGAGATATCCAAAGAAATGAAACTAAACCCTGATTGTTGCTTAAACACACAAATCAACCTCAATTGCAATTATAAACCTCTTTTTAAATTATTATGGGAGACTTTAGGAATCTTATTATATATTTTTCATACTTTTATATTTTTAAACAAATTTTAAACTTTATTAGAAATTTACAACATTTTGTAATTCATTTGACAGTTATTCTTAATTGAAACATGAAAATACATTCTTAAAAAAATTTTTTATGCAAATTTCTTACAAATTTCCATCAAGAGATACAATTCTCAATACACTTAAGTATCAGATAATGTAACATTAATACCATGTTTCTTCTTTATATTGTTGTTGAACAATTTGAGCCCTTGTTTCTTAAGGATAGCTGTCGGATTGAACATACATTGACCTTGAGCAATGACTTGAGTGAATTTACAAACTAATGTCATTCTGTATGATGTGATGAACACATAAAATTTAATTTAAAAACTTAATTTTTAGAAAGTCTTTGATGACTATTAGTAATTCCATTCTATTAAATAATTTTGTAAGAATTTAAAAAACAATCTCTATTTCCTATATATGACATTTTTCAACTGTCACTTTTGAAAAATCCTTTAAAAGGACTGACATTTGATTTCATTAGTTCTATTCTGTCTACCTCCTAACATCAATCAATGGTCGGGTTCTTACACCCGTACCATGACAAAAAATTTTTTTTTTTCAATTTTTTAACGTGTTTGTGAAGTCCAGTGTCGGCTTTTTATATGTTTTTTTATGTTTTAAGAATTTTAACAACCAAAAAAATCATAATTTTGAAATATAAGGAAATGAGATCTCTCCTTTGTAGTGGTATTTAAAAAATTGACGTAAGTTAAAAATTATAATCTTTACCAATTAGTACTTATAAGAACATTTTATTGTAGCATAGCTCTGATGATGGCTTTGTAAAGCCGAAAGCGCTCAGCTAGGAATTGCCTAAAATATACACACTTCAAAAATACTTTTTTGTATTTTCTTTCAAAAAAAATGTGGACTAGGCATGCCCTGCACTCTGTTCACCTAAATTTGAAGTCGAAAAGTTTATAGGCGCGGGGAAAAAGACGAGGTGATAGACTGTGACATTACTTTTTAAGCCAGCGACGTACCTTCCAATATTTAAAAGTTATGTGAAAGTTTTTTCGCTTGAATAAATAATGACTATTGGTTTGATTGCTTTTATTTTTAGTATCGTAAACATATGAAATATTTCGAATAAGTGAGAAACAACAAACGGTGAATAATTTTAATTTTCAGTGTATAGAAATATATTTATAACAATTAATTTACACAAAAAAATAAAGATGGAGTAAATAAAATCGTAAAGTGGAGTCGACTTCGAACCTTCGAACAGTGAACACGTTATCGTTTTTGAATCAATTATATTGCTAATTGATATTTAATATCAGTGTTTAATACAATTGATAAAATGTGAAATGGTATTGTTGTGTTTGCATATGAAGTGATTAACAGTCAGTAAGTTTTTTATTCTACATATTGGATAATTAACTATTAATTTTGGACTATCTATATAAAATTTCAACTAGTAGTATTAAAAAAAAAACTATCAACAACTACAAAATAGTTCATTAGTTTTTCGTTTTAAATCCAGTTTCACCGGCCATCTGTAAAGCTGGCCACGGACGTATTAAATCTTTCAATAATTTTAATACGTTGAAGGAAATTTAAATATGGCCACTAACAGCAGCATCTCACCTACCTCACTACTAATGTCTGAAACAAACTCTAATAGCTCAACGTACTCATCAGCAGTAGCAAATATGCAGTTCCCATCGAAAGAGCAAGCGATTGTCTTCAGTGCCTTGGATAATACTAAATTGCAGGACTATTTAATTCCATTGGGCAAGATAATTCAACCTAAGAATATATTATTTTCATCCAGATTAGCCAATAACCGTATTTGTATGTATCTAGCAAATAAAAAAGTTGTTGATGACTTCATGACAAACCACGGTCATATAAAAATTCAAAATGTAACTGTACAGGCTAGAAGATACCAAAAAACTATCACTAACAATATTGATATCACAATAGACATAACAGGTATAAATAGTAAGCCAAAACGGAATATTCATGATATTCTTACACCACCAGACACAGATCTAAAAGAAAACCATTTTTCGACACCAGCACCTAAAATGAAGAAAACTAAGACCAGTGAAGATTGCACAGAAACCATACCATCCAGTCAAACTCTTTTCGAATCAGTAAACCACTTTATTGAAAATCAATCGCAACCATTTATCCTCAATTTAGATTAATTTAGTATTTTGTTTATAGTTTAGTTGATTTATTAAGTATTACCACACTAAAAAGAAAAATTAGTAATAACAGCAATTTAGAGTCCTATAGTGATACGTCTCAATTTAGTGCCTAAACAGTTCATTTCTATTCTTTTTCTTTTTCTAAATAATTAAATTCACAACACTACTCCAATGGAATATCGATGGACTCTTCCATCGACTTCCTTTTTTACAAAAACTCATCTCTGATCATCGCCCAGATATAATATGTATCCAAGAAACTAACCTTAGTCCAAACAAAAATTACAATCCTAAGCAGTTCAATTGTTTTAGAAATGACAGAATAAGAAATTGTAATTATTCTTCTGGTGGGGTTGCCACTTTGGTCAAAAAATCTTCTGTAGCAAGCCTATTTCCTGTAAACACCACACTTGAAGCAGTAGTAATAAAACTTGTAGTACCTTCAACTCTCTACATCTGTAATATTTATTTACTCTCGAGTGCAGTATTTACTTTTAATGACATAAATAGTCTTATCGAACAAATACCATCTCGTATTATAGTCGGTGATTTCAATGGTCACAATAACATATGGGGGTCAGTACGTACAGATAGTAGAGGTAAATTACTAAAAAAATTAATGTCTGAGTTACAGCTCAACTTACTTAATGATGGAACTCCTACACGTTTTAACATTCAGACGGGAGATTCATCTGCAATTGACTTAAGTTTTTGCGATCCAGTTTTGTCTCTTCAGCTCTTATGGGAAGTTCTACCATATACATATAGTAGCGACCATCATCTCATTATTATCCGAAATTGTACTAGACAACAATCTACTCACGAGTTTTTTCCCAAATGGAAAACTGAATCAGCAAACTGGACAGAATTTAAAGATTTCATCGATAAATCTATGGAAAATTTCATAGTAAAAAATAACATCAATGATACTCTAAAGACTTCAATAATATCATTATACAAAGTGCAAAACAGTTTATAGGTAAAACAAAACCACCAAAAAATCATACACCTGTACCATGGTGGAATCCTGACTGCAGTGAAGCGATTAGGGCAAGTAAAAAAGCTTTTAATAGGTATAAAAAACATAAAATTCTAGAGAATGAGATTAAATATAAAACACTTAAGTCTAAAACTCAACTATTAATTAAACAAGCAAAAAAATCCAGTTGGATGAAATATGTTTCTAATATAAACAGCTCCACGTCAATAAGTGAAGTTTGGAAAAAAATTCGCAAAATTTCCGGTTTTCAACAGCCACCCACAGTATCGAGCCTAAAAGTAAATACCCAAATAATTACATCACCAAAAGAAATTGCCAACATATTGGCACAAAATTATACAAAAATATCTTCCAATGAAAACTACGACCCTGTTTTTCTTGAAAACAAAATACAATCCGAAAATTATAGCACACTTTCATATGAAATTAACGATAATCCTCTAAATCTTTCTCTAACAGTTCATGAATTGAATGATTCACTTAGAGATTTGAAGGATACTAGTCCTGGACCAGATGATATACCATCTATTTTTATAAAACAACTTCCTAATTCAGCCATAAAGGTTATGCTACAGATATTTAATTTCATATAAAAAAAAAATATGGCAGCAACACCAGTACCCCACAATTTGGAATAAGACTATTGTTCTCCCATTTCATAAACCTCAATGTCCCCGTCTAGACCCTGAATCTTACAGACCCATAAGTTTGACGTACTCCATGGGAAAATTACTAGAAAAAATTATCAATACAAGGCTCACATGGGCACTTGAAAGTTCAAATCTACTAACGAATGAGCAAAATGGTTTTAGACAAAATTGATCAGGCATAGATAATATACTATATTTAGAAAGCGATATCTAGGAAGCACTAGCGATGCGACAACACTGTATAGCAATATTTTTCGATATAAAGAAAGCATTCAACACGTGCTGGAGATATAATATTTTAAATAAGCTGCACTCATGGAATATCCGGGTAAATTCTCTAGAATTTATTAAAAACTTTTTACGACAAAGAGCATTTTAAGTCAGAGTTCAAACTTCATATTCCGAAGAACATATTGAGGAAAACGGAACCCCTCAAGGTTCTATAATAAGCCCGACATTATTTCTAATCGCGATAAATAATATAATTAAAAATTTACAAAAACCTTTGAAAGCTCGTCTTTACGCAGACGATTTGGTGGTTTATATCAAGGGCAAAGATTCTTCAGTTATGTCGCATTACTTACAAAATTTTCTAAAACAACTGGAAGATTGGTCCTGCGACACAGGATTTAAATTTTCCGTATCTAAAACAGTGGGAATGGTATTAACTAATAAACACGCTTTCAGTAAACCAATATTAAAGTTTTTTAATTCAGAGCTCATGTTTAAAACAGATATAAAATTCATGGGAATGTGGTTGGACAAAAAACTATCCTGGAAAAAAACACATAGATCAACTTGTCGTATCATGCAATAAAAGATTAAATATATTAAGAACTTTATCTAACAGGGATGGGGGCTCTGATTACGATACACTAATTAGTCTATATAGAGCATTAATTAGATCTAAAATAGATTTTGGCTCCATTACGTATATTTCTGCATCCGACACAACACTAAAACCATTAGATAGTATACACAATACTGCATTATAAATTGCTTTGGGAACATTTAGAACAACACCGGTAGAAAGTTTATATAGTGAAACTGGAGAACCATCTTTACTACACCATCGCATTTATTTTACATTAACACATGCAACTTCTATAGCATCCAATCGAAATAGACCTATTTTTGATAATACATTTAATAACAAACATACACTTCAAAATAGATCTAATTCACACAAACCTTTCTATGAGAGAATTCGATTCTATCTAAGATATTTAAACCTAGATTTTCCAGATATATTTCAACTAAATTTGAACCATCCTAAACCTTGGTGTACCAATATCCCCGAAATAAATTATAATCTTACTGTATTTAATAAGCATTCTACAAATCCGACTGTTAATAAAAATAACCTTAATTCAATCATAAACAAACATGGAGAAAATTGCTGCAAGATATTTACAGATGCATCCAAATGCAACACAGGAGTTGGTGCTGCATATGTAACGTCTAACAATCAATTTCAATTTAGACTGCCCAAATATTTCAGCATCTTCTCTGCTGAACTTTATGCAATACTCAAAGCTCTTGAACATATCTTCTTCTTCTTTTTCTGGTAGCACTACAACCCGGGGTGGGTCTTGGCTGACTGCACAACCTGCTTCCATCTCGAACGGTCGTCCATGATGTTTAAGTCAGTGGGTAGCCCCATTGTTCCCAAATCTGACCATATATTATCTCTCCATCGCATTCGTGGACGTCCTAAGGGCCTTTTCCCTGTCGGGACTTCTTCCCAGATTAACTTGGTAAGGCGGTTATTAGGGAGCCTATGAACGTGGCCAGCCCATCTTAGACGTTGGGATTTAATCTCTTGGACTACGTCGCTAGCACTATACATTTGTTTGACCTCGGCATTTGTTCTCATTTGGTATTGGTTAGTATTCGGATCGTGATAGGGACCAAAGATCTTTCTGAGGATTATTCTCTCAAAGCATCTGAGTTTACTTTCCATTGCTTTTGCCACCGTCCACGTCTCATACCTATACATGAGCACCGGTCTAATTACTGTTTTATATATCCTGATTTTTTATGTTCGTGTTAGGCTCTTGGATTTAATAGTGTTGTGGAGGCTATACATACATCTGTTTGCTGCCTGAATTCTCCCTTTTATCCCTTCCGTGATATCGTTATCTGTGGTGATAGTCGCCTCGAGATATTTAAAACTCTCCACTCTTTCAAAGTTATAAGGGTCTATTGTTACATTTTGTCCTATTCTATGTCGTCTCTTTTGTCTGTTAATGCACATATATTTGGTTTTCTCTTCATTGACCCTTAGACCGGTATTTTTTGCCTCTCTCTCTAATTTATTAAAGGTTTCTTTTACATTGGTGACGGTATTTCCTACAATGTCAATGTCATCCGCGTATGCTAGTAGTAATTTTGGTCCATTTACTGTCAGTAGTTCTGTTCTAATTTGTGCGGTTCTTACTACTTTTTTAAGGATTATATTAAAAACAAGAGGTGACAGCGCGTCTCCTTTTTTCAGTCCACTATTTATTTCAAACGACTCTGAGAGCTTGTTACCTATCCGCACTCTAGATCTACAGCCATTTACACAAACTTTAACGAGCTGGATAAGTTTTTTTTGGAACTGAAAGTTCTGCCATTGCATTCCACATCTGATCCCTTTTATTGCTGTCGTATGCTTGTCGGAAATCTATGAAGAGGTTATGAATGGTTCTATCGAATTCCCATCCTTTTTCAAGCAGCTGCCTGAGAGTAAAAATCTGATCTATGGTCGATCTATTTTTTCTGAATCCGGCTTGGTATTCCCTTATGAAATTTTCTACAAAAGGTGTTAGTCTACTTAATAGGATGTTCGATAAGATTTTGTACGCCGTATTGAGTAGGGAAATGCCTCTATAGTTAGAGTACTTGGTTTTGTCTCCCTTTTTATGGATAGGAATTATTACACTTTCGTGCCATTTTGTTGGTATTTTCTCTTCGTTCCATATAAGTGTTATTAGTTTGTATAATTGTCTATGTAAAGTTTCTCCTCCGTACTTAAGAAATTCGGCTGGTATATTGTCAGAGCCTGGAGCTTTTGCGTTCTTCAATTTGTTAATTGCTTCCAATGTTTCGTCTATTTTTGGGTACTCTACCGGTAGGTCCCAAGATATATATCCTCTCCATGTTCTTCATCTTGGTGTATATTAAGTAAATTTTTGGAAATATTCTTGCCATGTTTGGAGTAATTCTTGTTCGTTGATTATTAATTCATCGTTATTTTTCCTCAGTACAGACATGCAGTTAGGTCTGAATCCTCTCTTTTCGTTTGACACAGATTTGTAAAATGCTCGACTATTTGACTCTCTGTTTGACTCTTTGACTATTTTTCTCTTTAATTAGTTTTCTTGTTTCTTGTCGTGATGTTGTATAGTTTTCTTTACTTTCTGTTGTTTCTTGTTGAAGCATAATGTTTCGCTTTTTCTGTCAGTCTTGTAGTTTTTCTTGCCATTCTTTATCAAACCATTTCTTTAATTTTGTCCTAATTTTTCCTATTATTAGTTCTGCTGACTCTGTAATTGATTTTTCCATTTGTTGCCACAGCCTTTCGACATCATTGCTCTGGTCTATTCTATTTAGATGTTGTTCCATTTCCTGTACGTAATTGTCTCGGATTTCCTTATTTTGCGTTTTCTCAATGTTCCACTGTCCCAATGCTTCGTTCGTTTTAAGTTTCTGTGATGATATTCTCAACCTGATTTTTGCTCTTACTAGGTAATGGTCTGTATCTCTATCTACGCCCCTGAGGCTTCTTACGTCAAGGACATTACTTCTGTGTCTAGCATCAACAATTATGTGGTCAATTTGGTTCCGTGTGGAGTTGTCATTAGAGCCCCAAGTCTGTTTATGAATGTTTTTATGTTGGAACATAGTAGACTTTACAAGCATATTGTTAGCCGATGCTAGCTCTACGAACCTTTGTCCATTATCGTTTGAGATATCGTGGAGACTGTGTTGTCCTATTGTCGGTCTTAGGTTAAGTTCTTTGCCAATTTTTGCGTTGAAGTCTCCGCAGATTATTTGCATGTCTTGTTTGAGAATTCTCTCCAGTGTTCTTTCGAGTTGCTCATAGAAGTCATCTTTGATTGTTTCTTGTTTATCTTCTGTCGGAGCATGTGCGGATATAATTGAGATATTGTACAATTTTCCTTTCAGTCTAATATAACACAGTCTCTCACTGATGAGCGTAAAACTTATAACACTGTTTAAGTATTCTTCTCGGACCACGAAACCTGTGCCGAATTCATGTTTTCCTGTCTGGTTTCCACTGTAGAAAATGACCGCCTTGTCTATTCTTATATTTCCATTGTTCGGCCACCTTATTTCTTGTATTGCCGTAATGTCCATTCCTACTTTTTCTAACTGTTTTACTGCGTGTATGGCTGCTCCTGTCCGGTACCAGCTTAAAACGTTCCACGTTCCAACATTCAAAGTCCTTGTCCATTGCGATTGTCGTTTTACATATGTATCTGTTCGATTCCGAGGCACATTTGTAGTTTTCATAACAGACTGTTTTTTACAAGGGCAGGTTGTTGGCCTTCCGCTTAACCCTCCTCCTTTATCCGGGCTTGGGACCGGCAAGAATGACTGTTAAGCTACTCGATCCATCCAACAGTCATTCCAGGCGGAGTTCTTGAACATATCAACAATAATAAAATACCAAATTGCTTGATTCTAAGTGATTCCCTTAAATCATATGTATCCTAAAAGTCCCCTAGAAAAAATGGTAAAATCTGAACTAAAGCAAGCTGAAGAAAATTCCAGACGCATTACCTTCATTTGGATCCCATCTCATATTGGAGTAGATAGATAGGGTTCCTTCTGGAGCGGAAGTGACGTCACACGTCGATCGTCAAGCGTACGTATCCTCATGGGCCAAGGCCACGCCCCCCTCGTGACGTAGGAACATGCCTAGGGTCTCGAGACCACGCCCCTCGACCAATGGTGACGTAGGAACGTACCTCGTGTCTCTAGACCACGCCCCTCGGCCAATGGTGGCGTAGGAACGTCCCCCCATGTCTTGCTGACCAATGGTGGACGTTCTCGTGACGTCGGAACGTGTCGTCGACCAATGGCAGCATAGCAGCGTCAGTGGTGGGAATAGCAACACCCCCAGCGACCAATGACAGCTCAGAATTTGAATAAACATCATAGAAATGGCGGTCTAGCGATGAGGAACCAATGGTGACATAGTAACGCCCTCCTCGTGACGTCGGAACGTGTCGTTGACCAATGACAGCATAGCAGCGTCAGTGGTGGGAATATCAGGCCAATGGTGGCATAGTAACGCCCTCCTCGTGACGTCGGAACGTGTCGTCGACCAATGACAGCATAGCAGCGTCAGTGGTGGGAATATCAGGCCAATGGTGGCATAGTAACGCCCTCCTCGTGACGTCGGAACGTGTCGTCGACCAATGACAGCATAGCAGCGTCAGTGGTGGGAATAGCAGACCAATGGTGGCATAGGAACGTCCCCCAATGGCTTGCTGGCCAATGGAGGACGTCCTCGTGACGTCGGAACGTGTCGTTGACCAATGGCAACATAGCAGCGTCAGTGGTGGGAATAGCAACACCCCCAGCGACCAATGACAGCTTAGAATTTGAATAAACAACATAGAAATGGCGGTATAGCGATGAGGGACCAATGGTGTCATAGTAACACCCTCCTCGTGACGTTAGAACGTTTTTCTCGACCAATGATGCCACAGAAACGTGTCCTCAACCAATGGCGGACATCCTCGTGACGTTGGAGGCCAATGGTGTGCATCAACGGCCAATGAGAAAGACGTGCATCGACTAATGGTGGAGTCGTACCACAATATTAACGAAAAGACGCCCCCAGTCCCCCCCATTCCCCCCGAAAAGACGTTCCCAGTCCCCCCATTCCTCCCGAAAAGACGCCCCCCCAATAATAACGAAGCTACACGTCCAACGTAACCAATGAGAACGATGTACAATCGCTGGTCGGTGACTGCGTTCTATGAATTGACAAAGAGAAGAAGACGAATGACAGACAAAGAGAGCAATTTTTCCTCGTATTTTTTTGTAATTAAAACCTACAACCATTAGCGTAAAACTTCTAAATTTTTTCAATTTATATTTTACGAGTTACCTCGTATATATTTTATCGATTACCATAATAACAAAAATTCGTTTATTTTTCAATTTATACTTTACATGATCAGTTGAATGCTACTGAGAATAATGACATCATCGGATACGCCGGCTATTAAAAATGTCTCACGCGATCACGATATATAGCCGGAAACACGTGCACATTCCAATTCGATTATTTAATGTAAGATAAAATATATTCGCATGGAGGCAGGAAGCAGGTGCATAATCCGTTGTATTTAATAATTAAGCCCGGCATGTGATGCATAAATGAATAGTCTTACGAAATATTGCGCAACATAGTTTTAGCGTGGGAGAGGTAAGAAGATATAATTAAACGTGTTCATGTTCACAGCGTTATTTCGTAAAACGTAGTCATTACAACATGAACAGTGTGGAAGTAAGAGCCAAAAGTGAAATGATGCTGCTTAATACTTTGTATAATTTTGAGCATTTAAAAGTATTAGTTGGATTAAGTTCAGCTCGATCATTTGGACCGGGTGTTAAATTAAGCAGCGAGAATAATGAGATATCGTTCGGTATATGTGATTGGATCCAATTCATCGATGAACTTAATCGTAAATATAATCAGTTTTTCCTGATGCCTCTGCAATGCTATTGTGAAGATGAACCTCCAGAATGTTGTGAATTGTTAGCAATTGAAACTCAAGCGACAGATCAACTTAAATGGCTCAATGTTAAGAAACTTGGTGTTACTTTGCAGATATTTGAAAAAGATGTTAAAAATCTTATTGAAGGAAATGAAAAGTTAATTTTACCACGCATTCGTTTTCTCGAAGGACTGAGATTTTTAGATTACTATTGTAATGCGTTAAAAATTGCTACTTCATTCAAAAACGATTTACAACCAATAGACATTTTATATTCATTTTGTGAGGCTTCTTGTGATACTAGTATTGTAAGTTTAGCATTAAGGGAATATTTGTATTATTATAAGGAAGATACAATTAGTGAATTAAATAGCAGTATTTTTGAATAAAGAATTAAAACATTTATTTCTATTTATTATACCAAGGTAGTGGGGGTGACTAAGAATATTATTTATATTGGCTTTTGGAGCGAAAGACATTTATTTCATCGACGACTTCCATACGGTGTAGATTAGAAGAGTTGTACGAAAAAATACAAAAGTTAAAAGCCGATATACAGTGGTACGAAGATAGAACTGCAATTGAAAAACGATTTGCAGAGTTTAATTTGTCAGAAAGAAAGTTACCAAAAACAACACAATACCCGTTAAAAAGAATTCAACCGACAAGATGCCTCCACTAACAACCTCATTCATCATCCTTACAGCTATTGTTAACAATGTCCTTTATACAAACGTTCCAAACAACGTTAAGAACCAGGCGATATGTTTTAATGATGAAAAAACTGATTGTAATCGACCGAACTGGACTCTAATGGATCATGAAGTGGTGAATTATGGACAGCTTCCAGTATTTTTCAAAGCGATACCAAAATCAGGAGGAGCATTCTATAAGATCAAGCTAATATCCCCAAATAACACCGAAAGTGATTCAAAATGGTACAAAACTAATAATGATGACATCGATCAATATGGTTTATCGATTATACTCTTAAGTATTATATTCGTAATAAATGCCTTTATAGCGATTAATATCATTAAAAAATTTCTTGTAAATCGTAAATGCGAATCATCTTGCATTAAAATAAATATGTAAAACTGTTAAAATAAAACTAAAATAAAACTTTTAATCTTTTATTAAAAAAAAATCCAATTTATAAAGGTAATATTTTGTTACACAGCCATTGACGGAGGTGATCCACATTTATCGAGGAGCAGGAAAATAGTCCAGTAGCGTGGCAGTTGTATTCATGTGGAGCAAAGCCTCCAGTGGAGTATGGAGAATCATCAAACTTGCAAACATCAATAATTATGGGACAGACGTCAAGCATATAACATTTGTATCTTAAAAATTCTGCTTGTTGTTCTCCGCGAACGTAGATGTAGTCAGCTGCATACAACAACTTAGATTCCAGTATTTTATTTATTTTTGAATATTTAACATCTCCATTAGAATACCGAAGACCATGCACGTTTTTCTCCAAGTACACAGCAGTCTTCTTATCTTGATTACTTAATGTAGCAAACGGTTGTGGAGGTTTAAATATATAATGGCAATGTTTAAAGCCAATTTCAATGCTAAGTTCTTTGGGAACAAACCACCCATCTACGGTGAATCCTTGAATGTCAACTAATGCGATCCTCATGATGGCTGATAGTATACTGAATTGGATATGATTGAATAAGTCAAGTTAAATGATATTTTTGATAACTTCAGTTAGAGGAAAGTATTCGAGTAGACTGTCGTGGACAATTAAACAGTACGCTCGAGTGCCTGCAGGAAAACCTTCATCTGCTTCGATTTCCAACTTAATATCAACGGTTTCCGATCTAAATGACGTATCATCCTGTTTGGAGCAGTCGAAAGTAAACAAAGCATATTTTTTAAAAGCATTATAATCCAAGATTGGATGTTTTGTTGACGAATGAGTATAACTGGGAAAGAATTGGGTATAGTTGTAGTGAGCTATAGCATAATCATTTTTCGCAAAATCCAATTGCATTCTCTCGTTAGGCCAATATTCACCATTAATAACCACTCGTACGCTGGACACCTTAATGTTATCGAATAACGTTGGATTGGCGTGAATGTCATCTCGTTTAGAAGTTTGAAAAGCTACAATGACATAGCGTGGACGTTCAACAGCTGAAGTTGTCTTTACACTCCATATCTCACGTCGGGATCCAGCCGTAAGTGAAGGTAGTTCATTAAGTTCCCATTTACGGAAAGGTATGGTTATCGGCGTATTATTCTTAATCGGAGTCATTAGGTCAATTTTCACATCGTCATTCGGAAAGACATGTTTGACCTTCAGTTCCATGCTGGTAACAGTTAAAGACACTGTTGTTGTTGTTGTGGCATTAGGTTCTTCTACTAAAATACTGTCTCTATCATTACGTGCTCGAACAAATCGAAACACTTGACGACCATAGGTTAATTTATTGTAATCGTTGAAAATGTTGAAAATATGTTTTATCGGAATCAGTAAACTAAAGATGTCTCCCGATAAATGTGGATTATTGGGATAGTTCCATCCTGCAGTACTGAGATACTTGGAATCGTCAGGAGTGTAACACAACAAACTGCGAATAGTGCTAACTACACCAGGATCTCGAACTATTTCCATGTCGTGTGAACTTTGGATGTATGTACATGTATCAAACAAGAAGGCTCCAGCATTCGGTGCAAGAGAAACAGTTCCAGTACCCACTTTCTTTATACTTCCTTTAATTTCCAAAAGTGTTTCGTGTATGGCAAAAAATGCATCTGATTGATTGATGATAAACTCGACAACGTCGCTATTATTAAATGACTTGATGTAAGGTGTATATGTACGAAATTCTTCTTTTCTAATAGTATCGTCGAACTGAGGTTTCTGGTACAGATCTAAAATAGGTGGTTGAGGTTCCTGAACCTGTCGTCGAATGTATTGACGTTTTGACATCTTTTAGCTGTAATCCAATGGCAATAAGAAAGGCTTTATTGGCAGCAGACACGTCACGTCGCTTGCAAGATTTGCGTGAGACTAATGGATATTGATGTGTAGAGCTTTGTTTTATAATTAAACCCATCTATATCGTTTCCTTAAAATCCAAATGCAGCGTACTTTTCTCTCCTCTAAAGTTGACCGGTCTTAATTCTTGATCAACTACACTAACGGTAATTTTGGTAATGTCACGTATGCTGTTGCTTACTGGTATGTATATTGGATTATGAGGACGTTCGTCAATAGAAAAACCTGGATCAACACTTATCGGAAAATGTAGAATGGTGTGCGCAGGTCTATCCTCGTAGAAGGCTCCTTCGGTAATGTTGCATTCAAACAGTAGACTCGATACTTTTATAATGTTTACAGGTTGATCTGAAGAATGCATTTTTCCTGGTTCCAACACTCTATTTGAAGAGAAGCCCAATAATTTTCCAAGACTATCGTCTTTCTCGAAAGTAATAGTATGATCTTGACAGAAAATTTCACATTTAAGCGTATTGTTGTTCGGTCTTAAAGTAAACTCTCGAACCGAATTGTATTTATGCATTAATTCATTTCGAATGTACGCTTCTATATCAGTAATTTCATAACATCCCGATGGAATTTCAATATTACGCAACTTTGTACGATCATTTTGCTCATAGAAATAAAACTTTTCACCATCGATGTTTGGAATTGAATTAAATGTATGAAATCCCAGCACTGCTACATAATATTGTCGAAACGGATCAAGCACAAGAGGCACTTGAGGAGTAAACGAAAACTCGTTTGTAGTACTTGTCAAGGTCAACAATCGAGACATGACTGATATGAGGTAAAAGGTGTAGTAATTTAAATACCAAAATATTTTAAAAACTTCTTTATTTTTTTAATCATACTGTTACATGTTTGTGTTTTATTTATATTTTTCTCATAATACGGTACTCCACAAAATACACATTCACTTTCCATAAATCCACAAACATCACACCATACATGTTTATCATAGTCTTTCTTGCAAGGTAAGTAATCTTCTAGTACACCACGAATATCTTGGGGCATTTCATACCAAACACCACTCGTTATATTTTCCATAAAAATGCGAATAGCACGTCTCAAAAATTCGTTAGATGGTTCCATTGTAGAGAAACTTTAAACACAAATGTCCGCAGTTTATTTGGTTATAACTTTGATATTGATCGTTATTGTAGAAAATTCTTCCACCGTTCAAGTAGGAGACTAGTTCTCGCGGTGGCTTCAAGCAACCATATGAGTCAAAGTACTCTATGTCGTTGTTTATCTTTTTGTAAGCTACCCAATGTGTACCGAGGTTTGTGGAAATGTCGAGATTAATTATAGCACATTCATGTTTACGAGGGTTACGTGGTAAATTATCTCGCATAAACACACCACGAAAATTTGGAATTTTAAGTAGTTTAACAAATTTTTTCAAGTCCACGTTGGCTAAAGGTCTATTAGGTAGCTTCAGCGGGAGTTTTTTGACTTTTATCTATCTTTTATCTATCGACTAAATATAATCCAAAGCCACCTTTAGCGTTTTTTCGTAGGTATAGTCCTTTGCCTAGGTGTTCCATAGCTTTATTGTGACGTTTATCCTCTTCTAGTTTCTTTTGAGCATTCTTTGAGTCGATTACAGACTTGGCAATAGCGCTCGCTCCTCCAGCCAAACTGCCGAGAGCGGACAGGCCTGCGAAGATGGGGATTAAAGGTAAAAAACCACCAGATTTTGCTTCAAATGGAATGATTCTTGGAACTCGTACATTTTTCTTTCCACCTACATTCTTAACGGCTGTTCTAGCTGCTGCAAGTGCAAGTAGGGCGGATTTACGTAGATTTGGTGATGGCGGAGCACGTTTCAATGTTTTGATAATTGGTTGTAGCACATGTCGCTTAAATGAACCAACACCTTTACCACGTTTCATACCCATACCCAGTTTTCGTTTAGCTTTCATTGCTGTAGTAGTTAACCAGGCAGCGGTTTTTTCACCCAAAGATGCGTCTTTTGCTTTAACTCGTTCCCACGCTTTATTTTCCAACACCCAATCTGCTTTATGTCGATCTTTCAATGAATTACTTTGGGAATATGCGAGATCGTGATCTCTCGCAGCTCGATCTAACGGATTTATCCCCGGATCTCCACGAGCTAGACGTTTCTGTAATTTAGTTCCAGGTCCTAGATATTGGTAACCAGGAGCATGCAATTCAAACGGTAGACTATTGATCAGAGAATTCAACACTCCTTCACCTTGAACGACCAACATTGAAATGAATCGCTTTTTGCAAAATGTCTTTATATAACCATGTGTACAAAATACATCTCAATCACAAGATGAAGGTCATTCAACAAGACAAGACACTAGCAGTGGAAAACTTGGATTTTGTCGACAACGTGACAAGAACCAGCAAACATGGTGCATTGCTACCACATTCATTTCGTGCTATCATATGTGGTCCAAGCGGATGTGGAAAAACTAATGTTATGTTGGCATTACTTTTTAACCTGAATGGCGCTAAATTCAAAAATGTTTACGTTTATTCAAAGTCGTTGTTTCAGCCCAAGTATCAATTTTTGAAGGAAGTGTTGGAGTCTGTGAAAGAAGTAGGTTATTTTCCATTTAAAGATAATGATGATGTTATAAGCCCAAGTAAAGCTAAACCAAACTCAATATTCATATTTGATGACGTATCAACGGATCCACAACAAACAATACGTGAATATTACTGTATGGGTAGACATAAAGACATTGATTGTGCATACCTATGTCAATCATACAGTCGAGCAGGCAAACAACTTTTACGTGATAATGCGAATCTTATTGTATTGTTTAAGCAAGATGAGCTCAATTTGAAACACGTCTTTGATGACCACGTATCACCTGATATGACATTTGAGCAATTTAAACAATTTTGTTCCGAATGTTGGAAGGACAAATACGGTACATTCGTCATTGTTAAGGATTTCGATATTTCTAACGGACGATATCGTAAAGGTTTCGACAAGTTTATAAAACTGTAGGTATGATCGAAAAACACGCATTGTATAACAATATGTCAGACAAAGAGGTAGCTGCGCGCACGCGTAAAGTTGCCGAACTAGCTCGTGTCATTCGCAAAAAGTATTTGGCATTAAAGTTAGGTAAAACAGAACAAGATGAGTCGCTAAATAAACTCTTTAAGCCCATAGCTAAACCTCTAACAGATATTGCGCAATCGTCAAAAACGTTGCATCATGCTATTAATAACAAGCTTAGACACGTTAAAAAAGAAGAGGTGAAAACGGAGGAAGAGATAAAAAAAGAAGCCAGAGATGATGATGTATTTTCCGATGCAGTATCAATCGATCAAGTTAACGAACATGACATATTTGATCCTAATAATGTTTCGAAAGAGGCTATTGATGAATATATCGAGCAATATCCTCCAATGAGCCATAAGTATATAAAAGAATTTTGGATGAAAGATAATAAAATTGATAAAAACTACGGACCTATTTACAATGATGAAATTGGCTGGATGTTGGGTAAACGACGAATAAACTTTAACAAAAACAAAGGTAGTATACAAGTTATCAGTGATGGTAGTGGGGAAGGAGGATGGGTGCCGGGAACGCCAGGTCTATACCAACTAATTTTCTATGATAACCCTGAAGATTATAATGATACAGATTTAAAGCACTATAAAAGTTTATTAAATAGTACAGAAGTTCATCTGGATTCCAAAGGTCGTCTTAAAGGTGCAACTGGGAAAAAATATCATCATATTATCAAACCGCTATTTAAACCTACCGATGAAACAACAAAGAAATCGCCACCGAAAACTCGATCTACTGCATTAAAGAGACAACCTTTCGAAGGTCTTGTTCGTTTAGCAAAAACGACTCGTTCATCATCGATGACAACGTCTCCTCGAACATCGTTATCTTCACCATCTAGCTCCAAAGGGTCAGGGCTCGTCGATAATTCTCATTTGATCTACAACGATAATCCTATTGAATATGTATATTGGGATGATCCAAACGAACTATGCGACAGACTCAAATTGCTGGTTGCTTCCCAAGAAGCAGGAAACACATCCCACAATAACGAAATTGTTGCCATTATCAACGAATTACGTGAAGCAGATATTATATATTAATGTTTGGATTATTGGAACATCATTTCCAACATGAGTGTTGACAAGTTTGGTCGTCATCATTACCGTTCTAATGAACAAGTTGTTAAAAAGCTACGTGAAGGCTTAAAGCAATCCATTTTGGATTTACAAAACCAGATACATGAAGTACATAAAGACATTACACGAGATCCTCCTGTAGCAGGTAATCATCTTTCCAATAAGAAATATGTAGATGACAGCATTGTTCGTGCGAAAACTTTTCTAAGAAAAGAGATTAATTTGATACAAAAAAATAGAATTCAAAAAGATACTCAACTCGAACAAAAAATCTCAAACTCCATTAGTAAAATAGAAGTTAATTTAAGTAAAAAAGTTAACGAGTTGTCTGATGAGAATAAAATGACTGCTTCGAAAATATCTGATTTATCAAAACAAATGCATGAATTTAAAAATGATCTTGATATATTTAAACAAGAAATGACGAAGAATATTACAGATGCCGCCAACCAAAATGCACAAATTATGATGAAAACGTTGGAAATAGAAAAAAAGATTAAAACGGCGGATCTTAAATCACATGATTTAG
This sequence comes from Diabrotica balteata, assembly GCA_918026665.1. Lineage (NCBI taxonomy): Eukaryota > Metazoa > Arthropoda > Insecta > Coleoptera > Chrysomelidae > Diabrotica > Diabrotica balteata. Next base: position 88,685,887 of record OU898277.1, read on the forward strand.
ATGAGCGTCTTAATGTAATGGAAGATTACCTCTTACATTATAAAGCTAACGGAACAACGAATTAGCGTTAGTTCAAAGAATCGAATCGTTGGAAGCTAGACATGACATTTACCGAGGAGAAGATACAACTAGTTAACGAGCTACACAAGCCTGCACGAAAAAATTATCCTCGTCGACGAACAATCATTAAAGGACTAGACGATTTGTGGCAAATGGACCTTGCTGAGATGAGGCCTTATGCCAGTCAAAATAAATCTTACAAGCTCATTCTTGTTGTAATTGATTGTTTTTCAAAGTTTGTGTGGACTCGACCATTAAAGACGAAAACAGGTGAGGAAATTACTCGAACATTTTCGGATATTCTCGCTCATACTCGACGATGTCCGAAAAATTTACAAACAGACCAAGGCACAGAATTTTTTAATTCCAAGTTTCAAAATCTCATGAAACAGCATAGTATTAATCACTATAATACCTTTAGTGTTAAAAAAGCAGCCATATGTGAACGTGTTATTCGAACATTGAAGGAAAAACTTTACAAGTATTTCAGTCTTAATGGAACTTACAAATGGATTGATATCTTGCCTCAAATTACAAAAGAGTACAACAACACGAAACACAGCAAAATTCGACTTAGACCTATTGATGTTAATAAATCCAACGAAAATGAAATTTTACGAAAATATTATACTCACTTGAAAATTGCCGGTCCAAGAAAATTGAAAGTTGGTGACGTGGTTCGCATTAGTAAAAATAAACACATTTTCGATAAGGGATATAAACCGAATTGGACAACAGAACTGTTTAAAATTACTGAAATTAAAATAACGAATCCCACAACATACTTGATTGAAGATATGACTGGAGCGCCTATCAAAGGAGCATTCTACGAAGAAGAATTACAGAAAACAAAAAATAAAGACATATATTTAGTAGAGAAAGTACTGCGCAGACGTGGAAATAAGATGTATGTTCAATGGTTGGGATTCGATAGTAGCCATAATAGCTGGATTAACGTTAAAGATATCATTTAGAATCTACTTTTACATACGCCGCGTAGATATACAATAAATGAGTGGGGGTGACAAAAAGTATAAATTTCATAAATGCTGCAAGCTCATGCCCAGTTGTTCCTGCCAGTTCATCAATATGAGTTCTCAAGATAGTGGTTATAGTTCATCAGACGATATGGTGGTAGCTGCTGATTCACCATCAGATGATATCAATTATTATGCTAACATAGACAGAGCTTTGGCGAGATTCGAAGAAGCAGCAAAAAATGAACCGTATTACTTACTAGAAGCATCCTTTCCGCTTGACAACTGTATAATCAAAGTTGGCCTTTCTCCAGCTCGCCATTTCTCACCAGCCATTATTTTGTGTCAGCACAACAAGTTTAATAAAATCAGTTTAAATACATCCGAGTGGACTGACATGACTGCGATGTTTATTCAAATTCTGAAAGATCAACCTACAAGTCCAGTAACATTCGAGTGTGGAGACTATTGTAAAATTAAACAAGTAGTGTATGATACAACTAAATTTATCGTTGTTGAAAAACATGGTGTTGAATACTATCTAGAAGAAGGTGACGTTAACCAAATCATAGAAGCGGATCGCAATCTGGTGTCTCATCGTGTATCGTTATTGGGCACTCTAAAATTTCATGCTTATTATACAAATGTTGTCGACATAATAAAATCAAACTTTTGCAGCAGAAGCAGTTTATATGGACCACTTGAAGCTTTAACTGCGTTTTGTGAAATTTCCTCAGACACTTTGTTAAGTAATGCTTTAAGAGAATATTTATATTATTATAAAATTAAAGTTGTAAATGATTTTATGTAATAATCAAAATAAATATATTTATGCAAAGATGTCTTTTATTTTCACGTCAAATGTCTCACAACGCTGTAAAAGATTGAGACTTAAAATTATAGGAAAACAATGTATATTTTTTTAAAGTTTTTTATTTTCTACTTATATTACAAATTGATGTTTAACAAAATTACAAATATTATTCTACATATTCATTTAAAGAATAGCTGATCCATTTTCCTGTGGAGATTGATAAAGCTATAAAAAATTGGTTATGTTTTCATTTATTAATTTTTGTTTTTACTCAATCATTGTGGTTTCATAATGACCCCAAGGTAAAGTGTCATGAGAATTTTGTTGCAAGTAACGTTTATCGTCATAGGGACTTAATGCAATTTTTTCTTGTGTTATTGTAAAAAGATCATGGGCGTAGGAACGAAACGTTGATTGGGAAACACTTTTAGTTGTAAATTCGTTTAAACACTTAACATAATCATCGAAAGTAATGTCATTTTTTACCGTTGAATATTTTACACCCTTAGATTTTTTTGTGACACCTAAATTATTTACAATTCTTTCAATACTAGCATCATCCATATTATTCTTGTATTTATCCCATAATGCCTTTCGATCCTCATCCGTCGTACTAATCTTAAACGAATACATTTTGGATCTAAGTCCGACAAAATGAGTCATAATGCGCCCGTTTGCCTCATCTTTCATCATTCCGAGAACTTTTTTATTGACTTGAGGTATTCCATAAATATTATTCTCAGAATAGTCTGATGTATCGAATTTAGATAAATTTGCTTTAATAACATCTCTGTAAACGTCATCACATTTTAATTCATAGATAAAACTGTCAGTGTCCCCATACATTAGCTTACAATTTTCAACTCCCATATATGGTAGCATAAAGTTATAATGAAAATCGTACATACACACTTTGGATATATCTAAAATTGACATGCCGATGTACAATGGTTTGTTGAAAATGAGCTCTGTTTTGTTAAGTTCAATCGCCATTAAATTTTTGTCAAACACGGTTCTATTATGAAATCGTGGACTAGCAATCAAATTTTTGGCTCCATATCTTCCATCCCATTTTGATACAAGTTTTACAATGCGATGTTTCCTAATGTTTTCCATCGTTTTACCGAAAATGGCGTTGTTGGCCAACTTAAAAAGATCTTTCTCAAATGCCGTTGTTGCTGCAGTTCGCAATTTTGTATTAAGATCGATATATGGCTTAAGCCAAGCGCTCTGTTTGAATTTCAACACTTTATGGATTTTTGTTAGTTTGAGTCCTGCATTCAGAGCTTGTTTTAGATTGCGATAATGCAAAGTGTACTCTTTTTTATGGTACAAGGTGGTCATAAGTTTTGGAAGCTTACTTCTTGGTGGCACACGATGTTCGCAACAAAACGGTAAATCTCGATGTAAGTCATGCAAGTGTTCTGGGTATTCCAAATCTACTTGTAGTATGTATCCTGTATCTCCATCGTCAGGAATAGACAAGACATCAATATTGGTATCGACCCACTCGAACCCCCCATATGGTAAGAATTGAGACATTGCCCAACCATACAAATTGTTGACTTCTAAATATAGCACATATTTACTAGGCTTTGATGGATCATAATTATGCATGTATTTGTTATTTGCCTCAGAATACCGATTACTTACTTGACTTATACCACCTCGGATAGCTTTCTCAATAAACATGATTTTATCGATATCATTCAGCAGTTCAAGTTTACATCCAGTATATTTAAGCATTGCATCCCAAGAAAATCCCGGCATGGTATAGTACCATGCAGGATCAAGACTGTATGTACTTCGACATTTTTGTCGAAAATTTTCAAAAATGCAAGTCAGTAACATAATATCAGTTTTCATGTACAACATACTATATTCCAAAATATTTTTAATACCGAATGACTGCCAAACATTCTGAGCATGATGATACATATTTTTGGAGATGTGTTCACCCGATAATGAGCTGTAAAATTTATCAATTGATGGTAGTTGCGTTTCATTCAATTTATTGAAAGACTCAATATATTCGTATGGGAATATGCCTTTTCGTTTCAATAATTCCATTTGTTCGGGAGTGGTATTTGGAAATTCGCTAGCTAAATATCTTAAATCCTCAGGTTGCAATGTGGCAGCCAACTTGTCCAATGATGAATTTAAAAATCTCAGTGAATCAACGAACCTCAACTTAATACTGACCTCAGAATCGTATATTGTAAATGAAATATACTTTTCCTTATTTATTGGTAGTAAGCTGATACTACCATTTTTCGCAAGATCTCTAATCATCATATGCGAATCGTAACCGCTAAGATTATGAAAAAAAATTGGGACAACGAAAAGTTTTTTGAAATTTAAGTTACACACTTGGTGTGCGAATCCTCGAAAATCTCCGGTAAAATGATCATGATCACGAACAATTACATCCTTATCTGAAAACGTTTTTTCGCAAATGTGACAATTAGATGCATTAAAACTGGGTGTAACATTCATAGGTACAATATCTTTAATTTTTCCTTGCACAAATGCCGCCAACAACGTCATTTCCTTGGCAAACCACTCCATGCAATCTTCACCTGCGTAACTTCGGTAAAACGACAGAGATTCATCGTAAGAGCATTTTACGTAATAACCTGCACTAAAGGCTTTATGCTGCTGATACTTAATTGTTTTGCATTTTAATGGACTGTTTTTAACTTTGTTCAACATTGACTCAAAATCGGCATAGACTACAAAAGGAGTTGTTTGTTTATAAATATGATTTTTAAATTCAACATTCTGATATGATGGAAAAGAAACTTTACATTCATTAATTTTCTCACAGTATTTTGCATGATCATTTAATCTGTCAAAACTACTAAAATAATTCAAACACCTATCACATAAAAATTTTTTATTACGGTTCTTACTTAACTGCCTGGACATAAGTCGAGACATATCTTTAATCATACAATAATGATACTTAATTTCTACAGTTTCATCGTGAGCCATAGGTGCTTCGTAGTCATTCAATTTTGGAAAATATTTATCTTGTACAATCAATAAATTTACATGTTTAGTTAATTTGGTTTTGCATAGCCTTACCGGCGTTGTTACGTAAAATGTTCTCTCTTTAGCAACATTCATTTCTAACCCGTACACGTTTACAGAAATATTATTTAACTTTTCAAATTTTGAAATACCCTTTATAGTCATAGGTGTCTCTAGCCCATCGATATTTAAGACAGTCGCATAATGTGGATATGAAGATGTACGATCTGAACTGCATTTAGCTGGATAAATCGCTGAAACTATGCTCCAAAAAAAGCATGCTTCATCATCGTTTTTGATATTAATACATGCGTGCTTCTTTTGGATTTGTTCTGGTAGTCTAATGAACGACGAAGCTCCATTTCCCACTTCATATTTATTTATATTGACTTCTAAAGAAACTATTTTTTTCAAAGCCCACCCTGATCCCGTTTCTTCAAATTCCGATAGCTTAGACATTAATTTATCAACTATGTTTGTGTGAAACCATAAAACCAAGTCCGTTCCTGCGTCTATGGCTTCGTTTTTGGTATTAAAATATTTAAATTGGTTAATATCACCTCCTTGATTTGATTTTCTAATAAATTCTCCACATAATGTCATATTACATTTTATCATATTTAATTTTTTTAAAATGTTTTTAATTCGAATTCTAAATAACTTAAAACAATCTCCGAAAAATTGCATTAAATCTTTGTGTCCTAGATTAATAATTATACCTGTTCTGATTCTACTCTTGAATGCGGAATTTACATCTTCCCATTTAACCCGACGATGTTTAGTAATTCCACCACCCACGCGAAGACCGAAATTTTGAATTTCCGATTTAATTGTCTTTAAATGCCCCGCGTTTGTCTGTAGTTGCCGTAATTTAGCTAATTCCAAGTCCCCACACCGAATCGCTTTAGTAAACAAAGTCAAATGCCTTTTAATGTGATTTAACCAAATATTCGCTTCTCGCGGTGTATAATTTCGAAACAAAACATCACGCGCTTTAATTAAATGTTGTACAATGTCATTACTAAGATCACCAATGTTACTCATGATTAAGTAAAAAGCAATAAATCAATAAATGAAAAACTCACCAATATTTTTTTTATCCTCTAATTTTCTATTATTTCAAACGAGGCGGCTGGCTGCACCTTTCCAGTGGCAACGTTTCCTCGGAACACCAAGCTGTACTTTCCCTCGCTGAAATGTTCCAAATGCGGCCTGTAGAGTTCAACCACCCTTTGCGGCAAGAACGTCACCTCCTTTTCTAATTCAATAAGGATGGATTTCCCAAATTTCGTATCGACTTCTCTTGCCGCAATTATCTTCTGGGGTACTCCTACGGGTAGGCTGTTTAGCTTTCTAATTGGCTTGATTGTCTTCTCTGTAAGCAGAGAGGATGCATTAATCTTTTTTAGGTCCATCTGCAACAATATATATTTTCTTAATTTAACAGTAACATATCTTTGACTAGCAATTTCTTAATTTAACAGTGAAATATCTTTGAGTAGCAATATTATTTTACAAAAATTCTATCTATTATAATATGTATATTTTTTAATTTAACAATGAAATAGTTTTAACTAACAAAACTTTCATAGAAACAAAAAATTACAAATACCGCACTATTTACAAACATTTTTTTTTTTTAGAACGGAGAATATAACCAAGTAATTTGAATAAAATGTTTAAATCAGAAAAATTATTAAGAATTGGAAATTAGTAAAGATAATGATGAATTCTAAATGATATAAAAAAGGTTAAGTATTATAAAACTTACTTTTGTATATATAATTGCCGACACTTCACAAACACAGAACTTCTCCGAACGGTACTTTGTATAATTGCTGACGCTGCACAAAACACACAACTTGTCTGAAGGATGATCAGAATTGAACTGACGATATGTAGTGCATCTGCTCTTTATCTAACTGCCTCTCCCACGCTAAAACTATGTTGCGCAATATTTCGTAAGACTATTCATTTATGCATCACATGCCGGGCTTAATTATTAAATACAACGGATTATGCACCTGCTTCCTGCCTCCATGCGAATATATTTTATCTTACATTAAATAATCGAATTGGAATGTGCACGTGTTTCCGGCTATATATCGTGATCGCGTGAGACATTTTTAATAGCCGGCGTATCCGATGATGTCATTATTCTCAGTAGCATTCAACTGATCATGTAAAGTATAAATTGAAAAATAAACGAATTTTTGTTATTATGGTAATCGATAAAATATATACGAGGTAACTCGTAAAATATAAATTAAAAAAATTTAGAAGTTTTACGCTAATGGTTGTAGGTTTTAATTACAAAAAAATACGAGGAAAAATTGCTCTCTTTGTCTGTCATTCGTCTTCTTCTCTTTGTCAATTCATAGAACGCAGTCACCGACCAGCGATTGTACATCGTTCTCATTGGGGGGCGTCTTTTCGGGAGGAATGGGGGGACTGGGAACGTCTTTTCGGGGGGAATGGGGGGGACTGGGGGCGTCTTTTCGTTAATATTGTGGTACGACTCCACCATTAGTCGATGCACGTCTTTCTCATTGGCCGTTGATGCACACCATTGGCCTCCAACGTCACGAGGATGTCCGCCATTGGTTGAGGACACGTTTCTGTGGCATCATTGGTCGAGAAAAACGTTCTAACGTCACGAGGAGGGTGTTACTATGACACCATTGGTCCCTCATCGCTATACCGCCATTTCTATGTTGTTTATTCAAATTCTAAGCTGTCATTGGTCGCTGGGGGTGTTGCTATTCCCACCACTGACGCTGCTATGTTGCCATTGGTCAACGACACGTTCCGACGTCACGAGGACGTCCTCCATTGGCCAGCAAGCCATTGGGGGACGTTCCTATGCCACCATTGGTCTGCTATTCCCACCACTGACGCTGCTATGCTGTCATTGGTCGACGACACGTTCCGACGTCACGAGGAGGGCGTTACTATGCCACCATTGGCCTGATATTCCCACCACTGACGCTGCTATGCTGTCATTGGTCGACGACACGTTCCGACGTCACGAGGAGGGCGTTACTATGCCACCATTGGCCTGATATTCCCACCACTGACGCTGCTATGCTGTCATTGGTCAACGACACGTTCCGACGTCACGAGGAGGGCGTTACTATGTCACCATTGGTTCCTCATCGCTAGACCGCCATTTCTATGATGTTTATTCAAATTCTGAGCTGTCATTGGTCGCTGGGGGTGTTGCTATTCCCACCACTGACGCTGCTATGCTGCCATTGGTCGACGACACGTTCCGACGTCACGAGAACGTCCACCATTGGTCAGCAAGACATGGGGGGACGTTCCTACGCCACCATTGGCCGAGGGGCGTGGTCTAGAGACACGAGGTACGTTCCTACGTCACCATTGGTCGAGGGGCGTGGCCTCGAGACCCTAGGCATGTTCCTACGTCACGAGGGGGGCGTGGCCTTGGCCCATGAGGATACGTACGCTTGACGATCGACGTGTGACGTCACTTCCGCTCCAGAAGGACCCTATCTATCTACTTATTGGTATTGATGGAAACGAAGCTGCAGACCAGTGCGCGCGTAAAGTGTCGGAAAGTGTCGAAACAGATGTAACGGAGTGTCGAAATCCCGCGGGCGATATAAAAACGTCTATAAAAAATTTAATTACGTGTAAGTGAAATCAAGAATGGAATTATTCACAGACAATACTACGGAAAATTAAAGACAATGTTTATCCATGGCTACCTAGAACTCGAAACCGAAAACTGCAAACCATCATTACTCGTCTACGTTTAGGCCATACAAGATATACGCATTCGTACCTTTTTACCAGAGATAATCCCTCTAAATGTGACATTTGTGACGAAACAAACAATATTAAACATTTTTCAATTGACTGTCCACATTTTGTAAATGAACGCAACAGGTTCAATATTCCAAACAATATCAATAAACTCTTAGGAACAGACTTTAATTATGTCGATTTGGGAAAATATTTAAATTGTATAGGATTATATTATAAAATTTAAACTATTAGAATTATACACCTACACTGTATTCCCGCTAATCACTTTATGGTGGATGCGGTAAACTTTTTCAATAAAAAAAATCGTAAAGTACTTTATATAATATTTTATTTAAACTAAAATATCACACAAGCAATAAAAAGTTTAAAAAATTATTTCCCAAACATTAAGCTGTTCAGGGTATTGAGTATGTTCTTCTCTTATCCAGTGAGTGATAAGTTGAAAAAATATAGTGAATTATGGTGTATAACTCCAGCTTAATTATTAGTTGGCAACATTAGTATGTCACGTTAGACATAGCAGTAGACAGAAGAAAGATAAAAATTCAGGAATATGTATTTAAGAAAATATTAGTAAACGTAATAAAACCATAAACCATTGTTTAACAAAACATAAACAACAAACCACATATATAACAATATATAAAACAAATTAAACCTTATGGAACGGGTAGGGTTCTAAAATAGAAATATGCATTATTGTCACTGAAAATTATACAATGTTTACAAAAAGTAAAAAAAAAAACAACAAAAACAATTAAAATTTACTAAAATTACAAAAATCATCAATATCACAAAATAAAAGATAGTAAAATATACAATTCATTGCAAAATCTAATTGTTGCATAATAAAACCTGACGAAGTAGTTTACGAATAAGTTTTAGTTGCTGCATGTGATACACAAATATATATATATATATATATATATATATATATATATATATATATATATATATATATATATTTGTATAACGATATTGTATATATATATATATATATATATATATATATATATATATTAAATATATTATATATATATATATATATATATATATATATATATATATATATATATATATATATAAATAAGGATCACTCAGATGAGTGGTGGGTTCAATCGGTCAACTAGGTGGAGAAATAAAAGACAAAGTTGATACTACTTCATCTATTTTGAAGACGTTTCGCTATCGAATTCTGATAGCATCATCAGTTCATCTAAAAATTTTTTTACATTAGAGTACCACACTAATGAAATTTAGAAATCTTATCCTTAGATATCCTAACGGATATCTTATCTAAATCATATAATTACAGCAATGATTATAATATTGTTGACTCTTTTCATTTTAGTGAATTTATAAATAATTTTTAAACTACCACAAGGTTACATTTTAGTAAGCTTTGATGTGGTCTCTCTTTTCACTAACTTACCTTTGTCCAGTGTTATCACCTCCTTGAAAAATCATTGGAACTCTATTAAACCTAATTGCCCTATTTCTTGGGATATTTTTGCAGAACTTTTGCAACTAGTCTTTGACACTAACTTCTTAGTTTTTGAGGACAAATTTTACCTCCAAATATTTGGCACACCTATGGGTTCCTCAATCTCACCCATCCTAGTTAACTATGTACTAGATGATTTGGTCTCTGACCGTTTAGGTCGCTTAGAATTTCCAATCCCTTTTATTAAGCGGTATGTGGATGATTTATTATTAGCCCTACCACCTGACAAGGTTCAGGGTACCTTATCCTTCTTCAATGAATTTGATCCTCACTTACAGTTCACTGTTGAACTTGAGGACACTGTCACAAATAGTATCCCCTTTTTAGACATGCGTGTCATCAGAATGGGAGATAACACCCTGACCACAATTTGGTATAGATAACCAAAGGCCTCCAATAGGTTCCTTAATTACCATTCCTGTCATCCTATGAAATATAAATTGAACCTTATTAAAGCACTTAGTTGCAGATTACATAAATTGACACATCCGACTAATCGAAGGGAATCCCTTAAGTTATTGAGAAATATTCTAATTGAAAATTCATATCCTTCCTCCATCATAAATAAATACCTATACTCTCAAAGTTATGGATCCTCTTTTGATGATATACCCAATGGTGACCAACTTAGAACCATTTCTAATAATTCAGTCAATAACATTGTTCTGCCTAATACTGATCTTGAGAATCCTACCACCCATTATTCATCTCTGCCTTATTTTCCTCAAGTTACAGAGAAGCTTATTAAACTATATAAACATAATAACATACCAGTTAAAATTGCAGTTAATAATGCTAAGACTGTTAGAAATTTGTTTACTAAAACTAAAACACCCTTGTCCACTTTGGAACAAGTTAACACTATATACTATTTACCCTGTGCTGAGTGTGACGCTTGCTATATTGGTCAAACTGGAAGATCACTAAAAGGACGTCTTACTTTCCATCGAAGTGACATTAATCTTTTTAAGCACACATGTGCGTTAGCGCAACACGCAATTAACACCAAACATAAGGCGAATTTCAATGAAGTTAAAGTTCTTGGCACTGAGCGCAATCTTAGTAAAAGACAGTTCTTAGAAATGTGTTCCATTCTTAAACATCCTAATGCTTTAAATAAGAGAACAGACATAGGTAACTTGAGTCAAATATATCATGCTTTAATATTGCAGAATTAGGCTTTACAATCAGTTCATTATGTATGTGTCTCTCGAGTCGTATAATTCAACACATTTTCTTTATTAAATAAATTTAACTTACTATAATGAATACTTAATAAAAAATATATTATTACATAAATGCTAATCAACTTAAACTTACTTATGCAACTCACATTGCATATTTGGTCGTTTTTCATATATTGATTAATTTGACCCTCTGGTTTTCTACTTTAATATAAATAAATACAATTCAACCTTTGAATAATTTAGAAATTAAAAGTTCCAAGCGTGGGACCTTGGACTTTTTGGAAATTAGGTGCTTATCGTCAAACACCTGTAGATGTATAACCAACTACACTGTTGACGTTTACCACTCTTTTAAATATGGAGTTTAATGAATTTGGCCTACTTGTTTGTTCTAGACTAGTTGATGCAGGGGATTAGCGTTATCGCTAATTTCTTTCATTGTTTGGTCTCTTACGGGAGGGTTATCATTTAAACTCATGTTAACTTTTTCAAATTTACCGCCCTTAAATTAGTGGGTTGGTATTATTAACCTTGCTGTTCTGTCGATTAATTTTCGACCTCAAAGCTGGCTGTCAGTTTCATGTCATTGACTCGGTACCTTTTAATTTAACGCCATTTCAACTGCAACAGGTGCCAAGCAAACAGTGGTAACTTAACTTTATATCTTTTTTATACATATTTTTTATATCTTAATGTAGTTAACTTTAATAATGCTACCAAAAGTTAAGATGAAGTTAAATTAAAATCTTTTTGCTTAGTTGGAAGTGAATCAATGATTTTCTTAGTTCTGCTTCACTAGTTAATATTATATTAAATATTATATGCTTATTACACCACGTGTTCTGTTGCTTTGCTAATTTTTACTAAGTCTCTTAATGTTGTTAGTTATTTAATTGTTTATACAATATCACTATACGATGTCCATTTATTTGAGTTTTTGTACTGACTTTTTAATACCATTGACAACTACATATCTTTTTTAAGGTAACTATTTAACATCTTCTTCATGAATGTGTGGTACTCTAATGTAAAAAAATTTTTAGATGAACTGATGATGCTATCAGAAATCGATAGCGAAACGTCTTCAAAATAGATTAAGTAGTATCAACTTTGTCTTTTATTTCTCCACCTAGTTGACCGATTGAACCCACCACTCATCTGAGTGATCCTTATTTATATTGGATAGACGGTCGTACTCCTTTTTGCGATATATATATATATATATATATATATATATATATATATATATATATATATATATATATATATATATATATATATATATATGATTTCAGATATTTTCCGGGTTTGACTTCGCGTTAAATAGTTTTGGTTTTTAGAAAAACCATTGTTTTGACGACGTTTCGGCAAGGTCAAACTTGACATTGTCAAGTCAGATTAGTTCTGCTTCGTTTAGTTCTCCTGAAACATCAAGACGATAATAGATAATAGACGAAGACAAAAGATAATATGGCTCTTTTTTGTAATTTAAAAATAACATTAGATTGGGCAGCTGTACTAGAACCGCAAAAAGGAAGGCCATATCGAAGATGAGACTCGAACAAAGAAAAATATATTATTGGAAGATGCTAAACTGATTTCCAGTGTATCTAATAAATGTACCAGTGAAGCTTAGCATCACTGGTACATTTATTAGATACACTGCTTAGCATCACTGGTACATTTATTAGATAAAAAGTTGAACTGACTTCGTGATAAAATTTTTTTTTTTAACGAGAAAGGACATAAGTCGGGCTTTTATAAATCTTTTAATAATTTTGGATAGGACCGGTAGTAAGGCAATAGGTTTATAGTTGCAGACATTCGACTTTAAACCACCCTTATGAAGAGGAATGATAAATATTTAGGCACTCTGGAAATATACCTTTTTCAAATGAATCGTTAATTAGTGAGACCAGGACTTTTAACACATTTTTTTGGAGATTTAAGAAAATTTTTATGGATAATCTATCAGTACTGCAGGAAGATTTGCTTTTGATACTAATATTTTCCAAGCGTAGCTGAATAAAATCTAACTGAATTAATCTTTCGGCTGGGTACAAGAAATTTGGTACAAATTACTTCGGATTATTTCTTCCTTCGACTGGCGGTGTATCACCATAACGCAGTGGTTCTTTTTATTGTATTGATTTAATGCAGTTGAAATGTAAGATAGTGAAAGTTCGCTGTGCAAGTCTCAAGGAAAGTAAAATTTTAGACAACGCTGTGTTGCAGCAATATTGGTAATTCCAAACACCTTAATACAATAAAAAACCTAAATTAGATTTTTGGTTTTCGTATAGTATAAAAAAAGGAAAATTTAAAATGGCAATCATAATTATGATAGAAATGGGAAATTATTTTGAAATTGTTTTTGGACGTGGCAATGTTTGATTAAATGTTTTTCTAACATATTTATATGCCCTCATAGAATAAATTGGTAATGTGAGTGCAAAACTTCTTGAGGCTGGAGTATATTTTTGTTTCTTTGGACCTTTTAACATTTTTTTAAAAATATCGTTAGTTAGTGGTTCCTGGTAGTGAAGCCTTAAAAATAAAAATATATTATTATTAATTAAAAACCAAGTCAAATTGATTCTAAAGAAGTAATTTTTGATCTCAGTCTTCATACAGATTGTTGCAAATACTTTATTTTACTTTTTTGACTTTTGACAGTATTTTTTAACACTCTAAAATGTTTTTTGGCCTTTTCAGATGTTGAAAAACAGCTGCTAGACATGTCTTCAACGGTTTTATTTCTAAAACATATACTTAATTAGATAATCATAATCCTTGTTTTTATAAATTAAACTAAAAACTCACTTTTTGTAAATATTACGTGGAACATATGAAAAAGTATTATCACCAAGTAACAACTCTACAGTTTCAGTTTCTGATGCTGTACCTAATGGTGCTCGAAGATGCGTTTTCTGTATCTATATTTTCCTTGTTGTCTTCATTGTCATTTAAACATCTAGAATATTCAATTTATGTACATTAAAGAAAAATATTAAAATTGGTTTAAGATTGAAATAATCTCATACAAAATATAGCCAAAACTCACCTCCTTTTTAATAGTTTAGGAGAATTAGATTTTACATTAAAGCCCAAGTCTGTCTCCATATTACATTCTTCAGTATCAATAAAACTTCTAAAATATTTTAATATTAACATGAAATAAGTAATCAAACTCCACATTTAGATTTTATTTGTAAATTTAATAAACAAATTCGATACAAACCCAACTTTTTTAAGGTCCATAAAAATCATCCTTATCAATACTACTGGAAGCTGTTGCTTTATTTTCCATATCGTTTGTAGAACTAAAACATTGAATTATTAAAAAAAAAGAAAAAAGACATGCTATCAATATTATGGAATATGCTACGAGTATGCATTAACTGCAATTATGTACGCATTAATGCAATGAACATAACCTATAGATATGTATTTCATTAAAATTAATATATATTTATAGCAATTATAGTGTAGATTAGAAAAAATAAATAAATGTATTTATAATACTACATAATTGAACTTCAATTCATGTCAAGCATTAAGTAGTATTACATCCCTGTACTACGCCTATGTACATAATTCCAATGTTTATAATACTTACGAATGAAATGACAGTTCTGGATGTAAATATGAAGTTTTCCTGCATACAACACAGTTACGCACAATTATTACACTTAACTATCAACTATTCTTCGCTTCTAATTTAAAATATATTAACAAATTCACTAAAATGTCACAAATAAGGAAATTATCAACTCAAAGGTAAACAATACAACGCCATGTTCTTGTTCGTCAAATCGCTAGGATTGGTTGTTATAACCAACGATGCCAAGTTTTACAAAAGTTAAGATTATCAGAATATATTTTCTTTTAATAAATTAAAAAATATATTTTTTTTAATTTCTTGGTTGTGAAATGAGTAGTATCTAAAAATAGTTTATACTAACTAGATAATACATTTTTACTTATAGATTAAAAATACATTACACTAAAAATCGAAAATTATTTCGAAGATTGACTCGGAAAAAAAATAATATGACAACGTCAAATTAGGGATTTGTGCCTATGACTGTGAATATCTCATGACTTCAAGTAAAGATGTAAACAGACCGGTCCATCTTTATTTATACGTCCATGTTTTATATATTAAATTTTTGTAATTAGTACAAAAAAGTTGTTCCATATGGAACAATGGAAAACAAAAAACTTATTTGGTGTGAAATGGAATAAAACAATTTTTTTTCAGATAGACATAAATCTACTTGACATGTAGTACAGTGCCATCTTGTACGACGAGGAGTTGCCTTGGTATTGCAGTATGTACAACATACTTTGGCTCCAAGCTGAGGCATATGGGCTACTTTGTCAGTTCTTATTTCTTAAGGAACGTGTTTTTTTAACCTGTTACTGGTGCTTGGTTTGTCCATGCTTCTTTTTCCAAATTTAGGCATTTTAGGGTCTGCTTCAATGGCCACAGCAATTTTAAATTCTTTCAAAGACATACTCTTACCAGTTGTTGATTGTTTGAAAATTATATATGAGTTTAGTAATGTTGGATCAACATAATGGAAAAAAATTCTATGCCACCACTTAGATTTTCTATCCATATCGTAGCAAGATACTAACATATCAGACTTATCTTCATAGCCCATATATTTGTTGTAATCTTGTACTAATTGTTTGCAGTTAATTTCCAATGATGTCTTATCTTCTCTTTCCTCTTCACAGTGACATATTAGGACCCTTAAGCTAGCGGGGACAAATGAGCGGAATCCAATTTAACCTATGTAATATTGTTTGACCCATTTTTCACTAATTTATTACGACCCTAATAATTTTTCACCACCAAACCAACCTTAAGGGGAGCGATTCTGATGGCTTAAGGTTCAAGCTAGCAGAATTCAGAAAAAAAAACTTTTTGCTTATGGCATATTTTTTCATCAATTTTTCACTAATTTATTACCACCCTAATAATGTTTTACCACCAAACCACCCTTAATGGGAGCGATTTTGCTGACTTAAGGTTCAAGCTAGCAGAATTCAGAAAAACAACTTTTTGCTTATGGCATATTTTTTCACCCATTTTTCACTAATTTATTACCACCCTAATAATTTTTCACCACCAAACCACCGTTAACAGGAGTGATTTATCTGGCTTGCGGTTAAAATTAGTAGAATTCCAAAAATAATATTTATGATATACCACAGTGATCTGCTAGGTTTTTTATGAATTTATTACCATACTAGTAATTATTCACTCTTCAACTGCTCCATACGAGAAGTCAATAATTCTGTTGGATTAATATTTAAGGTAATAAAAAATCTATTTTTACAATTTGACTGTACTCTTCTTGTAACTGAGAGTATACATTGCTTGCCAGGTTTTTATCGAATTTTACCCACCCTCATAATTTTTGACCCCCTAAGCTACAGTTAATGGGAAATGTTCAACAAGTTACGCATTCACTCTAGCTAAATGCGAAATCTTTTTGAAAATTTAAAAGTACTCTGCTAGATTTTTACTATATTTTTACCAACCTATTTATTGTTTTCTTAAAGGTACACAAGTTTACCTGTTATTTACAAGGTTATGTCAAAATCCATTAGCTATAACTACCTTAATTAAAAACATTTTGAAATGTTCTTCTGTGCTAACTAAAATTTATTTTTTCAATGTTTAAATATTGAAAATATAAAAATACTTTATTACAAAAAGTATAAATTTTAACTCTTAAAAAATTGACTCTGATTATAGTTGTGAGTATATTGCTAAGAGAAATCAAATCATGAATCCCTTTTATGAATATAAAATAACTGAGTTTTAGTAAATAAAATGGAATTGTTATATTTCACAGAATAATTAACAGGTACGAAATATTCAAATTGAAATAATTTTATTATGTCTATTACATTAATTACGTAATTATAAAGGAGGGTCGGGACACTTTGCGTACCTATTGTTAAAAGATTAATGCCTGGTTGCACCAACATATCTTAAGCTTAAGACGTGCCTTAAGCTCAGCTTACGAAACATTCGCGTTGCACTATTGAGTCATTTAAGACTCTTTTCGTCACTCAATCGTTGACAAGTAACATGTCAGTTAAAACGTGCTTAGATAAGAATCGAAAATTATGGTGCAACATAAATGAGAGTTATTGGCCCTAGCTATAAGCGGAGCTTGGCTAAGCTTGAGCTTAAGATCTGTTGGTGCAACCAGGCATAAAAGATTTTTATTTATTGAGTATATCCATAGACCTGAGCGAAGTGTACCGCCAATCAAGGAGTGGGGGCTGCAGTATTAAACGGATTTTAGATTGATACCGCCCTCTTCACTATTCTTAAATTTGGCAATAAATTGCAAATATACCGCCTCTGTACTATTCCTGAGTGTGTTTTATGATAAGTACAATAGTTTTTGAGTAATTTTTAATAGCTGATTTTTAACTCTTGAAATTTGAAAAAGTGCATTTTTTTACCGGACGAAAAAGTACGACTTTATTCCCCCAAAATTAGAACATAAAGTGCGGAATTTATGCTCATTGTGTTAGGTGAAAATATGAATATGGCAAAAAATAGTAAAAGGTTGAAGTAAATAAAATTGAAGCAATAAAAAAAAATTGTTAAAAATACCTTTTATAATTTTGTTTTGTTAGTTCAAAATTCAATCTACCAGACTTATTGGCTTCTCATAAAGGGGTAACCAATTGTGAAAATGGTAAATGAAACGGAAAAGCTTTGTAGCACACACTGGTATTTAAAAATTACTGTCTGTGTTTTAACCTAAGCTACCACGGGTTAGTTGACAGGCGAACAATTAGTGAAAATCGAGCATGTGGTATATCAAATTTTTTATTTGAATTAGCTAGCTTAATATTCGCGCTTTCGCTTAATAGCTTAATTCTGACTGACTTCTCACAAGAGTAGGTAGTTAAGAAGTGAAATTAATAGGGTGGTAATAAATTTGTAAAACCTATCAAAACACTGTGGTACTTCAAAAATATATTTTTCCTTAAATCTGCTGGCTCGAATATTTAGTTAGCGGGAACGTCTCCAAATAAAATTGCTTTAGTGGTGGAAAATTATCAGAGAATATAAAAAAAATTTTCGTCATAAATTTTAACCTAACATAATAATTGATTAATAGAATACGGTAAAACTGTAAAAATAGATTTTTCATCACCTTAAATTTTAACCTTACAATTGTTGATTTTCCACATGGGTTAGTTGAGGGTCAAAAATTACTAGAGTGGTAATATATTCATAAAATCTTAGCAGAATACTGTGGTATTTCAAAAATAATTTTTTGAAAATTTCGCTGGCTCGAATATTAAGCTAACAAGAATATTTCCAAATGAAATTGGTTTAGAGGTGAAAAATTATCATGGTGATCAAAGTTTAGTTTAAACTTAACAGAACACTTTTTTATTTCATTTATAAGTAGAGGAGAGTGAAATTGTAAAAGAATATATTTTACCCACCAGAATTATTGGCTTTCCATAAAAGACAGTTAAAGGGTGAATAATTACAAGAGTAGTATTACATACGTTAAAACCTAGCAGAACACTGTGGCATTTCAAAAATATATTTTTTTTCTAATTTTGCTGGCTTAAATATTAAGCTAGCAGGAACATCTCCAAATAACATTGCTTTAAGGTTGCGAGATTATCAGGTTGGTTAAAGTTTAGTAAACATTTAAAAAACACTTTTTTATTTCAATTCAGACTCTCCTTAAGGGGAAGTTAACGGC
Organism: Diabrotica balteata; assembly: GCA_918026665.1. NCBI lineage: Eukaryota > Metazoa > Arthropoda > Insecta > Coleoptera > Chrysomelidae > Diabrotica > Diabrotica balteata. Next base: position 88,705,020 of record OU898277.1, read on the forward strand.
TGAAAAATTACTAAGGAATTAATAAATTCATAAAAACCTATCAGAGCACTGTGGTATATCATAAATATTTTTTTTGGAATTTTACTAGTTTTAACCGTAAGCTAGCATAATCGCTTTCCTTAAGGGTGATTTAGTGGTGAAAAATTATTAGGGTGGTAATAAATTAGTCAAAAATGGGTGGAAAAATATGCCATCGGCAAACAATTTTTTTTCTTAATTCCAGTAGCTTGAACATTAAGCCAGCAGAATCGCTCCTATTAAGGGTGGTTTGGTGGTGAACAATTATTAGGATGGTAATAAATTAGTGAAAATTGATGAAAAAATATGCCATATGCAAAAAGTTTTTTTTCCGAATACTGCTAGCTTGAACCTTAAGCCAGCAGAATCGCTCCGCTTAAGGTTGGTTTGGTGGTGAAAAATTATTAGGGTGGTAATAAATTAGTGAACAATTGTCGAAAAAATATTACGTTGGTTAAATTGTATTCCGCTCATTTGTCCCCGCTAGCTTAAGGGTTCTTGACATATTCTTCAGGTTTGTGAAAATTGCTTAGAAAATGAATGGGTTTTTGATCCATCCATTGCAAAGCTAGCACGCCATCGTCACCCATTCTCCAGTTTGAGTCATCCCTATTAATTTTTTTATTTGTTTTAAGTTCAGTTAGAAAACCTTTTCTATCTTTTTGAGTTGTTCCATATGCGTAGATATTGTCTTTTATCAAGTCGCCTTCTAATGCAACAAAATTGAAATAGTTATCGAAATAAACTGCAAAATTGTTTCCAACTAGATCTCTTGTAAGATTTTTTATTACTCTTGTCCCGAGCTGTTGTTTCCTTATATCGTTTACTTTTCCAGTGTATATTTGGAATTGTAAAACATATCCTGACTGATCTGCACGTACCCATACCCTATATCCCCTTTTAATGGGCTTTATCGTCATATATTGGCGTAAACTACTTCGTACCTTGAACCTTATAATCGATTCGTCTATTGATTGTTACCTGCTAGGATAAAATGAGCTTTTATAAGTGGTTGAAAGTTCCTTTAGCAATGGCCGCACTTTGTAGAGTTTATCGTAGTTGCCATTACCTTTCTTAGGTTGTAATAAAATCATTTATATAAAGATAAGTAAACAACCATCAAATCCGTCACGCGAAATACATGGAGAAATAAACTGATCCCTGATAACAAAATTTGCAGACCAAAAATCTCTATCACTGGGCAACTTTTTCACATCCATCAAAAGGTTTATTCTCAAAAAACACTTTATTTCTTCAAGTATTGTGGGAGTGTTGTTTTTATTATGTTCTTGGACTACATATAAATTAGTTTGGAAAATAAGTTCATTCGACAGGTTCTCACTAAACAAATGAAAGAAGAAATCAAGACGAGTCTCTATAGAATCAGGAACATTTGGTCCAACGTATTCTAAGAAAGGACGGAGTTGGGCGGCATTATTTGGGTCAGTGGTCCATTTTTACTCATCAAGAATAGCAACTGATACCTATCTGCTAGTAAATTGTAAGCGTCATGACTTATTAATTGACTCAAATCAAGACGTCTTTTCATTTTGGAATTCTGTAATAAAACATACCTATTAGTTACTGATTGGCCTAGTGGCACCTATTGGAACCACAAATTAAAATATCAAAATTCACTTAGTTATCTACGTAGTTCATAAAGACTCAATACGGCAAAACATAAATACATCCATTTATCAACAAATTAACATAATATATACCTTTTATCAGTAGAAGAATGTTTGTTTATTTACAACGGTTTATTTATCACGTGGGAAGTGAAATACATGACGTCTACATCGCATTCTGTCTGGTGGTCCCCGCGTACGATTACTCGGGCAGTAGGAAAAAATTTGTTTAAAGGTGGTTCCACCATAGAGCCACTAAGCCTGAAAGGGTTAACATTTATAAATTACTGAAAAAATAATGTTTTTTGCAATTATCTCGGCCAATTGTGTATGTATTTTAATTTATATACTCCTAAAATTACATAACTTTTTATGATCTATAACTTTTATTTAAACTATTTTATTCTAAAATGTATAAAAAACATTTTGTAGGCAAAAATATTTTTTCACTTTTTAATATTAAAAATCAAGGCAAACCCAGCTGTACGGATTCAAGCAGTTTAATTGAACGCATCCTGTGAGACTTGTTCAACCCTTGGAATTACGTTCAGGTGTATCAATTCATTGGAGCGAGGTGTGAAATTCGTGTGTAAACAGGAATCACTCCACCGCGCTCCAATGCTCCAGACTATCCCTTCCCTGTGTAATAAAACTCCAACATGGTACCCTAACCGATCTAAATTGAGGCTAGCGTTAAGCGTTTTAATCCTGTTATCCTCTTGTGACTTTTTCACGGATTTACGATCAGCTACCCGTCATATTCGTTTTAGAACCTTCAAATACCTGTATTTATTCTAATTTCTAAATATCTAATTTCTAAATATCTAATTTATAAATTACTAATTTTTTCACAGTTTTTTACATAGAATGGTCTTCGCCATTCAGGGAAAAAAATTTTGCGCAGGTATTTAAAGTTTCTAAAAGGTATATGAGGGGAAGCTGATAACAATTATGTGAAGACGTACAGCTAATTTTGCTTTGTCTTTATTAAATAATCGTAAAAACATTTATTGGCGTATAAAACGTTTATTATACATTTTAGAAAAAAATAGTTAAAATAAAAGTGATTGGTCATAACTTGTGTATTGTAATTCAAAATTACAATACATAAATAATTGACCTAGATAATTCTAAAAAACCTTAATTTTTGCAGTAATTTATAAATGTTAATATATTTGTTTTTTGTATAACTACATGTTATATAACTATTTAAAATTGTGGCAGTTACTGCGGTATTAAAGTGTTCTGAATTTCATACGGATCGACCAAATAGGTTATAAGTTATTCAATGTATTTATCCCGAAGATCGATTATTTAAACAACTGTACTTTCCCAAAAAAGGGTAGCGGGTATGAACTCCTCTATATAGTCCTATCATGGAATAAGAATCAATCCCTGTCCTCCGCAGATTCCAGGTGTTTCCTGACCCGGGAAACTAGTACCTGCTTAGGGTCCTTATCCAGGGTCACGGATGAAGTCCACAACGGCAGCTACGGCGGAGAAGAATTTCTTTGGTATGGTGTGGATGGCGGAAGTGGCAATCCCTAGATTTAAGGGATTATATAGAATCGCTATATGTGATGAAGGGCAACAGCGATCATCAGTTCCAGCTCAAGGCGTAGAGGAAATAATCCTGGATCGGCTTGAAACTGAGCTATCACAAGCATGACTGGAGCAGTTTAAATGGTTGTGATACTGCGATGGGGAAGGCAACGGGAAATCACCCTATTATTATTCCCTAGTTCAATCATAATGGCACTATCATATGATAAGAAAAGATATACTGATCATGGTCATCGGACACCAAGATCCGGCAGGAGAAGACAAGTACACAGGGCTTCCCAGGCCATTATCCAGCGAAATCCCTGTGATAAAGGAAAAGATCTCTTCCTGTATTAAATCTGTAAGTTACATTTTAGACAGAGTCATCGTGATGCAATTAAACTCAAAATTCTAGAATTCTGCGTAGAGAACAATCTTTGTGTAAAAAATACATTCTTCAAACTACCCAAGAGTCGTTTATATACCTGGAAGTCACCAGCAGACACTAAAGAAAAGATCATAAGAAATCAGATCAAATATAACAATCCACAATACATAACAAAATATAACAATAAACGAGAGGTACCGAAATTCAATCAAAATAACTAAAACACTACCTGGAGCTGATGTCCCCTCAGATCATAACTTATTAATCAGTGACATAAAACTCAAACTTAAAATAGTGAAACGCCAATAACCGACTAACCGAATAAACACTGACTTTATTCAAAATAATAGTCATGAAATTACATAAGAGATAAAAAAGAAGTTTGAAAAATCGAAAAAAACATAACGTCGAAGACCACTGGAATCATGTCAAAAAGATTATGCAAGAAACAACTAAAAAGTATAAAACTATACTTGAGAATCAAATTTGTAGGCAGTAAATTCTCCGAATTGTGAATGCGATGAAGCAACAAATCGTTGCCAGTTTGTAATGATATGTATTCTAGCAATTTATTATTTAATCATTGACATGCAGCAAAATTATTATATTAATGATCGTTTTGTATTTGTTAAGGTATATAATAAAATGTATTTAGTAACATCAATATTTATGGATAATATTATATTTATATACAATACTTATATATAGAAAACATCTAAAGTACAATAATATTCTTTGTAAAAGTCATACATGACAACATCGCATTCTAGGATCGGTAGAAAGGAATAGTAGATCAACGTTGACATAATATAGAGAGAGATAAATTGCTCATTGACTTCCCAGCTTAGCATTTAGTAGCGTATCGTTCACACTGTTACAGTGACTTTTAAAAATTAATCTTAATATAATATGATATGAGACTTATATTTAACTTTCGCATTCTAGGATCGGTAGAGACAACATCGCATTCTAGGATCGGTAGAAAGGAATAGTAGATCAACGTTGACATAATATGGAGAGAGATAAATCGCTCATTGACTTCCCAGCTTAGCATTCAGTAGCGTATCGTTCACACTGTTACAGTGACTTTTAAAAATGAATCTTAATATAATATGATATGAGACTTATATTTAACTTTGAAGTGTATACTTCTTAACACAAAAAAACATTTACTTTCAAATTCCATAATTTTGTACAAAACATACGAGACACATAAACTTTCTATCACATTTAATGACAAACTATAATTTTTTTAATGACATTTTTTTTTGCTACAAAAATTTATTATCAAAAAGGCAAGTAGAGAGATTTACACTGCTGTTATTTCAATGAAAGGTTTCTTTTCATTGGAATTACTTATATTTTAAATATACTAATTTACATAATTAGGAAAATCCAATTCTGAACTTGCCGATTACATGAAGTGAACTTACTTTTAGTGAACATATATATATATATATATATATATATATATATATATATATATATATATATATAATATATATATATATAATAATTAAATTAAATCGAATCGAATATACCTAATATATATAAGAAATATTAATTTTTTTAAGAGCAAAGTATATTGGTACAAAATGTATTTTAGTTTGAAAACTAGGTTAACAAAATAAACTTACTTACATACGAAAGTAATCTTAATAAAATGGTTCTACCTCCACAGGAAGTTAAAATATTAATCATCGTATGAAGACGACTCGTCGGCTGATGAAGAGATGTCGCGATCACTATTGTACTTATACAATTTTTCCAAGACTTAGGTGTGACATTTTGTATGTCAGTAGCTAACAAGCACTTCACCTCCTCCATTTTAAAACTTAAGTTTTCCCTTGCCACTTGGTTTTTTATTTGAGCCCATATAAGCTCGATAGGGTTCAGCTCACAATGATAAGGAGAGAGGCGATGTACAATTATGTTGTTTGCACGAGCCATTTCATCGACTGCATATTTCTTGAAAACGGGTATATGTATCCTCGCGAGGTTTAATAATTGTACTTTTAACATGTTGTCATCGAATGGTATATTTTTTTGAGAGAGCCAGTTGATTATTTCACCTTTTCGCCAGGCAGTCGTTGGTGATGGCTCCACCTGTCGACTGTGGTATAACGCATTGTCCATAACAACGACAGAATTTGCTTCAAGGCTTGGTAGAATATTTGAAAACCAACCTTCGAATCTTTGAGCGTCCATTTCCTCATAGTAATCGTTGGTTTTCTTGGATTCGAATAATAACAAGCCGTTGTCCAAAAAAACCGAATCGCTGCCTATATGTGTTTTTATGAGCTTTCGTCCTTTGTAACAAAAATGCTTTGTTCTGTTGCACGCTAATGTAACAAAACGTGTAGGATAATGGAAAGGATAACGTATAATTTAAGCTGGCTAGCAGAAGGTGCCGGAGAGTGACTACTTGACACTCAAAGGAGAATTCGGCCAATTTGCATGCCCTACAGAGACCGTAGAATTAGAAAATGAATGACAAGTTAGTAAAAAAAAATCTATAGGTATATAAATAAGATAAATAAAAATGATTATAGAAGTTGCTCCAAAATGTGAGTGGGCGTCAGGAAATTATTTACATAAACTTTCCAAGATATCTTGTAAAGCTAGTTGCTGAAATAGAAAAGGATCTAGGTATGAATTGAAATATTTAGTTTTCACCAAAACTTTAATCCCTAGCCAAATATGTACAATCTAAATTTATCTTATATACTCACCACCAATTATGTACAGTTAATCTAGTTATGTACAAAAAAAATACCCTGGTTACACACAACTGATCCTTGATAATCGGATTTTATAAATTATAAAATATAAGAATAAATTTAGTGACAATGGCAATTAATCTGAATTTACAAATAGTAAGATAAAGAAAAGATTTTAATGGTTTAACAAGTAATAAGGACACTATATTGACAAGATAAATGTCCAAACGTTTAAATATATAATGATAATAAGATCTAAAAAAGAGATAACGCTCTGATTAAATGTGTACACAAGAAACCATACAAGTGAGTTAGAAGGGAGGACTTAAAAACCTCTACGTGTAGTTGACAATTTGTATTTAAATATTATTCAGTAAATTATTAAAAAAATGACTACTCTTATTATTAGATGAAATACTAAAAGTTAAATATACAAAAAAATTATACAAAAAATATTATAGGTAAAAAATAAATCTAAGAAATAAACTTAATCCAGATTTACTATATTTTAAGGGAGATAATTCCCGCTGGTTTCCTAAAATTTGTTTCGTAATCGGAAGATCAGATCTGGACCTCTGGGGAGCAGCTACGGCAAGGAAAAAAACAGGCCTGGAACCAGGTATAACCGGACTAGGTTTCAACTTAATAGGTACTTCTTATTCAAAATTATTCAAAAAAAAAAACCAAAAGCAAATTCTTTCCCCGACTTTTATTTGACTCCCAAAGGCAGGGGCTCACAGTGGCTATAAACCAAACAGGACACTCCAAACAAAAAAAAACCCAAACTAAAACTTCCTATTACTTCTTCATAAAAAAAACTGTTAAATTCCAAAAGCCACGCCACGTCTGGCCCCTACCTTGGACTCAAGTTTCTGCCACCAAAGTTCAAACAGAAGTGCGCTTCGGGTACTCTATTTGAGCTAGATAAACTATGATTTCAAACTTGGACGCTTGGTGTCGCTGTTTCATACCAACTTAAATTTTAAGATTCAGAAAATCATTAAGAGGATTGAGATTTTAAAAATTTATTGAAAAAATGTTTACGGAATTTTATAGTAACGTTCTCGTTACATTCCCCTCTTACTTGGAGAAAAAAAAATTTTAATGAAAAATTTTTTTTCATATCTAACCACAATCATAGTATAGGTATGAGCCGTCAGTCATAGCAATAGCTCAAACAGGCGTTTAACCGTTGTTTAGCCAAAGTTTCCATCATTGCAGTGGAAGCAAAAGGATACCAACCAATCTAATATTTAATTTTTTAGCCATGGCCCTAGTTTGCCAAATCTAGCTAAAATACACTAACTTAAACTAACTTCATAACAATCTACATCGATTCGCAAGATTACAAGTAACCACAGATTATGAATAATGTAGAAAGGAGGAGACATCTAAAGATATCCAAATATTACTAAGTGACATACAAGTCACATCCGATCTATAGTACATAAACTACATTAACGCTTTCACGTAGCCTAAAATAGTCATAAAGACAATAATCATATATCTCAAAATAATGTGGAATCGAACACTGATTCCAAAATTGACTATTCGGTGGACAACAGATTTATAGTAGAATATCCAAAGATAATCAATCAGGCAAAGGTGTGGACCGATTCACAAATCGTAAGTGACAATAAAAAATTCCAAACATATATACTAATTTAAGTATTGAATTGGGCACTAAATCCAAAATTGATCAATCAGTAGAAAACAGATTTATAGAATAGCATATCCAAAGATATAATCAACCAGGCAAATGAGTCAACAATTTTCAACTATCAATCAGACAATCCAAAGAGTAACCATAAGAAAAATGCCAAATATATATAGACCAATTTAAGTGTTGAATTGGGCAATAAATCCAAAATTGATAAACCAGTGGACAACAGATTTAGAGAATAGCATATCCAAAGGTATAATCGACCAGGCAAATGGGTAACCAATTCACACTATAATCAAATAATCTAAATACATTAGGTCAACATATATCCACATCCGGTAATATGTGCCTAAACCATAATATTCATAGAATAAATCATGAATATAAATCACTATCAAAACAAATTAACGTATGCTGATATTCACTAACTATAGCAAGTAGCTACAACAGATTTATAAGAATATCAGACATAAGCGAACTACGTGGCATTTAGTAAGCCAACAATAACTACTCAAAATATCCAAAAGTAATAGTTAAAGAAGTGAGTAATCAAGCAAATAATAAATAAATAATTAATCAACAACAAAACATCGAAAACAAACAGGCCAATTTCTGTAGAAACTGCAAATTAATGATTCGTTCTGGCATTACTAAGAAAGAACAAGGTATGTTCTAGTTTTAAATCCAAAATCAAGAAGTGAATGTCTAAGGAAAGAAGTGAATGTAACTGTAAACGGTCATCTGTTGATTAAAATATAACTTACTAATTTCAGAAAGCAATCTAACAATGCTAGCCATAGAGGTAGCAATGACAAGAATATCTTAACATAATTGAGACTAAAACAAGCTAAAGGAAATCTTTTGTAATTGTAATTGAACATAGTCTGGAAAGACTCAAGATTAAGACTAAAATGTTCAAATTAGAATTCAAATTGAAGATGGTTAGCTAATTATGAACGAAATATCTTACTGCCCAGTCATCTGCACAACCTGTCATGAAAATGGTGAATTCCGAAACTCATCGAAAAACTGAGGCCTCTAATTGAACAACAACTTCGAACCCACGTATTCAATCAAGTATGCATAGGCAGAATATTCCATATGGAATAAGTGTATATAAAAAAAACCCTACAACTTAAGTTTATAAATAGTTTCTATTAACTGCTTTTTAAAATTATCCCATAGAGTACATCAGGATATTACTTAAAATAAAGTATGACTATGACCATTTAATTGACTAAATCTATACACAAAAAATCATAACGTTCTTTCCAACATGGCAAATCAAATAACAAAAGATGATAGTCAAATTAACAAACAAAATAGACAATAGTAGTGTTTTATATAGTTCCATACCAGTATAAAGTAAACACAGATAAGTATACCTAATAATAAGAATGAAAAGGCTTAATAATTTCAACTTATATAACCTAATAATCAGCAAGGAATAAGTTGTACATATACAATAGCTGGTGATTAATAATAAAGTTCCAAGAAAATACCAAATCATAATCAAAACCAAGCCAAAACAATAATAGTCAAAATGATAGATTAACTTTCTTAGATAAACGTAAGTTAATCTTCATCTGAGGAAGAGGATGCTATATCATCTACGGTATTGTCTGGAAGTAAATCCTTTATATGAAATTGACCAATTCATCTATTTGTCGAATTGTCTTTTAGTTCATATACTAAAGGAGATGTACTCGACAGTACAGGGAATATATTTCTGACAAAACTTAGCAGAAATGGCATCACCCTTACTTGACTTTACAAAATTTCGCTTCAAAACTCGATCGCCAACAAAGAATCGCATGTCTCGTTTCCTCAAATTATACCTAAATCTGATTTCTAGGTAAGAAGCTTTCAACTTCTTCCTTGTGTCAGCGAAGATTGGAAGTAAATTTTGGAGATCATCCATACGATGAAGTTTCTCCGAAACTTGAGGAAGGGTTGCTGAATTCTCAGAAATTAGTCCAAAATAATCACCTGACAAAGGAACATGTCTACCAAAATTAACATAAGCTGGAGTACATTGAGTGACTTTATGAACAGAAGTTCGAATGGCCTGAGCGACTGAATGAATATACTGATCCCAAACTCTATGATCAGTGTAGGTATAAGATCGCAGAGCAGTAACAATGCTGCGATTTACACGTTCAGTGTGATTAGCTTGCGGATGATAAGATGGATTATAAAAAATCTTTTGGACCTTATATTTATTCAAAAGATCTTTAAAGGCTTTTGAAATGAATTGTGGACTGTTGTCACACGAAACTATTTGCGGAGTACCAAAAAGCAAGAAAACTTGTTCCTCTAAGAATTTCAAAATGGCTGGAGTTGTAGCTTTTTGAAGAGGACAAACTAAAGGGAATTTGGTGAAATAATCTACAACAACCAAACGATACGTATTACCTGAATAACTACGTGGATACGGTCCAATAAGATCTAAAGATATCATTTGCCAAGGAAAATTAATGTTCCTAAATGAACCCATTAATCCAGCTTGAGGTAGGTTACTTGGCTTGCATGTTGCACAAACTCTACATCTCGAAATGTATTTCTTAACTGAGTTGCGCAGACCAGGCCAGTAATATAGCTCAGCTATCTTACTATAAGTTTTATAGAAACCAAAGTGACCTGATATCACATCATCATGAAAGGTTTTCAACACTTCATCCCTATTAGCTGTATTGACTACTATTTTCCAATCAGACATATTCGATAAAGATTCGACAGGACTGATTACATGTTTATAAAAGATATTATTCTCCACCTTGAAATCAGGATATCTAGTAGGTTCTTGGGTGACATTATGAATCCTCTTTCGATACCAATTATCTGGAGATAAAGTGGACAGATCTAAAAGATTGATATCGAATGTACGTGACAACGCGTCTGCAACCACAACACCATTGGCTTTGCGATGAACAACATTATAATCAAAGACAGAAAGCCTACAAATCCAACGGGACAAACGTTGTGACGGATTTTTCATGGAATGTAACCATAATAAAGAACTATGATCTGTGATGATAGTAAACTTACGACCCTCAAGATAGTACCGAAAGGCATCAAGACCATGAATAATTGCAAGAAGTTCTCTTTCTGTGGTGGAATAATTTTTCTGTGCTTTATTAAGCTTTTTGCTGGTATAAGCTATTGGATGTTCCGAACCATCCTTTATCTGAAATAATACACCACCTGAAGCAGTGTTGGAACAATCTGTCATGAGGTAAAAATGCTCTTTAATATTCGGAGACGTCATGACAGGAGCACTAGTAAGAGCTTCTTTTATACGCCGGAAAGCATCATCGGCTTCTGAAGTCCATGTAATAGTTTGGCCTTTTTTTTCTATTTTTAAGAAGATCTGTAAGTGGGGACAACAAAGTAGAATAAGACGGCACAAACCGACGATAATATCCACACATGCCTAATATCTTACGGACTTGGGTAGTAGTCTTAGGTATAGGAAAATCCTTGATAGCAGTAAGTTTATCAGGATCAGTCCTTAAACCTTTACTATCGACTAAATATCCTAAAAATTTAAGACTAGGACGACAAAACTGACATTTATCTAAATTAATAGTTAAATTAGCCTCTTTGAGACGTAAAAACAACTTATCCAAAATTTCCATATGAAGAGAAAAATCAGGAGTGACAACCAAAATGTAATCCAAATAATAAAAAACATAGGGTTCTAACTGAGGACCAATGACTAAGTCCATCAGACGACACATTGTCTGAGGAGCTGAAACAAGACCAAAAGGCATAGTGACAAACTGAAATAATCCTTTCCCACTAACTGCAAAAGCTGTATACTTTTTACTTTCCTCACTTAAAGGAATTTGTAAGAAAGCCTTAGATAGGTCGATAGAAGAAATATACCTAGCATTCTGGAGTTTACCTAGAATGACGTCTATTCGGGGAATAGGATAAGCATCCCGATTTGTAGTAATATTATTAAACTTTCGACCATCGAAGCAAACCCTAAAAGATCCATCCTTTTTCTTGGTTAACCACAAAGGACTACAGTAAGACGACGTGGAAGGTTCAATGATCTTCAACTCTAACATAGAATCAATTTCCTTTTCCAAGTCAACTTGCCATGCCTGGGGAATAGGATACTGATATTGTCGAAAAGGTGTGGTATCTCCCACCTCGATAGTATGAGATATTAAGGAGGTACGACCTAACTTGTCTTTTGATGAGAGAGATACAAATTTAGAGATCATATTCTCTAGTTGCCTTTGTTCGGAACTAGATAAACTAGTAAAATTCTGAATAGCACTAAGTACAGAGAGATTAAATGGGGAAATAGAAAAAGAAAAGTTAGAACAATTTAGAGTGCTATTAAAAGCATTTAAGAAATCCATACCTAAAATTATAGAATTCTGAACTGAGGGAATAATATAGAATGTAATTTGCTTACATAAATCTGCTACCGTGATTTCAGTTTCAAATTTGCCTGTAATAGACTGAACTGTACCATCTGCAGTAGATACTTGCAGAGAAGAAATGGGCATAATAGAAATCTCAGCATTTTTCAGTAAAGCTAATGAATGTGAACCTATCACAGAAATGTTTGAGCCACTATCTAAAAGGGCTAAATAAGATTGTCCTAAAATCTTAATAGGAAGATAAGGTCTATTATCATTATGTTTCTTCACTAATAATGAATTCAAATCAAAACAAGCATTATCTGATTAGTCAAAAATTTTAAATGGTACCAAACTAAACTCATTATCTCTACCTACGCAATCAGAGGAGGCATTAGGCAAACAAGAAGAATCAGAAATAAAAGAATCCTCCTGACGTGTGGCAGACTCTGGTATACATACTGGTACTACTACACTACTACTATCATGTGTAACACTAAAATTTGGGGAAGGTAATCTATGCGAACCAAATGTTTTAGATTGGGAAGTTACTTTTTTGAGTGATCCTGTGTGGTGTGTGTTGGTTTTTTCGTGGAAACTTCTTTTTCTTTTCGACTGGAAGATGGGTTTGAATGGTTGGACGTGGTTGGAACAGTGACTTCGTTTGATGTAACGGTTTGATTCCCTGATGGGGGTGTGGACGGAGAAACGCTCAGGGGACGGACCTCCGGTCGTTCGTTTCCCGAACACTTAAAACAATTTCGTTTAAGGGTATTTTCCCTACCACAACCGTGGCAGAAAATACGGGTACGAGGGATGCCGCAATCATAGAAAGTATGACCAGACTTACGACAATTCCAGCACACTACAGAAGTTACAACTGAAATATTACGCTCAGGGCCCTTAGGTTGCCAAGAACGGTGTCTAAAAGAATGTTGGTGGCCGAAAGGGTCAGAAGAGTGTTTAGAAGTGGTTGGAGGTTGAGAAGACCAAGATAAAGTTTCCTCCAAACGTTTACACTTCTCGGTTATGTCTCCTATACTGTTGATGTCTACTAAAGCTAATTGTTGATGATAAAATGGCAATAGACATTTCAGAATAATCCTAATTTTTTCAGAATCTGTTAAAGGAGTCTCAAGGCGACTACACATACCCAAAATGTTATTGATAAACATCGTAACAGACTCATTTGGCTTCTGTTTACGATTTTTGATTTGGTCTAGAAGGTCATCTTGAAAAGAATATGGTAGAAAATCAGACTTAAGTTTATGAGCCAAATCAGACCAATTAGAAAAATTATTGCGATTGTTTCTAAACCACGTAAAAGCTGCGCCTGTAAACAATTCAGCAGAAGCTGCAAAAAGATCATCTTCACTCACTCCTCTCGATACACGAAGACATTCCACTCCTTTTAAATAAAATCTTGGACATTCCCTCTAAAATCGGCTATCCTTTTCGCCAAATTATCCACAGTCTCTTCAATCTCCTGTTGTTGTACCTCAAAAGGAATATTTGAGGCGGAAATCTGTCGGAAACTCCTGTTTTTTTCTTCCTGCCTTAAAGCTCCACGCAATATTTTTCGTTTCAGATCAACATTGGAAGACTCATCAATATTGATGTCCCTAATCCTTAACTCATAATCCAATTCCTTCACTAACAAGTGTTCTACCTTGAATGTAGACATTGTGAAAATGAAAAATAAAAAATAGATGAATAGATAGAATAGACAAAGGAAATAATGTACTAACACTCCACAAAATCAATCGAAGAATAATATAAAGTTTCCGAAAAAAAATATAAATAAATATGAATATGTACCAACACACCACAAAATCAAACAAAGAACTAAAGTTATTCAAAAAAATATATATATGTATAAGTATTTAAAAAAATTAGGTAAAGTTAAATGAAATATTTAAAGTTGGATCCCTAAAATAACATACAATGATTTCAACAATTATATGGTCAAACAACAATTAAATACAAAGAATACACCAAGATTCTTCTTCTTCATGTACCATGTCCTTTCAGAACGTTGGTTACCATCATAGCTATTTTAATTTTATTCACTGCCACCCTTAATAGCATGCTTGTATCTACACCATACCAGTCTCGCAAGTTCTTCAACCATGAGGTTCTTCTTCGTCCTGGACTGCGTTTGCCTGCTATTTTTCCTTGCATGATGTTTTGTAGCAATCTATATTTGGGACCTCTCATTACATGTCCGAAATATTCCAGCTTTCTCTGCTTGATGCTTTTTATGATCTCAGTAGTCTTGCTGAGACGTTCTAGTATTGTGGAGTTACGAATCTTCTCCACCCAGGAAACTTTTAAAATTCTTCTATAGCACCACATTTCGAAAGCCTCAAGGCGATTTAGATCGATTTTATTCACAGTCCAGGACTCGACAGCATAAAGTAAGACCGAGAACACGTAGCAGCGAAGTAGGCGGATGCTTAATGCCAATTTTAGGTCTCTGTTACATAACACCTTGGACATCCTTCTAAAAGCAGCTCTAGCCTGCTCTATTCTGGATCTAATTTCGCCGTGATTTTCTGCATTACAATTTAATTGCTGTCCAAGGTAGACGATTTTATCAACTTGCTCAAGTTTGATATTATTTACATATATAGACGGTTTTATATTCTGTTGTTTACTTATTACGAGTATTTTGGTTTTCCTTATGTTAAGATCCAGACCTGCCTCCCTACAACTCTCAACGACACTATCAAGTAGTGTTTGCAGATCTTCTTGAATAGAAGCTAGGAGTACTGTATCGTCCGCATATCGCAAATTATTGATGACTTCGCCGTTCACAAGTATTCCTTCTTGTTTTTCAGAAAGTGCTTTTCTGAAAATTCTTTCGGAGTAAACGTTAAAAAGCAGAGGTGACAAGAGGCATCCCTGCCGTACTCCTCTTTTAATATTGAGAGCTTGTGATTCCACACCATCTACTAAAACTGATGTTGTTTGATTCCAATATAAATTTGCAATTATTCGAATATCTCTGCCGTCCAAGCCAATGTCTTTTAGAGCTTCGATCAATATAGAGTGCTTAACACGATCAAATGCCTTTTGAAAGTCAATAAAACAACAGTATATGTCTACAGATATATCACGACATCTTTGAGCAAGTACGTTCATTCCAAACAGTGCCTCTCTCGTTCCAAATCCGTTACGGAAACCAAACTGAGTGTCATTCAGGTATTCCTCACATTTATTGTAGATACGACCATGTATTACCTTCAGAAAAATTTTCAATAAGTGGTTTAACAAACTGATGGTTCTATAATCAGCACAGGTTTTTGCTGTTGTCTTCTTAGGTAGAGCTATAAACAGTGAGTTAGACCAACCATTAGGTAGTTGTCCGCTGGTATAAATAGTATTGAAAAACGAAGTTATAGCCTCTAAAACATTGCTATCCTTTATAAGCTTATATATTTCAGTTGGAATTTCATCAGGACCAGTCGCTCTGCCATCTTTTGATGATTGTATGGCCTTTGTAACCTCACAGCGTGTTATTAGGGGTCCGTCGCAGTTAGTAATATCGGGAGGTGAACTACTCCTATCGTCTTCGAATAGGTTCGTGACGTAATTTTCCCATTCTTTAAGTTTGTCCTCTACTTCGAATATTACTTTACCATTTTCATCCTGTAGCAATGCATTTTGTTTCTTATTGAAGATACCAGCCGCTTCTTTTACTTTTTTATACATGTTAAACGTGTCGTATCTTTTTTCGAGTTCTTCAATGTCATGACACTGTTTGGCTAGATGTTGACTCTTTGCTTCTCGTATTTTACGTCGAATTTCTTTTTGTATGCTATTGTAAAGTGTTTCGTTGGTTTTTGCTAGTCGCCGTTGTTCCATCAAATCCAGTATATCATCTGTCATCCAAGCCTGCTTTTTTGGCTTTGACCTGCCTTGTAAATTTCTCACACAGATTTCTTTTACTGTCGTTACGATTTTATTTAAGCCCTCATCGACGTTTTCACCAATATTTTCCCAAATTAAATTTTCGTTCAGTTGTCTTTGAACTGATTCCTTAACTTTCTCGTCTTGTAGTTGGGCTGTATCAATCTTTTTGCGAGACTTCTTTTTGATCACCTTTTTTAATTTTAATTGGGTTACAGCTACTATGGGATTGTGATCGGACCCAATGTCAGCACCTGGATAAGTTTTAACTGATTTGATGCAGTTTCTAAATCGATTTTTTATTAGAATGAAGTCGATTTGATTCCTAATAATTTTGTCCTCTGATTCTGCATTTGACTTCCAGGTATAGAGTCTTCTCGGTGGTAGTTTAAAATGGGTATTCGATATAATGAAATCGTGTTCTTGAAAGAACTGGACAAGTCGATCTCCACGTTCGTTTCTGTTTCCCAAGCCATATTCCCCCACAATGTTCAAACAGCGTCCTTTGCCGACTTTAGCGTTAAAATCTCCGAGGACTATGGTATTTTCTGCTGCTTTGACAAGATCTAGAGCATCAGTAAGATCTTTGTAGAATGTAGAATATATATATATATATATATATATATATATATATATATATATATATATATATATATATAAGATAGCAATGTCTAAATTATTAAATTTTTTTATAACACAAAAATAGTAAATAACTAGTCAACTGTACACAATGATATCAAAATAGGTGAGGGTTTAAATGTAAATGTAACTACAGCAATACAAGTTTACCTTAAAATAGTAAATCAAATAAAGAAAGAAAAATTAATAAATAAGTTACAAAGAGCAACAAGAAAGAATAAAAAATAGTAAGGAATGTTATGCAATGAAAAGAAAATAACTATAAGTTACGGTAGGGATGGCGGTTTTTGACAAAACACCGGTTTTCGGTTATACCGGTTTTTTTTGCTTAGGGTTTAACCTGGCAGTTATAACCGGCCAAAAAAACGGTTTTTCCAAAAACCGGTTTTCGGTTTTTTTAATCAAATGGATTAAAGTTACATTTACAATGCACTTTAGTTTGCGATACTACATTCGCAATACAATTTTTTGTGTTTTGTGAGAAAAAAATTCCCCCGAGTCTTTCAAATGGGATTTAAAGAAAATAATATCAACATAAATATTTTACTTCAAAATAAATTGAATAATGCAATTCATCTTTTATTTTTACTACCATCAAAAAAAATTTATCATGTATTACTTTTAACTCATTTACGACTTCCGGTATGGGTATAAATCGTTTTGAAAACGTAGGGAAATCCATGTAGATTCGTACTCGTAATCGGTAATTCGATATTCACAGTCATTATTTTTATATCATCATTTATTATCAAGAGTCAAATAACCATAATAAATACCAGATCACTTCTTATGTAAAGATATTATGATTACAAATACTTTTTCGACGAAATACTATAATAAAATTTAATTGTTTCTGGCTAATGTGAGGTTTTGCTTCTGTATAAAATAAAAATTGAATTTTAGTTTTGTTTGGAATAATTACTTGAGAATAATAATTATGATTGAGTGGGATCCAAAATAATACCTAACCTAATCCTAATCACTGTAAAAACCTAATAACCGGTTTTTACTTTAAAAATAAAAAACCGGTTATAGCCGGGACAAAAAAACAACCGATAAAACCGGTTATTTCGAACTAAAAAAACCGGTTTTCGGTTAAAACCGGTAGGTTTTTTCCATCCCTAAGTTACGGTCTTAACTGAAAATAGGCCCCACGTTGGGCGCCAATGTAACAAAAATGCTTTGTGCTGTTGCACGCTAATGTAACAAAACGTGTAGGATAATGGAAAGGATAACGTATAATTTAAGCTGGCTAGCAGAAGGTGAAGGAGAGTGACTACTTAACACTCAAAGGAGAATTCGGCCAATTTGCATGCCCTACAGAGACCGTAGAATTAGAAAATGAATGACAAGTTAGTAAAAAAAAATCTATAGGTATATAAATAAGATAAATAAAAATGGTTATAGAAGTTGCTCCAAAATGTGAGTGGGCGTCAGGAAAGTATTTACATAAACTTTCCAAGATATCTTGTAAAGCTAGTTGCTGAAATAAAAAAGGATCTAGGTATGAATTGAAATATTTAGTTTTCACCAAAACTTTAATCCCTAGCCAAATATGTACAATCTAAATTTATCTTATATACTCACCACCAATTATGTACAGTTAATCTAGTTATATACAAAAAAATACCCTGGTTACACACAACTGATCCTTGATAATCGGATTTTATAAATTATAAAATATAAGAATAAATTTAGTGACAATGGCAATTGATCTGAATTTACAAATAGTAAGATAAAGAAAAGATTTTATTGGTTTAACAAGTAATAAGGACACTATCTTGACGAGATAAATGTCCAAACGTTTAAATATATAATAATAATAAAATCTAAAAAAGAGATAACTCTCTGATTAAATGTGTACACAAGAAACCATACAAGTGAGTTAGAAGGGAGGACTTAAAAACCTCTACCTATAGTTGACAATTTGTATTTAAATATTATTCAGTAAATTATTAAAAAAATGACGACTCTTATTATTAGATGAAATACTAGAAGTTAAATATACAAAAAAAAATATACAAAAAATATTATAGGTAAAAAAATAAATCTAAGAAATAAACTTAATCCAGATTTACTATATTTTAAGGGAGATAATTCCCGCTGGTTTCCTAAAATTTGTTTCGTAATCGGAAGGTCAGATCTGGACCTCTGGGGATTAGCTACGGCAAGGAAAAAAAAACAGGCCTGGAACCAGGTATAACCGGAGTAGGTTTCAACTTAATAAGTACTTTTTATTCAAAATTATTCAAAAAAAAACCAAAAGCAAATTCTTCCCCCGACTTCTGTTTGACTCCCAAAGGTAGGGGCTCACAGTGGCTATAAACCAAACAGGACACTCCAAACAAAAAAAATCCAAACTGAAACTTCCTATTCTTCATAAAAAAAACTGTTAAATTCCAAAAGCCACGCCACGTCTGGCCCCTACCTTGGACTCAAGTTTCTGCCACCAAAGTTCAAACAGAAGTGCGCTTCGGGTACTCTATTTGAGCTAGCTAAACTATGATTTCAAACTTGGACGCTTGGTGTCGCTGTTTCATACCAACTTAAATTTTAAGATTCAGAAAATCATTAAGAGGATTGAGATTTTAAAATTTATTTAAAAAATGTTTACGGAATGTTATAGTAACGTTCTCGTTACACCTTTATCCACTGGTGTTTTTAATCCTAATGAAAGCTCTTCAATGAAGGCTTGTCGACGACTTATAATTTCCAAATCTTGTTACACCTTTGAGACAGTATGACCTTGATTTAGCCAAGTTTCATCTAAATAGTATACTTTTCGTCCTTCACGACGATACTCTCGGATTCTTTGTAAGTAATTTCTCCGCCACTAAACAATTTCATTCTTTTCTAAAAGAAAACTATTACTGCTTCTTTTTATATATTTAATGTTCATTTGTTCTAATGTTCGCAATAAAATACGTCGTGACATTTTTAGTATTGAATTATCGGAATTTATTCAACTTTAACTTTCTTTAAGGTTGGGATTTCGTTC
Organism: Diabrotica balteata; assembly: GCA_918026665.1. Lineage (NCBI taxonomy): Eukaryota > Metazoa > Arthropoda > Insecta > Coleoptera > Chrysomelidae > Diabrotica > Diabrotica balteata. Next base: position 88,724,907 of record OU898277.1, read on the forward strand.
CGAAAAAAAAAAGCATGGAATTTCCTCCGAATAGCATATTTGGTATGATCTTCAAGCTGAATGCGTTTTCTACCTCTGGTTTCAATGGTTTCAACAGGTTTATCATTAAATTTGCCTTCACTTTGTTTAAAATTGTTTACAATTCTGTATACATTTCTCGTTGAAACTTTAGTCAAATCACTACACAGGGTAACTACATCGTTGACCGACATACTTTTATTCCTTTCACGGAGTCCACAATACACATTGAATATATTAGTTTTTTCTCCCATCGAAAAATTTGGACGTCGTTTAATTTTACTGCTTTCACTTTCCATATTACTCAGAACAGTAAAATACGTGTTCACTGCTTAGATAATGTAATCGATATGTGAGCCATGTCCTGCGGTGGGGACACGATAAGTAGAACACTATTTTGCTAACGTCACGTTGCGTAGCAACGACGAATAGAATCGACGGTTACTGGGCAACGTGACGCCAGCAAAATAGTATTCTACTCATCGTCGTCACACCACTGTTTACTTCGATAGCAAAACAACTGAATACCTGAATAGCCGACTTTCACCGACTATCGCGGTTTTAGGGAGGTGTAACTATTACCTTCTAAACTAAAATTATTATTTATTGTAATTAATTCAAATTTATAAAACAATAACAAAAAGTAATGGGTTGTACAGCGATATAGTATATCTTTTCTAAGTAAAAATATTAAGAGAATAAAAGTTTTGATTATAAAAGTATGTCGAGTGGGAGATAAAAAAAATTGAACGTATTAAACGAGCACTGAAAGATGTATGTGGCATCCTTCATCATTTTTAGTGACGAATTTTTATTTCTCTACTAAATTATTATTTATTATTATAAAATATTACTTATTTACTAGAGTAAGTTAGTTTAAATCGGCCTATTTTAATCTCAGAAATCTAATATTAAGTTATGACCATTCGTTACCAGACACCATGTATATTATATTAATATATATATATATAATAACCCAAATGTCAACAATAATCATATTAAAATTAACATAATTATAAATAGGTACATATTTATTTAATACAAGTAGCTTTGTCGTAGTTTCTTATGATATTTTTCGTACGCCATTGGAAGACCTACAATAGAGAGTTTTTGTGCAAGCAAATACGTATACGTAACGTATCTTTTTGACATATAAGCATGCGCATTAATGGTTGAACTAACGTATCTAGATACGTCTTACCTAACGTAACGGGCTGATACGTTACGTTCATACGCATCCCTATCGAGCCGAAAGTAACCGAATGCTCAAGGGGATCTTACCCGATTACCAAAATATCAACATTTCATCACATTTGTGGTTAAGTATATTTGTTTTGATTTTTATAAATAATGGAAAGCAGTAGAAAACGATTTCACTTCAGCAATGAAAATGATTTGTTTTTGTTGAAGGAAGTCGTAGGCCAGAGCCCTTACGATTATCCAGAAAGGTAGAATCTAATCCAAAAGTGAAAAATATTTTTACATACATTATATATCAGACATGGTATAAATTAAAGTGGCCGTATAGACGTGCAAGATCTGGAGAAGAAGCGCATTTTCTAGGTCCTTGTTTTCTTCATCATCAATAAAGGCACCTAAGTTTATTATTGCATCCACCACCAAAATTAAAAATTGTTAAAAAAATATTTATTATTATTTTGAATATCAAAAATAGGGTTAAGTGACAAGGACAACACTGGCACTGACAACTTATTAGTTTGTCACTATTTCGATGAGGGCAACATCATCGTTACGTTACGTGCAGAACAAAAACTCTCAATTTAACGTTCATCTTTTTCGATGCGTTAGTTCTTTACGTATAGGGAGATACGTTACGTTGACTGGCTACTGTCAACATTTGTAATGATACCGAAAAAAATAAATACCAAACAGTGTAGCGATCATCGCACTATCAGTCTGATGAGTCATGTACTAAAAATTTTCCTAAGAATACTGCACTTGAGAATTTACAATAAAATAGAAGTACAATTAAATGAAACACAATTTGGTTTCAGAAACAACCTTGGAACCAGAGAAGCACCCTTCAGTTTGCAGGTAATGGTTCAAAAATATAGGGATATAGAACAACCAGTATATGTATATGTGTTTTATGGACTTCAAAAAGGCCTTTGACCGAGTAAACCACGACAAACTTATAGGTGTCTTGCAACAGGTGGAAATTAATGACCGAGACCTCCGTATTATCAAAAATTTGTATTGGCATCAATGTGCAAACATACGAGCTGAACACAACACGACGGAAGCAGTGAAAATACGACGTGGAGTGAGGCAGCGATGTATTCTATCGCCTCTACTTTTTAATATCTACTCCGAATTTATTTAGAAGAAAGAAGCCTTAGTTGAAGATGCAGGCAGATTAAAATCAACGGAATTAATGTCAACAATCTCAGATATGCAGACGACACGGTACTTATTGCCTTTAATGAAGATGACCTGCAACGACTTGTAAACAGGGTAACCAAAGCATGTGATTAATATTGGCTAAAACTTAATACATCTAAGACAAAATTTATGGTTGTCAGCAAAACGGAGTTACAACCAACAAACATCAGAGCGTATGGAATAGAGTTAGAAAGAGTCCACAATATTACCTACTTAGGTGCAAACGTTAACAATATCTGGGATATAAATAAAGAAATAAGAATATGCTTTGAAAAAGCTAGAGCCGCCTTTTATAAATTACAGAAAATTCTAATTAATTGAGATATTACGTTAAACCTTAAAATCAGATTATTACGCTGCTACATATTCTCCATATTGTATGTATGGTATGGAGAGCTGGACCCTTACAGACACATTAATGAAAAATTAGAGGCCTTTGAGATGTGGATTTATCGACGAGTATTGCGGATAAGTTGGGTTGATAGAATAAGAAATGAAATAGTTTTACATCGAATGAAAAAGAGCACAGAAATAACAAAAACGATAAAAATTCGAAAGTTACAATATTTCGGTCATGTAATGAGACATCCAGAGAGTTATAACCTTCTACACCTCATAATACAGGGTAAGATCGCCGGAAGGAGAGGCCCAGCCGGACAAAGAACATCTTGGCTCCGAAATCTCCGAGAATGGTATCAAGAAACCACTGCTAATTTATTTAGAGCCGCCGTCAATAAAGTTATTGTTGCCAATATTCGTCTCCGTTCCCAACGTTCCTAAACAGTCATTATACAGATATTTTGTAAATTGCAATAGATTCTTTCAGGCTTTGTTTTTAAGATAATATGAAATAAACCTCAAAATTTTATTAAACTTAAACTATTAAAAAAAAAAGGTTTAAACAAGTCTGGCTTTTTAGTTTAGAAACATTTATAATGCCGTTGACATTTATCATGTCATACACTTGTACACACACACACACACACACACACACACACACACACACACACACACACACACACACACACACACACACACACACACACACACACACACACACACACACACACACACACACACACACACACACACACACAAGTAGATAAGTAATGTTCGTTCTGGCATCAAGATCGGGTATCTTCGGCTCGTGTTCGTTTTTAAAGATGGCGGTTCGTGTCCGAACGTACCTCGTGTCTCGGGACCACGCCCCTCGGTCAATGGCGACGTAGGAACGTGGCTCGTGTCTCTAGGCCACGCCCCTCGGCCAATGGTGACGTAGGAACGTGCCTCGTGTCTCTAGGCCACACCTCTCGACCAATGGTAGACATCCTCGTGACGTTAGAACCTATCCTTGACCAATGGAGGCATAGGAACGTCCTTCGTGTCTTGCTGACCAATGGCGGACGTCCTCGTGACATCGAAACGTATCATCGACCAATGACAGCATAGCAGCTTCAGTGGTGGGAATAGCAACACCCCCAGCGACCAATGACAGCATAGTAACGCCTCCTCGTGACGTTAGAACCTATCCTCGACCAATGGTAGACATCCTCGTGACTTTAGAACCTATCCTAGACCAATGGTGGACATCCTCGTGACGTTGGAACGTATCTACGACCAATGGGAGCATAGAAACGTCCCCCGTGTCTTGCTGACCAATGGTGACATAGGAACGTCCTCAATGGGAACGTGTGCATCAACGTCCAATGAGAAAGACGTGCATGGATGAATGAGGGCTCACAATATTAACGAAAAGACGCCCCCATTCCCCCAATATCAACGAAAAGATGCCCAAACGCCCCCCACTCCCCCAATAATAACGAAGATTATGTCTCAACGTATGCTAATGAGAACGATGTAATGAAAATACGCCCAAACGCCCCCCCCCCACTCCCCCAATAATAACGAAGATTACGTCTCGCATTTGAAATCTTTATAAATATATTCTGCTATCATCAAATTCGATACATCAGACTATTCTAAGAATAATGACATCACCCGGATACGTCGGCTATTAAAAATTCCTCTCACGATATAACCGGAAACACATGTACATATTTCTAATTAAGCGAGGCATGTGTTGTGACATAAAATATATTACTGAGAATGGTGACATCATTGTCGGCTATTAAGAATTTCTCTCACGATATAATATTCACACGAACGCCGGAAAACATGTGGACATTTTTTATATTTCTAATTAAGCAAGACATGCATAAATGAATTTTCTCATGATTGCACAACATAGTTTTAGCGTGGGAGAGGCAGTTAGATAAATAGCAGACGCTATACAATCATCAGTTCAATTCAGATCGTCGTGTAGACAAGTTGTGTGCAAAGTACCGTTTGGAGAAGTTTCTGTGTTTGTGGAGTGTCGGCAATTATACAAAGTAAGTTTTATAATACTTAACCTTTTTATATCATTTAGAATTCATCATTATCTTTACTAATTAATTGTCAGTTAAAAGTATAATTCCCTAATAATTATTCTGATTTAAACATTTTTATTGAAATGAAATTACTTGGTTATAATCTATGTTCTAAATAATGCGGTAATTCATGTTTCTATGGAAGTTTTGCAAATAATATTTGGAGTTCGTCATTATCTTTTCCAATTATTCTTGATAACTTTTTGCTGCATTTTATTGAAATTATTTGGTTATAATCTCTAAAAATGTTTGTAGTTTTGTGTTTAACGAAATCTAAATATGAGTAAAATAGTATTGCTAATCAAAAATATTTCATTGCTAGTCAAAAATATGTCATTGTTAAATTAAAAATATACATATTGTACTAGATAGAATTAAAAAAAAAATGCTAGTTACAAATATTTCATCATTGTTAAATTAAAAATATACATATTGTACTAGATGTAATTTTAAAAAAAATAATATTGCTAGTTAAAAATATTTCATTGTTAAATTAAGAAACTGTATATTGTTGCAGATGGATCTAGCCAAAATTAATGCATCCTCTCTGCTTACAGAGAAGAAAATTAAGTCAATTTGTAAACTGAAGGAGCTGACACTGGGTGCGCCTTTCAAAATCGTAGCTGCTAAGTTGGTGAAGGCGAAATACGGGGAAGCAGTTTTACTGGAATTGGAGGAGAACGTGGTTTTCCTGCCAAACCGCGTAACAAAGGACAACGTTCCATTCATACCGGAATTTTCCACTAAAAAGTATTCTCTGGTATTTCGAGGAGTGGTGGACATTGGAACAACGCAGCCAGCCGCAAACTTCGAGATTATTGAGCATTAAAAATTTTTGGTGAGTTTTTTCATTTATTAATTTATTGCTTTTTACTTAATCATGAGTAATATTGGTGATCTCAGTAGTGACATTGTACAACATTTAATTAAAGCGCGAGATGTTTTGTTTCAAAATTATACACCGCGAGAAGCGAATATTTGGTTAAATCACATTAAAAGACATTTGACTTTGTTTACTAAAGCGATTCGGTGTGGGGACTTGGAATTAGCTAAATTACGGCAACTACAGACAAACGCGGGGCATTTAAAGACAATTAAATTGGAAATTCAAAATTTCGGTCTTCCCGTGGGTGGTGGAATTACTAAACATCGTCGGGTTAAATGGGAAGATGTAAATTCCGTATTCGAGAGTAGAATCAGGACGGGTATAATTATTAATCTAGGACACAAAGATTTAATGCAATTTTTCGGGGATTGTTTTAAGTTATTTAGAATTCGAATTAAGCACATTTTAAAAAAATTAAATATGATAAAATGTAATATGACATTATGTGGAGAATTTATTAGAAAATCAAATCAAGGCAATATTAACCAATTTAAATATTTTAATACCAAGAATGAAGCCATAGACGCAGGAACAGACTTGGTTTTATGGTTTCACACAAACATAATCGATAAATTAATGTCTAAGCTATCGGAATTTGAAGAAAAGGGATCAGGGTGGGCTTTGAAAAAAATTGTTTCTTTAGAAGTCAATATTAACAAATATGAAGTGGGAAATGGGGCATCATCCTTCATTAAATTACCAATAGAGATTCAGAAAAAACATGCCTGCATAAATATCAACAATGATGATGAGGCGTGCTTCTTTTGGAGTGTCGTTTCGGTGATTTATCCAGCTAAATGCAATTCAGAACGTACTTCTTCGTATCCACATTATGCGACTGTCTTAAATATCGATGGACTAGAGACACCTATGACTATAAAGGGTATTTCAAAATTTGAAAAGTTAAATAATATTTCTGTAAACGTTTACGGGTTAGAAATGAATGTTGCTAAAGAGAGAACATTTTACGTAACAACTCCGGTAAGGCTATGCAAAACCAAATTAACTAAACATGTAAATTTATTGATTGTACAAGATAAATATTTTCCAAAATTGAATGATTATGAAGCACCTATGGCTCACGATGAAACTGTAGAAATTAAGTATCATTATTGTATGATTAAAGATATGTCTCGACTTATGTCCAGTCAGTTAAGTAAGAACCATAATAAAAAAATTTTATGTGATAGATGTTTGAATTATTTTAGTAATTTTGACAGATTAAATGATCATGCAAAATATTGTGAGAAAATCAATGAATGTAAAGTTTCTTTTCCATCATATCAGAATGTTGAATTTAAAAATCATATTTATAAACAAACGACTCCTTTTGTAGTCTATGCTGATTTTGAATCAATGTTGCACAAAGTTAAAAACAGTCCATTAAAATGCAAAACAATTAAGTATCAGCAGCATAAAGCCTTTAGTGCGGGTTATTACGTAAAATGCTCGTACGATGAATCTCTATCGTTTTACCGAAGTTACGCAGGTGAAGATTGCATGGAGTGGTTTGCCAAGGAAATGACGTTGTTGGCGGCATTTGTGCAAGGAAAAATTAAAGATATTGTACCTATGAATGTCACACCCAGTTTTAATGCATCTAATTGTCACATTTGCGAAAAAACGTTTTCAGATAAGGATGTAATTGTTCGTGATCATGATCATTTTACCGGAGATTTTCGAGGATTCGCACACCAAGTGTGTAACTTAAATTTCAAAAAACTTTTCGTTGTCCCATTTTTTTTTCATAATCTTAGCGGTTACGATTCGCATATGATGATTAGAGATCTAGCGAAAAAGGGGAGTATCAGCCTACTACCAATAAACAAGGAAAAATATATTTCATTTACAATAAACGATTCTGAATCCAGCATTAGGTTGAGGTTCGTTGATTCACTGAGATTTTTAAATTCATCATTGGACAAGTTGGCTACCACATTGCAACCTGAGGATTTAAGATTTTTAGCTAGCGAATTTCCAAATACCACTCCTGAACAAATGGAATTATTGAAAAGAAAAGGCATATTCCCATACGAATATATTGATTCATTCAATAAATTGAATGAAACGCAACTACCATCAATTGATAAATTTTACAGCTCATTATCGGGTGAACACATCTCCAAAAATATGTATCATGATGCTCAGAATGTTTGGCAGTCATTCGGTATTAAAAATATTTTGGAATATAGTATGTTGTACATGAAAACTGATATTATGTTATTGACTTGCATTTTTGAAAATTTTCGACAAAAATGTCGAGGTACATACGGTCTTGATCCCGCCTGGTACTATACCATGCCTGGATTTTCATGGGATGCAATGCTAAAGTATACTGGATGTAAACTTAAACTACTGAATGATATCGATAAAATCATGTTTATTGAGAAAGCTATCCGAGGTGGCATAAGTCAAGTAAGTAATCGATACTCTGAAGCTAATAACAAATACATGCCATCTTACGATTCCTCAAAGCCCAGCAAATATTTGCTATATTTAGATGTGAATAATTTATATGGTTGGGCAATGTCTCAATATCTTCCGTATGGTGGTTTCGAGTGGGTTGATACTAATATTGATGTCTTGTCTATTCCTGACGATGCTTCGGAAGGGTACATACTACAAGTGGATTTGGAATACCCAGAACACTTGCACGACTTACATCGAGATTTACCGTTTTGTTGCGAACATCGTGTTCCACCAAGAAGTAAGCTTCCAAAACTTATGACCACCTTGTACCATAAAAAAGAGTACACCTTGCACTATCGCAATCTAAAACAAGCTCTGAATGCAGGACTCAAACTAACAAAAATCCATAAAGTGTTGAAATTCAAACAGAGCGCTTGGCTTAAGCCATATATCGATCTTAATACAAAATTGCGAACTGCAGCAACAACGGCATTTGAGAAAGATCTTTTTAAGTTGGCCAACAACGCCATTTTCGGTAAAACGATGGAAAACATTAGGAAACATCGCATTGTAAAACTTGTATCAAAATGGGATGGAAGATATGGAGCCAAAAATTTGATTGCTAGTCCACGATTTCATAATAGAACCGTGTTTGACGAAAATTTAATGGCGATTGAACTTAACAAAACAGAGCTCATTTTCAACAAACCATTGTATATCGGCATGTCAATTTTAGATATATCCAAAGTGTGTATGTACGATTTTCATTATAACTTTATGTTACCATATATGAGAGTTGAAAATTGTAAGCTAATGTATGGGGACACTGACAGTTTTATCTATGAATTAAAATGTGATGACGTTTACAGAGATGTTATTAAAGCAAATTTATCTAAATTCGATACATCAGACTATTCCGAGAATAATGTTTATGGAATACCTCAAGTCAACAAAAAAGTTCTCGGAATGATGAAAGATGAGGCAAACGGTCGCATTATGACTCATTTTGTCGGACTTAGATCTAAAATGTATTCGTTTAAGATTAGTACGAAATCGTACGATTAGTACGGATGAGGATCGAAAGGCATTGTGGGATAAATACAAGAATAATATGGATGATGCTAATATTGAAAGACTTGCAAATAATTTAGGTGTCACAAAAAAATCTAAGGGGGTAAAATATTCAACTGTAAAAAATGACATTACTTTCGATGATTATGTTAAGTGTTTAAACGAATTTACAACTAAAAGTGTTTCCCAATCAACGTTTCGTTCCTACGCCCATGATCTTTTTACAATAACACAAGAAAAAATTGCATTAAGTCCCTATGACGATAAACGTTACTTGCAACAAAATTCTCATGACACTTTACCTTAGGGTCATTATGAAACCACAATGATTGAGTAAAAACAAAAATTAATAAATGAAAACATAACCAATTTTTTATAGCTTTATCAATCTCCACAGGAAAATGGATCAACTATTCTTTAAATGAATATGTAGAATAATATTTGTAATTTTGTTAAATATCAATTTGTAATATAAGTAGAAAATAAAAAACTTTAAAAAATATACATTGTTTTCCTATAATTTTAAGTCTCAATCTTTTACAGCGTTGTGAGACATTTGACGTGAAAATAAAAGACATCTTTGCATAAATATATTTATTTTGATTATTACATAAAATCATTTACAACTTTAATTTTATAATAATATAAATATTCTCTTAAAGCATTACTTAACAAAGTGTCTGAGGAAATTTCACAAAACGCAGTTAAAGCTTCAAGTGGTCCATATAAACTGCTTCTGCTGCAAAAGTTTGATTTTATTATGTCGACAACATTTGTATAATAAGCATGAAATTTTAGAGTGCCCAATAACGATACACGATGAGACACCAGATTGCGATCCGCTTCTATGATTTGGTTAACGTCACCTTCTTCTAGATAGTATTCAACACCATGTTTTTCAACAACGATAAATTTAGTTGTATCATACACTACTTGTTTAATTTTACAATAGTCTCCACACTCGAATGTTACTGGACTTATAGGTTGATCTTTCAGAATTTGAATAAACATCGCAGTCATGTCAGTCCACTCGGATGTATTTAAACTGATTTTATTAAACTTGTTGTGTTGACACAAAATAATGGCTGGTGAGAAATGGCGAGCTGGAGAAAGGCCAACTTTGATTATACAGTTGTCAAGCGGAAAGGATGCTTCTAGTAAGTAATATGGTTCATTTTTTGCTGCTTCTTCGAATCTCGCCAAAGCTCTGTCTATGTTAGCATAATAATTGATATCATCTGATGATGAATCGGCGGCTACCACCATATCGTCTGATGAACTATAACCACTATCTTGAGAACTCATATTGATGAACTGGCAGGAACAACTGAGAGTGAGCTTGCAGCATTTATGAAATTTATACTTTTTGTCACGTCACCCCCACTCATTTAGTGTATATCTACGCGGCGTATGTAAAAGTAGATCCTAAATGATATCTTTAACGTTAATCCAGCTATTATGGCTACTATCAAGTCCCAACCATTGAACATACATCTTATTTCCACGTCTGCGCAGTACTTTCTCAACTAAATAAATGTCTGTATTTTTTGTTTTCTGTAATTCTTCTTCGTAGAATGCTCCTTTGATAGGCGCTCCAGTCATATCTTCAATCAAGTATGTTGTGGGATTCGTTATTTTAATTTCAGCAATTTTAAATAGTTCTGTTGTCCAATTCGGTTTATATCCCTTATCGAAAATGTGTTTATTTTTACTAATGCGAACCACGTCACCAACTTTCAATTTTCTTGGACCGGCAATTTTCAAGTGAGTATAATATTTTCGTAAAATTTCCTTTTCGTTAGATTTATTAACATCAATAGGTCTAAGTCGAATTTTGCTGTGTTTCGTATTATTGTACTCTTTAGTAATTTGAGGCAAGATATCGATCCATTTGTAAGTTCCGTTAAGACTGAAATACTTGTAAAGTTTTTCCTTCAATGTTCGAATAACTCGTTCACATATGGCTGCTTTTTTAACACTAAAGGTATTATAGTGATTAATACTATGCTTTTTTATGAGATTTTGAAACTTGGAATTGAAAAATTCTGTACCTTGGTCTGTTTGTAAATTTTTCGGACATCGTCGAGTATGAGCGAGAATATCCGAAAATGTTCGAGTAATTTCCTCCCCTGTTTTCGTCTTTAATGGTCGAGTCCACACAAACTTTGAAAAACAATCAATTACAACAAGAATGAGCTTGTAAGATTTATTTTGACTGGCATAAGGTCTCATCTCAGCAAGGTCCATTTGCCACAAATTATCTAGTCCTTTAATGATTGTTCGTCGACGAGGATAATTTTTTCGTGCGGGCTTGTGCAGCTCGTTAACTAGTTGTATCTTCTCCTCGGTAAATGCCATGTCTAGCTTCCAACGCTTCAACTCTTTGAACTAACACTAATTCGTTGTTCCGTTAGCTTTATTATGTAATAGGTATTCTTCCATTGCATCAAGACGAACGACTAAATCATGTGAATTAAGATCTGCTGTTTTAATTTTTTTTTCTATTTCCAACGTTTTCAACATAATTTGTGCATTTTGGTTGGCGGCATCTGTAATATTCTTCGTCATTTCTTGTTTAAATATAACAAAATCATTTTTAAAATCATGCATTTGTTTTGATAAATCAGATATTTTCAAAGAAGTCATTTTATTGTCATCAGACAACTCGTTAACTTTTTTACTTAAATTATCTTCTATTTTACTGATGGAGTTTGAGATTTTTTGTTCGAGTTGAGTATCTTTTTGATTTCCATTTTTTTGCACCAAATTAATCTCTTTTCTTAGAAAAGTTTTCGCACGAACAATGCTGTCATCTACATATTTCTTATTGGAAAGATGTATACCTGCTACGGGAGGATCTCGTTTAATATCTTTATGTACTTCATGTATCTGGTTTTGTAAATCCAAAATGGATTGCTTTAAGCCTTCACGTAGCTTTTTAACAACTTGTTCATTAGAACGGTAATGATGACGACCAAACTTATCAACACTCATATTGGAAATGATGCTCAATCTAACCTAACATTATTAATATATAATATCCGCTTCACGTAATTCGTTGATAATGGCAACAATTTCGTTATTGTGGGAGGTGTTTCCTGCTTCTTGGGAAGCAATCAGCAATTTGAGTCTGTCGCATAATTCGTTTGGATCATCCCAATATACATATTCAATAGGATTATCGTTGTAGATCAATTGAGAATCATTGACGAGCCCTGATCCTTTGGAGCTAGATGGTGAAGATAACGATGTTCGAGGAGACGTTGTTGACGATGATGAACGAGTTGCTTTCGCTAAACGAACAATACTTTCGAAAGGTGGTCTCTTTAAAGTAGATCGAGTTTTTGGTGGTGATTTCTTCGTTGTTGTATCGGTAGGTTTAAATAGCGGTTTAATAATATGATGATATTTTTTCCCAGTTGCACTTTTAAGACGACCTATGGCATCCAGGTGAACTTCGGTGCTATTTAATAGACTTTTATAATGTTTTAAATCTTCATCATTATAATCTTCGGGGTTATCATAGAAAATTAATTGGTAGAGCCCCGGCGTTCCCGGTAGATATCCTCCTCCCCCACTACCGTCACTGATGACGTGCACACTACCTTTGTTTTTGTTAAAGTTTATTCGTCGTTTACCCAACATCCAACCAAATTCATCAGTGTAAATAGGTCCATAGTTTTTATCAATTTTATTATCTTTCATCCAAAACTCTTTTATATATTTATGACTCATTGGAGGATATTGATCGATATATTCATTAATAGCCTCTTTCGAAGCATTATTTGGATCAAACATTTCATGTTCGTTAACTTGATCGGTTGATACTACATCGGGAAATACATCGTCATCGCTCTCTTCTTTTTTCACCTCTTCTTCCGTTTTGATGTCTTCCTTTTTGACATGTCTAAGATTAATAGCATGATGCAACGTTTTTGAGGATTGCGCAATATCTTTTAGAGGTTTTGCTATGGGTTTAAAGAGTTTATTTAGCGACTCGTCTTGTTCTGTTTTACCTAACTTTAGTGCTAAATACTTTTTGCGAATAACCCGAGCTAGTTCGGCAACTTTACGCTTGCGTGCAGCTACCTCTTTGTCTGACATATTGTTATACAATGAGTGTGTTTCAATCATACCTACAGTTTTATAAACTTGTCGAAGCCTTTACGATATCGTCCGTTAGAAATATCAAAATCCTTAACAATAACGAATGTACCGTATTTATCCTTTCAACATTCGGAGCAAAATTGTTTAAATTGGTCAAATGTCATGTCAGTGTTTTAAATTGAGCTCATCCTGTTTAAACAATACAATAAGGTTAGCATTATCACGTAGAAGTTGTTTGCCTGCTCGACTATATGATTGACATAAGTATGCACAATCGATATCTTTATGTCTACCCATACAGTAATATTCACGTATTGTTTTTTGTGGATCCGTTGATACGTCATCAAATATGAATACTGAGTTTGGTTTAGCTTTACTGGGACTTATGACATCATCATTATCTTTAAATGGAAAATAGCCTACTTCTTTCACAGACTCCAACACTTCCTTCAAAAATTGATACTTGGGTTGAAACAACGACTTTGAATAAACGTAAACATTTGTGAATTTAGCGCCATTCGGGTCGAACAGTAATGCCAACATAACATTAGTTTTTCCACATCCACTTGGACCGCATATGATTGCACGAAAAGAATGTGGTAGCAATGCGCCATGTTTACTGGTTCTTGTCACGTTATCGACAAAATCCAAGTTTTCCACTGCTAGTGTCTTATCTTGTTGAATGACATTCATCTTGTGATTGAGATTTATTTTATACACTTGGTTATATAAAGATATTTAGGAAAAAAGCGATTCATTTCAATGTTGGTCGTTCAAGGTGAAGGAGTGCTGAATTCTCTGATCAACAGTCTGCCGTTTGAATTGCATGCTCCTGGCTACCAATATCTAGGACCTGGAACTAAATTGCAGAAACGTCTAGCACGTGGAGATCCAGGGGTAAATCCGTTAGATCGAGCTGCGAGAGATCACGATATCGCATATTCCCAGAGTAATTCGCTGAAAGATCGACATAAAGCAGATTGGGTGTTGGAAAATAAAGCGTGGGAACGAGTTAAAGCAAAAGACGCATCTGTGGGTGAAAAAGCTACTGCCTGGTTGACTACTACAGCAATGAAGGCTAAACGAAAACTGGGTATGGGTATGAAACGCGGTAAAGGTGTTGGTTCTTTTAAGCGACATGTGCTACAACCAATTATCAAAACATTGAAACGTGCTCCACCATCACCAAATCTACGTAAATCCGCCCTACTTGCACTTGCAGCAGCTAGAACAGCCGTTAAGAATGTAGGTGGAAAGAAAAATGTACGAGTTCCAAGAATCATTCCATTTGAAGCAAAATCTGGTGGTTTTTTACCTTTAATCCCCATCTTCGCAGGCCTGTCCGCTCTCGGCAGTTTGGCTGGAGGAGCGAGCGCTATTGCCAAGTCTGTAATCGACTCAAAGAATGCTCAAAAGAAACTAGAAGAGGATAAACGTCACAATAAAGCTATGGAACACCTAGGCAAAGGACTATACCTACGAAAAAACGCTAAAGGTGGCTTTGGATTATATTTAAAAAAGTCAAAAAACTCCCGCTGAAGCTACCTAATAGACCTTTAACCAACGTGGACTTGAAAAAATTTGTTAAACTACTTAAAATTCCAAATTTTCGTGGTGTGTTTATGCGAGATAATTTACCACGTAACCCTCGTAAACATGAATGTGCTATAATTAATCTCGACATTTCCACAAACCTCGGTACACATTGGGTAGCTTACAAAAAGATAAACAACGATATAGAGTACTTTGACTCATATGGTTGCTTGAAGCCACCGCGAGAACTAGTCTCCTACTTGAACGGTGGAAGAATTTTCTACAATAACGATCAATATCAAAGTTATAACCAAATAAACTGCGGACATTTGTGTTTAAAGTTTCTCTACAATGGAACCATCTAACGAATTCTTGAGAGGTGCCATTCGCATTTTTATGGAAAATATAACGAGTGGTGTTTGGTATGAAATGCCCCAAGATATTCGTGGTGTACTAGAAGATTATTTACCTTGCAAGAAAGACTATGATAAACATGTATGGTGTGATGTTTGTGGATTTATGGAAAGTGAATGTGTATTTTGTGGAGTACCGTATTATGAGAAAAATATAAATAAAACACAAACATGTAACAGTATGATTAAAAAAATAAAGAAGTTTTTAAAATATTTTGGTATTTAAATTACTACACCTTTTACCTCATATCAGTCATGTCTCGATTGTTGACCTTGACAAGTACTACAAACGAGTTTTCGTTTACTCCTCAAGTGCCTCTTGTGCTTGATCCGTTTCGACAATATTATGTAGCAGTGCTGGGATTTCATACATTTAATTCAATTCCAAACATCGATGGTGAAAAGTTTTATTTCTATGAGCAAAATGATCGTACAAAGTTGCGTAATATTGAAATTCCATCGGGATGTTATGAAATTACTGATATAGAAGCGTACATTCGAAATGAATTAATGCATAAATACAATTCGGTTCGAGAGTTTACTTTAAGACCGAACAACAATACGCTTAAATGTGAAATTTTCTGTCAAGATCATACTATTACTTTCGAGAAAGACGATAGTCTTGGAAAATTATTGGGCTTCTCTTCAAATAGAGTGTTGGAACCAGGAAAAATGCATTCTTCAGATCAACCTGTAAACATTATAAAAGTATCGAGTCTACTGTTTGAATGCAACATTACCGAAGGAGCCTTCTACGAGGATAGACCTGCGCACACCATTCTACATTTTCCGATAAGTGTTGATCCAGGTTTTTCTATTGACGAACGTCCTCATAATCCAATATACATACCAGTAAGCAACAGCATACGTGACATTACCAAAATTACCGTTAGTGTAGTTGATCAAGAATTAAGACCGGTCAACTTTAGAGGAGAGAAAAGTACGCTGCATTTGGATTTTAAGGAAACGATATAGATGGGTTTAATTATAAAACAAAGCTCTACACATCAATATCCATTAGTCTCACGCAAATCTTGCAAGCGACGTGACGTGTCTGCTGCCAATAAAGCCTTTCTTATTGCCATTGGATTACAGCTAAAAGATGTCAAAACGTCAATACATTCGACGACAGGTTCAGGAGCCTCAACCACCTATTTTAGATCTTTACCAGAAACCTCTGTTCGACGATACTATTAGAAAAGAAGAATTTCGTACATATACACCTTACATCAAGTCATTTAACAATAGCGACGTTGTCGAGTTTATCATAAATCAATCAGATGCATTTTTTGCCATACACGAAACACTTTTGGAAATTAAAGGAAGTATAAAAAAAGTGGGTAATGGAACTGTTTCTCTTGCACCGAATACTGGAGCCTTCTTGTTTGATACATGTACATATATCCAAAGTTCACATGACATGGAAATAGTTAGAGATCCAGGTGTAGTCAGCAGTATTCGCAGTTTGCTGTGTTATACTCCTGAAGATTCCAAGTTTCTCAGTACTGCAGGATGGAACTATCCGAATAATCCACATTTATCGGGAGACAGCTTTAGTTTACTGATTCCAATAAAACATATTTTCAACATTTTCAACGATTACAATAAACTAACCTATGGTCGCCAAGTTTTTCGATTTGTTCGAGCACGTAATGATAGAGACTGTATTTTAGTGGAAGAACCAAATGCTACAACAGCAACAACAGTGTCTTTAACTGTTACCAGCATGGAACTGAAGGTCAAACATGTCTTTCCGAATGACGATGTGAAAATTGACTTAATGACTCCGATTAAGAATAATACACCGATAACTATACCTTTCCGTAAATGGGAACTTAATGAACTACCTTCACTTACGGCTGGATCCCGACGTGAGATATGGAGTGTAAAGACAACTTCAGCTGTTGAACGTCCACGCTATGTCATTGTAGCTTTTCAAACTTCTAAACGAGATGACATTCACGCCGATCCAACGTTATTCGATAACATTAAGGTGTCCAGCGTACGAGTGGTTATTAATGGTGAATATTGGCCTAACGAGAGAATGCAATTGGATTTTGCGAAAAATGATTATGCTATAGCTCACTACAACTATACCGAATTCTTTCCCAGTTATACTCATTCGTCAACAAAACATCCAATCTTGGATTATAATGCATTTAAAAAATATGCTTTGTTTACTTTCGACTGCTCCAAACAGGATGATAAGTCGTTTAGATCGGGAACCGTTGATATTAAGTTGGAAATCGAAGCAGATGAAGGTTTTCCTGCAGGCACTCGAGCATATTGCTTAATTGTTCACGACAGTCTACTCGAATACTTTCCTCTAACTGAAGTTATCAAAAATATCATTTAAACTGACTTATTCAATCATACCCAATTCAGTATACTATCAACCATGATGAGGATCGCATTAGTTGACATTCAAGGATTCACCGTAGATGGGTGGTTCATACCCAAAGAACTCAGCATTGAAAAAATTGGTCATAAACGATGTCATTATATATTTAAACCTCCACAACCGTTTGCTACATTAAGTAATCAAGATAAGGAGACTGCTGTGTACTTGGAGAAAGACGTGCATGGTCTTCGGTATTCTAATGGGGATGTTAAATATTCAAAAATAAATAAAATACTGGAATCTAAGTTGTTGTATACAGCTGACTACATCTACGTTCGCGAAGAACAACAAGCAGAATTTTTAAGACACAAATGTTATATGCTTGACGTCTTTCCCATAATTATTGATGTTTGCAAGTTTGATGATTCCCCATACTCCACTGGAAACTTTGCTCCACATGATAACCCCTGCCACGCTACTGGACTATTTTCCTGCACCGAGAGAAATGTGGATCACCTCCGCCAATGGTTATGTAACAAAATATTACCTATATAAATTGGATTTTTTTTTAAATAAAAGATTAAAAAGTTTTATTTTAGTTTTATTTTAACAGTTTTACATATTTATTTTAATGCAAGATGATTCGCATTTGCGATTTACAAAAAATTTTATAATGATATTACTCGCTATAAAAACATTTATTACGAATATAATGCTTAAGAGTATAATTGATAATTGACTGCTGACATCATCATCATCATGATTATTAGTCTTGTACCATTTTGAATCACTTTCGGTGTTATTTGGGGATATTAGCATGATCTTGTAGAATGTTCCTCCTGACTTTGGTATTGCTTTGAAAAATACTGGAAGCCACCCATTATTCACTACTTCATGATCCATTAGAGTCCATTCAGTTCGATTGCAATCAGTTTTTACATCATTAAAACATATCGCATGTTCTTAACATTGTTTGGTACGTTTGTATAGAGTACATTGTTAGCAATAGCTGTGAGAATGATGAATGGTGCTAGTTGAGACATCTTGTGGGTTGAATTCTTTTTAACGGGTATTGTGTTTTTGTTAGTTTTCTATCTGACAAATGGAACGCTGCAAATTGTTTTTCGATTGCGGTTCTATCTTCGTACCACTGTATATCCGCCTTCAACTTTTGTATTTTTTCCCAAAACTCTTCTAATCTACACCGTACGGTGGACATTGATGAAATAAATGTCTTTCACTCCATAGGTCAATATAAATAATATCCTTAATCACCCCCACTACCATGGTATAATAAAAAGAAATAAATGTTTTAATCCTTTATTCAAAAATACTGTTATTTAAATCACTAATTGTATCTTCATTAAAATAATACAAATATTCCCTTAATGCTAAACTTAAAATACTAGTATCACAAGAAGCCTCACAAAATGAATATAAAATGTCTATTGGTTGTAAATCGTTTTTGAATGAAGTAGCAATTTTCAACGCATTACAATAGTAATCTAAAAATCTCAGTCCATCGAGGAAACGAATGCGTGGTAAAATTAACTTCTCGTTTCCTTCAATAAGATTCTTAACATCTTTTTCAAATATCTGCAAAGTAACACCAAGTTTCTTAACATTGAGCCATTTAAGTTGATCTGTAGCTTGAGTTTCAATTGCTAAAAATTCACAACATTCTGGAGGTTCATCTTCACAATAGCATTGTAGAGGCATGAGGAAAAACTGATTATATTTACGATTAAGTTCATCGATGAATCGGATCCAATCACATATACCGAACGATATCTCATTATTCTCGCTGCTTAATTTAACACCTGGTTCAAATGATTGAGCTGAACTTAATCCAACTAATACTTTTAAATTCTCAAAATTATACAAAGTATTAAGCAGCATCACTTCACTTTTGGCTTTTACTTCCACACTGTTCATGTTGTAATGCCTACGTTTCGCGAAATAAAGCTGTGAACATGAAAACTTTTAATTATATCTTCTTACCTCTCCACTCCAACGTATAAGTGGGGATATCGTAACATTCTACGCAGGACATATTTCAACGTAGGACGTGGCATAAGAAGACGAATAAAGAGTTTATTAAAAAAATGTGTCAGGTGTGGGATTCGAATCCACGCACCCTTTCGGGTATCGGAGCTTAGATCCAACGCCTTTGACCACTCGGCCAACCTGACTTATAGTATTCAATGTAGGATGTGGCATATTATATAACATTTGACGTATTAGCGCGGAACATGAAATATAACTGAGTAATTGATAGCGTCTGCTATTTATCTAACTGCCTCTCCCACGCTAAAACTATGTTGTGCAATCATGAGAAAATTCATTTATGCATGTCTTGCTTAATTAGAAATATAAAAAATGTCCACATGTTTTCCAGCGTTCGTGTGAATATTATATCGTGAGAGAAATTCTTAATAGCCGACAATGATGTCACCATTCTCAGTAATATATTTTATGTCACAACACATGCCTCGCTTAATTAGAAATATGTACATGTGTTTCCGGTTATATCGTGAGAGGAATTTTTAATAGCCGACGTATCCGGGTGATGTCATTATTCTTAGAATAGTCTGATGTATCGAATTTGATGATAGCAGAATATATTTATAAAGATTTCAAATGCGAGACGTAATCTTCGTTATTATTGGGGGAGTGGGGGGGGCGTTTGGGCGTATTTTCATTACATCGTTCTCATTAGCATACGTTGAGACATAATCTTCGTTATTATTGGGGGAGTGGGGGGCGTTTGGGCGTCTTTTCGTTGATATTGGGGGAATGGGGGCGTCTTTTCGTTAATATTGTGAGCCCTCATTCATCCATGCACGTCTTTCTCATTGGACGTTGATGCACACGTTCCCATTGAGGACGTTCCTATGTCACCATTGGTCAGCAAGACACGGGGGACGTTTCTATGCTCCCATTGGTCGTAGATACGTTCCAACGTCACGAGGATGTCCACCATTGGTCTAGGATAGGTTCTAAAGTCACGAGGATGTCTACCATTGGTCGAGGATAGGTTCTAACGTCACGAGGAGGCGTTACTATGCTGTCATTGGTCGCTGGGGGTGTTGCTATTCCCACCACTGAAGCTGCTATGCTGCCATTGGTCGATGATACGTTTCGATGTCACGAGGACGTCCGCCATTGGTCAGCAAGACACGAAGGACGTTCCTATGCCTCCATTGGTCGAGGATAGGTTCTAACGTCACGAGGATGTCTACCATTGGTCGAGAGGTGTGGCCTAGAGACACGAGGCACGTTCCTACGTCACCATTGGCCGAGGGGCGTGGCCTAGAGACACGAGCCACGTTCCTACGTCGCCATTGACCGAGGGGCGTGGTCCCGAGACACGAGGTACGTTCGGACACGAACCGCCATCTTGAAAAACGAACACGAGCCGAAGATACCCGATCTTGATGCCAGAACGAACATTACCCATCTACTCACACACACACACACACACACACACACACACACACACACACACACACACACACACACACACACACACACACACACACACACACACACACACACCACACACACACACACACACACACACACACACACACACACACACACACACACACACACACACACACACACACACACACACACACACACACACACACACACACACACACACACACACACACACACACACACACACACACACACACACACACACACACACACACACACACACACACACACACACACACACACACACACACACACACACACACACACACACACACACACACACACACACACACACACACACACACACACACACACACACACACACACACACACACACACACACACACACACACACACACACACACACACACACACACACACACACACACACACACACACACACACACACACACACACACACACACACACACACACACACACACACACACACACACACACACACACACACACACACACACACACACACACACACACACACACACACACACACACACACACACACACACACACACACACACACACACACACACACACACACACACACACACACACACACACACACACACACACACACACACACACACACACACACACACACACACACACACCACACACACACACACACACACACACACACACACACACACACACACACACACACACACACACACACACACACACACACACACACACACACACACACACACACACACACACACACACACACACACACACACACACACACACACACACACACACACACACACACACACACACACACACACACACACACACACCACACACACACACACACACACACACACACACACACACACACACACACACACACACACACACACACACACACACACACACACACACACACACACACAACACACACACACACACACACACACACACACACACACACACACACACACACACACACACACACACACACACACACACACACACACACACACACACACACACACACACACACACACACACACACACACACACACACACACACACACACACACACACACACACACACACACACACACACACACACACACACACACACACACACACACACACACACACACACACACACACACACACACACACACGCACAAGCACACTAATAAGCTAATGGTTCGGTAGTTTTGTGGAAAAGTTCCGTTTTTACTTGGTTTCCTTATCATGATTACTTGAGCCTCCTTTCATCTGTCTGGAAAGTGTCTTAATCTTAAAATATGATTTATTAAGTTCGTTAGGTGAACAATAGCTTTCCTAGGCAAATTTTTTAAGGCTCTGTTTGTGATGTTGTCTGGGCCTGGTGCTTTCTTAGCATTGGTCATTTTGATGAACAACTGTATTTCTTCATGGGTTCTGTGTTGGAGTAATGTGGCGCCTCTACTTCTTTTCAGGTATCTGCTCCTTCTTTCCACTTCTTCTTCGAAGTCTGGATCTTCGTTTGGATGGTAGTTATTCATGCATCCTCTTTCTAGTGTATCTTTCATGACCTCCGCTTTGTCTTGGTAAGAATAAACTAAGACGTTAGCCCAAGGTAATGTGGATATTGGCTTTTTATCCTTACGTAAGACTTTAGAAAACTTCCAGAAACCAGATTTGTTGGGGTCTAGCTGTTGGATGAAGTCGTCCCAGCTGTTATTTCTGTGTATTTCCAGCTGTTTTTTAACCTCCCTATTTAGTTCATCAGCAATTCGTTTGTCTTCTATGTTTCTTGTCCTGATTGCCCTTCTACGTTGCCTGTTTTTCTCTCGTATTAGAGTTTTCAGTTCAGTTCATTGTTAATATCTCTGAACCTGCCTCTGATTGTCGTTGAGGTGTCTTCTTTAGTACTGGTTGCCAGTGCGTTTTGTATAGTTTCTTCGAATTTTAACACATACTCTTTCAGTTACCGTTTGTTGTTGATATTAGGAGCTTCTTCTAATGTTTCGCTCATAATACGTTTGAAGTTGGGCCAGCTTGTCCTCTTTTCTTGTATGGCTGCTCGTGGTTTGTTTCCACGGCGCCTAGAGTTAACACGATTACGTTGTGGGTAGAGTCTCCTTCATTGAGTGAGAGTATGTCGTGATGTTGTCCCTCGTTGTGTAGAATTGCTATGTCTAGATAGGTAGGTAGTCTGTCTCCTCCATGGAAACATGTGGGCTCCATAGAGCCTGTGACGATTGTATTATTTTGATTTTCAAGATATTTGCATAGTCGTCTCCCATTCCCATTGCTCACTCTGTCAAACCAATTAGGCGATCTCGCATTTAGGTCACCAATTATGACAGTTGGTTCGTCATTGTCAAGAATCGCGTCTAGATCCTCGCTCAGAATTGGCTCATTCGGTCTAACATAGGCTGAGACAATGTTCAGCGTGTCGTTGGCACACACACACACACACACACACACACACACACACACACACACACACACACACACACACACACACACACACACACACACACACACACACACACACACACACACACACACACACACACACACACACACACACAACACACACACACACACACACACACACACACACACACACACAACACACACACACACACACACACACACAACACACACACACACACACACACACACACACACACACACACACACACACACACACACACACACACACACCACACACACACACACACACACACACACACACACACACACACACACACACACACACACACACACACACACACACACACACACACAACACACACACACACACAACACACACACACACACACACACACACACACACACACACACACACACACACACACACACACACACACACACACACACAACACACACACACACACACACACACACACACACACACACACACACACACACACACACACACACACACACACACACACACACACACACACAACACACACACACACACACAACACACACACACACACACACACACACACACACACAACACACACACACACACACACACACACACACACACACACACACACACACACACACACACACACACACACACACACACCACACACACACACACACACACACACACACACACACACACACACACACACACACACACACACACACACACACACACACACACACACACACACACACACACACACACACCACACACACACACACACACACACACACACACACACACACACACACACACACACACACACACACACACACAACACACACACACACACACACACACACACACACACACACACAACACACACACACACACACACACACACACACACACACACACACACACACACACACAACACACACACACACACACACACACACACACACACACACACACACACACACACACACACACACACACACTTGTATAAAAAAAAGAACTTTCTATGACCAATAGGAAACCAGATAGAATATTTTTTCTTAAAACCATATTGCCGCTGTTTATTAACATTAAGAGCTGAAACTTGACCAACTTATAAAAGAAAATCTATATTTTATGATCCAAATTATAGATAGCATACACAGTTAAGACGTCAAAAGTTATAACCTGTTAAAATATTGGTACTCGTAAAACACCGATACGGAAAAGTCTAGGGGAGAACTGTCCGCTGCAATATCCCAACTTGTTTCTTGTTATTAGCCATAGAAGGTTGTTTTTTTTTGTAAAGTGTGCTTTTTCACCAGTTTTTCATTGAACCTACATTACAACTTGTGTGAGATAAAAATGTCAAACTTATTTTAGAAGCTTACAAGTCAGCCCTTTTTTAAACTGTTTTTTAATATCAAATTTAATAAAATGTTAAAGTTTTTTTAATAAACCTCATAAACGAAGCCTCATAGAATCAATTGTGATTTACAACATACTTTTGAGGTGACTGTTTGGGCAAGAACAGTTGTTTAAATAATTGCTCTTCGGAATGGACACATTGAATAACTTAAAAACTATTTGGTCATTGCGTTTGATATTTGGCATACTTCGGTAACTTATTAACTGTCACAATTTTAAGTAGTTACATCATATGTCGTTATACAAAAAACAAAGTTAATAACATTTATAAATTAGTGCAAAAATTACTGTTTTTAAAATTATCTTGGTCAATTGTTTATGTATTTTATTTTGGAAACTCTAAAAATAAAGATATTTTAATATGAATTTAAATGAAACTTTAAAATAAACTTTTTATGATCTGCAACTTTTAGTTAAAACATTTTTCTCTATAATGTATAAGAAACTTTTTATATACAAAAAACTATGCTTTTCACTTTTTAAGTAGTTAAAAAAACAAATCAAAATTACGTCTTCAAGGATTTTTTATCAGCTTTTAGATACCTTTTAGAACCTTGAAATATCTGTATAATATTTTTTCAGCTTTTTTTCTTCCTTGAATGAATGACCCACAAATGACAAAAAATCGAACTGATAAAGCCATTCAAGAATTTGTTAAAACTGTTAGTTATCTAGAAGAAGATTTATGGAAGTTACCCTGACATACACACAGGCTGTTGAAAGAGGTGTCAAATTAGTGACGGTGGCCTCCTCGGCCGTGTGTGGATTTACTAATAGGGATGGTTGGATACGTACAACTATAGCATCTAGAAGCAACATGCCAAAGTTTAATAGCAAATCAGACTATAAAGTAGAAAACCAAAAATAGCTCATATGGTTGGGTGGATGGGAGTCTGACCCATGTAAGCGCCACAGCGAAAATCGTTTCTTGTATTATGGATACGCATCTGAAGGACAGAGAATCAGAATATAATTAAACCAAGGGAAGTTTGTTTCACCGACTCCTTTCGGAGGTTAGACCTCTGAGGATCTGTATAGAAAAAATAAGGGTAAAACAGAGCGTCCGTTCAGGGATGACACTGTGAACGTTGAATATTTGCATTTAACGTTGGCAGACACGGCCCCTATACCTGCGTAAAGAGAACTGCAAGTGGAACCCTACCTGTATAAGGCAGTGGACAACCGTGTGAAAGGCCCTAGGACGGCACCCAGAATCCTTTCGGCAGCGGTCGATCGGACAACAGAAAACAGATTCATCTAAATAGATATATCCAAAAATGTCGTTCGATTGTGATACACAATCATCGAGCATTCCAGCTCACATTGTTGAAAACCCGCCCTCCCCAGCACCTTCAACGGACTCGAAGCTAGTATTGTTATGCTCTTGACTCCGCCCCCTCTCACCTCGCGTCCGCTTCTGATGATTCAGAGACGGAAGCAACACAATATCCCGATGTAGCGGAAACTTTTTCGAGACGGCTTGAAAACTATATAGAATGTAATATAATAAAAAGGGATTACACCGATGAACCGTTAACGGACACAGACAATGTAACCTCGAATACCCCTCAGGAAAATAATCTCATAGATATTAAAATTATAGATTTAGAACTGAAATTTAAAAACCTTTCAAAGGCTCACCAGATAAACAAAAATGTTAAAATAAATGCAGATAATAGTTATTTTAATTTCTCAGAGGTCCATCGGGCAAACAAAAATATAGAATTAAATGCAAAAAACTGCACTTATTTAACAAATGACTTTATTTAAAATAATGTTGAGTCTTTATTAATTCTAATTTATTGTTTTTATTATATTAATTTACTAAAGGTTCAATATTTCTAACACTCACGAATTTATCAGTCTTTATTTATTTTACACTTAATAATTACAAATAAATAATTTGCGTGCGATACAATTTTAACCCGATATCCGCGATCTTCTATTGACTGCTCCACAATAAAAGCTCCTTTATTATATATATGAAAATACAGCTATTTGAGAGTTAAGGAGAAATCCTCTGATAATACTAGGCCGGGTCATCATTCGACCGGTTTCTGGAAACATCGAACGGCCGTTTCAGGTATATGTCTGCCAGCTGATCGAAGGGTCTCGTCCATTCTACAACATATTTAATAAATAAACAACATGTTTACAGGTTTATTTTAATATGACTAATTTTTACGTAACATTGCCTCCCTCTTAAAAGATGGTTCCTCCTGGAACCTTGTCGAGATAGAACTGGAACGACATGCTGATATCGGCAACTGGACCCTCTTTTACAACTTCCAGTTGTATAAAAATGAAAAGGGACGGTTTTCTCTCCGCACCAGTAACTATGCGCATTGCAACAGACTACCACCTGGACTTCGGTGTCTTTAAAGAACTCCTCCACCATATTTTAGATAACTTTCCAATCTAATTGGCGGAACTCCAACTTTGGCATGGCTAACTTTTGCACGTCGGACTCTAGTCCGTGCTCTCTCAATTGAAGTAAGGCTTCCCATACATCTCGGTAGGTAGGTTGGCCACGGGCAGTGTCTTTTGTTGCCAGGTAGAAAAGGTAACGTGATGCATCTTGGAGTTTCAAGGTTTTACCGGGAGCTGGCACTTGGCATTGAAGTTCTGCAACTTGACCGAACTTCCTTCGAAAGACGGATGCCAACTTTGGTGCATCTTTGATACTGGCCGGGATGGTAAGGGCCAGTAAGTAGTCATCGGGAAGCGCGAGCAGATCTTGCCTTTCTTCAGTGGTAACACCATGTCTTGCTTTACCGGTACCTCCATAGGCACCCATGAATTCCTCAAACGTGAGGTCAGACACATCTTGGACTTGGTTTACTTCCACTTCTTTATCTACGTCGTGGTCACCCTCGAAAGACGCCAGCCGGTTATGGTGTACTATCATCGGCTTTCCCCTCGGAAACTTGCATATTCGGTAAATTACATCATTGATCTTCTCCATAATGAGGTATGGACCTTCCCAAAACTGCTGCAACTTGGGAGAACAACCTTTTCGCTTTTTGGGATTATAGAGCCAGACTTTGTCGTTCTTCTTAAAACACCCCTTTTCGGCTTGCGTATTGTACCGTTTCTTCATTCGGCCACTTGCGATCTGGAGATGGGAACGGACCAACTCGTGTACATCGTCCATTCTTCTTCGTAATTAGATCACATAATCTTCACCTGCTACATATTCTCTAGGTCGACACCCAAACTCTAGATCACAAAGTAGTCGCATCTCGCGTCCGAATAGGACTCTGGCTGGGATCTGGCCTGTCGATTCGTTAACAGCAGATCTGTAGGCCATTGTGAAGAACGGAAGATATTGGTCCCAGTCTCGCTGATGATCGGACACCATCTTTGTCAAATACTTGCCAACTGTCCTATTCATCCGTTCAACCATACCATCCGATTGCGGATGATATGCTGTAGTTCTTGTTTTCTTCATGCCTAGTCTATCACATATTCCTTGGAATAGATCGCTTTCGAAGTTCCTGCCTTGGTCACTCTGGATCTCCAAAGGCACTCCAAATCGGCTGCTATATTCTTGGATCAACTTATCTGCAAGGGTGGCGGCCTTCTGGTCTGGAAGTGCGTAAATCTCGACCTACTTAGTGAAGTAATCCATTACTACCAACATGTACTTGCCTCCATTATCACTTTCTGGAAATGGCCCAGCAATGTCCAAGGCTATTCTTTCAAACGGGCTTTCAACATTATATTGTCTCATAGAAGCTCTCCTTTTTCGATAAGACCCGTTACTCGTAGCACAAATAGTACATTTCTTACACCAGTCTTTTACATCGTCGGAACTGTTCATCCAATAAAACCGTTCCCGAATTAGCTGAAGGGTCTTCTTTACACCAAAATGCCCTCCTGATGGACTGTCGTGTAACTGACGAAGTACTACGGCTATTCTGCTCTTTGGGATCACCAACTGTCTTCTCTTCCTGAACCGTCATCATTTTCCAGGACTCGTTTGAGCAAGCCATCTTCCATGATAAATAAGTCCCACTGGGACCAATACGTCTTAACTACTGAGCATAGGTTTGATATTTCTTGCCAAGGTGGTCGACGGTTTTCCTCTCCATTTTCGGATTTTCTGTATAACTGGATCTCTCTCTTGTTTTTCCCTAAGCTTGGTAGGCGTTCAGTCGTCGTTGACCACCGTCGTTCTTAGCACTGCTGCTTCCTTGGATTCCGTTTTGTTGCAGTGGGAACACTCTGATGAGCATGGCCTTTTGGAAAGAGAATCAGCGTTTTGGTGGCTAACTCCGGCCCGGTGCTCAATCTTAAAATCATATTCTTGGAGTCGTTCGATCCACCTGGCTATCTGACCCTCTGGATTCTTAAACTGCATCAACCACTTAAGGGCAACATGGTCGGTTCAGATTAAAAACTTCCTTCCATAGAGGTATTGATAGAAGTGCTCTACTGATTTCACTACTGCCAGAAGTTCTCTTCTCGTGACGCAATAATTCCGCTCGGGTTTCGAGAGAACTTTACTAAAATACCAAAGGACTCTTTCCTGTCCTCCTTGAATCTGAAACAGCACTCCTCCAATTCCCACATTACTTGCATCTGTATCTAAGATGAACTCTTTTTCTGGCAGTGGATACCCTAAAATTGGTACTGTGATTAAATACTTTTTTAAGGTCTCAAAGGCATTTTGGCAGTCTACATCCCAGCGGTATTCTCTTGCTTTCTCTGTAAGTCGCTTTAATGGTTTAGCGATATCTGCAAACTTCTTAATAAACTTCCGGTAATAAGTACATAGTCCAAGAAAACTTCTCACTTGATGTTTGTCAGTTGGTTTTGGCCATTCCTTAATGGAATCGATTTTTTCTTTATCCACGGCCACTCATCCTTTACTGACTATATGACTCAGATAATTGACTTTACCTTAAAATAGCTGGCACTTCTTGGGGTTTAGCATCAATTGGGCAGCTTTAAGTCGATTAAAAACGTTTTCTAAATTCCTCAAATTATCTTCAAATGTCTCCCCCAAGACGATTATGTCATCTAGATAAACTAGGCATGTTTTCCAAGATAAACCTCTCAACACATTTTCCATAAGCCTCTCAAATATCGCAGGAGCATTGCAGAGTCCAAATGGCATAACGTTGAATTGCCATAATCCCGATCCTGTGGTGAACGCTGTCTTTTCTTTATCTACTGGGTCCATTTCTACCTGCCAGTCTCCAGACTTCAAATCCAAAATAGAAAATAATTTAATTCCAGCCAATTTGTCCAATGTGTCATCGATTCGAGGTAGAGGATAACTATTTTTCTTGGTAACGTTGTTCAGCAAAGGGTAATTCACACAGAACCTCGTTGTTCCGTCTTTCTTCTTAACCAAGACCACCGGAGAGACTCATGGGCTCGTACAAGGTTCTATTACCTTGTCTTTTTTCATTTCCTAAACAATCGTTTCAGCTTCCTCTCTTTTCGCCTGTGGTAATCATCGAGCTGTTTGACGAATTGGCTTAGCATTACCAGTATCAATTTTATGCTTAACAACGGTAGTTCTTCCCGTCTTTCCTCCTTTCGGTACGAAAATATCACGATACTGCCTAAGAAATTCCCTTAATTTCCTTTTCTCAATCTGATTCTGAGACTGTTCAGCAACTGCAACCATTTGGTCAAATTTGTCGTTGGAATTATCAGATGTTGTCGTCTGATGGATTATGGATGTCGCAGGTACACAAGTTCCTACTTTTGTCTCTTTCTTCATGGTCACTGGGTAGTCATTGAAATTATAAGTCTCACAGGAATTTCTTTAGCCGAAGTCACCAATTCCTTTTCAATTATGATTCCACGGCCAACTTCGCCGTCATGGTTCCAAGGCTCCATCATAACAGGTGTCCCTTCGTCCACAATTCCTTGTAGGCGCTACTATTATCGTTTCACTTCTCGCAGGCACGACTGTATCTTCTTTACCGGCTGCTTGCATAGTGTTGTCATCATGTGGATGGAGAAATATCTCCTCGTTACCAACTTTAATTACCTTATTCTTAAAATCCAATAGGAATCCATGCGTATTCAATGTTGGCATTTTCACCTGTAGCGGTAGGCAGTCGCAACCTCATTGGTAACAGTTTCTTTCGGCTGTTTATAACTGTCGGGCGTATAATGGTTCTTGTCGCTCCGGTATCCACCCACAACGTATGCTTTTTACCATTTATTTCTCGATCTACATATACAGTATCTTCACGACATTTCAAAGAAACTATATAGTATGAGAGGGTCTTTGGAAAAGTTCTGGGTCGAAGCTGTCCCCCGAAGGCCTACTTGTTCTAGTTTTCCTGATGGTTTCTTGATTTGCTTCGTACCTAGGATGCTTACAGGAACTTCGTACGTATCCTATTTCGTCACAATTCCAGCATCTTGTGGTCTTCGGTTTCTTGTATGTCATGCTTTTTATCATATTAACGAGCTGGTCAAGTTTATCTTCATCTCCTTCCTCTTTTACAGTCCTAACTTTACTGTACCCGCCAAAGGCCTGCGTAGCTGACTCGTATTCGAGGGCGACGGATAGGACATCAACCAGCGTCTTGTGACGAGCTAATCGTAGTGTTCTCTGCATTTCATCATCACGAAGACCATCAATAAATGTTTAAACGGCCAACTTTTCCATCATGTCTTCGGGAGCTGTTGGATAAGCATATCGTACTAATCTGGCAATATCTACCTCATATTCTTGAAGAGCCTCATCTTTCTTTTGTCTTAGATTTTTAAGCTGCGACTATTATACATGCTTCAAATGTTCGTGGCCATATCGCATATTTAACCTCTTCTTAAGTTGTTCGAAATAATCCGTCTCCTCTACGACTATGGTCTGAAGCACATCTAAGGCATCTCCTCGAAGAGCGATAGTCAGGTTTACAGCCTTTTCTTTCTCAGACCATCTATTAGCTCTTGCAGCTGATTCGAACTGTTTCATGTAGTTGTTGCATGACGATTTTCCGTCGAAAGTTGGAAATTGACATGAACAGAACCTCCACTTCCTTCAAATTTCGACCGTGTTTCCAACTTACATTTCGTCTCGTCTTCTTTTGTCTCTACAATAGTTGGATTGTTTACTCTCTCTGCTATTCCTGTTCCCTTAATCTTTCTTTCTATCCCTTTCCATATCTTTTCTTTGAAGGCCAACATATCAGCAGCAACTTGATTTTTTAACGAAGACATCCTATCGTCGAGAGCAGACATCTCAGAAGTGACTTTAGAGATTTTCAAAGAGATGTTAGCTGAAACTTTGCTTTCTAGGAAAGAAATCTCGTTAGAAACTTTGTCTTCTAAGGAAGCGATGTCGCCGGAAACTTTGTTCTCTAATGATGCGATGTCGCCGGAAACTTTGTTCTCTAATGGGGCGATGTCACCAGAAACTTTGTTCTCTAATGATAAGATGTCACCAGAAACTTTGTTCTCTAATGATACGATGTCACCAGAAACTTTGGAAATTGACGAGATAACAGCAGCATGCTTGTCTCCAAATATATAAGTTTCCGGATCTAAACCCTCTTCTTTTAAAGCGTTCTTTAGTCGTTGGACCAAATCAGCCTTTTTTCCGGTAGAAGCTAATTCTCTGTCTTTAAGATGTCTTCTTAAATCCGTAACTGTGCGCTCATAAATTGTAGCCATGTTCACCAATTTATTTAAAATTCCACTTTTTCTTCTGACACCACTCTTGAGTCTTTATTAATTCTAATTTATTGTTTTTATTATATTAATTTACCAAAGGTTCAATATTTATAACACTCACGAATCTATCAAAGTCTTTATTTATTTTACACTTAATAATTACAAATAATTTATTTGCGTGGAATACAATTTTAACACGATATCCGCGATCTTCTTTTGACTGCTCCACAATAAAAGTTCCGTTATTATATATGAAAATATAGCTATTCGAGAGTTCAGGAGAATCCCTCTGATAATACTAGGCCGGGTCATCATTCGACCGGTTTCTGGAAACATCGAACGGCCGTTTCAGGTATATGTCTGCCAGCTCATCGAAGGGTCTCGTCCATTCTACAACATATTTAGTTAATAAATAACATGTTTACAGGTTTATTTTGATATGACTAATTTTTACGTAACAATAGTATGGAATGAAGGCCGTTCCTTGCGATTCTGGGCATAGCTAAATTCCAATGTAAAATTTTATATCAAATAACGCAAAAACTATGGCAGATATTGGGATGATTCTTTTTTTATATGGAAGTTCTTAAAAAGTTCTAGTGCACTATTTGGTTGTAAATTAATAAATTGTTTAAACAATATTTTTTTCAAATATTTTTGGTTAAAATAAACGTAAATTTTTTTTTAAATAGGGCACTACAGAATTTGACCCACTTTCCGAATCTGTTGTTATTTTTAACATAAAGTGTAACCAATACTATCCAATATATCTTTACCGATAATATCCTTTGTAAAATGTCTTTCAAACAATATATTGCCGAAGATTTTATACGCAGATGCTAACAGAGTAATGCCTCTATAGTTCTTACAATCCAGTTAATCGCCCTTTTTATGCAACGTATATTTTTTCATTTAGCCACTCTTCTGGTACCAATTCATTCTGCCATATAAGTACTATTAGTTTATTGGTTCACTTCTATTATTGTTGGGTCTTTACTGTGTAGTTGACGATGTAGATTTTGTTGATTGTCTATGTTGTAACCTCATTCAATATCGTGTATATCATATATTATATAAATATATATAATATGATATAATAATAATGTACTTATTCTTCTTCTTCAAGTTCCACTCCTATCGGAGATTGGAAATCATTCTGGCAATTATAATTTTGTTGGTTACGCGCCGGAATAGTTCAATTGAACTGCATCCAAACCATTCACGGAGATTGCGTAACCACGAGATTTTACGTCTTCCTATGCTTCTTCTTCCTTTGATTTTACCCTACATTATATTCCTTGGTAGTTCGTATTTTTCACATATCATGATGTGCCACAAATATTCCAATTTCCTGATTTTTATGAAATTTAAAACTTCGCATTGTTTTCCATATCAATACATGATATTTCAAAATACGTCGGTAACACCACATTTCGAATGCTTTTAGGTTTTTAATGTTGGATTTTTTAAGTGACCAAACTTCAATCCCATACAAAAGGGTAAAGAAAATATAACATCGAAGTATTCTTATCCTGAGCGATATATTGATATCGCGATTACAAAAAAGTTTTCTCATTTAATTAAAAGTTGACCGTGCAATTCCAATGCGGCATCTTATTTCTTTTGTCCAATCAGTATCTTCTGTGATTCATGCTCCAAGGTATTTGTACGAAGATATTTGTTCAATTTCTGTATTATCTAGTACTAGCTTAACTTCGATGCTTTGTGCTTTTGTAAATACCATGAACTTGATTTTCTTCAAATTTATTTTTAGTCCTAAAAATGTACCTATAATATGATTTAATCCCTATAAAACGTCTTCCGACGTCCATTTTTTATTCAATTCGGTATTGTTCTTTAAGTTCTTTCGAGCTAATTAAGTTTCTTATTTCTTCCATCCGTGTTTTTAAGGTAATCCTCTCTTCTGGATTCCTGTAGGTGTTCATACAGGTACTTGTTTTAGGAGTCTACTGTCTTTCATTCATTGGACCTGTTCGTACCATTTGAGCTGCTTTTGTTGTATGACATCCATGACTGTACCTTCTATTCACATACTTTATGGCATCCAGTTCGACGAGATATCTTTCTTCGATGTCTCTGTTAATCGTCGTGTTTCATAACCGTATAAATAAAGCATGCTTTTTACCACAGTTTCATGGGTTGTAGTGCTAGAGAGAGCATGTCAGCTGAGCCAAAACGAAAAATAATCCTCCTTTTTGCTTCCACTGGAATAAGCTTGACCGTTCAACTGGGTCCGGACTTCCTCCTTCTAATTCTTTAATCTCCTGTTTTGAAATTAATAATACTCATTCTTTTGTCTAATGACCTATTTAGTTATCAAAACAGATACATTGTTACCTAAAGAAGTGAAAGTGGTTCAATTTAGAAATTATATAGTAAATAATAAATATTTGGGCTTCAAGTACTAATTTTATAAATCGCACTACTAATAAACGTAAATCCTTTCATTTTAATTTCATGAATGTTTTTATTCGCCACATCTCAACATTTTCCATTTCAAAATATTTATCATCAAACTGTAATCTAATATCTACTTTTCTAAACACGCAAGAAACATGAACTCAGACGAGGAAGAGATGAAAAAAACAAAAGAAAACAAAGAAAATAGCACGATGGCCGTAATAATACGGCTACTATTAGCAAGCTACCGGAGCTTATCAAAAGGAAAAATAGGCAAAACAAAGACCTGACAAATCAGGTACTACAAATGTCCACTGATATGCAGAATATGTATGACAAAGAGGACATAAAAGCTACACAGCCCCAAAAAATAACCACTGGCCACAGTGAAGGGCTGGAAACCCATAAAGAGGAAACAAATAAAAAAAAAACACCGAAGAAGACATGGACATAGAGCCAATCACAACTACAGACTGGAAACCTACACAAAGTAGACGACAACGAAACAACAAAAATAAAAATGCCAGCAAAATGGCAGAAAAGACGAGGAACCTAAACCTCAGGAAGAAACAAAGCACACTAGGAAGACAAAATAAACAAAAAAGAAAAAACAGGATCAAAACCAAAACAAGCCCTGAACGACAAAAACACACAAAAAATGGACAAGGAAAAAACAGAGGAAGCACCAAGCTCCAAAGGAAAAAACAAACAAAACACAGAAGATGCACCCAGCACACAAAAAACAGCAGACAAAGACACTGACTTCTACAGCAACGAAAAACTTGCCGAAACCACCGGCAATAATTATAAAATCTGTGGACTACAGCCAACAGATTCTTAAAATCGCAGCACAGAGAGGCATAATATCTGCAAACAAATTTGCAAAGTCAGGGCGTAGTATAGTAATCCAGACAAAGGACAGGGAAAGCTACCTAAAAATGGTAAAGGTCCTAGAAGAATCCGACAAGGATCTATACAGAAAAACAAAGAAAAATATCAAATACATCGCGTATCCGATAGACCAAGAAAAAACAAAAAGAGTAGTACTGCGAGGACTAGGAGCGCACACAAAAATAGAAGCCATCCAAGAGGAGCTTGAAGACAAAAATATTGAGGCAATATAAGTCATCAATATGACAACGAAAAAGACAGTAAACCACTTGCTCTCTTCCTCATAACAATAAAAGAGGAAGACGACGAAAAAACCAAGAACATCAACAACCTATGCTATATGAAAATATACATATGAAGAAGACCATAAAAATAAAAAGGAGTTAATGTAATGTTACAATTGCTAAGGTTTCTACCATGGGTCGAAAACATGCCACTCTGGAGCCAAATGTGTTAAATGCAGGGCAAACCACAAATCCGGAGAGTGCCAAAAGGACAGAAACACTCCACCCAAATGTGCCAACTGCAGTGAAGAACATACTGCGAACTACAGAGGTTACAAAAAAGCACCAAAAAGGAAGCAAACTCCACCACAGCCACCTAAAGAACATGTAGTATCAAGCGCACCTGAAGCAAATGGAATAAGCTACGCGCAAGCAACGAAAACGACACAGAACACGGCACAAAAAGAGCCTATAATAAACGAGGCTCTAATACTGTCATTTCAAGAACAGATGAAAAACGTCGCATCTATGTTCGAGAAAATGACAACAGTGTTGAACGCGTTAAGCAGTTTCGGCGGTACTCAATAATGCCAGTACAATTGGACGATCTACAAATAAGGTCATGGAATTCTGGTGGATTGAGACAAAAACTCAACGATCGGGACGAGTTCTCCAACAGACTCAATCTAGACGTTGTAGCCTTGCAAGAGACTCGTCTCACGGAAAAGGTGAAAACCAAATTTACGGGCTATAACGTCTACAGGAATGACCATAGATTATGCTTGGAAGGCACGGCCATGCTGGTGAAAAAAGGAATAGAACACCAATTAATTCCTACACCAGGTGGTCTGGTCACTATTGAAGCCACCATAGTTCGGATCATTACGGCCAACGACACGCTGAACATTGTCTCAGCCTATGTTAGACCGAATGAGCCAATTCTGAGCGAGGATCTAGACGCGATTCTTGACAATGACGAACCAACTGTCATAATTGGTGACCTAAATGCGAGATCGCCTAATTGGTTTGACAGAGTGAGCAATGGGAATGGGAGACGACTATGCAAATATCTTGAAAATCAAAATAATACAATCGTCACAGGCTCTATGGAGCCCACATGTTTCCATGGAGGAGACAGACTACCTACCTATCTAGACATAGCAATTCTACACAACGAGGGACAACATCACGACATACTCTCACTCAATGAAGGAGACTCTACCCACAACGTAATCGTGTTAACTCTAGGCGCCGTGGAAACAAACCACGAGCAGCCATACAAGAAAAAGAGGACAAGCTGGCCCAACTTCAAACGTATTATGAGCGAAACATTAGAAGAAGCTCCTAATATCAACAACAAACGGTAACTGAAAGAGTATGTGTTAAAATTCGAAGAAACTATACAAAACGCACTGGCAACCAGTACTAAAGAAGACACCTCAACGACAATCAGAGGCAGGTTCAGAGATATTAACAATGAACTGAACTGAAAACTCTAAGAGAGAAAAACAGGCAACGTAGAAGGGCAATCAGGACAAGAAACATAGAAGACAAACGAATTGCTGATGAACTAAATAGGGAGGTTAAAAAACAGCTGGAAATACACAGAAATAACAGCTGGGACGACTTCATCCAACAGCTAGACCCCAACAAATCTGGTTTCTGGAAGTTTTCTAAAGTCTTACGTAAGGATAAAAAGCCAATATCCACATTACCTTGGGCTAACGTCTTAGTTTATTCTTACCAAGACAAAGCGGAGGTCATGAAAGATACACTAGAAAGAGGATGCATGAATAACTACCATCCAAACGAAGATCCAGACTTCGAAGAAGAAGTGGAAAGAAGGAGCAGATACCTGAAAAGAAGTAGAGGCGCCACATTACTCCAACACAGAACCCATGAAGAAATACAGTTGTTCATCAAAATGACCAATGCTAAGAAAGCACCAGGCCCAGACAACATCACAAACAGAGCCTTAAAAAATTTGCCTAGGAAAGCTATTGTTCACCTAACGAACTTAATAAATCATATTTTAAGATTAAGACACTTTCCAGACAGATGGAAGGAGGCTCAAGTGATCATGATAGGGAAACCAGGTAAAAACGGAACTTTTCCACAAAACTACCGACCCATTAACTTATTAGTGTGCTTGTGCGTGTGTGTGTGTTGTGTGTGTGTGTGTGTGTGTGTGTGTGTGTGTGTGTGTGTGTGTGTGTGTGTGTGTGTGTGTGTGTGTGTGTGTGTGTGTGGTGTGTGTGTGTGTGTGTGTGTGTGTGTGTGTGTGTGTGTGTGTGTGTGTGTGTGTGTGTGTGTGTGTGTGTGTGTGTGTGTGTGTGTTGTGTGTGTGTGTGTGTGTGTGTGTGTGTGTGTGTGTGTGTGTGTGTGTGTGTGTGTGTGTGTGTGTGTGTGTGTGTGTGTGTGTGTGTGTGTGTGTGTGTGTGTGTGTGTGTGTGTGTGTGTGTGTGTGGTGTGTGTGTGTGTGTGTGTGTGTGTGTGTGTGTGTGTGTGTGTGTGTGTGTGTGTGTGTGTGTGTGTGTGTGTGTGTGTGTGTGTGTGTGTGTGTGTGTGTGTGTGTGTTGTGTGTGTGTGTGTGTGTGTGTGTGTGTGTGTGTGTGTGTGTGTGTGTGTGTGTGTGTGTGTGTGTGTGTGTGTGTGTGTGTGTGTGTGTGTGTGTGTGTGTGTGTGTGTGTGTGTGTGTGTGTGTGTGTGTGTGTGGTGTGTGTGTGTGTGTGTGTGTGTGTGTGTGTGTGTGTGTGTGTGTGTGTGTGTGTGTGTGTGTGTGGTGTGTGTGTGTGTGTGTGTGTGTGTGTGTGTGTGTGTGTTGTGTGTGTGTGTGTGTGTGTGTTGTGTGTGTGTGTGTGTGTGTGTGTGTGTGTGTGTGTGTGTGTGTGTGTGTGTGTGTGTGTGTGTGTGTGTGTGTGTGTGTGTGGTGTGTGTGTGTGTGTGTGTGTGTGTGTGTGTGTGTGTGTGTGTGTGTGTGTGTGTGTGTGTGTGTGTGTGTGTGTGTGTGTGTGTGTGTGTGTGTGTGTGTGTGTTGTGTGTGTGTGTGTGTGTGTGTGTGTGTGTGTGTGTGTGTGTGTGGTGTGTGTGTGTGTGTGTGTGTGTGTGTGTGTGTGTGTGTGTGTGTGTGTGTGTGTGTGTGTGTGTGTGTGTGTGTGTGTGTGTGTGTGTGTGTGTGTGTGTGTGTGTGTTGTGTGTGTGTGTGTGTGTGTGTGTGTGTGTGTGTGTTGTGTGTGTGTGTGTGTGTGTGTGTGTGTGTGTGTGTGTGTGTGTGTGTGTGTGTGTGTGTGTGTGTGTGTGTGTGTGTGTGGTGTGTGTGTGTGTGTGTGTGTGTGGTGTGTGTGTGTGTGTGTGTGTGTGTGTGTGTGTGTGTGTGTGTGTGTGTGTGTGTGTGTGTGTGTGTGTGTGTGTGTGTGTGTGTGTGTGTTGTGTGTGTGTGTGTGTGTGTGTGTGTGTGTGTGTGTGTGTGTGTGTGTGTGTGTGTGTGTGTGTGTGTGTGTGTGTGTGTGTGTGTGTGTGTGTGTGTGTGTGTGTGTGTGTGTGTGTGGTGTGTGTGTGTGTGTGTGTGTGTGGTGTGTGTGTGTGTGTGTGTGTGTGTGTTGTGTGTGTGTGTGTGTGTGTGTGTGGTGTGTGTGTGTGTGTGTGTGTGTGTGTGTGTGTGTGTGTGTGTGTGTGTGTGTGTGTGTGTGTGTGTGTGTGGTGTGTGTGTTGTGGGCGTGTGTGTTTTATTTATTTATTTATTTATTAAGAGCGATGAAATTTAATTGCAAAATTATGAGAAGTTCTAGTAACTCTAGAGGGAACATTAAAGTCAATTAGAAACAGTAGATCATTGCAATTAATTTTTGAATTCAGTAGTTTATGAAGAAACAAAACATCAGCATACATCCGTCTGGAAGATAGCCTAGAAAGGTTTAATGTATTGCTAATTTCTGAGTAGGAATGGTCACTTAAAGGTTTGTGTAATTTAAAACTTAAGTACCTAATGAATTTATTTTGGACTTTTTCAAGGTTGTCTATATGGACTTCATAAGTGGGTGACCAAACGACTGAGCAATACTCAAGAACAGATCTAACTAGGGAATTGTAAATCAGTCTGATGAAATTAATGTTATGCAAACATCTAGAGGTTCTAATAATGAAGCTTAATATTTTAAATGGCTGGTTATTCACATAATCAAAATGAGCGCAAAAATTTAGTTTGAAATCTAATTGAACACCTAGATCTCTTACAGTTTTGACAGCCTTCAGTGGTTCTTCAGCTAATTTTTAATTATAAGAGAGGTTGTTAATTCTTCTACAGAATCTAATAAAGTTACATTTTCCAACATTAATGCTTATTTGGTTCCAATTGCACCATGCCTTAATTTTGTTAATATCAATTTCGAGTTTTTCACAATCTGAGAAGTCTTCGATAATTCTATAGATTTTTAAATCATCAGCAAATAGCAAAAATTTAGAGTTAATTTGAGATTTAATGTCATTAACAAATATATTAAAACGGAAAGGCCCTAAGTGGCTTCCTTGTCGAACATGTAACAAAAAATGCTTTATGCTGTTGCACGCCAATGTAACAAAACGTGTAGGATAATGGAAAGGATAACGTATAATTTAAGCTGGCTAGCAAAAGGTGCCGGAGAGTGACTACTTGACACTCAAAGGAGAATTCGGCCAATTTGCATGCCCTACAGAGACCGTAGAATTAGAAAATGAATGACAAGGTTATAAAAAAAATCTATAGGTATATAACTAAGATAAATAAAAGTGATTGTAGAAGTTGCTCCA
This sequence comes from Diabrotica balteata, assembly GCA_918026665.1. NCBI lineage: Eukaryota > Metazoa > Arthropoda > Insecta > Coleoptera > Chrysomelidae > Diabrotica > Diabrotica balteata. Next base: position 88,765,839 of record OU898277.1, read on the forward strand.
AAATGTGAGTGGGCGCCAGGAAAGTATTTACATAAACATTCCAAGGTATCTTGTCAAGCTGTTTGCTGAAATAAAGAAAGGATATAGGTATGAATTGAAAAATTTAGTTTTCACCAAAACTGTAATCCCTAGCCAAATATATACAATCTAAATTTAACATACACCCACCACCAATTATGTACAGACTATGTTAAATGCTGATCTATGACCCACCACCTCTTATGTACAATTAACTTATCTATATTTACAGTAAAATCCCTGAATATAATTATAAAACAATTTCCCCCATAATATACCTCTTAATTTTAAATTCTGACAAAGGTTATACTCAATAATTATGTCTAAATAATAAATATAAAAATACTACTCACTAATAATTTAGTTTTCGTTTAATAAATGTTTAAATTTTTAAATGAAACTCTCCGGATATGTGTGCACACGATAACCTAACAAAGAGAGATTCAAGGAAGAGTTAAAACCTCATCCCTTGGTAGACAATAAATAATTCAAATTAAGTTATAATGACTGTTGTTTTAGAAAAATTAAATGAATTTATTATTAAAGATATATATTTAAATTATAAGTGAAGCAAAAGTTAAAACCTTGAAAAGGATGTAGCAAAAGTTATAAAAAATATTGGAATGAGAAGCAAAAAAAATTAAAATAAGTTCTTCCTGCCGGTTTCCGTCGGTTGATCTGGAATATGATCCGGTGAAGAACTAGATTCAGGTGGGTACAGGTACACCAAGCCTGGATTTCATGTATACAAGTTCTTCTTTAAATCCCCATATAAAAGCCCATAAACTTAAAATTTCTTCCCCTTTTCCTAATAAATATAACCCAAAACTAAAAGTTTCTTCCTGACTTGTGACTGGATTCCGGAAGTAGGCTAAGAAAAGGAACAATTGTGTTACTTCATGTCCTTTGTACATACAAAAAGGTATGAAAAAACACACAAGGTTTATCAACCTTGAAAGGTGATACAAGAAATGTCAACAAGTGACCTTAAATTGAAATAAAAACCTTAATAGTTTTGGTAAATAGTGACCTTCGAATGGTGTGACAATGTTTTTTATAAGATAGTTTTAACGGAAAGCATGATCTTTATATATTATAGAATAGGAAAAAAAAAAAGAAATATTAGCCGGTTTAAACGGTATGAACTTGAAATAAATAATTGTTTGCTTTCATCCTTGGAAGAAAATAAAATTTGAGATAGATGTAAAATTTAATACTTGTAATATATTTAGGTATTAATGAAATAAGGTGAAATATGACATGTATAAAAAATGTGAAATACCTATCAAGAAGGAATTAAAATAGATTTGAATTTCACTAACAATGGCGGATGGTATGAAAGGATTTTTCCATGCAATTGATTTATAATTTAATCTTACCGGCTGAGGTGATCCAACTTAAAGTATCTTCAAACAAACAACAAAATAACAAATGGTTTCTTCTAAAGTAACAGGTCTTCACAAATAAAAATAAACTTAAACTGAATTCGGGAAATGGCACACCCAGCCGCCACTAATTGATCGAAACGATCTTTATTCGATCAAACCCAGTCAACAAGTGGTTCTATTACCACTTACAAGTCGTCAAGTCGACGTACTTTCAGAATCTTACACCAGAGGGCGGAATTTAATGCCAACCTTAGAAAGTAAAATTTACTGGGAGTTATTTAAATATTCAGTTCAAGAATATTTCAAATATGAATTTAATTTAGAAATAAATTAAAAGACTCCAGTCACAAAAAAGGTAAACGGTCATTTAAGTAACGGACTCGTTACATTCCCCTCTTACTTGGAGAAAAAAAATTTTTGAGTGAAAAAGTTTTTCCTTTTACTTGACTGATAGTTTAGCTGTTGGTTAACCAATACTTCAACCATATGTGGAGCAATCAAGAATCGAGAAAAAAAATAAACTTATATACAAAAAATTATAGCCATGGCACTAGTTTACCAAGTACAGCTATAAACTATATAAACTCACTAAAATACTTCCAAAACAATCTACATCGATTCGCACGATTATAATTAACCACAGATTATGAGTGATGTAGAAATAAAGATGTGGTTTCATCTAAAGATACCCACATGTAACTAAGTACAAAGTCACATACTATCTAGAGTAAAATTAAAGTAAAGTAAAGCTTTAACATAGCATAGTTTAGACTAGTAATACAAATACTCAATGCAAATAATCCAAAATAATGTGAAATCGGACCCTGGTTCCAAAATTGACTCATCAATGTACAACAGATTTATAGAAGAGCATATCCAAGGAATAATTAATCAGGCAAATGGGTGGACCGATACACAATAATAAGTAACAATAAAAATACCAAACGTATATAAAACAATATAAGTAACAATAAAAATACTAAACGTATAGAAAACAATATAAGTGTCGAATTGGATGGTAAATCCAAAATTGACCATACAGTGGACAACATATTTATAAAGTAGCATATCCAAAGATAATCAATCAGGCAAATAATGACCCAACTCACACTATAACCCATTAAACCAAAAAGGGTAGGTCCACATATACCCACATCCGGTAATATGTGCCTAACCTAAAGATTCATCGAATAAATTATTGGATCAAAATGTGGTTCTAACGGCTTAAACAAAAGGACAGCCATAAAATCGATTCCATCCTGATGATCTGCCATCAGTACATTTGGGATCCAAAATAAAGACCAAAAATAAAAACTAGGAGGTGTTATAAACTCAATCATCTTAGCAAATGCAAAGCTGAACAACTTGAGCTCAAAAGATAGAGTACCAAAGCATGTGAACTGCTGTGGTAACTTCTTACAACAAAATTAACTTATGCTGATATTCGATAACTATAGCAGGTAGCTACAACAAATTTATAAGAATATCTAACATAAGAGCACTAAAAGGAATTTAATGTGACAGTAAACTCTAACAACCATAGCAAAACAGTAAGAGTTAAGGTAGAAGTAATAACAAAACAGAACATCAAGAACGCGTAGACCAATTTCTGAAGAAACTGCAAATTTGTTCTGATATCAATAAAAGATAACAGGATAATTCCTTGTTCAATATACCAAAATATAGATAAGTGCCTAAGGAAAGAAGTGAAAATAACTATAAATGGTCATTTGTTGCCAAAATATGAAATACTATCCATAACTGTAATCTAAACTTGCTAGCCAGTCAAGGGAGCAACCCATGACTTGAGTAAACTATATAAGTAAGAATACTAAATCAGCTAAGGAACAATGCTGTTATTAGACCAAAGTCTGAAAATATTAAGGATTAAAGCTAAATATTCAAATCCTAATTAACATTAACAATAATTGACTGTCTATGGAAGACATTCTACTGCCTAGATAACGGTACAACTTGTCATGAAAATGGTGAATTCCGAAGTTCATTGAACAACTGAGGCCAACAATTGAACTAAAACTTCGAACCCACGTATTCAGTCACATATACACAGGCAGAATAATCTATATAATATAGGAGTGTCCTAAAATTATGCATACTGATTGTCTATATAAATTCCTAATGACTGATTTAAAAAACAACCCACATAGCAAATCGAGATACACGTTACTATAAACTGATCATGACCAATAAACTTAATCAAATCCATAAAAAAATTACAACATTCTTTCCAAACTGGCAAAACAAGTAAGCAAATGAGAACATAAGTTATACAACACATAAACATATAGCACAGTATAGTAGCATTACAATATTTAGTTCCATACCAGTGCAACACCTAATATGAGTAACCACTCTAATGGCCTTAATAATTTTAACTTATTATAAACAACTACTAAACAAAGTATAAGCTGTAGATATACCAAATCTGGTGATTAATAACAAAAATCTAAGAAAATACCAAATCGTAACCAAACCGAGCCAAAACAATAACAACCATAGGAATAGATTAGCTTAATAGACATTAAGTCAATCTTCCTCGGAAGATGAAGATGTTGCCTCATCTGTTGTATTATCAGGGAGTAAATCCTTTATATGAAATTGACCAATTCGTCTATTCGTCGAATTATCTTTTAATTCATATACTAAAGGAGATATTACCCTAACGACAGTACAGGGAACATATTTCTGACAAAACTTAGCAGAAATGGCATCACCTTTATTTGATGTTACAAAATTCCGTTTCAAAACTCGATCGCCCACAAAAAATCGCAAATCTCGTTTCCTCAAATTATACTGATGCTGATTTCTAAGGTAAGAAGCTTTCAACTTCTTCCTAATGTCAGCGAATATTGGGGGTAAGTTTTGAAGATCTTCCATGCGGTGAAGTTTATCAGAAATTTGAGGAAGAGTTGTTGAATTTTCAGAAATTAAACCGAAATAATCACCTGACAATGGAATATGCCTACCAAAATTAACATATGCTGGAGAGCACTGAGTGATTTCATGAACAGAAGTTCGAATGGCTTGAGCAACTGAATGAATGTACTGATCCCAAGCTCTATTATCAGTGTAAGTGTAAGATCGAAGAGCAGTAACAATGCTACGATTTACACGTTCAGTGTGGTTAGCCTGCGGATGATAAGCTGCATTGTAGAATATCTTTTGGACCTTATATTTACTTAAAAGATCTTTAAAGGCTTTAGAAACAAATTGTGGACCATTATCACATGATACTATTTGGGGAATACCAAATAGTAAGAACACTTGTTCCTCTAAGAACTTCAAAATAGCTGGAGTTGTAGCCTTACGCAGAGGACAAACTAAAGGAAATTTGGTGAAGTAATCTACAACCACCAAGCAATATGTATTACCTAAATAACTGCGTGGATACGGTCCAATAAGGTCTAAAGAGATCATTTGCCACGGAAAATTAATGTTCCTAAACAAACCCATTAATCCAGCTTGAGGTAGGTTACTCGGCTTTCATGTTGCACAAACTCTACATCTAGAGATGTATTTCTTAACTGAGTTGCGCAGACCAGGCCAGTAATATAACTCAGCAATTTTATTAAATATTTTATAAAAACCAAAGTGACCTGATGTCACATCATCATGAAAAGTTCTGAAGACTTCATCCCTATTTGCTGTTTGGACTACTATCTTCCAATCAGACATATTCGATAAAGATTCAACTGGACTGATTACATGTTTATAAAGGATATTATTCTCCACCTTGAAATCAGGATATCTAGTAGGTTCTTGGGTGACATTATGAATCATCTTTCGATACCAATTATCTAGAGATAAAGTGGACAGAGCTAAAAGATTGATATCGAATGTACGTGACAACGCGTCTGCAACCACAAAACCATTGGCTTTGCGATGAACAATATTATAATCAAAGACAGAAAGCCTACAAATCCAACGGGACAAACGTTGTGACGGATTTTTCATGGAATGTAACCATAATAAAGAACTATGATCTGTGATGATAGTAAACTTACGACCCTCAAGATAGTACCGAAAGGCATCAAGACCATGGACAATTGCAAGAAGTTCTCTCTCTGTGGTGGAATAATTCTTCTGTGCTTTATTGAGCTTTTTGCTGGTATAAGCTATTGGATGTTCCGATTCATCCTTCATTTGAAATAGTACACAACCTGAAGCAGTGTTGGAACAATCTTTCATGAGATAGAAATGCTCTTTAACATTCGGAGACGTCATGACAGGAGCACTAGTAAGAGCTTCTTTTATACGCCGGAAAGCATCATCGGCTTCTAAAGTCCATGTAATAGTTTGGCGTTTTTTCCTATTTTAAAGGAGATCTGTAAGTGGGGATAACAAAGTAGAATAAGACGGCACAAACCGACGATAATATCCACACATACCTAATATCCTACGGACTTGGTAGTAGTCTTAGGTATAGCACAAAATCCTTGATAGCACTAACTTTATCAGGATCAGTCCTTAAACCTTTACTATCGACTACATATCCTAAAAATTTAAAACTAGGACGACAAAACTGACATTTATCTAAATTAATAGTTAAATTAGCCTCTTTGAGACGTAAAAACAACTTATCCAAAATTTCCATATGAAGAGAAAAATCAGGAGTAACAACCAAAATGTGATCCAAATAATAAAAAACATAGGGCTCTAACTGAGGACCAATGACTAAGTCCATCAGACGACACATTGTCTGAGGAGCTGAAACAAGACCAAAAGGCATAGTGACAAACTGAAATAATCCTTTCCCACTAACTGCAAAAGCTGTATACTTTTTACTTTCCTTACTTAAAGGAATTTGTAAAAAAGCTTTAGATAGATCGATAGAAGAAATATACCTAGCATTCTGGAGTTTACTTAGAATGACGTCTATTCGGGGAATAGGATAAGCGTCCCGATTTGTAGTAATATTATTCAACTTTCGACCATCGAAGCAAACCCTAAAAGATCCATCCTTTTTCTTGGTTAACCACAAAGGACTACAGTAAGAAGACGTGGAAGGTTCAATGATCTTCAACTCTAACATGGAATCAATTTCCTTTTACAAGTCAACTTGCCAAGCCTGAGGAATAGGATACTGATATTGTCTAAAAGGTGTGGTATCTCCCACCTCGATAGTGTGAGATATTAAGGATGTACGACCTAACTTGTCTTTAGACGAAAGAGTTGTAAATTTGGAGATCATATTCTCTAATTGCCTTTGTTCGGAACTAGATAAACTAGTAAAATCATGATTAGCATTAACTAAGGACAGATTAAATTGAGAAATAGAAAAGGAAAAATTTGAGCAATTTACTGTGCTATTAAAAACATTTAAGAAATCCATACCTAAAATTATGGAATTCTGAACTGAAGGAATGATATAGAATGTAATTTGTTTACATAAATCTGCTACTGTGATTTCAGTTTCAAATTTGCCTGTAATAGACTGAACTGTACCATCTGCAGTAGACACTTGCAGAGAAGAAATGGGCATAATGGAAATCTCAGCATTTTTCAGTAAAGCTAATGAATGTGAACCTATCACAGAAATGTTCGAGCCACTATCTAAAAGCGCTAAACAAGATTGTCCTAAAATCCTAATAGGAAGATAAGGTCTATTATCATTATGTTTTTTCACTAATAACGAATTCAAATCAAAACAATTATTATCTGATTGGTCAACAATTTTAAATGGTACTAAACTAAACTCATTATCTCTACCTACACAATCAGAGGACACGATAGGCACACAAGAATCATCAGAAATCAAAGAATCCTCCTGAATTGTGGTAGACTCTGGTATAGGTACTGGAACTACTACACTGCTACTATTATGTTTATTACTAAAATTTGGGAAGATATTTGGGGAAGATAATCTATGCAAATCAAATGTATTATATTGAGAAGTTACTTCTTGGAATGACTTGGTGTGGTGCGTGTTGGTTTTTTGGAGACAACCCCTTTCCCTTTCCGACTGGAAGATGGGTTTGGGTGGCTTGCCGTGGTTGGACCAGTGACTTCGTTTGATGGATCGGTTTGGCTCCCTGATGGGGGTGTGGACGGAGAAACGCTCAGGGGACGGACCTCCGATCGTTCGTTTCCCGAACACTTAAAACAATTGCGTTTGAGAGTGTTTTCTTTACCACAACCATGGCAGAAAATACGGGTACGAGGGATACCGCAGTCATAAAAAGTATGACCAGACTCACGACAATTCCAACAAACTACAGCACTTAATGTGGAAATATTACGTTCATGACCTTTGGATTGCCAAGAACTGTGTTTGGAAGTATCTAGGTGACGTGAAGAGTTAAAAGAACAGGGTCGAGAAGTGGAAGGAAGGTGAGAAGACCAAGATAAAGTTTCTTCTAAACGTTTACACTTCTCCGTAATATCAGCTATACTAGTGATCTCTACAAGGGCCAACTGCTGATGATAGAATGGCAATAGACATTTAAGGATGATCTTAATCTTTGCAGAGTCTGTCAGAGGTGTTTCAAGGCGACTACACATACCTAAAATAGTATTAATGAACATCGTAACAGACTCGTCTGGCTTCTTTTTACGATTTTTGATTTGGTCTAGAAGGTCATCTTGAAAAGAATATGGAAGAAAATCAGACTTAAGTTTCTGAGCCAAATCAGACCAATTAGAAAAATTATTGCGGTTGTTTCTAAACCACGTAAAAGCTGCGCCTGTAAACAGTTCAGCGGAAGCTGCAAAAAGATCATCTTCACTTACTCCTCTCGATATACGAAGACATTCCACCCTATCCAAAAAAGAAATTACTTTGTCATAATGACCTTCACCAGAAAACGTAATGCCCATTTATGTACCTGAATAGGTTTGGGGTGTAGAAATGAGTTAGCTGCTTGGACAGAAGAAATAGGAGTTGAAGTAGCAATTGGATTTACACGTGAATCAAGTTCACCCTCTAGGCTAAGAATTCGGATTGAAATTGAGCGTTTATAAGATTGCTGCTCCTCATTCAAACACGACAATAAATGAACACGGCCTGAGACATGAGCTAGACGTGATATCAGCCTGGAGTATAGGCTATCTTGGACAGTCCCTCTAAAATCGGATATCCTTTTAGCCAAATCATCCATAGTCTCATCAATCTCTTCTTGCTGCTCTAGAAAAGGAATACTTTGGCAGAAATTTGTCGAAAGCTTCTGTTTCCTTCTTCTTGCCTTAAAGCTCCACGCAATATTTTGCGTTTTAAATCCACATTGAAAGATTTGTCAATGGGGATCTCCCTAATTCTCAACTCATAATCCAATTCCTTTACTAATAAATGTTCTACCTTGAATGCAAACATTGTGAAAAAAAAATAGATGAATAGATAGAAGAGACAAAGGAAATAATGTATTACCACTCCACAAAATCAATTGAAGAATAATCTAGTTTTAAAAATATATATATATATATATATATATATATATATATATATATATATACATATATATATATACATATATATATATATACATATATATATATATATATATATATATATATATATATATATATATATATATATATATATATATATATTTATATATATATATATATATATATATATATATATATATATATATACTTCTAGCGGTTAATGTAGGCTCCGTAATAAAAGGGTATTATACGAACTCCAGGAGAATATACGCCGTGTATATTATTATCTAAGTAGCGCTTTATGTAGACTCCAACCAACACGTCGGATCAAGTGGACTCTGTAATAGGATAAAACATTTTTGGGGCCGTATATAACTTTTCGCGTACACTTCTAAACTCCTGCGATGTTGCCAATATTAGTATTAGTAGTAGATTTTAAAATTTTATAGCCGGTACATTTTGGAACTTATTATTTTCAATTACTTTATTAATTACAATTATTTTCAAACTTAAAAAAGTATCTATTATAAACTTGAAAAAGGTTAGTTTCCATTTAATATATTATTTTTTTTTAAATGCATGGGCACTTAAACATTTAGTCTCTAAATGTACGAATATCGAGTAGAGTTATCTTGTAATAGTTGAAGAAAGTAGAAGCCTTTCGGTAGGATTACAATAAACTACATAAGATTAAAGAGAACTCTGAAAACAGATCTTTATAGTTTTTCAATTACTGTAGTTTATGACGTGCAATATTTGTTTCATAAAGTAGTTAAATTTAAACAATAATAATTTATGTGAAGTGTTTAAAGAAGTAATCACCAACCTTTATTAGAATACGGTACAATAAGAAGATGAAGCTTACTATATGTTTACTTATTATATTCATAAAAAGAATATCTAAAGTAAAATTTAACACATTTCAATGGCCTGGAAGTGAAATTTTACTTCTTATTACGATACCGGATCCTGGACATTGCACGGTAGTGTGTCATACGGTTTCATCTTTCATATAAACATCGATTATTTTTAGTTAGATGTATTTGTAACATATTATATCTACCTTAAACAGTTTTATTTTACATACATTTAGCACATTGGCTCTGACAATGACCTTTAAATATACATTATTAAAAATTGAATACATTTATCATTTTAAAACGTTCTTTGACGTCTTCTGTTTCTTTATCTCCATTTTGTTTATTTATATCGTTTCCACTCATAACAAATATTGAGTAGTTTATTGTTTCAGTAAACTTTCTCCTTATATGTCGGTGTTATATAAGTTGTCTAGTTATTATAGCGTATATAATGTCGTATGTAAACTCCATATTATTTAACAATAAAACACTGAAAACTTTATTTTTAAAACTTCGACAAAATTAATTATATCTTATCACTACAGCTGTTTCGGCAGAGTGCTCTTCTCAAGCCTCAAGTATTTCGAATCCATCAATCAGCCATTGCATTTCTTATACTTTTATTTTAATCCTCTCCAGTCAAAGATTTTGAAGCAGCTTTGCTTCATTAGTCCATTTTTGTTGATTTTTGTCACTGTTTCTCCTTTCTCTTTATCATCATCATTACGTAGCGCTACAACACTGGGTGGGTCTTCGCTAACTACTATTTTTCTCCAAGTTGACCGATCTTCCCACGAATCTGCAATCAAATGAAATGTTTATTTTTTAACATTTGCTTGTATGTTGTCTCTCCATTGTATATTGAGATGTTTAAGTGGCATTCTTCTGTGCTAACTTCCTTCCATATAGTTTTACAAGTTTGACATCTTGGCGTCTATGCATGTGTCCGATCTACCTTAAGCGATTTTTTTCCTGGACAATATCGTTATAAGAGCTTTCTTAATTTAGTATGTGTTCTTATTCGATACGGATTTGTAGTGATATGATAATGAGGTTAAAAATTGTCGTATTATTTTTTATTTATTTTGCTTCAACCACTTAGGGTTATTAGCATAAGAAAAATACAAAAAGTGATAAAGACTTAAGGCATATACCAAATATCAATTACATAATAATGTATACAATATGTATTTAAATTATTGATGTATTATATTAAATTTTATTAAAAAAGTTATTGATTTCAAGAATTCTATCAAGTCAGCTACATATTTAGATTCTCCTAGATGTTCTTTTAATGTTTTTGGAATGTGGTAATATAGTCTTTCAACTAAGTAGATTGGACAGTCAATCAAAATGTTCTTCACTGTCACTTTACATTCACAGACAAAACACACTGGTTCCTCTTTTCTCTTCAACAAGTATTTATGTCTTGTAGAAGTGTGTCATAATCTGAGACGTGTTATAAGGACTTAATGTTGTTGCTTTCAAAGCTAGAAGTTCCATGGAAGAAAGGAAGATTTTGTTTCTGTCAATTTAGTTGTGCTTCTATTCCATTGGTTTTGCCAAACATTGTGCAATTTTAATTTTAAGTAAGGTTTTAAATCTAAATGCACCGTTAGATTTTCGACTGATGCGACTGAATTGGTTAGTGCGGAACTAGATGGACTATCTGCCTTTATGTTACTATCTATTCCAGCGTGTGACGGTACCCAGAGGAACTACTGTCAAATTGTTTTGGTATATATGGTACAACATTAACTTAATCTGCTGTATATATGGTATATATGGATAAATCTTAGAAATGGATGTCAGATAACTAAGTGAATCAGATATTATAAGAGATTTGGGAAGTTTTTTTTCTAGAATAAAGGTTAGGGCCTTATTGATGGCAAATAGTTCTGCTGTAAAAATACTTGTCTTAGGAGACAATTTGATAATTTATAGATGGAATGTTCATGTGATATTACAAAGCATGCTCCTACTCGATTTATGGCCTTGATGCGTTCGTGTATATAAAATGGTAATTTTATATACACTAACTTTACACGAATTTTATATATATATATATATGGTATATGCTGTAAGTTTAAAGGTTACAAAGCGGAGAGGGAACAACCCAAGGAAAACATAAATTTATATTACACAGGTAGGATAAATGGGAGGTAGTTCAATATTAAAATCGAATAAGTATCTATTGGCTCGTTCATAGAAAGGTACAGGACACCTATTTCTTTTTTGATAGACCTCCTAGAACCTGTTAGCAACAGCATGATGAAGAGCTGGATTTTTTGGGTTAGATTTTATATTCGAGACATACGATAGACTTAAATATTTACTTCCTAGGATTAAGGGTGGTTCTCCAGCTTCACAGAGTAGACTGTCCACAGGACTGGTGCAATATGCTCCTAGAGCAAGTCTAACGGCTGAACTCGGAAGAGTATCCAAAGTTTTAAGCAATGTTTGATTTGCTGTGTTATACACAACACATCCGTAGTCCAGTTTTGATCTAATTAAAGCTCTAAATATATTTATTAGAGTTGGAAAATCTGCTCCCCAATTTTTATGTGATACAGATTTCATAATGTTTAGTCCAGCTTGGCACGATAGGCTTAGCGAGTGTATATGACTTTTCTAACTTAATTTTGAGTCCAGTTGCATCCCTAGGAATTTTATTTCTTTTTTATATTCTATAGGAACATTGTATAAAAATAGATTTGGGAGCTTTTGGGAATCTATAAAAATAGATTTTGGGAGATAGTTGTTCAAAATTTAATATCGGTGTTACAAGTTTATTAGTAATAAAATCTTTTACGGGTTACATGCTGTTAGCAAGTCTCAGAATTGTCAATAGTTTTGGATTTTTTAAGTTTTTGTATTGGTTTTTGTAAAATTGTCTTTAGGTTCTTGTAAAGGTGGGGTTAAAATTTCATCAAGGCTACGTGTTTACTTTTTTACTAGGTGTATTAGTTATTTTAAGTGTATAAGTGGTATCTATTAATGTCCTATTGATAGGGTATGCAAGTGTTGAGGAATAGTTTGGACTTGATATATGAGGTTGTGAAAGATTAGGTGTTGTTGATAACTCGGTAGTTGTTATATTTGTATCTGTGCATGTAGTTTGAGAACTTGGAAATGATGTTGAGGATGATATTTGGGATTCAGTTCATATTGGTATAATTAATGAAGAAGGTATAGTCGAGGATTGTAAGGAAAATGAATTCGCTGAAGATGCTGATGTGATCGTGACGTGGAAGAGTATTAACTACTGTATTTATAGTGGTAGTTGACACTGTTGTTGTAACGTTTTGATTTGGATTTGTACAGGATGAATAATTTGCTACAAAATGGTCAGATGATTTACAATAATAACATACCTGTTTTCTAAAGATAAGAAAATATGAATAAACAAACCAAATGAAAGTAAAATCAATAAACACATTATATACACAAAAATATTATATAAATCCCTAATATTCACATATTAAAAATTGTCTGGTAGAAATTTGCCTCCCAAAAATACAAAAAAGTAATTATTCATAACTCAGGTTGCTTTACGAAAGGTGAACGAATCAGCATAAAAGCACAGCTGTTTTTAAAACATAATATTATTAGACGAATTGTGGATATCCATTACCTCCTGTCTATAAAATAAATTAGAAAACTATGTTAAAATATGATACGGCAGGAAAAACGGCAATGTATCTCAAATATGATGATTTTGCCACAGCATAAGAATATTGCCTCGTACTGGTATATAGCAATTTGTTGTTATAAGTTTATAGTTTTTTAAAACATGAACTCAGATTTAAATATTAAAACGTCAAATAAAATATAAAAACCTGTAAAAATAAAAATATAAAGTTGGCCATTCAGAATTATGTCTTTATTGTTTAATTTGCTAATTTCCATAGATTCTACTTTTCATAAAGGTAGCTTTCAGTATGTAGAATTTAAATTTTTAATGAAAAGTAAAAGATTTGCCATTTTTTATAGATTTAAAGATCGACAAAATCGGTACTTTTTAGGCCAACTATCATAATTATGTATATTAAGGGAATATCTAGAGATAAAGACACTTTACTTTACTTAACTTTATCAGACATATGCGCTTAACAGAAATGTGACGTATTTCTAGTGCAGGAAACATATGAGAAAGAGGATGAGGAAATAGAAGAATTCTACAAACAACTTGAATACATTCTGGAATCGACCAAAAAAGAAGAGGTCACTGTAATCATGGGCGACTTCAACGCTAAAGTTAGTAAAGTGAAAACTAATGGATGCACTGGTGAATTTGGACTTGGACAACGAAACCACCGAGGTGAACGTCTGGTACAATTTTACCAAGAAAAAGAATTTGTAGTAATGAACACAATGTTCAGATTACCAAACCGTAGATTGTACACGTGGACATTACCAAGGGATAATGCAGACAACATCGTCAGGAATCATATCGATTATATAATATTCAGAAGCCGGTTTAAAAACTCCATCACGTCTACAAAAACCTATCCAGGCACTGATATAGAATCGAATCACAATCCGGTGGTGGCGATAGTAAATATAAGATTCAAGAAAATAAAGAAAAGTGCAGCTAAACAAAAGATAGACATTAAGCAACTGAAAAACGCAACTATACTGGAAAGGACAAGAGAACAGGTAAACAACAATCTTAGAAACATCGCTGCAAAAAATAGGAACACAGGCAATGTAGAGAATAAATGGACGGAGATAGAAAAAACCCTTATGACAGCTGGTGAAGGCTCCTTACCTCCAAGCAAAATTAAGAAAAAGGAATGGATGACAAACGAAATTATGCATCTCATAGAGGAAAGGCAAAGAAATAAAATAAGACAAAATACAAAGAAGTGAACCGTGATATTAAGAGAAAAATTGAGAAGCCAAAGAGAACTGGGTTCTGGACAACTGCAAGGAAATAGATAAATATGATAGAAAGTATGATAGCTTTAACATGAATAACAAGATCAAGGAAATAACAGGTAAAAAAGTGAAACAAGCATCCATCGTAAAGGACAAAAAGGTAAAATAATTACAGATTTAAATAAAAAACTGGCAAGATGGACAGAATACATTGAAGAACTTTTTGCAGACGAAAGACCCGAAATAGCAGTGACAGAACCTACAGACGACACAACAGGGCCTGAAATCCTAAAAAGCGAGGTAGAATATGCTATAAGGAACACAAAAGGGGGTAAAGCTGCAGGACCAGATGAAATTCCTGTAGAATTGTTAAAACTTATAGACGACGACGCACTTGAAATAATTCAACACAAAGAAATGGCTCTCCTCTACTTTTGTCACAATCCCGAAGACGAATAACGCCAGAGAGTGTTCAGACCAAAGAACTATAGCATTGATGAGCCACACACTAAAAGTATTTTTAAAAATAATTCACAAAAGAATATTTAATAAATTAGAAGAGGACATAAGCACCACACAGTTTGGATTCAGAGGTAGACTGGGAACACGAAAAGTTTTGTTTGGTATGAGTGTGTTAATACAAAGATGTTTGGAAGTAAACCAAGACCTCTACGTAGGTTTCATAGATTTTGAGAAGGCCATCGATAAAGTCAGAGACCAAAAGCTGTATGAAATCCTAAGAAGCAAAAACATCGACAGTCGCGACATTAACATCATATCCAGGTTGTACTGGGGACAAACAACAAAAATCAAAGTTGATAATGAGTTAACCGAAGAAATTAAGATTCGTCGAGGTGTGCGTCAGGGTCGTGTGCTTTCTCCACTATTATTCAATATATATAGCGAAACAATATATCAGGAAGCGCTCCTAGAGCAAAACATTGGTATGAACATTAACGGAGAGTTAATTAACAATATACGATACGCTGATGACACGCTAATAGTAACAGATAACCTAGCAAATTTACAGTTTTTGATGGAAAACATAAACACTCATACCAATTAGTATGGTCTAAAACTGAACATCAAAAAGACTAAATTCATGATTGTAACAAATAAGCTATACACCAATGTGAATTTAACCATAAATAATCAGCCAGTTGAAAGAGTAACGTCCTACAAATATTTAGGGGTTTGCTTCAATGATACTAATGACCAGACAAGAGAAATCAAGAGGCGAATAGAGATAGCGAGACAATCGTTTGTCAAAATGAAAAAGTTTCTATGCAGCCGGGACATAAATATAAACTTAAGAATAATAATGTTAAGGTGCTATGTTTTCTCCGATCTGCTGTACGGCATAGAAGCCTGGACACTGAAAAAGATAAACATAAAAAACATTGAGGCATTCGAGATGTGGTGTTACACGAGAATGTGGAAAATACCATGGACAGAAAGAGTTACAAATCTAGATGTTCTGCTGAAGATGGGGAAGGAATACGAAGTCGTAAAAACCATATAATCGAAAAAACTTGAATATCTGGGCCACATAATAAGAGGAGAATAGTACCCTCTGCTTAGACTCATAATCCAAGGAGAAATCTCGGAAAAGAGAAATATAAGACGTAGGAGTATTTCCTGGTTGCGAAATTGAAGAGAGTGGTATGGGTGCAGTTCAATACAGTTGTTCTGAGCTGCAGCCTACAAAGTAAAGATTGCTGTGATGGTAGCCAACCTCCGATAGAAGACTTACTGCAAGAAGAAGAAGAAACATATTGAGGGCAAAATATATTGTATTAGGTATTAAGCTGATCGCTAAAAATCGCATAATAAAATGTCGATAAAGAAGCAAAAAAAACTTAAAATGAGAGGGGACAAAACCAGTCAGCCGAGGGAACCTTTCAACGGTGCGATGTTGAGCTTGGATCTGCTATCTATGTATATAATAAACAATATTACGGCTCCTAACTAAGGATCTGAGCACAAAACTAACTCTAAAATTTTGATCAAAAATACAACAATGGCTGATATCCAAAGTCTGTAGACAAGCAAAGTAAAGACAAAGTTATTGCCTTACTTAAACCTGGCAAAAACTCCACAAAAGCTATCGGCCAATATATTTATTTATTCTGTCAGTTATAAAAAATACTTCTGCACGTGATCCTTAATATAATTTTACTGACAATAAAAGAAAAACTCAAATTAAAAGACTAAAGTGGCAATAGACAGGGAAGATCACGTACGTCACAAATACTAAATCTTGCCCAATACAGCAAAGACGGGTACGAAAGATGTCAGGTATGAGGAGTGGTATTTGTCAATCTAAATGCCGCTTACGACACCTTAAAATTAGAGGCATTTCCAAAATCTATGTGACATTGCCTTAGGTAATAAACTCACTTGTATTATCCGCGTATGCCTACACAACAGAAGATTTTTCGTATTACATAATGGTAAAAATAACAGATGGACAACGCAGAAGAACGGTCTCCTTTGGGGTAGCGTAATGGCACCTACACTGCATAATATTTACACAACCCATACCAGTAAATACGTTACGGCCTTCTTAAGCTAATTCTCCAAGGGAAGGTAAATGGTAAGAGAGGACTGGAAGAAGAACAAAGTAAAGATAGCCGTGATGATCGCCAACATCCGGAACGGATAGGCACTTTAAGAAGAAGATACCAGTAAATACTAGAAATTTTATTAGGTAGACGATCTATATTGTTGCACAAACAAAAAACTTTAATGTCCCTAACAGAGACGCTTTTACAAATCTAAACATCCAATAGTATCATGAAATTTTTAAACTCTGGACTTGCTATAAATACCTTGAAGATAGTTTGAAACACACTTTGTCATTCACAGAACTTTGTTTAAAACTAAGAGGTACACTGAGGACCAGAAAAGTAATCTCTGAAAACTTTTCAGCTAAATTGCTAAGAAGCGTATCCTTCCATCCTTAAAACGTAGACGCTTGCACTCTATGCTTCTGCTGCCGAATATACCTTGTAAGTATAGATGATACCAACACATACTTAACACGTAGATTTAGCTATAAATTAGTCAGCCAAATTAAGCGAATATTAAGACACACACATTTATACATAAGCTCTACAATATCTTAGCTATCAATTTACCTAATATCCGAAGATAAGTATCTATAGAATAAAAGATACAAAGTCTAGAATCGCAACATCCACTCAACGAATACCAGATCAATTTATGACTAAAATCGAGAAAACACTGACCAGATCAACACATATACACATTGCAAGAAATAAAAAAAAAAGATAAGCTGCTCCTCGCCATCTGTTCCCTCGAGAGGAATTTCCTTATGGTAGTTATCTTCGTAAAATCTGCGAGGAGGACTCTTGCCAGTAAATACCGGTTAACCTGTGCGAATGTAGGGCAGTACAAGATTTATCACACCTTCTTATTTGACTTTGCCATTCAAATCGCTCTTTTCTGAAGTGACAAGGTTTAATTAATTGAATTGAACATATAAAGTACAGTCAGTAAGCTATTGCTTATAAAGATTATTGTAAATTTGACACTAACTCCACTTATATTGATTACATTACCCCTAAATAAAAGATAAAACATTCAGAAGTATGTAATATCGGTGAAGTGGTATATTCTTGTTAGATAAATTAAGCATTCTTCCTTTTTTTGTGCACTACTACCCATTTTTACATAAAAATATCACTTTTAGCACTTAAATATTTATTTTAAGATAACCCATCCAGAATTATAATAATATGTAGTACACAGATAAAATCATAAATAAAATAATAAAGAAGCTATATACAAGATATCGTAAAACAATGGATGAAATAAAAGACATTCTTATTAATCCTATCCTTAAATAAATCGTACAAAGACATACCTACTCATGTTAAAAAAATACATTAGGAAATTTCAGCATATGAAAAACACATCCAATTTGGTAATGAAATCCTTTTGTATTTATAAAGCTATTTTTTAGAACAGCATGTACCTACCAAAAACAGGTATTTGGTAGTATACATATCTATTACATATTGCAATGTGTATGAATGATAAAAAAATCAGGAGTTCGTATAAACCGTTTAAAATATATAAAATGTATATATCAAGAACGCTGGAGCTCTACGGCTTAATTGCATAGTTGCCAAACTATCAGAGCTTACTTAAACCGATATTCGTATGGTTCCAATATACAGTGAAAAAGATCTGAACGACCCCTATAATATATACACGTGAACTAAGCGAAATACATTTATGATACAGGGGTACTTATGAGCTCCAAAATTTTATTAAGAATTATGAAACTATACATCTTAACGAATCAACAGAGCCAATATTATGGAATGGTCAAGTGAGCTCCGTATATTGGTGTCCACTTGACCACGGAGCTCACTTGAACCTGAATTTTAACATGGGCGGAGTTCACTTTATGCCGTAAATATATATATATATATATATATATATATAATATATATATATATATATATATAATATATATATATATATATATATATATATATATATAAATATATATATAAATTATATATATATATATATATATAAATATGTACCAACTCGCCACAAAATCAATCCAAGAATAATCTAAAATTATTCAAAAAATTTCACAATGGTTAAGTAAAGTTAAGTAAATATAAATTTAAATCCTTGAAGCAACACACAATGGTTTCGACAAGTATAAGGTTAACAAATAATTGAATATAAAAACCCACCAATATTGGCTAATATATATATATATATATATATATATGTACATATATATATATATATATATATATATATATATATATATATATAAATAATAGTAATATCTAAATTATTAAATTTTTATGGTATTAAAAAAATAGTAAAATAAGTTGTTAACTGTACACAATGAGATTAAAAAGGTGAGGGTTTAAATATGAATGTAAGTAAACTACAGCAATACAAGTATACCTATAAATGTAAATCTAATAAGGAAAAATAAATAAATAAAGAAGTTAAAAAAAATTAACAAAGAGCAACAGGAACAAATTTCGAAATAAAGAATATTTTGCAAAGAAAAATATACTACAGAATATAGGGTCTGAACTGAGAATAGGCCCCACGTTGGGCGCCAATGTAACAAAAAATGCTTTATGCTGTTGCACGCCAATGTAACAAAACGTGTAGGATAATGGAAAGGATAACGTATAATTTAAGCTGGCTAGCAGAAGGTACCACAGAGTGACTACTTGACACTCAAAGGAGAATTCGGCCAATTTGCATGCCCTACAGAGACCGTAGAATTAGAAAATGAATGACAAGGTTATAAAAAAAAATCTATAGGTATATAACTAAGATAAATAAAAGTGATTGTAGAAGTTGCTCCAAAATGTGAGTGGGCGCCAGGAAAGTATTTACATAAACATTCCAAGGTATCTTGTCAAGCTGTTTGCTGAAATAAAGAAAGGATATAGGTATGAATTCAAAAATTTAGTTTTCACCAAAACTTTAATCCCTAGCCAAATATATAAAATCTACATTTAATATACCCACCACCAATTATGTACAGACTATGTAAAATGCTTATCTATGACCCACCACCTCTTATGTACAATTAACTTATCTATATTTACAGTAAAATCCCTGAATATAATTATAAAACAATTTCCCCCCTAATATACCTCTTAATTTTAAATTCTGACAAAGGTTATACTCAATAATTATGTCTAAATAATAAATGTAAAAATACTACTCACTAATAATTTAGTTTTCGTTTAATAAATGTTTAAATTTTCAAATGAAACTCTCCGGATATGTGTGCACACGATAACCTAACAAAGAGAGATTCAAGGGAGAGTTAAAACCTCATCCCTTGGTAGACAATAAATAATTGAAATTAAGTTATAATGACTATTGTTTTAGAAAAATTGAATGAATTTATTATTAAAGATATATATTTAAATTATAAGTGAAGCAAAAGTTAAAACCTTGAAGAGGATGTAGCAAAAGTTATAAAAAATATTGGAATGAGAAGCAAAAAAAAATAAAAATAAGTTCTTCCTGCCGGTTTCCGTCGGTTGATCTGGAAGATGATCCGGTGAAGAACTAGATTCAGGTGGGTACAGGTACACCAAGCCTGGATTTCATGTATACAAATTCTTCTTTAAATCCCCATATAAAAGCCCATAAACTTAAAATTTGTTGTATAAGGTAAGTATAAAGCTAACTTCTAGTACAAGATGACGTTTAGAATATTCTTCGTATATGGATTTTTTTTTTCGTAAAGAAAGATATTTTTGAAATAGATATCAATCTGAATTTTACCGTTAAAATTGTCGAGGATAAGCCTTAAATACAGAAAATACCTTTCTAAACCAAAAAAATAGTAACGTCGAGACTGCTTTCGCAACTAGTCAAAAAACCATACGAAAATGACAACACGCAAGAAACATGAACTCAGACGAGGAAGAGATGAAAAAAACAAAAGAAAACAAAGAAAATAGGACAATGGCCGTAATAATATGGCTACTAACAGAAGAAGTAGCGAAATTAAGAAAAGGAAAAAGCAGGCTACAGGAACTTATCAAAAGGAAAAATAGGCAAAACAAAAGACCTGACAAATCAGGAACTACAAATGTCCACTGATATGCAGAATATGTATGACAGAGAGGACATAAAAGCTACACAGCCCCAAAAAATAACCACTGGCCGCAGTGAAGGGCTGGAAACCCATGAAGAGGAAACAAACAAAAAAACACCGAGGAAGACATGGACATAGAGCCAATCACAACTACAGACTGGAAACCTACACAAAGTAGACGACAACGAAAGAACAAAATTAAAAATGCCAGTAAAAAGGCAGAAAAGACAAGGAACCTAAACCTCGGGAAGAAACAAAGAACACTTATGAAGAAAAAATAAACAAAAAAGAAAAAACAGGATCAAAACCAAACCAAGCCCTGAACGACAAAAACACACAAAAAATTTACAAGAAAAAAACAGAGGAAGCACCAAGCTCCAAAGGAAAAAACAAACAAAACACAGAAGATGCACCCAGCACACAAAAAACAGCGGACAAAGACACTGTGACTTCTACAGCAACGAAAAACTTGCCGAAACCACCGGCAATAATTATAAAATCTGTGGACTACAGCCAACAGATTCTTAAAATCGCAGCACAGAGAGGCATAATATCTGCAAACAAATTTGCAAAGTCAGGGCGTAGTATAGTAATCCAGACAAAGGACAGGGAAAGCTACCTAAAAATGGTAAAGGTCCTAGAAGAATCCGACAAGGATCTATACAGCAAAACAAAGAAAAATATCAAATACATCGCGTATCCGATAGACCAAGAAAAAACAAAAAGAGTAGTACTGCGAGGACTAGGAGCGCACACAAAAATAGAAGCCATTCAAGAATAGCTTGAAGACAAAAATATTGAGGCAATAAAAGTCATCAATATGACAACGAAAAAGACAGTAAACCACTTGCTCTCTTCCTCATAACAATAAAAGAGGAAGACGACGAAAAAACCAAGAACATCAACAACCTATGCTATATGAAAATATACATATGAAGAAGACCATAAAAATAAAAAGGAGGTAATGTAATGTTACAATTGCTAAGGCTTCTACCATGGGTCGAAACATGCCACTGCGGAGCCAAATGTGTTAAATGCAGGACAAACCACAAATCAGGAGAGTGCCAAAAGGACAGAAACACTCCACCCAAATGTGCCAACTGCAGTGAAGAACATACTGCGTACTACAGAGGTTGCAAAAAAGCACCGAAAGGAAGCAAACCATAAGCTACGCGAAAGAAACGAAAACGACACAGAACACGGCACAAAAAGAGCTTATAATAAACGAGGCTCTAATACTGTCATTTTAAGAACAGATGAAAAAAGTTGCATCTATGTTCGAGAAAATGACAACAGTGATGAACGCGTTAAGCAGTTTGGGCGGTACTCAATAATGCCAGTACAATTGGACGATCTACAAATAAGTTCATGGAATTCTGGCGGATTGAGACAAAAACTCAACGATCGGGACGAGTTCTCCAACAGACTCAATCTAGACGTTGTAGCCTTGCAAGAGACTCGTCTCACGGAAAAGGTGAAAACCAAATTTACGGGCTATAACGTCTACAGGAATGACCATAGATCATGCTCGGAAGGCACGGCCATGCTGGTGAAAAAAGTAATAGAACACCAATCAATTGCTACACCAGGTGGTCTGGTCACTATTGAAGCCACCATAGTTCGGATCATTATGGCCAACGACACGCTGAACATTGTCTCAGTCTATGTTAGACCGAATGAGCCAATTCTGAGCGAGGATCTGGACGCGATTCTTGACATTGACGAACCAACTGTCATAATTGGTGACCTAAATGCGAGATCGCCTAATTGGTTTGACAGAGTGAGCAATGGGAATGGGAGACGACTATGCGAATATCTTGAAAATCAAAATAATACAATCGTCACGGGCTCTATGGAGCCCATATGTTTCCATGGAGGAGACAGACTACCTACCTATCTAGACATAACAATTCTACACAACGTGGGACAACAATACGACAAACTCTCACTCAGTGAAGGAGACTCTACCCACAACCTAATTGTGTTAACTCTAGGCGCCCGCTGTAGAAACAAACCACGTGCAGCCATACAAGACAAAGAGGACAAGTTGGCCCAACTTCAAACGTATTATGAGCGAAACATTAGGGAATGTTTCGCTCATAATACGTTACTATCAACAACAAACGGGAACTGAAAGAGTATGTGTTAAAATTCGCACTGGCAACCAGAACTAAAGAAGACACCTCAACAACAATCAGAGGCAGGTTCAGAGATATTAACAATGAACTGAAAACTCTAAGAGAGAAAAACAGGCAACACAGAAGGGCACACAGGACAAGAAACATAGAAGACAAAAGAATCGCTAATGAACTAAATAGGGAGGTTAAAAAACAGCTAGAAATACACAAAAATAACAGCTGGGACGACTTCATCCAACAGCTAGACCCCAACAAATCTGGTTTCTGGAAGCTTTCTTAAGTCTCACGTAAGGATAAAAAGCCAATATCCACATTACATGAGGCTAACGGACTAAGGAACATTATGGGGCTAAGGAACATTAAAGTCAATTAGAAACAGTAGATCATTGCAATTAGTTTTTGAATGCAGTAGTTTCTGAAGAAACAAAACATCAGCATACATCCGTCTGGAAGATAGCCTAGGAAGGTTTAATGTATTTCTAATTTCTGAGTAGGAATGGTCGCTTAAAGGTTTGTTTAATTTAAAACTTAAGTACCTAATGAATTTATTTTGGACTTTTTCAAGGTTGGCTATATGGTCTTTATAAGTGGGTGACCAAACAACTGAGCAATACTCAAGAAGAGATCTAACTAGGGAATTTTAAATCAGTCTGATGGAATTAATATTATGCAAACATCTGGAGGTTCTAATAATGAAGCCTAACATTTTAAATGCCTGGTTATTCACATAATCAAAATGAGCGCAAAAATTTAGTTTGGAATCTAATTGAACACCTAGATCTCTTACAGTTGAGACAGCCTTCTGTGGTTCTTCAGCTAATTTGTAATTATAAGAGAGGTTGTTAATTCTTCTACAGAAACTAATAAAGTGACATTTTCCAACATTAATGCTTATTTGGTTCCAATTGCACCATGCCATAATTTTGTTAATATCAATTTGGAGTTTTTCACAATCTGAGAAGTCTTCGATAATTCTATAGATTTTTAAATCATCAACAAATAGCAAAAATTTAGAGTTAATTTGAGATTTAATGTCATTAACAAATATATTAAAACGGAAAGGCCCTAAGTGGCTTCCTTGTGGAACACCAGATGTTACGGAGATCTCACTAGATTGAAAGTGTTTAATTTTAACAAGTTATATTCTGCTAGTTAGGTAACTACATAACCAGTTATACAGATTGCCTGTAAATCCAATAGTTTTAAGCTTATTACACAACAATTTATGATTCACAGTATCAAATGCTTTTGAGAAATCTGTATAAATAGCATCCACCTGTAGTCTCCTTTTCAAAGCATCAAATATGTATTGCGTGAAAAGTAAAAGATTTGTCGAAGTTGATCTACCTGAAAGAAAACCATGTTGCTCTTCAATTAATACATTGCATAAAGATGTTTTAATAGAATCACATATTATACTCTCTAGTATTTTAGGAATAAAAGAAAGAATGCTTATTGGTCTGTAGTTAGCTATGTTACTCCTGTCACCTGATTTATGAATAGGAACAATAAAACTAGATTTCCACAAACTTGGACAAATACCTGAATCAAGTGAATGAGAAAACGGAAAATAAAGGGGATGGGTTAAAGTACATCTACATTTTTTTAATAGTATGGGTGGAATTCCATCTGGCCCAGAGCCCTTATAAATGTCTAAATTGGCTAATTTCTCAAATATGATTTCAATAGATACATTACAAGAATTTATACTCACTGTTTTTTCATACTCTAAGATGTGTGCGTGTGTGAGTGTGTGTGTGTGTGTTTGCGTATGTGCGTGTGTGCGTATGTGTGCGTGAGTGTGCGCGTAAGTGTGTGCGTGTGTGTGCGGGTGTGTGTGCGTATGTGTGCGTGTGTGTGTGTTAAGTGGATAGATGGGCAGCGTTGGAACTCGATGGCAGCTACCTCCCCGTAATGAGTTATAAACCCCGTGGTGGATTATTTTGTATATTTTTATCTACAAAATAAGCGAAGAGTCCTAAATAGAACTATCGAAAAGTACTTGATTCTTTTAGCCTTAAGGGAGCCTAACTATATCCAAAAATTGAAAATATTTTTTTTGCATAATTTTAAGAACCATATTACATTATTTCATAGTACAGACAAATTAATTTGTTGATTTGTTTTTTTGTGGGAGCTAGCGGGGTCTCAAACAGTGACGAAAAAAAATGTAAATGGAATATAAAAAACATAGATTAATTAGTTTGATGAGACGTGTACTTTTAGTACTCCTTACTATCATTCACTCAATTTGGATGAAGTTCAATTTGGATTCAGAGCCGCGAAGCACTTTTTAGTTTGCAACTTCTAATACAGAGTCAAAAATATCAACTGCGATTTTTATGCATTGATTTCGAGAAGGCATTTGACGAAGTACCACATGAGAAACTAATCGATATCCTTAAAATATCAGGGCGCCATGGTCAGGATATATGCCTAATATCAAACGTATATCTCCAACAAAAAGCAACAGTTTAATTCGAAAATAAACTGTCCAAGATTTTCACAGTCGGTAAAAGACTTAGACAGGGTTGCACATCGTCGCCAGCATTATTTAAGCATTGGAATAATAAGAAGATGGTATTGCAGTAAATGGCCAACTTATAAACAATTATTAGACATGCAGACGATAAAGTATTGCTTCCACAGAATTCGCAGAGACTTCAAGGGATGATGTATAATGTTGTGGAAACATGTAACAAATATGGTCTACAACTAAATTGTAAGGAAACAAAAATTATGATCATTAGTAAGAACACCAACATTAACGCCCAAATTACAATAAACGAGAAACTATTAGAAAAAGTGGAGAAAATATGCTATTTGTGCTGCTATATTAAGGATCATTAAGAATTAAGATCATTAAGAACATAAATTAATTATGTAACAACAAAACACTGAACACTTTTTTTTCAAAACTTCCACAACATTTATTATAAAATCTTAACACTACAGCTGTTTCGGCTGATTGCCTTTCTCAAGTGATCTATTTTTGGCACGCATTCCACTTTATAGAATGAAATAGATTGAGGAGATGAGAACTGTTTGTCTTATGTTGGTCATTTAGAATTATATCAGTGTTTTTTAATTTGGTAATTTCCATAGATTCTAACAAAGATAGCTTTATTCTGAATGTGAAGAATTTGAAATTCGTCATTAAAACAATGATTATGATCTAGAAGGTAAAGTGCGTGTGTAGAATCTGTTTTTCTATTATTGAAAACCCTCTTATGTTCTACTGTTCGTTTATTAAAATTTCTACCAGTTTGACCGATGTAAGTTTTTGAGCAGTAGCCACATTTAAGTTTGTATACACCACTGTGTAAGTGATTTTTATTTTTGCTCTTGTTGTTTTTAATATATTTGCCTAAGTTGTTATTTGTTCTGAAAGCTGGTGTTATTTCTTTCTTTTTTATGTGTTTAGCCATTTTTGTTGATATTTTGCCTGTTTATGTAATCGAGCAGAAGGTACTGGGTTTTTTCTCTGGTGGTGGAAATACTAGTTTCAGAGCTTTTGGCTAAACTGGGTAGTTTTTGATTTAAAATTTTATTAATTGTTTGTTTGTTGTATCCATTGTTTACTCCTATTTGCTTAATGATAATTAATTATGTCTCAAAGTTGTATTTTGACATCGCAATTTCTAGTAATTTATGTAACATACTATGATAGGCTGCCAGTTTATGTTGTGTGGGATGGGATGATGAATTGTGTATAGTCGTGTCAGTATGGGTAGGTTTATGAAATATGGAGAAGTCATGTTTGTTTTTAAGTCTGATAATTTTTAAATCTAAAAAAATTATAGATTGATTTTGTTCTGTTTCTATTGTAAATTCAATATGACTATGAAGTGAATTAATATACGTTAAAAATTGGTGGAGTTGCCTATTAATTCCTGTGAAACATACCAGTACGTCGTCTACGTATCTTGTAGCGTTTTATATTTAGTGTCTATATAATAACATAAATTCGGTTTTAAATCTTTGTAATACGTCCCTGTTTGTTTATCTCGTCAGTACGCATAAAGATTGCCAAGAAATATATGTTTGTCTTTTACGAAAATCTTAAATGCGTAAATATCGCTGGAAATATCTTTTGTCTATGTATACTTTCAAATCCCATAACCTTTTGTTACATTGTCAGGTTAAAATTAGGGTCGCTAGAATAATCAATAACTACGTGTCATTTTTACCCAATTTAAAAGTAAATATACATGAGTCCAATTATATTCCGTCAGGCAGTCAAGCTAAATCAACCGAACGATAGAGTCAAGCTAAGAAGTCGTGTCTGTCGACTTGGAAACAAAGTCGGTTCAATGTTTTGGTTATGTTTCAAGACCAGTGAATATGATATAATAATACTCTTTGCATTAAATGCCGTTTTGATAGAGTGATAATCAGAGGATTTGTACAGTATACCGGAGACAGGTGGAGTTTTTGAAAAGATTATTATATAGGATGTCCGATCAGCAGTATTATCGGTTGCTAGTTTGATTCCTATACTAAAACTGATTTGATCGTCGTTCCTGAGTATGGAAATGGTTCCTTGTATTCCAGTTTGAGAATTTATCCTTGCAGCTCCAATCCAGGGATTTAGCAAGTGTTAAGTTCAAAATTTTGTGAATTAAGGTAATTCAATATATTATATTTTCCAAGTTATATAGCTTTCATTAAAGCAATTGTAATAATTAAAGTTTTATGTTATGTTGTCGTAGATAAAATTGTAATAATTTCTTAAGTTGTTATGTTGACATATGACATTTGCTCTAATCCATTGTTGTTGTAAAACGATTTCAATTTGAATATTATATATAAAAGATATTTCATATATAAGGTTCAATTCTACAGTATTTTCATAAAAAAAATATCCATAAGTTTTTTGATAATCTAATTTGGCCATATTATAACCTAGGAACCATTTCAAGAATTTTTGTAACCATTTCTTTTGTAAACAAATAACACGTAAGTTTTTGTTTTTTTATATAGTATGCTCTTGTATAATATGTATTTTTGAAAACTGTTTGTTTGAGACAAAAATAAACGTTCGATTTGTTTGTCTGATCCATTTTGTGTTTTAATTTAGAAAAGTCTCCTAATCCTGTATGTAAATTTGATTTTGGGAAAGAAGAATTTTTGTCTTTACTTCAGCAAACTAGGATCCTTCGAAGCAGCGCCCTTATCTTAAATTGCTAGAAGCTTCTTTTTTGTTATATTCATTGCCCAGGAGATTTATGTAAGTATCCCTTTGTTTTCATTTAGTAGATACCCAAATCTGACCCAAATTTATTTCAACTTATCCACGACCCAGCTCTCCAACAACTCTCTGAGTGTCGTACGCACTAGTTCCGATTATTTTGTTTGCCCAATCTTCTCCCCCATGTTCTTACCCTGAGGTAAGCAAAATAGTCGTTACAATCTCCTCTAATATAAAAACTGTTTGAATATGTTTGAATATTAATAAAAGACTACATTTTCAATTACCTAACAACTCCATATTAGTTTCATTTGGCGTAAAAAATCAGATTTTCTTCCTTTAGTTCCCTGGGAAACTCTTTTTTCCGCAGTGGATCATTATATATTGCTATATTCTTCTGATCAAACCTGGTTTCTCTATTCTTGCTATCTTCAGTGTCTCCAGTGGCAGTCCATTGCGGCCGGGAACTTTCCCCGTCTTGATTGATTTCTTGACCAGCGGTCTTTATTTCTTTTCTGTGAACTCCTCCGCCACCGCAGGGGAGACTTTCAAAAAGGTTTATTCCTTCTTGGTGGGGAAGATGTGTAACGAAGATATTTTGCCTAGCACATGGGGTAAGATTATGGGGGTAGAGAGAGGTCAAGCAAAATAATCGCTACTTGTGCGAACGGCACTCAGGGTTTGTTAGGACAGCTGGGGTCGTGGATAAGTAAAAGATAAGGGGGGTGGAATGGGGTAACTACAAAAATATGAAACAAAAGGTCATGAATCTCTTGGAACAAACAAAGCAAAAAGAAACAGGAAACCCCTCCAGTAATTTAATATAGGGCGCCACTTGAGGTGCCTAATTATACCAATTACAACCACTATTTGTAACTAGGGAAATAATTATAAAACATAAAAAACATATATTTTTCAAATAAAACTCAAAAAAGAGGTTAGTTATAAAAATAAACAAAATGTTAAGAAAACAAAATTTAACATTTATTGTGTCTTACCACAAACAATTAAACAAATACAGATGACAAAAAAAAATATACTATAAAAATAGTTGTAAAATACACAAATACAAAAAAAAACTTACATGTTCATCTGTTTACACAGAAGATTGCTACAAAATCTTTCAAAATGGCATAGAGGTTAACCTTTAAAAATAAAATAAACTAAAATCAAAAAATAATAAAACGTGCTGTCATAAGTTAACAATAAATTAAAAAAAAAACTGAACACACAAATTGACAGCTAAAGTCAGACTCTAAAATTTTATAATTTATTAATTATTATAAATCCTTTAAATTTTAATAAAAGCAATTATTGTTATTTAAAATAAAAGCTATTTTACTATGAACACATGATGTTAGCTTTTAATTCACAAACTTTGCCACTTTGAAAAACTTGCTACTATCTCTGGGAATGGAGCTGCAAGGACGAAACTCTCAACTGGAACAAAAGGTAACCATTTCCATACTCAAGAACGAAGATCTGACGTAGATGAGGTTGGATCAAGCAGACAAACGACAACAAAGCTGGTGGGACATCCTATATACTGCTTTAAAGTTCTACCATGTTCTGGTATACTACACAATTTATTTTCCACTGCTACACATTTCCCCAAAAAGCGGCTAAAAACAGAAAACTACAAATTCGACGGTGAATTTGGATTCATACTGAGCCTACAGCGACAAAAGTAAGAATTGATCCACACCTAAGCTTACCGCGACAGAAGAATTCGTTCACCTAACTTGAAAATAAACAAACACTGAAATAACAAAACACAACGAAAATTAAAACGTAAAAGATTCCATTTCTACGACGTTCAAAAATTATAAGGCGACGTCGAATAAAACGTTAAAATAAATAGCGAGGAAGTAACATCTGTAAATATGAACAAACTCTAAAATGGTTTTTATTACTTGGCGACGCTGAAAAGAACGAAATATTATTTTGTTTTAAATTGAAAGAATTCGGTGTTTTAATACGTACAAATAGGAAACTAAAATAGATTAAAAAATATTCTGCGATTTTTCAAACATTTATGAGGGGATTTCAATATATTACATATACAAGGGGATTTCAATATACACCAAAGAATCAATGAATTGCAAATGCTACAATACCCCCACGTAAGAGCGAAAACTGGACAAACAGGAAAAGTTTTCGATTAGGGCAAAAAACAGGTTGGCACAACAGTAGTATTTTCTAACTACTGCAATAATACCTAACGACTTCAATAACTCAAACAAAACAAAATCATAATCAAAATCTACTCATCATAATTGCCTATGGTACTAACATAATAACATACAAAATAAAACTGGATGCTCGATTTGACGAATTGGCGCCAGATACAGTTCGTTGGCTCTTAAGCACAACGAACAATAGCAGATTTCTACAAAAATGGCTCTAGCCTAACCAAATCGTGGACCAGTGTTGAAGTTTCTGGAAGCGCAAAGAAGGGATGCTTCCAGCTCAACAAAGGCGGGTGGCCAACAACACAGCTCAGACAAGCTTCTTTATTTTTATCCACTAGATAGATAACCAAAATAGCATCAATAATAACAGAGTTGACTATGACAGTCAACCAATGAATGTTCAACTACTGGTTGAAAATCAAACTAAACAAACATACACAATCTTGGAAAAGAAGAAGAAAAGGGGCACATGGCATACAAGGCATAACTGATACACGAACAGTTCAGTCTTAAACTAAATACTTCCAAAGGAAACAAAAAAATCGTAACAGTCTTCCAAAGAAAACAAAAAAGTTACGACAACACTTCAAAAGAAACAAAAACCTCATTACAAATCTCCAAGGGGATAGAAGAATCACTATAATCTTCCAAAAGAACAAAAAGATTATTACAGTCCATAAAAAATAATCAAACTTTAACTGGGTACAAAATCTCAAACTTCAGGACAAGAAGGGTAAAGAAGAAGAAGAAAAAGAAGAGTATATATACACAAGGCGAAAACTAATGCTTGTCTTCTTTAAAAGCTCAACAGGTCACCTGGCGGACGAATCCAAAACTCATCGACCTAGCCGTTCCTCTCGTGACAACTAATAAGGTCAAAGGCACAGTTTGGGAAGGGGATAAAGGGGTAACATCAAGAAATAAACCTCATCATTTCACAGATAATAATCTAATACAACATCGTCATACAAATCAAAAAGAAACGTTCACTATTCTTCGACAAAACTCGAACAGGGTCACAACAATATAAGTCTGGGAAATTTTTAGTGGGTCATACAACGGTAGTACTAGAACTACTTCAGATATTTCATGATCGTGGCCTAAAAGTCGACATAAACAATATTTTCACAATAAGCGGCGGCCAGGTACTTTCACCTCAGCAAATCAAAACGTCACAATGGACAATGCAAGGATTTGTACCTCCGCTTCTGCCAAATCATAAACACTACATCACAAACACTACAACAAGAAGAAATGCTATTGAGACTCAACCAACAGTCTAACATCAACACATAGAAAGGCTTATCCTTTCTATAAATACACGGAAAGGGGATGCTGCTACGCAGTCTTACTCAACAACAGAAATAACCAAGGATACACAAATCCAGGTCACATGCCTGTACGTCCTACATGATATTTCAGAAAGACACAAAAATAACTGACTGAAGAAAACATAACAATACTTCCGTTATATATTCTCAACAAATCGGCCTTAGCCAGGAATACACGAAGTCGTATCATTATTTTCTCTTACTTATAACACAGAAAAGGAACAAAGTAAATACGGGGAAACTCGGAAATAACAGACAGAAGGAAAATAACAACACTCCGCTTTGCCACTAACAAATCGGCCTTAGCCATGGAAAAGCGAAGTCGTATCATCACTTCCTCCTACTGATAACACAAAAGACAACACGGAAACACTCGGACTGTAAAATCAGAAAAACATTTTCTTTTTCGAGGCTTAAAAAATTTTCACACATTGCCTGGACTATAAAATCTTCATAATATCTATCAAGCGAAAATTTTACCTATATTTACACGAAATTGCGTCATCAGATCAGCTGATTTAGAAACGAAATGAATTTCTAAACACTTAAAGAAAAACGAAATAAATGACTTGGAAACACTTAAAGAAAGGACAGCGTTTACATACGAAATAAATTATTTCGTTAACGTAAACCAAATTCTTTTCTCAGACATGGGATATTTACTTTAGACGAACTGAAAATAAACAAACTATTATCTTACCATTCAAAACACCGGCAATAAAAAAATTGGACGGCAAGCATTGAATGCTTATATCATTCTAATTTATGACTAATTCTATACAAACTATGTTTGTCAAAAAGAAAATAAAGAATTTAATTCTAAATACGTATTTTTTTATTCACAAAAAAAAATAGAAGAGAATATTTCAACGTAATTTTACGAAGACTGAACACAAAAGAAAATGGAAATCGTAGCAGTTAACTTGGGATAGGAATGACTTGATTTAACGAAAAATTGGATAAAACAAATACACAATATAACTGATAAAACGGTTCGAAACAAACTCAATGAACTTCACATACAGAGGGGACAAAAATACTAAAACAATGTTTGGGTGAAAGCAAATACACAATGTAACTAAAAAAACTGGTTCAAAACAACAGACTCGATAAACTACACATACAGGGTGAGTCAAAAATACTAATAATATTGAAAACTTGACCCATGAGTGAGCTACACAAAATAACACAACATAAAATACCTTGCTCTTGTTTTGAAAACTAAATGAGACTGCTCCTAGGCAAAACTAAACAGCATCTCCGATCACAAGTATTACACTTGTCATCATTCAGATACAAGACAGGATACACAAAAGGGGACTCAGGGGAACACAATCTCCTATCAACCCGTGGCATTACATATGCCGTCGAAAAGGGTTAATTAGGGAACAACAGGGACACAGGGGACTACTTCTTTTTTACAAACTCCTACTAGCCCGTTGCATTAACAACGCCGTCAGAGAGGGCCTAGAAGGAAACAATGAAATGGCTTAGGACAAGGGGCAAAGGACAAAATACAACTATACTCATCAGCTTAAAGAAAAGTCACTCAAACAATAAACACATTTACTCAAAATGACCGGACAAAACAAAATTACAAAAAACGATTATTCGGTAAAGTATATCAATCAAAAATAAATGTAACAGTACCGGTATAATTTGTTATTGTAAATAACTTAAAATTCTTCTCAATATCAAAACATTATTTAAAATTCAATTTACATATTCAATCTCAAAATATTTGCTTTCATTTACCAATTCACATAAAATACATATAGACATATCTCTACAGTACACGAAATAAAAAAAAACAACAATACATATATGTTGATATAAGTATAATACATGGAAAAAACAACAATACATATGTTGATACAAAATACATATATTAATACAAATAGATAAATAAACTTTTTGTGGTACACCCTGGCACTATCTGTAAGACGGGGTTTCATATAAATGGCAGAAAACTAGGGAAACATTGAAAAAGATATATGACTAGGGGAAAAAGGCCAAAATCTAGAAAAATGCAGAAATATTCAGAAGCCTCGCACGTTGGGAGCCATTTTTGTAACGAATATACAAATGGCGCAAATCTAATACATTCTCCACGTTGGTCGCGCCAATTTTGTAACGAACATATTTTGCCTACCACATGGGGTAAGATTATGAGGGTAGAAAGAGGGCAAGCAAAATAATCGCTACTTGAGCGAACGACACTCAGGGTTTCTTAGGACAGTTAGGGTCGTGATAAGTAAAAGATAAGGGGGTGGAATGGGGCAACTATAAAAATATGAAACATATGAAAATTCAAAATAGAATAAACAAAAAGAATAAAAAAATGTTATGAAAACAAAATTTAACATTTATTGTGTCTTACCACAAGCAGTTATACAAATACAGATGACACAAAAAATAAACTATACAAATAGTTGTAAAATACATAAATACAAAGAAAAAACTTATATGTTCATCTGTTTACACAGAAGATTGCTACAAAATCTTTCAAAATGGCAGAGAGGTTAACCTTTTTTAAAAATAAAATAAACTTATATTAAAAAATAATAAAACGTGCTGTCATAAGTTAACAATAAATAAAAAAAAACTGAACACACAAATTGACAGCTAAAGTCAAACTCTAAAATTTTATAATTTATTAATTATTATAAATCCTTTAAATTTCAATGAAAGCAATTATTGTTATTTAAAATAAAAGCTATTTTACTATGAACACATAATGTTGCCTTTTAATTCAAAAACTTTGCCACTTAACTTTGAAAAACTTGCTACTATCTCTATGATTCGAGCGGCAAGGACGAAACTCTCAACTGGAACAAAAGGAAACCATTTTCATACTCAGGAACGAAGATCTGACGTAGATGGGGTTGGATCAAGCAGACAAACGACAACAAATCTGGTGGGACATCCTATATACTGCTTCAAAATTCTACCTTGTTCTGGTATACTACTCAATTTATTTTCCAATGCTACACATTTCCACAAAAAGGGGCCAAAAACAGAAAACTACAAATTCAACGGTAAATTTGGATTCATACTGAGCCTACAGCGTCCCAATTAAGAATTGATCCACACCTGAGCTTACCGCGACCCAAGTAAGAATTTAGATCCATACCTGAGACTACGACGACCCAAGTAAGAATCTAGATCCACACCTGAGCAAACAACGACCCAAGTAAGAATCTAGATCCATACCTGTGACTATGACGACCCAAGTAAGAATTTAGATCCATACCTGAGACTACGACGACCCAAACTCAAGTAAAAATGACGAAATTCTCTTAAGAATTCGTTCACCTAACTTGAAAATACACAAACGCTGAAATAACAAAACACAACGAAAATTAAAACGTAAAAGATTCCATTTCTACGACGTACAAAAAACATAAGGCGACTTCGAATAAATCATTAAAATAAATACCGAGGAAGTAACATCTGTAAAATATAAACAAACTCTAAAATGGTTTTTATTACTTGTAGACGCTGAAAAGAACGAAATATTATTTGGGTTTTAAATTGAAAGAATTCGGTGTTTTACTACGTACAAATAGGAAACTAAAATAAATTAAAAAATATTCTGCGATTTTTCAAACATTAATGAGGGGATTTCAATATATTACATGTACGAGAGGATTTCAATATACACCAAAGAATCAATTAATTCCAAATGCTACAGAGGAGCTCCGCCAGTTCTCACTGATGGTAATAATTGTCTAACTTGTATTGGACGATCAACTTTGGAGACTTAATTTTTATTTTATATAAAAAATACACAATTTTTTAATATAATTTCTGTAACATAAGATAGCTTAAACTGTTTTTCAAAATAAGTACCGACTGTTATAACATTGAGTTTACATTCCTTTCTTTCTTCATTGAGTTTACCTTCTGTCATAGCATGAGTTTTTAGACAATATTACGGCAGGTAAAATTCATAATTACATTTTTCTCAAAAATTTCAAAAATATCCATTATTTTAATAGAAACTCTATAAGATAAGATAGCTTAAATGGTTTCTCAAAATAATTATCTTCTGTTCTAACATTGATTCAAAAATGGATTTTTTACATTAGAATATGTTTTAAACCTTCAATATCTCTGTTCTTTCAGTATGGTTCTTAGTGAGTTTTACTTATCACCTGACGATATATCAATTACACTAGAAGTTATTACTTCATTGTAAAGTGTTTTACTTACATAACTTCCATTAAATATATCAAAATAATTTACTGATTTCTATAAAATTGATGGCGAAATTATAGAGTGGGCGTAAGTAGGACGAACATTTAAAAACAATTAATAACAGATCATAAAAAATACTAAAATATATGAAAAAAATATGAGTTTTGTAACCTTGTGTTAGGAAATTTATTTACCTAATCATTATCTTTTCTTAGAATACCATTGTAGGTATGTAACAATGCGTCCTATTTTCCTACGTCAATTACATTTTACAGTAATAAAATGACAACTATGTAAACGGTAAATATTATCAGTGAAATGTATCAGTAACAAATATTTACTTAAAATTGGAGTTCCCAATATTATACATATGG
This sequence comes from Diabrotica balteata, assembly GCA_918026665.1. Classification (NCBI taxonomy): domain Eukaryota; kingdom Metazoa; phylum Arthropoda; class Insecta; order Coleoptera; family Chrysomelidae; genus Diabrotica; species Diabrotica balteata. The sequence continues at coordinate 88,802,447 of OU898277.1, forward strand.
ACGGTATTTTTCAGTAAAACAATTTTTGTTACAAGTTTGACTGTTTAATTTTGAAGTTTTGCTGGCGGCTGTAACGATAATAGTAATAATTAGATCAGTAATTATAGGAATAAGAACAATTTTGATAGAATAGATATTTGTAATGAAAGTAGCAGATAGTAAAGAGGTAGGAGTAATTGGAATAGGTTAAGAGATATGAAGAAGGAGACTAGTAATATAAGTATATAACACAGCAAAACAAAAAGTCAAAAACAAAAGAAAAAAATTCATTTCAAATCCTTTATAAAAGGTATGTAATAAAATGCCCAAACGGGCTATCACAAATATATTACAAAACGTTTTCGGATTGTTAAATCCATCATCAGTGTAAACGAGGTATACAAGCTATGAGCCACCAAAATATATGGGTCAAAAGCCTTTAAATGTTATAAATTTACAGTCGTTTTACAGTATATATGGTTACAGATTAGGATGTTTAAGTTACCGTTGGAATTGGTAACATGGCGACGTATTACCCTATGTACATAGATAAAATGATCCTGAGACGAAGTGTCTTCGAGGACCTATTGATAACAAAATAAGGTAAACATATTAGGTATAACTAAAACAAAGATGCAAAGGAAATGAAGCTGACAAGTAACAAATAAACATCTTCTTAAGGTATCTTCTCCATTACTGAAGGTTGGCCATAACTACAGCAAATTGCTCTCTATCTTGAGCTGTTCTTAGTATCGAATGTGTGTCCATACCTGTCCAGTCTCCTTCAACCAGGAGCATTTTCTTCTTCATGGACCTCTTGTTCCTTCCACTTTCCCTTCCATTATAAGTCGTAGGAAGTTGTCTTTTTCTCTTCTGTAAATATGTCCTAGATAACTCGTTTTCCTGTTTTTTTCAATATTTAGGAGTTCTCTTTCAGTACCCATTCTTCTTAGCACCTCGTTGTTGGTCACGTGCTCTGTCCAAGAGATCTTCAGCATCCTTCGAAGAAGCCACATCTCAAAGGCTTCTATACGCCTTATACTTGTAATTCCGAGAGTCCATGTTTCCACTTCGTATAGCAATATTGAATAAATAAACGTTTTTACAAATTGGTATCGGATATCCAACAATAACGTAGAGTTTATTAGGAATTTTTTCATTCGTTGAAATGCGGACCTAGCATATTCTATACGAGCACGTATTTCGACCTCGTGGTCAAGATCGTTTGTTATCCAGCAAAAAGATACTGGAATCTTTGTACTGGTTTTATATGTTTGTTATAAATACGAATATTAATGTCGACATTTGATGCACGTGTAACAGCCATTACTTTTGTTTTATTTGTGTTTATATTTAGTCCCAAGCTATCTCCCTCTCTGGTTATGAAATTCAAAAGTCGTTGTAAACCCTCTGTCCGCAATAATGACGGTGTCGTCTGCGTATCTTAAGTTGTTTACGTATTCTCCGTTGATTTTTATTCCTTCTTCAATATTTTCGAGGTCATTTTGAAAGATATTTTCGGAATATATATTAAATAATGGAGAAAGTACACAGCCCTGACGAACTCCTCTTTTTATTGGCAATTGTGCTGTCAGATGATTGTCAATTTTGATCGACCCCATTTGATCCCAATATAGTTTTTTAATAAGTGCTACAGTGTTATGGTCTATACCATGTTGTGTTAGGGTTTCTATGAGTTCTTTGTGTTTTACTCTATCAAACGCTTTTTCGTAGTCGATAAAACAGAGAAACACGTCTTTTCGCTGATCTCGGCATTTTTGTAATAATATCTGGAGGCCAAATAATGCCTCCCTTGTACCAAGCCCCATCCAAAATCCAAATTTATTGTCGCTCAGGTTTCTTTCGCATTCTCTGTATATTCGTTGATGTACAATTTTAAGTAAAATTTTCAGAAAATGGCTCATCAGACTAATTAATTTGAACTGTGAGCATCTATTTACTTTATTTTTCTTGGGTATAGGTATAAATGTCGATCTAAGCCAGTCTTCTGGGAAGATTCCTGTGGTATATATTTTGTTAAATAATATTGTTAACGTCTGAAGTTTTATCATCTCTACGTATATTTACGTATATACAATATATACAATAAATAAACATACTTTATATTATTTAGCAGTAAAATTGGAAAATTGGGCGAAAGAAATAGTGAATAATAACAGAAAGCCTAAAAGAAAAAATAATAAAAGTAAAATCAATTTTTTTCCAGAATAATTACGATAGGAGTACAATTGGTAGGAAAAATTTATATAATAAAAATATACGCCCCAGTAGCAGGAATAACAGAAAAACAAGTAATAGAATTTCACAACGGATTACAAAATGAATTTGATGAAGCTAGAGAAGAATACGAAGCAATAATCTTAATGGGTGATTGGAACGATAGAGTGGGCAAATACTATAGCCGAGGATATTATAGGGAAATACGTAAAGGAAACCGTAAACAAAAATGGAATAAAGATGATAGATTTCTGCAAAAGAAATGGTCTAAAGATAGGGAATACCTATTATAACCAACAAATAGTAGATAAGTTTATGTTTATAGAAGAAAGCAATGTTAAAAGTTTAAATAAATAGGTTATAATATAAATAGGTTATTTATATAAATAGGTTATAATATAATACATACGACAGAAATGAAAAAAATGTTATACAAAAATTTTAAATGAGTAGAGAAGCTAAACTCACAGAAAGAGAACCCATAGCAACATATAGATAAATTATCCCTCAAATCAGAACATAAATATCATAAAGCGAATCATCAACTCACTATATTATAAAGCTCAAAAAACCTGCTTAGGAAGAAGAAGAATAAGTGTTCATAACAAATAATTATCCATTGCCATCTACAAACAAGGACTTTTACAAGCTTTAAGAAAGGAAACAACAAAACATCAAAAACGATCCAGAAATGCCCACAAAAACGGACATGAAGATAATAAAAATACAATATTTAAAACGTTTATCAGAAAAAGTAAAAAAATAGGAAATAAATATAATATTACATATAATATTACATATATTACAACAAATGTTATCTAGTAGAAATCTCAAGACCACTTAGTATTAGGTTAAATAAGCATTAGTCATAGATGAGCATGCCTGGGATAATGAGCACAGAGTACAATGAAAAGATGCATCAATAGTCGTGAGTGAAGGCCAAGTAAGTCAACTAATTAATTGGTTTATAAGATGTTTATAGATTAAACTAATAATTTCTTAATAATAATTGTTTGAAATCGATTTCGGGATTGGCAATCGAAACGAGAAAACAAATGAAAAATGAAACTCCGATTACAATCATTAACTGTGATATTATCTGATGTACAATAATATTTAACTCAAACATACCACAAGGAAAAACAATTTCAGAAACTTTATATTTATATATATATATATATATATATATATATATATATATATATATATATATATATATATATATATATATATATCAGCTTTTAGATGAACTGATGTTTTCCGATTAAAAAGCGAAACATCTTCAATAAATAGATAAAGTAGCCATCTTCTTTGTCTTTTTACTCCACCTTTTGATCGAAAAACCCACCACTCTTTGAGTGATCCTTATTGTATATATGTATGTATGTATATATATGTATGTATATATATATGTATGTATGTATATATATATGTATGTATATATATATATATATATATATATATATATATATATATATATATATATATATATCCCTTACGCTCCATGATGTTACCATTGTGTGAGTCTAATCTAAATGCTGTTTTACGCTTAAAATCAAATTTTCACGAATCGCTCCCGCAGGACATGACTCTGCTAGGTGCGAGAAGTCACGCTGAATCGGTACCGTTCATCTCCCTTCTCATTATTTGACGTGATTAGAGTATGACCGGACTTATTTCGTAATAATTTAGACTTGTGTGTACTGTAATGGCAAAAAATAGAGATGGGTATTATTGCTTTAAATAGTGTTACGATAAATATGACTCATAATATCTAAACTGTAAGTATCCTTTTTTTTATTCAACTATTTTCCAGATCATATACCTGCCGGCAGAAATTTTGTTGAAAACAGTGAGCTCTAGGTTTGAAGTCGAGTTTTTAGTGCGAATATAAATGTAAAAAATAAATTAGTGAATATTGTAATAAAGACTTTAATAAATTTGTAAGTGTTTTAAATGTAGAACCTTTGATAATAAATAAAGATAATAGATTAGATTTAATAAAAATATTACAGTGGTGTCAGGTGTGGGGTTTTAAATAAATTGTGAGAATGACTGCGATTTATGAGCTCGCAGAATTAGCTTCTACCGGAAAAAAGGCTGATTTTGGAGATGTACTATTTGTGCTACGAGTAACGGGCCTTACCGAAAAAGGAGAGCTCCTATGAAACAATATAATGTTGGAAGCCCGTTTGAAAGAATAGCTTTGGACATTGCTGGACCATTTCCAGAAAGTGAAAATGGGGGCAAGTACATGTTGGTAGTAATGCATTACTTTACTGAGTGGGTTGAGATTTACGCACTTCCAGACCACTAAGCCGTCACCATTGCACATAATTTGATCCAAGAATATATCAACCGATTTGGAGTGCCTTTGGAGATCCATAGTGACCAAGGCAGGAACTTCGAAAGTAATATGTGATAGATTAGGCATGAAGAAAACAAGAACTACAGCATATCATCCGCAATTGGATGGTATGGTAGAACAGATGAATAGGACCGTTGGCAGTATTTGACGAAGATGATGAATATCTACCGATTTTCACAATGGCCTAGAGATCTGCTGTTAACGAATCAACAGGCCAGAGACCAGCCTGAGTCCTATTCGGACGCGAGATGCGACTACTTTGTGATCTAGAATTTGGATGTCGACCTGGAGAAGATGTAGCAGTTGAAGATTATGTGATCGAACTACGAAGAAGAATGGACGATGTGCACGACTTGGTCCGTTCCCACCGTTAGATCGCTAGCGACCGAATAAGGAAACGATACGATACACAAGCCGAAAAGGATTGCTTTAAGAAAAACGACAAAGTCTGGCTCTATAATCTTAAGAAGCGAAAAGGTTGTTCTCCCAAGTTGCAGCAGTTTTGAGAAGGTCCATACCTCATTATGGAGAAGATCAACGATGTCATCAACCCAATAAGCAAGATCCCGAGGGGAAAGCCGATGATAGTACAACATAACCGGCTGGCGTCTTTCGAAGGTGACCACGACGTAGATAAGAAGTGGAAGTAAACCAAGTCTAAGATGTGTCTGACCCCACGTTTGAGGAATTCATAGGTGCCTATGGAGGTACCGGTAAAGCAAGACATGGTGTTACCTCTGAAGAAAGAAAAGATCTACTCGCGCTTCCTGATGTTTATTCACTGGCCCTTACCATCCCAGCTAGTATGAAAGACGCACCAGGGTTGGCATCCGTCTTTCGAAGGAAGTTCGGTCGAGTTGCAGAACTTCAATGCCAAGTGCTAGCTCCTGGGAAAGTCTTGAAACTGCAAGATACATCACGTTACTTTTTCTACCTGGCAACAAAAGACACTGTCCGTGACCAACCTACCTACCGAGATATATGGCAATTCTTACTTCAATTTAGAGAGCACGAACTAGAGTCCGACGTGCAAAAGTCAGCCATGCCAAAGTTGGAGTGCCGTAAATTAGATTGGAGTGTGGAGGGCCGAAATATGGTGGAGGAGAAGTTTAAAGACACCGAAGTCCAGGTGTTAGTCTGTTGCAATCCGCATAGTGACTGGTGTGGAGAGAAAACCGTCCGTTGTCATTTTTATACAACTGGAAGTGGTAAAAGAGGAGTTGCCGATACCAGCATACCGTTCCAGTTCCAGTCCCGACAATGTTCCAGGAGGAACCATCTTGTAAGAGGTGGACAATGTTACGATAAATATGACTCATAATATCTAAACTGTAAATATCCTTTTTTATTCAAGTATTTTCCAGATCATATACCTACCGGAGAAATTTCTAGTAAGAAGATCCACGGGTCCCCCCGCTCAGCTAGAAGACCGGTCTGCCATCCATCCTTTTCGTGAGGGTCGCCGTCCGTCGAAGGGGTTCTCGATTAACGGTATTTTATATTAAAAGAGGGAATTTTGTTGAAAACAATAAGTTCTAGTTTTGAAGTCGAGTTTTTAGTTCGAATATAAATGTAAGAAATAAATTAGTGAATATTGTAATAAGGACTTTATTAAATTTGTAAGTGTTATAAATGTAGAACCTTCGATAATAAATAAAGATAATAAATTAGATTTAATAAAAATACTACAATAGGTTTAGTTTCACTAAGTTTCGTACAAAAATGATTAAATGTATTAAAGGTTATGTTCTTATGAGTTACTTTTGGCGCTAGATCACAATTGTGGGATTCGAGAGTTAACACAGTAAAAATCGAAAAAAAAAACAGACAGAACCAGCTATGTTTTTTGTTGCAGGAGATACAAGAAAGGTTAGCTTGGACTAACCTACGGCTAATCCGGATAAAACTTATAAACTGATAGATGAATGTGGATCCGATTTAGAGATTGAAAGTGACTATGATTATGATTATTTTGAGCCAAACATGAGCAAAATAACATCGAAGAGGAAAATCCTAAACCTTTTACGAGCAAAAATGTACCTTCCGTAGGCATAAAATGGGCCAAAGATTCATTCGCAAGCAAGAATATTTCGGAAGAATCCAATGGGACTGATGATATCAACGACGTTTTAAGTCTATTTGGTTATTTCAGTAGATATGTAGATGATGATTTTTTGACGGACACAATATAAGACAAAAAGAAGACCGATGGAACAAAATTCTTATAAGTTGGACATCGGGTAATATAAACGAAACATAGGAAGGCCCCAAATGAGATGGGCAGATGATATCAAGAAGCACGTGGGCTCTAGATAGATGATTGTAGCGACAGACAGAGAAGAATAAAAAAGGATTGGGGAGGCCTATGTCCAAAATGGACCGAAGAAGGCTAATTAGATAGATAGATAGATAGATTTTTTTAAAATAAGAGCAAAGCTAACTTCGTAATACTATTTGCAAGAGACTGGCCTGGAAATAAAACCAGATATTTTTCCCGAAGAAATCAAACAATTTTTTGGTATGCATGCGGTCATGGGATGTTTTAAGTTTCCCAGAATACACCTGTACTGAAGTGTAAAGTACCGACTACCAATCATAGCTGATGTAATGAATCGAGACAGGTTTTACAAATTACGCACAAACTTTCACGTAGATTTATCGGTAGCTGAAGAGATAAAACAACAAAATCGCTTTTGGAAAATTCAGCCGATGATAGGTAAAGAAAAAGATGTCTAGAAATTCAGTGATTACGTGGGACGTCATTTTTAATTGATGAACAAATGATACTTGTTTTGGGCCGATGTCCAATACGACAATTTGTAAAAAATAAGCCGAGATCTGTTGGATAAAAAAATTTTGTTTTAACGACATCTTGTGGCACAGTACTTAGTTTTAAAATTTACCAAGGCTCTCTGACACCGCTGAAAAATAAAGAACTCGGTTTAGGACCGTCGGTCGTTCTTCGCCTAGTAGAAACCTTACCTCCGAAAAGATGCGTCTTCTTTGATAGATATTTTTCGACTTTCCCATTATTTGATAAATTGCTTGAACTGAAAATAGAAAGAACGGGAACAATTATGCCAAACAAACCAAAGGGATGTTTATTAAAAAATACAAAGAAATGAAAAGAGGTCAGTCAGAAGAATACGTAAGAAGTGACAAAAAGGTATGCTTGACAAAGTGGAAAGATAATAAATCCGTAATTATGGCTTCCACGGCTTTTGGAGTAAAACGTTTATAAAAACGTCAAGACATGGGACAAACAAAAAAAAATACGTGGAAGTAACTTGTCCGAAAGTTGTTAACATATATAATGAAAATATGGGAGGTGTCGATTTTTGCGATCAAATGATTAAATGTTACAGATCCTTTTTTAAATTAGTTGGTTGGTTTTAAATTTTAAGTTGGGTGAATTTTTGATCTGTGGAACAAAAACCAGAAGACCAGAAAGAGACAATGCCCTGTCGCGACAATAGGTAATATGGGTTTGATCATTGGCCTGTTTATAAAAATAAAAAAAAATCCCAACACATGTCGTCTAGAAACATGTCAAAGTAGATCAAGAATAAGGTGTACAGTCCATTTCCATCATATTAATAGCACATTATGTATGCAAACCCCTAAACTGTTGATACGGGTAACTCAATGAAAAATAGATATTTGTCAACAAGTTTACAGACGTATATAGGTAAACAATTTTAAATTGAGTATGACCACCAGGTATAAAGGTTGAAGCAGAATAGAATACAATAGTTTTGAAGGTTACTAATCCCTAAATAAAGTTGTCACTGTCGGAGTGATGGAAATTAACAGGTACTAATGAATTTGCAAGAAATGTAAGATGTTTATTTTATTGGTTATATTATATAAACTAAGTTGTGGCCGTAACAGGGGCCGATTTGTAAAAAAATGATTATTATTTTAATCAAATTTCATTTCAGATTCACTGCTTTCTTCAGAATCTAAGGAATCTTCAACTCTAATATTAATAATTACTGGTTCCAACATTGCATCAGTCATATTCTCCAAATTTCACATTTGATTTTCTTTCTTATGAGCATGACTAACAGCATTTTTCCAATTTTCTGGAGTTACTTTTGATAAGGAATGTTCTAATAATTGTGTAAGTCTTCTAATTTAAAAGTTTTGTTGTTGCATCCGACTTCACCCTTTACTTGAGACCATATATTTTCTATCGGATTCAGATCACAATCGTATGGGGGTAAACGTAAAATAATTACATCACGGTTTAATGCCATTTCATCAATTAAATATTTTTTATAAGCTGCTTTATGTTGCCTTAAAATAGATAATAATTTCTTTTTTGTCCAATTGTCCTTGTACTCAATTGCGTGTTTATCCAACCATTCGATTATCTCTCCTTTTTTCCATGCCGTTGTTGGCCATTTTTCTGCTAGTCTTGAATGGTAACTAGCATTATCCATGATAATCTTTGGTTGATTTTGAGGCAAAACTTAATAATCCACCATTGACAAAACCGTATTCGTTTCCAATATGGGTTATTATGAGTCTGCGTCCTTTTCCAATGGAAATATTGTTTATTCCAGTAGATACATCTTCGATGAATGCCTGACGGGAACTTTTCACATTTGTATCAATCCATAGATATGGTACAGTATGACCTTCATTTAGCCAAGTCTCGTCCAAATAAAAAATTGTCTTCCCTTCTTCTCGGTACTTTTTAATAGTTCTTAGATAATCTCGTCTCCTACATACAATGAATCTTTTTTAATTAAAACGGATTTTCTTCTATTCTTTTGCCAACGAAATCCCATCTCTCTCAATAGTCCCCATAATTTCTTGTTACCTATGATTGGTAACTCTTCGTTTTCTTTAATTAATGTTTGGATTTTGTCCAATGTTGGAAATTCTTTGTTAAAAAAAAAATGAGTGGACGCTGCGTCGTATCATGTTTTTATGTATTTCTTCAATTTCCAAGGGTTTACTCCCTCCACTCTTCTTGGATGATGAAACAGTTCCTCCTTTTCATTGTATTATGAATCTATAAATTGTTACCTTTCCAATCCCTGTCATATTTGAACACATGTTAACGATTTCACGAACATTACTTTAAGGGCGTTGATGTACAAGTGCATCGTGTACATTTTAATATTACATGTTTCTCTCTTAGACTGACGGCACCTTTAAAACTACACTTAACCGGGATAAAACCTGTTGTCGACGTCATTTTTAAATGCAAATAACAAAATATCGACATCAAAAACGTAGGTAGGTAAGACATGAACAATGTACATCTACAAACAAAATGGAAGATGCAAACAATTTCTAATTTAAATTATTGGCATAAGCTGTAATGTGGCATAAAAATTACTTAACCTATCATTAGTGAAGCCTTATCAGTAATTCCAGGTAATCGTTCAAAGAAGGTATTCTTTTGTGTCAGGCGATAACTTGTATAGAAAACAAAAACTACCTTTAAATTACTGTTTACATTAATTTATTTCGTAAAACATTGAATTATCTCGTTAATCACCCGTATATAATTAACAATAATCGTGTGACATATATACCGACGTTTTTTACGCACAAAAAAGGTATAGTGAGATTGGTGGACACTTATTTTACAAAAGATTTTTTAAAAGAATGAACTTTTAATGAATTGTTGACGGCATCTTAAAATATTAATTTTTTTTATTTATTTCAAAACAAGTATAGGGTGAAGCCTATGGTTTTTTGATACGTTGAGGATTTGCATACATAATGTGCTATCACTATGATGAAAAAGGACTTTAGTAAGTGTGATGTTTATCTTTGTTTAAGTAACAAACAAAAGTGTTTGTAACAAACGATATAATAATATCGTTTTCTGTCCTCTAGGCTATGCGAAATGTGTAAAAGATTAAATCTTCTAGCAAAAGCTGCTATGGCTTTGTTGAATTAAATGGCCAAATATATTTGGCCTATGAGGACAAGTTCGTTCTATATCAGCTCAAGTGTCTGATGGGGCTAGGATAGGCCGAAATGATTCATAACACATTATTAATACCGATTCGAGCACGGGAAGTTTAACGAATTTGTCCCTCTGGGCCATAGACATAATTATACAAAATTTAAAATACTTTGGGATACGGAGATTCCATATTTGGTATTTGCAATGTTGCCAGATTTTCAGTTCCTCTTATATTACTAGTAACTTTGGTTTTTCAAATGAATCACCCTGTATATTCAGTCATTATTGGAATCTCCTATTAAATACGAGTTCAACCATATGTAACACTTATGATTTTATGTAGTCTGGAAGGTCTTAAATACATAAAACAGAAGTCTGGCATCGCCTAAATTGTTTCAATACATTTTTTAATACTAACTCTTTTCAAATACATTAAAACGTAACAATTGATAGTTTAGAACATTTTTAACATAGTAGTTACGTTATTAAGTATTCAAAATGTGCTCCATTTGTGAGTTGACAGCACTCTAATCGATGGTAGAATGCGTCTACCACATTTCTCCATGATTGTCTAGAAATTATTCGAGATTCATCGATAATTCATTGCCTTAGCTATGCAAGACTTGCTGGTTATGTTTTGTAAACTGAATTTTTCAAGTATCTCTAATAAAAATAATCTTTAGGATTGAGATCGGGTGAACGTGGAGGCCATTCAATTCTACCTTGTCTACCAATTTATCGTCCGGGAAATATCTCATCTAAATAACGCCGAACATTTACACCAACTATCTGACGTTAAATTTCTTTCGACAAAAAATGGCCCAATTAAATAAGTACCTACTATAACTGACCATACATTTAATTTTTGTGGTCTTTAAGTATGGTTTTCACGCATTCAGTGTGAATTTCACACGAGTTTAGCTATTCAATACGAGTTCAACCAAATGTTCACTTGATACTATGTAGTCTGAAAGATCTTAAATACATAAAACAGTGCAAAATATGTAAATTTTAATAAATTTAAATATTTAAATGGAGAATGCTGTGATTTTGACATTTGATCACCATTTAAATTATGAACTAAACTTGACAGTAGTTGTGGTTCAAAAAGTTCTGCAATTTAAATTGCTTCTCTAAAATGCCGTTCTCTAAACCGTTCTCCTATTCATAAGACGACGGTACAAATAACTGTAAGGCGATTTGAGGAATCTGGAGAAGTAACAGATAGATACCGATCAGGTTGACCGAAACGAGTTATCAATGACAACAAAACTTTAGATATAAGCAAAGTTTTGTTGAAGATCCACATACATACCCAGGCAGGGTTGCACAAGTACATGATGTAGGTCATTCCTCAGTCTTACGTTTATTACGTAAAAATAAATTTAAATCATACAAAATTAACCTATTGCAAGAATTAAGTGAAGATGACTTTGGTCGTAGATTAGAGTTTACTGAGGTAATGATGGATAAAATTGAAAATTATTAAAATTTCGTGAACAGAATATGTTTTTCCGATGAAGCAACTTTTACACTGTGTGGAAGTGTAAATCGACATAATTTAAGGAACTGGTGTGACGTAAATTTAAACTGAAAAATGAATGCGTGAAAACCATACTCAAAGACCACAAAAATTAAATGTATGGTCAGATATAGTAGTTACTTATTCAATTGGGTCATTTTTTGTCGAAAGAAATTTAACGTCAGATAGTTGGTGTAAATGTTCGGCGATATTTAGATGAGATATTTCTTGGACGATAAATTGGTAGACAAGGTAGAATTGAATGGCCTCCACGTTTACCCGATTTCAATCCTAAAGATTATTTTTATTAGGGATACTTGAAAAATTCTGTTTACAAAACTTAACCAGCTAGTCTTGCAGAGCTAAGGCAACGAATTATCAATGAATCTTGAATAATTTCTAGACAATCATGGAGAAATAAGGTAGACGCCTTCTACCATCGATTAGGGTGCTGTCAACTCACAAATTGAGCACATTTTGAACACTTAATAACGTAACTACTATGTTAAAAATGTTCTAAACTATCAATTGTTACGTTTTAATGTATTTGAAAATAGTTAGTATTAAAAAATTTATTGAAACAATTTAGGCGTTGCCAGACTTCGGTTTTATGTATATATGACCTTCCAGATTACATAAAATCATAAGTGTTACATATGGTTGAACTCGTATTGAGTAGGAGATTTCAATAATGACTGAATATATAGGGTGATGTATTTGAAAAACCAAAGTTTCTAATAGTATAAGAAAAACGGCAAATCTGGCAACATTGTAAACATCAAATATGGAATTTCCGTATCCCAAAATAGGTGTACCTCAAATTTTGTACAATTATGATTAGCATTTTACGAGATAATTAGCCGTTTCCAGACTTTTGGGCCACTCTGTATATATATATATATATATATATATATATATATATATATATATATATATATATATATATATATATATATATATATATATATATATATATATATATATATATATAATATATTTTCAATTTCGTAACGTTTTTCTAGTACATATTTAGAAACACCGTCCACATTTACAAAATTACCGTTTGCTATCTTTCTGTATTGATAAAAAAGGAATGTTTGAAGGTCTCTAAAACGGAATTTTTAAAATATGTTCACAATTGTTGAAATTCTTCTCATGGTACAATTTCATATAAAACATTTAAATACAGTTCAACATTAATCGAACCTCAGCTAACTTGGTGAAAAAGTAGTTAGCTAACAAAAATGGAATATAGAACATTAATTTTTTGGCTTTGCTCTATTTATTTAATCGTTTCACCCACACTAGGTAAGAAATCTATGACTTATATAATAAAACTTCTAGAACAAAACTTGAATAATTTTTATGAAAGATAATAGTTATGGTATTATAATCATTTTAAATGCTACTAAACGTTAATCTATAAGAACTTATTATTAGAACTATTAGAACTTATTGTGTCTGGTTTTTATTTGCTATATTATTTTAAATAGATATTTTTGTATACATTTATATACATACAAGTAAAACGCTTTGCAAACCGTTTATAGAACAAAGCTGTGTGATGTGCTAACAAGATTTCTCTATCTGTATTTAATACTATTTACGTATTCCAGTTCTTTCTCTGACCAGTTTGGTTTAAGTATGTACTTCTTTGTTTAAATCTAGTTAATTCTTGTTTTACTTCCAGCTGACCTTCCTTTGTAATTAAACAAATTTCCAATTTACCAGAATTCTACGCTATGAAATTTACTTTTTTACTGTTGAACCAGGTTTTCCCATTTTGTTTAACTTCGAAACTTTGTAATGAATTTTTAAATGTACTTTATTTATATATTTTTTCACATTTTGGATTATTGTATTTTGTTGAAACCTGCATACTATAAACTTTAAAGTTTTAATATTTATTTGGTTTTTAATGTATTTCTAATAGGTAGTTCAGTTCTTTGTATACTTACTGTTATGTTACAATATCATATGTATCCATTAAATATTAGTTTTTTTACAATATTTGTTATATTTTTCCTTCTAAAACGGATACTCTTCTAACTTTCCTTCTAAAACGGATTTCCTTCCATACCATATGTTGAACTTTCATATTAATACTCACAAGCACCCTACAGTTTTATTAATTTTTTCAAAATCTTACCACTTTATTTCTTTTTTGTGTGGGATTCTTTCGTGTGTACTATTTCTATATTATAGATATGATAAAAGCCTATATACGCTTATGCTGGAGCTTTACTTTTTTGTCTTAATTGGAATTAATTTTAATATTTATTGATATTTGGGTTTTCATATAAAACAAGCTCTTTATCTCAAATTAATTACTATTTGTATTTCGAGAACGATTTCCGAAGTGGAAATTGAAACAATAAACGTACTTTAACCTTTAATTGTGGCTTATTCCCAGTTAAATAGTAATTAATTTAAAATGCCACAAGAAAATAGCTTCAGAGCAATATTCTTTATCTCACATACACATACATAACATTTTTACTTCACACACTGTTTTTTACTTAAAATATATTTCTGGATATGGAATCAACGCATTCTTCAGCAACGTATCCTCAGTAAATATCTTTTAAAATTTATCTTTATCAGTATGCTTGATATATTCTTATTTTTGTTCTACAAGCGTTTCTTGATGTTCAATTACAACTGATTAGATTGGATCAGATTTTGGCTTGATCAAATAAGAAACGAAATAGTTTACGCCGAATAAAAAAGAGCACAGAAATAACAAAAATATTAAAAATTCGAAAGTTAAAATATTTCGGTCATGTAATGAGACACCCAGAGAGGTATAACCTTCTACATCTCATAATACACGACAAGATTGCCGGAAGAAAAGGTGCAGGCTGGAGAAGAACATCCTTGCTCCGAAATCTACTAGAGTGGTATCAAGAGACATCTGCTAATCTGTTTCGAACTGCCATAAAGAAAACGTGAATAATCAGACAGGGTACTGAAAAAAGAAGAAGTGATACATTTTAAAACTTATTTAAAGATATGGTCTGAGTAGATTTTAAAAAGCAGGTTTGATAGAAGAGATCCTTTTAAATTAAAGCTGTATCTGTTAAATCATCTTCTATTTTTACACACATTTTGTAATTTGAGATTGATTAAGAGTCTTAAACTAATACAATTTTTTAAATGTTTTTTCCTATATATCATATTACATTATTTTTAATAAAATAATCATAAATAAATAATATTTGTTGTAGCTGATAAAGTTTGTCGGGTAGTATGTAAAACTACAGAAGGGACAACACCAAAAGGTTCTCTAACCAGTTTAACGACACAAAATAGTAATAGTGAAACCACAACAGCGTCACCTGGAGATTCAACAACTCCTGGAGGAGGTTCTACACCTGAAAATAACGAATCTACAACATCTGAGAATAGTTCTCCTATTGAAAGCACAGTACCCGAAACTTCTCCGGTAACCTCTGCCGAAAGTAGTCCAACGACAACTGAAGAAAATGTTTCAACAACATCTGAAAATAATAATGAATCTACAACCCATGAAGTTGAGAATACCTCTACAACTACTGAGGAGGCACATGATAGTACAAGCACTGAAAATTTAACTGATTCGACAACTGGTGTACCTGAAAGTCCCACAACTTCCGAAAGTAATGGTTCAACACCATCGGTTGATAATACTAGTTCCACCCAATCAGAAACAACTCCAGAGATTACTTCTACCACAGAAAATTCAACTCCAGGTATAAGGTTATGAAAGTATAATCTCAATATTTATTTTAACCTAAATATAAATAATATTTTTTAACATATTTTATTTAATAATTTTTTTTACGTTTTGTGTATTCTGCTTAGGTACTTACTCTGCCTGTCCATGTCATTGTATCGGAAGCAATGGTCAAGTTTATACAGGAGGTCAAAAAGAAGGTAAATTTATTATATTTTTTTATAAACGGGAGTTAAAATGTTCTTTTTAAATTATATATATTTCAAGAATCAATCTAAAAAATTCATATTTTCTTAAAAATATTATGTTTAGCTTTTGTTTGGTTTATTTATTATTTTTTTGTTGTTGTTATAGATCCATTTTAATGACCAACTAAAAATGCGAACTTTGTACTGTCTTATTAGAATTAAATAATGTTTCTAAAAAATACAGGAGAAATACAGAAAATATACAGAAAAATACATAAAAAGAACAGAAAATAAAGCAAAAAAATATCATCGAATCATCGGTATACGCTGTATTTTTAGCCGTTATGGTGGCCTCATATTATTTATTATCCTTTTCCCAGTCAGTCTCGTTTCATTGCACAGTCCAGGTTAATTAATATTACGCAGCATAATGACAACTTATCCTCCTTTTAATTGTAAATTATTAGGGGGAGTCCATAGGAGCCTACGTCATCCTAATTTAAAGCTGTGTCAAGTGATTTAAACGAAAACAACTTTCCTGGAAGAAAATTCAGAGTATTCCAACATGTAAGATTTCATAAAAATCGGTGACGCTCTTTCGAAGGAGTACGGTAACTAATTCTGTGATACTAATATGACTATTAAAACAGAAATTAGTGATAAAAGAATGAACATTAAGGATTGTATTTATTTTTTAATGCCACATCACAGGAAAAGAAAAATAAAAAATGTTTTCAAAAAAATAAAAAAAAATGTATGGGATGGCTCACCCTTACCCAAAAGAGATATGAAAAATAGATTACGGCCGATTCTGAAACCTAGAGAATATACATAAGTATAATATTGTATAAAAATTGGTGGCAAAAAAACAAACTCTGTGCCACTAAAATGACAATTTAATAATAGGAGATAGTAATGGAAGGATGAAAATTAAGGACTATATTATGTATTCCTTAATGTCACATCACAAAAAATAAAAATAAAAAGTTTTGTACAAAAAATAAAAAAAATATTTATATAAATATAAAAAAAAATATTGAATGATTGGGCTTAATAATATAAGCGTAAAAGCTAAAGAATTATATTTATTTTTAATGTCACATCATAAAAAATAAAAAAAGTTGTCCAAAAAATAAAAAAAAATGTTCAAGGTAAGGGTGGTTTATAGATATACAAAGGTAACAAAGATATACGTTTACAATTGTATTTATTATATCAATTGTCTCTTTATTACTCTACAGATGTATTATATCTTTAACTATTCTCTGTGAAATGCCTTCTTCAAGTCGATCAACCATAGGAATGAGAGTCTATTGTATTCTAATTCTTTTTCTGTAATCTGTAATCTAAACGTATAACTTAATGTAATATTTATATTACATTAATAAATGTAATATTCTTTTATTTAACAATATTTTAATAAAATGGTTCTGAAACTGTTTTTACACCCTGTATATTGGAAATTAAATACAATTGTACAATCTTAATTTATTTATTTGTCGTAGCGGCTTTCGATCTGGAATTTGTAGGTGTAAAATTCAAGTATTAAATTATATTTTCAAAACAAAATAAATAAATAAATAAATATATATATATATATATATATATATATATATATATATATATATATATATATATATATATATATATGGTATAATAATGGTTCATTGTTATATTTATTGAAAATTATATTTTTAAACAATTTTTTCAGATTAAAAAATTTTACTATCACATTTTAATAAACTGATCTTTGTTTAAGCTGCTCGACTGCACAAGAACAAATATATTGCTGACAGTAACAGACATCATGGTGGTAAGTGTATTAAATGAATTATGTAAAATATACTTAAATAAATCAAAAACTAGTCCGAATCCGAATATATACTTTGGTCTATCTATCTATATAAGGATTTTTACAACTGTCGCTGCTTTCCTTCTTTCAGCCAACGTCTCCAGTCCTTTCTGTTCTGCTATTCTCCATCTCGAAGGTCTCGTCTTTCCATGGCCTCGTCTACTTCATCCCTCCATGATCTTCGGGGTCTACCTCTTTTCCTCCTTCCTCCAATTCGAAATCTTTGCTATCCACCTTGTATGATCTGTTCTTCTCACATGTCCATACCAAATTAAACGTTTATCTTCGATGTAGCTGAGTATGTCTTGTTATACTGCCATTCATCGTTTTATCTCCTCATTTCTTATGCGATCTATTTTTGCCACTCTGCAGCTTCTTCTCATGAACTTCATTTCAGTTGCTGTGATTTTGGACCTGTTTCTGTCTATCCCACAGTACCCCGTTCATTTGTTTAATACATGTTTTTGTCTGGGCTAATCTGCTGGTTATCTGTTGCTCGGTGGTTCCATTTTGAGAGTATGAATCATAAATATTTGAATTTTTCAGTGCCGTTAATTTCCCTATTATCGTCCATTTCCAAGTTTCTCACTGGTTCTTGCTCTATTGTTAAATATTCGGTCTTTTCTAGGTTTATTTTCAGTCCATTTTTTGTGTATTCCTTTTCTAATTTTCGGAGCATATAGCACAGATCTTCTTCATCTTGAGCCGTTATCACTTGGTCATTTCCAAAGCTTAATGTGTACAAGAAGTTGTCCCGAATTGGTGTTCCCATCCCATCACATTTCCTTTTCCATGGTTTTAATATTTGTTCGAGGAATACCTTGAACAGTGTCGGAGATGTAGAGCATCCTTGTAATAAGCCTTTTGTGGTCTTAAAATCGTTGGAATATTTATTGCCGGTTTTAACTCTTACCTTGTTATTATTGTAAAGGTTTTTACGGCTTCTATTAACCTCTGAGTCATTCCGATTTCCTTCATCGTGTTCCATAGTTGTTTTCTGGGAACCGTGTCATATGCCTTTTTTAAATCTATAAATGCCATGTGTACTGGTCTATTTTTTGCCATTTTTTTTTTCAATTAATTGTTATATATTGTTGAGTTATATATGTATGAGAGAATGATACCAGAAGAAAAAAGGTTATGTACATTGTTTATTTGCTGTTTTAAAATTTTAATATTTTTTAGTAAATTGTTTTTTATAATAGGTAAAGAAATAATAAATAAGACTTACTTACAATCAATTTAATTTAACTATCAGACGACCGGTTTCGCTTTCTACAATATGCAAAGCATCTTCAGGTCTCGATACAAAGTTAAATAAATGCTGAAATGATAAAAACCCATATTGAGGTGTTGTCTAATAAAGATAAACAAATTAGATGTTGTAAATTACAATAATTATGCCAATATTACATGTCGGTGGTTTTAATTTTAAAATGAGTAAGTTGAATAAAAAGGTATAAAAAGTTTTAAAAGTTTAAACAGACAAGGTAAGACCCACAAATTGTTATATAATAGTCTATTAGATTGTAATAAATTAATAAATGAGCAAATAAATAAACATTACTTACATGCCGGTACTCTATGTTTACTAAACAAACAAACTAAGTAAATTTACTGGTAAATTGGAAAATATCAAAAATAACCTCAAAATACAAGCCCAATGTTGTAAGCGTTCTGCAAGTTGCATTTTTAAAGAGCCTAAGAACTCCGGTGAAGTGTTTGGTTACCCATGTGATTTTTGCAAGAGAGTGATGTGCAGGAGCTGTGCTGGAATTAATTCAACGGAGATGTTTATTGTTAGCTACCAGAATCTTAATGCCTTACTTGCGTAAGGATTGTGTACCTGGGATTATGAACGCCCTAAACCTAAACAATCGTGTCAATGCGCTTGAAACCACTTTAAGTGAAGTGAAAACTGCAAGCACCTAGAATATTATTGAATTAGAGGAGGAAATTGGTAAGATAAGCGTGGAGATGAAAAGTTTAAAAACAAGTTTTGAAACAATCTATGATGATCAGTAAGTAATTCTGGAAATGATAACATTCAAAATTGTGCAGATGTCAAAGGTACCGATGCAGTTTTTGGGGAGATACAGGACTGGATCCGGAGAGCAAAAAATATTATTATATATAATGTACCTGAAAACCATTCCAGTGAATCTAACATTCGTGCTGAACACGATAGAAATAAGGTCTTAGGAATTCTCAATAAAATAGGTGTAACGAACAGCACCTTTAAAGCTTTTCGTCTTGATCGACTAACAGATAAACCAAGACCTCTTAAAGTCGCATTTAATGATTCAACAACAGTTATCTCATATTTAAAACAACGTAGATCTTTAATGGGTTCTAATTTGCGCATTGGAGCTGATCTTACCCTTTTACAGCGTGAGAAAGTAAAGGCCTTATATCAGGAGTTAGAACTCAGAAAAACACAGGGTGAGAATGATTTTGAAGATCAAGTACTATAATGGGGTACCCAAAATCGTTGTCAGTAAATGCAATAATTCAAAAAACGATCCTTGAGCTTATATTTCCAGAATGTTGGCGGTATGTGCACTAAACTTCAGAATTTCAGACATGCTGTGAGTCTCTCTAATTATGATGTTATTATCATTATTGAAACATGGCTTACACCTAGAATCTTAGATGCTGAATTGAAATTGAGTGACTTTAATGTGTATAGACATGACAGGGACCCTCAAACTAGTTCAAAGACTCGTGGTGGTGGTGTTCTTATTGCTGTCCATAAACGCCCTAATTCAATGTTGGTTAGGCCTATAGATTCCTCTGTGGAGCATGTTTTTACACAGGTAATGTGTGGCACAAAAAAGTTAGTCATTGGTGCAGTGTACTTTCCTCTACGGTCATCTGGGTCCGTATATGAGGAGCATTCCACCTGTATGTTAGACTTAGTGGAAAGATTCAGTGATTGTGAATTCTGTATTTGTGGTGACTACAACCTACCTGAAGCAACATGGGATAATCTTAGTAAGGGTGTTACGGTTGAGTGTTCTCATCACTCTCCAGCAAATATTATTTGTATTTGCTACAATTTTCAAAATATGTCACAAGTAAATGTCTTGCCTAACCTTAATAATAAATTTTTAGATCTAGTTTTTTGTACTCAGAGAGATGCAGTTGTGTCGATTTCAACTGATATGCTATTGAATATTTTGCAACATCATTCAGCTTATACTATAGTGTTACATGAAGCCAATTTAAATTTGTTTCTTAAATATGATGTCTTCTATCATGATTTAAAAAAATGTAATTATCAAGTTTTAAATGAATATTTTGCCTCAATTCCTTGGAACAATGTATTAGATGAATCAGATATAAATTGCTGCTTAAAAAATGTTTACCATATTCTATATGATGCCATCGATATGTTTATTCCTATCAAACGGTTTAAATCATTCAACTTTCCAGTATGGTTTTCGCGAGAAATAATTGAGCTTCTCATACAGAAAAAATAGCTCACAAGAATTTTAAAGCATATGAGGAATTTTCGGTGTTAAGGGAAAGATGTAAAGCATTACAAGTAGTATGTTATAAGAACTATTTAGAAAATATTCAAGCAAATCTTTCAAGTAATCCCCACTCTTTTTGGAGGTATGTTAGTACTACACGTGGGTCTAGTGCTTATCCTAATGTAATGTCTAATAAAGATGGGGATGTAATAGCTCAGAATGGTGATGAAATAGTCAATCTATTTGCCAGCTATTTTTCAGATACATATAATGATAGTGAGTGTAATGTACCTAATTTTAAATTGGACTATAATGTGGATTTACAGAGTCTGAAGTTTAGTCTGACTGATGTTTTCGAGGGGATTAGCAGTTTAAAAACTACATATTCTTCAGGGCCTGATGGTATACCTGCAGCACTTATTAAGAACTGTGTTTTTCCCTTTGTAAACCTTTACAACAAATTTTCAACTTATCATTGTCATCATCTGTGTTTCCACAATATTGGAAAAATAGTATTCTTACACCTATCTATAAATCTGGCAATCGCGAGTGTGTTAACAATTATAGAGGTATAACTATTCAATCAGCAATCCCGAAACTTCTTGTTAAATTGGTATCGATAAATCTCACCTGGGCTTGCAGAAACATAATTATTGATGAACAACATGGTTTTTCTAACGGGAAATCAACTGTAACAAACCTTGTCAATTACCAACAATACTCGTTGGGTGCATTTGAGAATAAAATTCAGGTTGACAGCGTTTACACTGATTTCTCAAAGGCCTTTGACCAGGTTAATCATAATCTTTTGGTCCACAATCTTCATGCATCTGGCTTTGGTGACCCCATTGTTAATTGGATTAAAAGTTTTCTGATGATACGTACACAGCAAGTTCGTATTAACAATTATATTTCAAAAAAATTTCATTGTTATTCTGGTGTACCACAAGGGTCTCATTGTAGTCCCTTGTTTTTTAACTTGTTCATTAACGATATTGGTAAGGTCATCAAAAACTCACACTTGCTGCTATTTGCTGACGATCTTAAGATATTTCGTTGTATACCTACATAATAAATTGTATAGAGATCTCTTGCAAGATAGTGTAAACAACATATGTTTATGGTCAAAACAAAATGGTTTAAGCTTAAATCCAACTAAATATTTCATTTGGTTTATTTCATTTGGTCATATAAATAATCTAATAGCTAATAGATATATTCTTAATAATGTATTCTTGGATTCAATTACTGAGATTAGAGATTTGGGTGGATTATTGGATTGTGCATTGACATTTAGAAGCCATTTTCTTAAAATTAAGGAAACAGGATTTCATAATCTTGGTTTTATTTATCGTAACAGTCATGATCTCTCCCCTATTGTATTTAAATTATTGTATTGCTCTCTGGTACGCTCAGGTCTTGAATACTGCTCTGTTGTCTGGTCCCCGTTTCATCAACTATACATTGATGGATAGGAGAGCGTTCAGATGAAGTTTCTAAGATCTTTAGATTTTAAAGCACATATTAATATAAAAAATACTGAAAATTATTTCATAAATTATTCTATAATAATGTCTCATTTTAACATTGTTAAATTGAAGAACCGCAGGTTGAGAGCTGATATGTTATTTTTGTTTAAAATTCTAAACAACGTTATTAATTGTCCCTCGTTAGTAGCCAATTAGGTATTAGTGTTACACTTAAACACAATGCATACAACTCGACACACTGCACCCTTTTATATTCCTGTTCATAGGACTGATTATGCTCGTCATTTTCCCTTGCCGAGAATGCTCAGCTCTTGCAATGACCTCCTATTGGATCCTTTCTGATGCTTTTAAAAGGCAACTTAAAAATCTGACTATTAATCTAGATATGTGATACTTACTATGTGATACTGATACTTTTTTTTAAATTTTTGTGCTATGATATATTGTTTTAATGTACAAATTTTAACTGTTTACTTGTTTCTTTATTATTGTTTTGATGTTTATTGTACACGATCTTTACTTTTTACTATTGTAGTTTATTGTAAATGATTCTACCGTTGAAATAAATAAATAAATAAATAAATATCTGGTCTATGCAAGATCTTCCTGCCGTGAACCCCACCTGATCGTCTCCGATTTTATTTGAGATAGATTTTTCCAGTTTTTCTTTCAGTAGTTTTCCATATAACCTGCCCATAGATGCTATCACACTGATGCCTCTGTAGTTCCCGCATTTCTTCTTATCTCCCTTTTTATGTATCGAGGTTATATATGCTTTGGACCATTCATCTGGTATTTCGTTCAGGTTTATAGCGTTACTGAACATTTCGTGTATAATTCTGTGTAGTTTGTCCGTTCCGTACTTAATTAGTTCATTAACGATTCCTCCTGGTCCCCCTTATTTTTTGTTCTTTAAAGTCTATATGGCATTCTTTACTTCGATTAATGTTATCTCAATCTATTCTTCATTCTGATTTTGTTGTTGTTCCTGTTCTGTGTCTGTCTCTATGAAATTAGATAGTAGCTTCCCACTCTTTTTCTGATATGTATTGTATTTGGACCTTTTCGTTGTTATTTTTTCTTAAAGATTTCAGTATTTTCCAGAATTCCGAATTCCTTGTTTCTCCTATGTATTGTTTAATTTGTGCACATGTTTCTTCCCATTCTTTATTCTTTTCTTTTGCCCTTCTTCCTTTTACTTTTCTGTTTTTCTCTTTGTACTTCTGCGTGTCTTCTGGGGATTGGGTGCTTATACTTTTCATATATAGAATTTTCTTCTCCTAAATACATTTTTTGGTTTCTTTATTTATTTTTACTTTGTGTAGGGTATTTCTGTTCTCATGTTTCCCCAAAGCTTCTAGTGCCGCCTTTTTTATGCTATATTTGACGTGCTCGTACGTTTCTTTATCATATGCTTTGATATACATATACAATAAATGCCTTACTTTTTTTATTTGGGAGGATATCTCTTTAACTCTCATGAGATAAGTGATTATCTCCATATTATTTGTGTACTTAAAGTTATTATTAATGTTCTCTGAAATGATGTTAAATCGAAGTTTGACTATATTGCACTATGGATGTCAGCTATTTCTTTGTTACAGCAAAATCCACCAAATCTGGGTATTTTTTGGGGTCGACCTTTAGGCGTGATTAATTTGTAACCCCATATTGTGTGTTTGGCATTTCAGTCTCCTGCTACTATGAGGTTGGATACAAGAGCTTGTATGAAATCATGATACTTTTCACTTGAAATGGGATGTCTAGGTGGGCTGTAGACTGATGTTACACTGAGAAAGGTGTTTGTTTTGATTTTAATGATTGCTGCTTGGATTTTTTCCATAATATAAGGTTGGATTGCATTAATGTTTAATTTTTGATTTAATAAACACAGTATGTGCTTCTCTATCTGGATGGTTTGCATAATATACAATATGGTAAAATACCTATCTTAATAACCGTTCTTTGTATAGCATGGCTTTCAGACATGAATAGAATGTCTATATTACTCATTTTTATAAACAGTGATATCTATGAAATGTATTGTGTTATTTTGTTAATGACTGTAGTTCATGTATAACATGATTACATGTGTAACTCACTAATACGTCTATAGTCACCTATATTGTCTATAGTCTATAGTCACCTATATTGTGTCTCTAGTATATATTTTACTATAGTCATTCACATAAATCATTGGAGGGTGATTTTTATTCGTATCATTTACAGAGTTTTCCTGTGAAAATGACTGAAATATATTTGGGAGTGTAATTGGAGCTTCTTTTTCTTTCGAATTTTTACGTTTCATCCTTTCTATTTGATCTTATTGTTTGCCATAGATGTTTATTATTTTGAGAGACGTCCTTCATGTTCTTCATCTGACATCGAATCCTATTTATTCTATGTTTCTGGTTTGTTTATTAAGTTAGCTTAAGAGTTTGATGTACGATGCGGAAAATTGGTTTTTTGAGCAACTATTGGTTGTACCTGATATTGTTGTGATAATTATAAAAAGATATCATTTGGTTTACTGTTGGTTAATTTGAACAGAATGGTGGAGCTTAAGTATTTATTTGACTTAATTAATAATACGGGTGTATTAGGTTTTGTGTAGGCTTGTTCTGCATTACAGTTGGAAACTGCACTGTAGCGTTCTGAACATTGCTTAATCCTTGTCCGATCCCTGTTGGAAACATTTTCACTTCACTTAGAACTCAGTTTTATCTAACGTTGACTGGACTAACAAATTTATTTATTTACCAATAATCAATCTATCCACTAGGTGGACTAGCTGGAGCAAATGGCAAATGGCTCCAGCTAGTCCACCTTAGTCTAAGTGAGATGACATCCTCTGTCCAGGATATATAAACATGGACGGTATGTATGCACCTAAAGCACTCAAAGTGCAGACAATCGTAAGGTTTCTGCCTCTTTCCCACCTTTCCAGGTTTTTGGATCGTCGATATACCGGTTTCGCTCATATTAAATATTCTAGTAGACTTAAATTCTTAAATATTTCTTGTAAACTGCTTCCAAATTGAAAAAATAAATCAACTTTAGATTTGTTAAAGATTATTATAACTCTGTTCAGACTATTGCTAAGAGTTGTGTTAGGCTTAAGACAGCATTATTAAAATTATTTTTTATAAATAACATAATTAAATTATATTTAATTATGTTGGGTACCTTTATTAAATTTATGTTTTATGTCTAACTTTTCAGCAAGATCATACGCAAGTCTCCGTAAGTCAGTCAAAGTAATGTCATATAAATGGTTTGATATCATCAGCTATAATTTAGCTTCTTGTTCTGCTGAAAAGTAGGAATTTCCTTCCCAGTGCTGGTTTTTCGGTAGAATTTTTAACGGCAATACTTTTTACGAATATACACCTTTAACCAATTAAAATGCCCTTTAGCATCTCCCCGTTCCATTTGCTCCTTTCTGTTAGTAGTTTTCTCTTGATTTCACTATCTAAAACACATCAAAAGCTAACACATCTAAAACTTTGGTATCAAATAACTGTATATTTAATTTTAAAATAAATGCGGTAATTTGGTAAATAAACGCCCCAATTCCACAGACTTAACTGAATGTTAAAATGTAATATAAACTAAACTAAAATTATCTGTAAAATTTGCACTTTCTATTCGTCTAAGTGTTGTTTTATTAATATAATGTTTTATAGAGTTGCCTTGATTTGTAGACAAGTTAATAATTAGACCAAAACTAATACAACACATAACAATTCAGCATAAAATAATTAGTTTGGTTCGATGACAGAAACTAACTGTAAATAGTATATTACATATCGAGAGTTGTAAGAAGCTTATTACATGCGAGTAAAAAAGTTGCGCGCGAGCCGCGTAGCGGCGAGCGCAGTAATTTTACAAGCATGTAATAAGCTTACAACTCAAGTTATGTACCATACTTTTTCTACAATTATTTTCGTTTATAAAAATAAAAGTTAAATTACCACTATATTTACACTGACAGATTAATAATTTTTAATCTGTCAAAATAACGTCTGTTAATTCGTTTCCATGGTAACTCGACCAACTGACTAACCAGGCTTATGTTATATGCATCGAGCAAAAAGATAAAAGAGGGAATCTAATCGTTATGAAAAGGAGACCAAAAAAGTGGCCTCTGATGGCGGGCATATCCGGAAATGCAAAGGCGCTAAATTTAAATTTTCCAACACTTGTTAACAATAGCTGTAAAATATTTTTCAGACAAGAAAGTTTTAATTAAATATTAACGATAATAGTCTAAAAAGTGACACAATTGGTAAAAAACTTCAATATAAATAAAATTTCATGTGACAGTTGGGACAAACAATAACATAACCAAACTAAATTTGACTTCTTAAACAAGGAAAGAGATAGTCTATCCTTGTTTAAAGTGGCCTCTCAAGATAGCACTTCCTGTCTAACAATATTTTTGTCCCCACTACCTTTACATTCCCTCTTTTATCTTTTTGCTCGATGGTTATATGACACATTTTTATAAAACTGAAGCGTAATTATTTTTTTCTACTCTCTTACTAGTAAATTGTATATTACCTACTATTCGGATGCTAAGTAAATGCATCATAACAGATACTGACACGTAATGACTAGCACGTAATAAAAAAAATTACGCTTCAGTTTTATAAAAATGTGTAATATCACATAAGCCTCGTAAGTCAGTTGGTCGAGTTCCCATGGAAACGAATTAACAGACGTTATTTTGACAGATTAAAAATTATTAATCTGTCAGTGCAAATATAGTGGTAATTTAATTTTTCTTTTTATAAACGAAAAAAATCCGATTTTTCCAAATGTTACGTCATTTTTAAAAACTATAGTAATTTTAAATAAAACATATATTTTTTGACTTCATCAACACAATAAATTAATTATCTTTCATATGTTTTTAATATAATGTTTTTTTAAATGTTTGTTTTCAATAAATATGTTTATTTAATTAAACAATAAACGTACACTAACCTGGTATCGTCATTTTAAGGCGTTCTCGAGACATATGTAAATTTAAATGTTACAATGCATTCTGTACTGCCACCACGAAAACACCGTGAAGAATTCCGAAGTTATATAATAAAGTAGGAGTTGTGAAAGAGTAAACAATGTTGTTTCACCCAATTAGGACTATGTATCTAGCGCCATCTAGGATCACCGGCAAAGACGATAAAAAATTCTTATTTGTCGTCCTCAAACCCTATAGTGTAGTAATTTTTAATTTAATTTATGTCGGTTCATAAATACAAATTATTACAAATTGTTCATAATAATCTCATTTTCTATTAAAAGAACAAAGTTGATGGCAGCTAGTCGTGGATATGAATCACAGCTTTATAAAATTTGAAATCTGATGAATTCTAAGAGATAAATCTGGTGTGTTGTTTATGTGAAATATCCAGATATATCTGCGTTATTTTATTAAAATGTAATAAAATTAGTATCAATCGAAAGCGTTGGTACGTATCGAAGATATAATGCACACTAGATATTGTGGACATACATTTTATGGGCATACATTTTGAAAATCTTTAATATATCCGTTAAAATCAAAAATGTTTAAATAGGATAAACAAAATATCCGTTTAACCATTTATAACGAAGATTTATTTTCAAACATAAAGTAGAGTGTATTCTTTTCAATTTTGAAATATTTATTTATTTTTAGGTCACCACGGGCATTACAAATCATTACGTCACGGCAACCATAATCACAAAGCTGAAGTTAAACATCATGAAAGCCATCACCAGAAGCACGCTGAAGAAAAACACCATGAGAGGCATCACCAGAAACACGCTGAGGGTAAGCACCATGAAAGCCATCACCAAAAACAGGCTGAAGTAAAACACCACGACAGCCATCATAAACATGCTGAGGTTAAGCATCATGAAGGCCATAAAATCCATCACCAAGAAAAAAGTCATCACCAAAAACACGCTCATGAAAAACATCATGAAACACATGGCTTTAAAGAGAAGTCTCACCATCAACAACACCACTTGAAGGAAAAAGAACACCACGCACATCAAGAGAGACAACATACATAAACATTAGTCAAAGTGATATATTTATATACGCAATAACATATATTTTAATTATTAATATAAAATAAACGATGCATATTATTTAGTAGATATGGAAGACTTGTATATATATATATATATATATATATATATATATATATATATATATATATATATATATATATATATATATAATTTAATAAATTGTTTGAATACTTACATTCGTTTAACATGTTTTATTTAAAAAGATAAAAAAGATGTTATTGTTATAGTATTCAGGAAATACTGAAAAGGATTTCGAACATAAATTGGGAGAAAGAGATAAACTCGTTAAAAAGATTTACCATTACAAAGTTACCAAAGATCACTGTGGATAATGAAATCAATGAATATTTAAATGAATTTTATGTTGATGCCAGTGAATGCTAAATGCTTTAACTGATTATTAGAAAGATATCAGGATAACTAAATATTGTGTGGAACATAATATTTTTTATTTTTCGCAGAACTGAGAGGCATTCTGAAAGAATTAAAATGTCTGTTGCCGGGCTTTTTAATAAAATATGAAGCCTACACTTTTGTTCATTTTGTATAAAAGTTAATTTTTAAAGTTCAAAGACCAATTTTAAAATGTTCTAATATAAATTTTAAGTCAAACTGTTTTTCAATGGGTATATAATTTATCGATGAAAATAATGAAAATATTCTTAGACGATGTTTTTATTTTTAGTTTATTAGGTGTTTTTTCAATTTTTTTTATTTTTGATGATTTGATCGAAAAAAAAGTGACAACAACGGTTGATGTCAATAAAGCAATATCCAAAAGAATGCAAGTCGAAAGTAAAATTATGTAACTACCACTACTAACATAGCGATAATTGTCTTTTTTATAGTATTTTTTCTTAGCACATTTTTTTGCAACCTGTTTCTTATTTAGAAAACTAATTCTTGTCCCTGGTTTCCTTGTGTTGTAAGCGAGGCTATCGAAAAAATGTTTGGCAGCATTACCACAAAACTGCTTAAGGTGTTATAAGTCCTTCCATTTTTCCAAACTAATTGGCAACAAGTCTGAAAGACAAAATATTGAAGAAAAGTGGGTATAAATAAGAATTTATTACCTGTATAACTTTAGTTGGGTAAAAAAATTCTTGTGTTCCTTACATATTATCAGTTGGTAAAATAGTGTTGGCACTAACCACATGTTTCAACAGGCCCATTGTAGCTTGTTCTAGATGAAATATATATTGAGGATGAATGACTTTACAAACTATTTCTTGAATACGTCTGATAGCAATTAATGGGCATTTTGTTTTAAAACTGGATGAAAGAGACTGAGTCCATTGGCAAATTGGGGGCTGATCTATTTCCATTACTTTAAATGGTCTAGGTTGTGTGCGTGCTCCTTTAAATTCGTCGAACCAATCTTCACAAACAGTTTCAGCTTTGATCCACTGGTTAATGAGTCAGTCCTATATTGCTGTCACACTCCAAGTATGAATGACCTCTTATTGGAAAAATCATTCTAATTTTATTAAGTCGTCTAGTGGAAATAACTACGTAATGAATCAGTTTAAAGAAGTTATAGTTTTTATTCTGACCCCCACAAGAGTCGCAGAATATACCTAAGTAAATCCATTAAACTAGAGTCTAACTGCAAAAATATAAAATTATACAAAAACGAAATAACTTCGTTACTGATACTTTAGCTACCACTAACTCTGATACTTTAGCTGCGATATTTTCGGGGTAACAATGAAAGTAGGAAGCGCCAGTACACAGCACATGCATATTAAAAGAATATAAAATAAGTTGTCTTCTATAATACACGTCGTTCACGGACGTTCATACTTCGTTTTCTTGCTTCTTTTTTACGGTCATAAAACATTTCAGCTTTCGCAAATGCAATTCATGTTCTATTTCTTTTTTTTTCTCAGTTCTTGAAGAATTTTCGTATCATTTGGCGTCGTTGGATCATTTTCATTTTTCAATAGTGCTGTTTTCTCAGCAGTATATTCATCGCAACTACTGTAGGTATCGCTGCGTGGATATCCAAATAATTTTAAAATTGTTATTAAACATTTTTGCGATAAAACTCATATATCTGGAAGAGATAAAGCCTTATGCATATTGTACATTTTTTTTATTGTTAGATATTCTGGTAACTATACCACTGTAGATTTTTTCTACTCTAGTGGCTCTGTATGCCCCTAAAGGAACTAATATGATCTTTTACAGCCGCAAATGTGATCGAAGGCTTTGCACAATGTACGTGTTTATATTTATCCCTCATATCTGCAAGTGCCTTACCAGTTTTCTTTACTCCTGAATCATTTGTAGACGACGTCCAGTAATGCCATGTAATAAAACAAAAGCTCTCGTGTATCAACCGGACGATGAACTCTTACTTTATAAAAATATGCTTTATCGCGAAACTTGGCATCATTTTAATTTTTTTATGGTATGCGGTTCTTTATTAAAGTTATGGATACAAGACCAGTTAAGTAACTGTTCTGCTCAGCTCTGCTCGATCCTCCGATAGTGGCTGTAAGACGTTGACGTGGGTTCGAGGGCTTAAGCTGACTGTTCAGGTAGGGCTGTAGTCTTGCGCAAGAAATGGAACAAGTATGTGTGTGTGAATGAATGGGATCTCCCTAATAACGAGCTCTCCGTTGAATGAAGGTATTCCCTATAAACGAGCTAGGCCTGGCGAACGGGACGTATGAATGGATGTGAAAGGACCTCGCTAGAGCAGTTCATGCCACCGCTTAGATCTCTGAAATACCTGGGAATTTCTTCCAGATAGTCGAGAGACTAAGTATAGATGAACTGCTTCAGCGACTAAGAAGCAGCCTACCCAAGTTAACAATACCAGGAATCACAGCGTGGAGGATGGCGCTCACCTTCTGCAATGGAATCTTAAGACTGGATAAAGGTCCAGATTGATGTTTCGTTGCGGGAGGAGACAGCCATCTACAGAAACCTGACTGGTATAAACCGTGTCTATTACGTCATAAGACAAACATAGGTGTGGGGTCTTGCCTTAACCGGACGGCCAAGTGGAAGGGAACCACGTTAAAAAATACTCCCAATTTCAAGGTGGAACAGCATAAGCCGAAGAATGAATCTAACTACTATTGTGCGAAATCTGGGGCACCTGGCGAACATCAGTTTTACTAGCCTTACTGTGGCATTTATTTCCCTGTACTGCAGGTGACATTTATTTCCCTAGCTTCTCGTGGGAATCTGTATGGAACCCTATATTAAAGAAAAAGAAGGGATATCTGACTCCCAAAGATCGGACACTGAAATGGAGGTTAGCGACCCTCATGTACAGGACGAAAATAAGCCTGAAAAAACTTACTAGTGGCGACGAGCTTAGACCCTTAAGTCCCGTACACGGGAAAGAAAGGATAAAACTATCTGGTGCCGCAAGAAAAAGGTATAAATACCTTATTAAGAAAGGGTTGACTCCGGAAGAAGCCCGACAAAGAGCAGTTGAAGGAGAAATCTCTGAAAAAAAGGCCCCAAAAGGGTCTGCTCTGAAGAGAACACTCCCGAAGGTCGACAGGCAAAAAAATTAAGGAGTGATGCAGATAAAGGCGACACTGTGCCTAAATCTGCAAAGCCCTCCTTTAGTCAAATGGGTGAAGGTGTTAAAGTGGAAATCCTACCCTCGGAATTCCCACGTTATCTCCTTACAAGGGAACAATTAGAGGCCGTTAAGGAGAAGATCTTAGACAAGATTATTAAGGTCCAGGAAGAAAATGTCGAAAAGCCTAACTTTCTGAGCGCTCAAAACAGACCTGGCTGGTTAGCTGTGATGTGCGTCGACAAAACCACCTTGCAGTGGCTAAAGACATACATTGGAGAGATACAGCCATGGGAGGGTGCCACATTGAGACTTGTACAGAGAACAGAAATTCCTCATACTGAAATCTTTACGGCGTACCTTCCCGGAAGTAAGGATTATTTCACGGAAAAAATTCTAGGTCTAATAGAAGCTTAAAACTCTAGCCTCCATACCTCCGCATTGAGAATACTGAATAGGTCTACGAGTGGAGCCGTGGAAATTCTAACCCTTTCAGTGGACAACCAATCCGCCGAATAGCTAAAATCAACGGTTCATACGATCAATTACAGATAGGTCGTACGGTCCTAAGAGACAAGAGTGGCAGAAATCAACCCACAACAAGCGGATCTCAAAAACCCGTTACGGTGTTTAAGGCCCCGGATGAGCAAAAAAGGGCTCAAGATGAATCCAGGAGGACAGGCAAGCAAAAGCTTGACTTTAAGGAATCAGCTAGCGGGTCTCAAAAACCTACCACGTTGTCTAGGGCCCCGGATGAGCAAAAAAGTGCTCAAGATAAATCCAGGAGCACAGGCAAGCAAAAGACTGACTCCAATGAATCAACTAGTGGCCAAAAAAAATCTGGGAGACCAGACAATAAAGGCAAGGGGACATTAAAATATCCCCAATACAACCTATAAAAATGATTCACAGGCTAAAATGTTTGCATATAAACCTTCAACATTCAAAAACAGCTACCAGTGTGCTTAGAAAAAGGTTTATTTACGATAGCCTAGCCATTGGCCTCCTACAGGAGCCTTGGATTAATGGAGGACGAATACAAGGACTCAACATAAAATCAGGTAGGTTACTCTATAATATCAATACTGACAATCCAAGAGCAGCATTACTGCTCTCACATAATATTAAATATACTTCTGTTCCAGAATTTACCACGGCAGATTTGGTAACCGCAATAGTGGAAATGCCAACAGAAGTGGGCAAGAGGCAAATTGTTATTGCTTCAGCCTATTTTCCGGGTGACTCTAAAAAACCATCCACCTCCATAGGAAGTTCAAAGACTTATCGGAAGATTCAAGAGCAAGAACAGACAATTAATTATTGGCTAGTACGCAAATGCGCACCACACAGTATGGGGAAGCACAGGAATCAATAACAGGGGTGAGCACCTCCTGGACTATATATCTGCTAATAACTTAGATATTGCAAACAGAGGTGACAAACCCACATTTATAAATGCAATTAGGAAAGTGGTATTTGATATAACCATAACTAGTTCATTTATAGCAAATAAAATATACAATTGGCATGTCTCGAATGAAGCCTCAATGTCGGACCATCAACACATAAAGTTCGACTTGGGTGCATCTGAGGAGGGCCTTGAGGAATATCGAGTCCCTAAACAGACCGATTGGGACACTTATAAAGAGTGTCTCGAAAGCAAAATGGAGGAACTCATAGCAACTTCAAAATGCCATAATAAAGGCCTATGAATCAAGTTGTTCTCTAAGAAACAAGAAAACCACTAGAGATGTTCCCTGGTGGAATAAAGAGTTTACTAAACTTAGAAAAAAGGTCAGAAAACTCTTCAATAGGGCAAAATGCCCTTACTGAGTACAACAAAGAACTAAGAAAATCAAAGAGAAACTCGTGGAGAAAAATGTGCGAAGGGATAAGAGAATTAGCCCCTGCAAAACGACTCCAAAAGGTTCTCTCAAAAGATCACACAAATGAAATCGGACTGATCAAAAAGTCGAATGGTGATTATAATAAGAGTAACGAAAACTATTAGAGAGCTGTTGAAGACCCATTTTCCTAACTCTCAACAAATACAAGAAGATGAACCGCAAAGTATGCAGCTGTCAGAGGCTTCAAGGGCCCTCAACAGATCTAGCAGGCAACTAGCGGAAAAAATCTTTACACAAAATAAAATCAAATGGGCCGTTAAAAGCTTTAAACCTTTTAAATCCCCTAGTAAGGACGGAATATTTCCTGCTTTACTCCAAAAAGGCTTCATGCAAATACAGCCGCAACTACAGTGGCTTTTCATAGCAAGCCTTGTGTTAGGTCACATTCCAAAAACTTGGAGGGACGCAAAGGTGGTATTTATACGGCGGGAAAACGTCCTACGGACGAAGCGAAGTCTTATCGTCCTCTATGCCTGACTTAGACCCGAGGGAGCTTTCGATAATACCTCATTGGAATCCATAAATAGAGCACTAGTAAAGAGAAGCATTGAAGTCTCACTAATACAATGGATTCAGTCAATGCTAAAAACGAGAATCGTCACTGCTAGTATTGGAGGAGAATCTGTGCCCTCAAGGGGAGTATTATCGCCTCTGCTGTGGTCTTTGGTTGTGGATGACCTTCTCACTAAGTTGCATGATTCTGGTTTTATAACCCAAGGTTACGCAGATGACCTAGTTGTTACAATTAGGGGCAAGCATGAGCAGACTATATCTAGTCTCATGCAAACTGCTCTTAACTAAATTAAAAGTTGGTGTTTGAAAGAGGGCTTAAATGTCAACCCCAGTAAAACGACTT
Organism: Diabrotica balteata; assembly: GCA_918026665.1. Lineage (NCBI taxonomy): Eukaryota > Metazoa > Arthropoda > Insecta > Coleoptera > Chrysomelidae > Diabrotica > Diabrotica balteata. Next base: position 88,837,601 of record OU898277.1, read on the forward strand.
TGGTACCTTTCACAACGAGACGTAAATACAATTTACAGGCTTCAACTGTGAATGGTGTCACATTAGACTATTCCAAGGAAGTTAAATATCTAAGGGTAACCCTAGATCAAAAACTCACCTGGAATAGTCATATTCATATAATAAAATTTTATTCAGAGCTTTGGTGGCAAGTTGGACCTGCCGCAAGACGTTTGGAAAGACTTGGGGCCTACAACCGAAAATCACTCTCTGGTCATATAAAACAATAATTAGGCCTATGGTCACATACGCATCATTCGTATGGTGGCCAAAAACACAACAAACAACAGCTAACGCCAAGCTGCAAAAAGTGGTACAACATGTCCCACTGCAGCTCTAGAGGCGATGCTGAACCTTCCTCCCCTGCAGTTCTGCATAAGAAGAGAGGCAGTAACTACCGCCTTAAAACTGCGACAGACACAAATAATGAAACTTGGAGATCTAGTTGGCCACCTGAAAATCTTAGAAGAAATTCCATGAATTCTAAGGACATGCCGACAGATGCTACGAAACTCAAATTCGACTGTGAAACACCCGTTGAAGTGGTCATAAAAAACCACCAAAAGTGTGAAGAAATTGAACCAAAAGTGGAAGAAGGTTCACTCGTATGGTATACGGATGGATCTAAGATAGATGAAAGGCCAGAAGTGGGAGTTACTGGGTCCAATTTCAGGCTATTTAAATCTCTTGGAAACGCCCCAACTATCTTCAAGGCAGAAATACATGCTATAGACATAAGTGCCCAAGAATGTTTCAACCGAGACACCCGTAGGGTAAAAGTATTTATTTTATCAGACAGTCAAGCCGCCTTAAAGACTCTAAAGTCATTTACATGTGAGAAAAAGTTGGTTTGGAACTGTAAACAATCTCTCAAAAAGCTGGCGGAACGCAACAATGTAATTGTGATGTGGGTGCCAGGTCACAAGGGAATTGCAGGAAATGAGGAAGCTGACAGCCTCGCAAAAGAAGGAGCTAATACCCCATTCCAGGGTCCGAAACACTTCTGTGGACTATCGAAAAGCCACATCAGAGAGGAACTCCGTACCTGGGAACTCAATCAACTAAGATCATATTGATCTAACACACCAGAACAAAGGCAAGCCAAAAGGCTCATAAAAGTGTCGCCTACTACAACAAACCGCTTTCTCGAAATTAGTAAGAAAGATATCAAAATGGTCATTGGCCTTCTCACTGGTCACTGCCCTCTGAGATATCATCTCAAGAAGATGGGCAAATCAAATAGTAAGAACTGTCGTTTCTGTCACAATGAAAAAGAAACGACAGAACATATACTATGCAACTGCGTAGCACTGTTCTGCAAACGACTAAAATTCCTAGGAGAGGTCAGTCTGGCGTCTTCTGACATAGGAAACAAGTCACCTAGGAAGCTAATCGACTTCATCAGAAGTATTGGCATTCTAGAGTTTAACTATCTTAAGGTATGCACAAAAGATCTCTACAGGTCGAAGTGCGGCGAGGCCGCATGGCCTTAACGACCTCACATAATCTATCTATCTATCTATATCTGCTCGACATTAAATTTCTTAATAATGGTAGTTCTTTCCAAAAGTCCAATCTTTTGAAACCATTTGTACCGGAAGCACTTACAGTCTGTCGCTATTTCGTGTAAACTTAACCTCAATTGCTTCATAACATCATGATACTATGACTAAGAAAGTAAAATATTGCGCAGATTACGGTGCAGTAACCCCGGAGGTCAGCAAACCCAATCAACAGTTTTGTCAGCATTTAATTTTTATATAAAAGAAATTGTATTGTAATTAAATTCAGTTCTTTTCAATCAATAAAGCTGTGCAGTATAGTTGTAAAATTTAATAAAGGGTCTTTTTAAAAAATACCTTCGCGAACTTAAACCTTTAAGTGGCACAGTGCAGTAAGATAGTGGGAGAGTCTACAGAAGATCCTCGTCGTTCTTAAACGTTTACCCGCTACGAACCAACCAACTTCCAGGGAAAACTACGACCGTTCAACCCCAGAAGTCAAAGACAATCCAGTGTTGAACTGTAGAAATCAATTTAAATGACGAAAGACGATAAAAAGAAAGCGAAAGAACAAAAGAAACCAGTTCCTTCGAAAAGAAATGTACCCAAGCATCATCATTTATCTGTAAGCAAATTTAATCTTTTTTATAATCATAATTTAGTTGCTTCACAAGCTTCATCTCTTAGAATTAGTAATTCTCTTTCAACTATTGGTGAATCGATTATCGAACCTCGTGCTGCTTCTATTTCGCAAAATAACTCAGCTTCTCAATTTAGTTTAAAAACCAACGTTAGTTCGTTAAATAATATTTTAAATAGCTTAGATATACCATCTATAATTATTACTCCCGCTAGTCAATTAAATACTATGGCTGTGGCATCCGCTCCCGCTTCAGTTTTCGACGTCAATAAAGATCTTTTCATCGTGCCTGATTACGATGGTAACCCTAATGAACTTCACAACTTCATTGAAGTTACTACAATGCTTCTTAATCATTTCTGGGATCACAATAATCCCGATAACTTCCAAAATCACATGAAAACTCGAGGTGTAATGAATAAAACTAAAGGAAGAGCTTGAGAAATCATTTCCGCATATGGGTGTAAAGATTGGCCCACAATAAGGACCATACCAATTCAAAACTTTGCCGATCAACGTCATGAAAATTCACTTCCAAGAGACATGGTAAACTTAAGACAAGGACCCAACAAAACTCCTCAACAATTTCACGAGAAAGTACTGTCACTTTTAAACACAATTTCTAATCACATCGAACTACATACCGACAATGCAGATGTAAAGAGGAGTAAAAAGGAATTCTTTCAACATACGATCAATGAGGCCAACAAATCTTGCTTTCGCTCTTCAATTCATCCAAGAAGAAAACAATATTAGATATTTGCCGAAAACAACCAACTTTTCATTGCCAAATAAGAATTCTACCCACATGCAATCCCAGAGACAGCCGCAGTTCATAACACAATCACAATGGCAACAACCCATGCCCAGGCCACAGTTACATCAACCATTTTTCGTAAGTAATCCAGCACCGTCCCGACCAACACTTACCCCAAGATGGCCAATACAACCCGCTCGATTCCAACCACCAAGGCAACAATTCATGGCAAACACACAACCTCCAAGACCTAACCCATGGGCAAGCAGACCACCAAAACAGTACAAACCAACACCCATGTCTATAAGTACACGCCAAACGAGACATAACAGAGCTTCAAGCTTCAGAAACTTTAGGCCGCAGAAACAGCAACCACACACCCCAAAGTTCACCGTAGAGGAGCTGTTCAATATTGAACAACAAGACGAAAACGATACCGATGCCTACTATGGAGAACAGACATACTACTATCCAAATCAGGACGCATATTCAGATGACTACCACGTAGAAGATTACCAAAATGACCAAGATTTTAATGTCATATCTAAATAAATATATTTATTTAACATAATGAAATATTTGTTTGAATTAAAATTGCAACGCTAGTATATCTATCATATTTATCCTGACCAATTACATTAAAATCTTTCAACGTATAATTAAGATTTGGTTTGAACTAATTTCCACTTACAAATTTTGTTTAAAATCCTTTATAAAAGGTATATAAAAATGCCTCAAACGGGCTATCACAAACACATTGCAAAACGTTTTCGGATTAAACAATCCATCATCAGTGCAAACGGTTGTACATGCTAGTAGCCACCAAAATATATGGGTAAAAACCCTTTAAATGTTTTAAATTTGAAGTTGTTTTACATTATTAGTATTTATAATTTGTGATGGTTAAGTTACCGTTGGATAGGTAACATGGCGGCGTATGACTCTACATGAGTAAAATGGTCCTGAGACGAAGTGTCTACGAGCACCTGTTGATAACAACTCAAGTTACATTCGCCGTAATTGCAAGAAAATGATACAACAGTCGGAAAACTAGAACGGGTCGACACCAAGGGGCAACTGCCGACCTCGAGAAACACAGCCCTCATAGTAACTGTGAACATTACGTCCTCCGGTGGAATTCATAACTTGTACATCGAGGGTCGTATCAATAATAAATGTAGATCGTTTTTGGTAGATACAGGTGCAACAACAACTATAGCACGGCCAGAAGTAGTACGAGACCATCTTAAATTATCGCCTGCAACAGTAAAGCTTAGAACAGCAACTGGTGAGATAATTAATACATATGGCGAGGCTAATATGTCAGTATCCATTGGCCAGACCACAGTGAAACATCGAGTATTAATTGCAGAGATCTCCGACGAGTTCATATTGGGGATGGATTTACTACGGAAATTTGGGGCTGTATTGAATGTCAAAGATGGAGTTCTCGAGATCAGTGGTGAAGAGTTGCCGTTTCATGAAGACAAAGAAGATGTTATTAGCTTAATAACTACTTGTGACGTAACAATACCCGCTAATAGTGAGAAAATTTTGATGGCCAGACCTGATGGTTACTGCCGAGAGAGAAGTTTAAGGATGATCGAAGATGTGAACAATGCCGAGTTCCTAACGGCAAAAGCTTTGGTGAGAATTCGAGATGACGTTCCTGTAAGAGTTATGAATTTAAAAGGAACTGCTATTAAGTTAAGTAAAAGAACTTTGATCGGACAGTGTGTTCCCGTAACTTCGATTTGTTTCATGCATTTTCGTAACAGTATAATATATTTTATACATACAGCTACAAGAATTTTATTTTCCTTGTGGAGATCTAAGAATAGTGTTGCTGATTTTGATGTTGTGACTATATGTACTTAGGTAAAATTACATATTTTTTATGGAATACGACAAAATAGTTATTAAGTTTTAACTACTGTGTGAAATTCTTTTAAAACAATGGGATTATGCTATAATGCAATGCATAAGGGCGGAGATGTTTTTTCCGCCCACTATTTGTTAGTGAAATATGAATCGTTAATTGAAGGATATTTTGAAGCAATAATTTGCAATTCGTTGACAGAATTTTAATTTTTATCTCTTGATTGTGGATTAATAGTGTCACTGTCTCGTTATAGTTGTTCATTATTTTCTTATTAAGGCTTAATTGGTTATTAAGGTTGTTAATAATATTTGTTGATTGAGTTCAAGTGACTGAATTGCTGCATCGTATCTTTTTGCGTCTTCTTGATCTAAGTTTCCTAAGATGGATTTTATAATATTTCCTAATCCATTGATAAGACCTCTTTTATTTCTGGTTGCTGGATAAACTGAGTCGAGTTTCTCTTGGGCTGTTTTAAGAAGATACTGCAATGTTTTGTGGAAGTTCTGTAAACTGTCGAAGTACGGCTGACTTAGTCCATTTTCTATAGCTGTAGTTGTAGTTTGATATTGATATGTCAATTTTTCGATTTCCTGTGCTATTGGTTCCAATTGGAAATAGTGGATGAAATCATGGGTGCTAGTTTGGATTCTGGCTTTTCCAAGCTTAACTGGGAGGACCCTGGATTGTCTCGAAGGTCCTGGATTTTCACTTCTTGGGCTGTTACTGAGGTACATCTGTAAAGTATTTTTGCGGTTAGTTTTTATTGGTGGTTGATGTTTAATATTTTTCTTATGCACCGTTGTATCTTGGGTATCAACAGTAACAGGATTGTTGTTTTGGACTATTTTAGGTGAGAATCTGGGGAGCAGTTTGTTTCGTTTTACTGTTTTTCGAGTGTATATTTTCGTGCTGGGTTTATATGTTATCGGAGAGTGTCGTTTTTCGTTTATCTTTTCAATGTTTTTCTGTTTGCTCTCTTGCAATTTCTTATTTATTTCTTTATACATCTCTTTTGTTTTCAATCAACGTTGGCCAGTAATAGTGTTTGCTGATTTGAATTTCTGTTTCATTAACTCCTCTATGATTTGTCTTTCCTTGGTGATAGTCTTTTACGATGGTTTTCTGTATTTCTGGACTGCTTATAGTAAATTGTTACAATTTTACAAGATCAAATGCAGAGTTCTTGAACGTTTCTCGAAGTATGTTGCAGACAGACTGGTAGAGTTCATCAGTTTCGAATAAGATGGCATATTTCTTTTTTGTATCGACGTAGTTCTTAAAGAAATTAAAAATATCGTTTTTCAGGTCGTTTTTATCTAGTTGGATGTACATTCTTTTCTTTGTTAGGAAGCACTGTTCTGTTATAGGTTTTGCAGGATTGTAATTTACCAATTTGAATATGATTTGGTTATTGTAACAGTTCAATGGTTTTCGCTGATTAAAATTCCGAGTATTGGGTTTTCTTCTGTAGAATGTTGGGTACCATCTGTGTTGTTGTCTTGTTGGTATAGCGATTTTGTTAGCTGACTGTCAATATTTTGGTTTTCTTCTTGTAGAAGTTCGTCTATTACTTTCATTTCTTCTGCAGTTAGGCCGGATGTTTGTTTTTCTGTGATGATTTCGTCTAAGTTAACCATAGTATCTTCTTCATCTAGATCGCACACTGAGTTTGGATGGTTGATCATAGGTATGTTGTTCTGGATAATAGACTGATTATTTCTTCTCCGTGTTCGTCAATGGTACTTACTTCTTTAGTGTGGATTTCGACACGGGATAATGCATCAGCGTTCGTATTGGATTTTTCTTTTTTGTATATGACTTCATAATCGCATTCTTCGAGTTGTAGTCTTCATCTAAAAACTTTCCAGTTCGGATCTTTTAAAGAGAATAGCCATTGAAGTGGTCGGTGATCGGAGAGAATTTTAAACTTCTTTCCAAATAAATAAGGTCGAAAATATTTAGTAGCCCATACGATTGCAAGAATTTTCTTCTCGATGGTAGAATATTTAAGCTCGGTCTCGTTCAGTGTTCTTGATGCATATGCAATGGGTTTGTCTTTTCCTACAGGACCCTGTGACAGGATAGCACCTATAGCAAAGTTGCTTGCATCTGTGGTGAGATTAAAAGGCTTCGTAAAATCCGGATATTGTAGAAGTGGTTCGTTGGTTAACAGGTTTTTGCAGATTTTGATACAGTTTAGGAATTTTTCTGTGTGTTCTATCTTGGCATCTTTCTTTAAGCATTAGGTGAGCGGTTTTGTTATTTTTGCGAAACCCTTAATGAAATTTCTGTAATACCCAAGTAGTCCTAGAAATCCTCTAATCTGCTTGATTGTACTTGGTATGGGATAGTCTGTGATGGCTTTAATTTTGCTTGGATTTGGTTTTATTCCTTCAGGGGTTACGACGTGGCCCAAAAATTCAACTTCTTTTTTTAAAAATTTGCATTTGTCTATCTGTATCTTGAACCTAGTTTCTCGTAGTCTTTCAAAGATTTTCTTAAGGTTGACCATATGTTCCTGAAGTGAGGTTGAGTATACGATTATGTCATCCATGTATACTAAGCAGATTTCTCCTATAAGTCCTTTTAGCACATTGTCCATTATTCTCTGGAATGTAGAGGGTGCATTCTTTAAACCAAAAGGCATTCTAAGGTATTCATAATGGCCATTTTCCACGTTAAATGCTGTTTTCTGTATATCTTCCTCTGCCATTTCTATTTGGTAAAATGCACTGGCTAGATCGAGGATGGAAAAGTATTGACAGCGTCCGAGTTTATTAAGGATGTCCGTGATATTTGGAATTGGATACCTATCGTCTATAGTTTCCTCATTTATCTTTCTGTAATCGACTACGATTCTCCATTTAATTTTTCCAGAGGCGTCTGGTTTTTTTGGTACGACCCAAATTGGAGATGACCAGGGTGATTGACTTGGTCTGATGATGCCTTGGTCCAGCATTGATGTGATTTTTTTTTGGACCTCTTCTCGATGTACGTGTGGATATCGATATGATTTTGTGAAAACTGGGACTTCATCCGTTGTTCGTATCTGGTGTTTTATTTGATTTGTAAATATTAAAGTATCAACAGGATTATAGAATATATCTGCAAATTTTCTGCATAAACGTCTGATGTGCATCTCTTCTTCTGGATTTAGATGGTCTGTTCTGATAAGAGGATTGCTATCTATTATTGTTTCTGTTTCCATTGGAATGATATCCGAGGTATACAGGTGATATTCATGAAGATCTATTGGATTGCTTCTAAGAGGATCGGTGAGTGCTATTTGAATAGGTTCATCAGTATTGTTGATAATTTCGGTCCAGGCGAGATGATTGCAGGCTTCACTGAGAGTTTCTCTTAGAGTTGCCCCTTGTATTTCTTGTCATGGTATAAGTATGGTGCCTTTTGTTTGTTTTACTGGAAGTCTTACTTGTGTGATTGTTCTGGGTTCCAATTGAATTGTATAAAATTGTGTTTTGTTGGTTTCATAATAAAAGATAGGGAGAACTGAGTGTGCTGTAGTTATTGTGGATGCTGGGAAATTAAGATGTGCTTGTAGAAGTTTTAAGTTATCGAGGCCGATAAGACCATCAAATGTTTTATGGAATTTAAAAAGGTAGAATTTTAAATTAATATTAGAGTTAAATTCTGGGAAGATTGTACTTTCAGCACAATATTCCTGTGAATGGTTTTGAAATATAGAACTGACTACAAATGGTTCATGTTTGATAAAATTTTTATAAAATTTTGATGCAATTTCGGGGTTAAGAAATGATTTGGTTGCACCTGTATCAAGAAGAAGTTTAAGGGGAGGATTTTTAATTTCGATATATGGAAGTTCTTTTTTATCTGAATAAGAATTGAGTTCGACTACGTTTCTTCGATTTCCTCTTGGAGTTTTGGAAAATTTACATTTTCTTCTTCGTATTGGTCATTTTGGTAATCTTCTACGTGGTAGTCATCTGAATATGCGTCCTGATTTGGATAGTAGTATGTCTGTTCTCCATAGTAGGCATCGGTATCGTTTTCGTCTTGTTGTTCAATATTGAACAGCTCCTCTACGGTGAACTTTGGGGTGTGTGGTTGCTGTTGCTGCGGCCTAAAGTTTCTGAAGCTTGAACCTCTGTTATGTCCTGTTTGGCGTGTACTTATAGACATGGGTGTTGGTTTGTACTGTTGTGGTGGTCTGCTTGCCCGTGGGTTAGGTCTTGTAGGTTGTGTGTTTGCCATGAATTGTTGCCTTGGTGGTTGGAATCGAGCGGGTTGTATTGGCCATCTTGGGGTAAATGTTGGTCGGGACGGTGCTGGATTACTTCCGAAAAATGGTTGATGTAACTGTGGCCTAGGCATGGGTTGTTGCCATTGTGGTTGTGTTGTGAACTGCGGCTGTCTCTGGGGTTGTATGTGGGTAGAATTCTTATTTGGCAATGAAAAGTTGGTTATTTTCTGCAAATATCTAATATTGTTTTCTTCTTGGATGAATTGAAGAGCGAAAGCAAGATTTGTTGGCCTCATTGATCGTATGGTTGATCCCATTGGTTCTCGTAATCCTGCTAAGAACGTAGTTAGGACCTGTTGTTGAAAGAATTCCTTTTTACTCCTCTTTACATCTGCATTGTCGGTATGTAGTTCGATGTGATTAGAAATTGTGTTTAAAAGTGACAGTACTTTCTCGTGAAATTGTTGAGTAGTTTCTTGGGTCCTTGTCTTAAGTTTACCATGTCTCTGGTAAGTGTGAACAACCTTTATCATTTAGGGTATGAAAAATAGATAGTGGCTGATTCTCAGACCTATTGAATGCGCATATAAAATTTGGTAAAGATCGGTAAAGCCGTTTCGGAGGAGTATGGTAACTAACATTGTGACAGGGAAATTTTATATAGTAGATTAGACTAAAATAGCCATAAAAAATAGGAGTTGATAATAAAAAAGTCAAAGTTTAGGGTTGTATGTATTTTTTAATTCAACATTATAAAAATACAAAAATAAAAAATTTCGTCGAAAAATTAAAAGAAAAAAATTAACGGTGAACAACCCTTATCATTTAGGGGTATGAAAAATAGATAGTAGCCGATTCTCAGACCTATTAAATGCGCATATAAAATTTGGTAAATATCGGTAAAGCCGTTTCGGAGGAGTACGGTAACGAACATTGTGACAGGGAAATTTTATATACTAGATCAGACTAAAATTGCAATAAAAAATGGGGGTTAATGATAAAAAAGTAAAAGTTTAGGGTTGTATGTTTTTTTAATGCAACATTATAAAAATACAAAAATAAAAAATTTCGTCGAAAAATTAAAAGAAAAAAAATAAGGGAGAACAACCCTTATCATTTGGGGGTATGAAAAATAGATAGTGGCCGATTCTTAGACCTATTGAATGCGCATATAAAATTTGGTAAAGATCGGTAAAGCCGTTTCGGAGGAGTATGGTAACTAACATTGTGACAGGGAAATTTCATATATTAGATTAGACTAAAATAGCCACAAAACACCTACCATGTTGGCAAAAAATGAGTGGATGACACAAGAAATTCTAGATCTGATGGAAGTTCGACGGCAACACAAAAATAGAAATATTATCGAATATCGTGAAATTAATAAACGCATAAAAAGAAAAATTAAGCAAGCCAAAGAATCCTGGCTTGAGAATTTATGTAAAGAAATAGAAGACCTACAAAAAAAGCATGACAGCTTCAACCTGCATAAGTAACTTAAATATACTGCCGAAATTAGAAAACAAAAAAATGCTCCCATACTTAAAAGCGCGGAGGGAAAAATTTGTGATCACGAACAACAGTGCAAAGAATGGGAGAGATACATCACTGACCTTTTTGACGATGCTTCTAGGGAAAATGCTCCAAATACTGCCTATGACAACCAGTTGGACAGAGGTCCTAATATACTGAATTCGGAAGTCGAAAAGGCAATACAGCAAGCCAAAAACAATAAAGCACCTGGACCAGATGAAATCCCTGCCGAACGTCTTAAACTTTTGGATGAGGAAAGCATTGCCTGCTTAACCAATCTCTTCAACAAAATTTACAACGAAGGAAAAATACCAGATGATTGGTTAGAGTCACTGTTTATAACATTACCAAAGAAAAGCAGGCCCACCAAATGCAACGATTTTAGATTAATCAGTTTGATGAGTTACACACTGAAGATACTCTTACGAATTATACAAAACCGAGTATTCCTTCTATGCGAAAGTAAGATGGGTGATAGGCAATTTGGATTTAGAAACGGTCTAGGAACTAGAGAGGCACTATTCTGTATGCGCGTTCTATTACAAAAAAGTTGTGAATTCCGAAAGAATGTTTATGTGTGTTTCATCGACTTCGAGAAGTCGTTCGACAGAGTCCAACACAATACACTTTTCGACTGCCTACGGGCAGCAGGACTTGACCACTATGATATAAGACTGCTGAAATACTTATATTACAATCAAGTAGCCTCTATCCAAATTGGAGACAGTCCCACTGAAAAATTACCCATCAAACGTGGTGTACGGCAGGGTTGTGTTTTGTCACCCACTCTTTTTAATCTGTACTCTGAAGAAATCTTTAGGGAGGCTTTGGATGACAGACAAGAGGGAGTAAGACTAGGTGGAGAAGTAATCAACAATATTAGATACGCTGACGATACAGCCATTCTTGCAGAAAGTTTACAAGATCTCCAAACATTACTAAATCTATTCAGTGAAGCAAGTTATCGGAGAGGCCTAAAAATCAACATTTCAAAGACAAAGTGGATGGCAGTTGGAAAGATCCATATAGATCAAGGTCTGCTTTCTCTTAATGGAGAAGAGATAGAAAGGGTAAATCATTTCAAATATCTTGGCAGCTGGTTAAATGTAAATTGTGACTCTGATGAAGAGATAGTATACAGGATCGAAATATCACGTAAGGCTTTTATGACCTGGAAACCAGTTTTATGCAACAGAAACCTGTCAATGAACATTCGTAAGAAGGTCCTGAAATGTTATGTGTGGTCGATCCTATTGTATGGTTGTGAGACATGGACGTTAAAAACCACAATGCTAAACAAGTTAGAAGCATTCGAAATGTGGTGCGATAGACGAATACTAAAGATATCGTGGGTTTCGCACACTTCCAATGAAGATGTTCTTCAAATTATCAACTCAGAACGTCTGCTCATAAACATCATAAAGAGGAGAAAAACAGAATACGTTGGCCATATAATTAGAGGACCCAAATACCATTTACTTCGCCTTATAATACAAGAAAAAGTGGAAGGAAAGAGATGGATTGGTCGAAAGAAACTTTCATGGCTGCGTAATATTAGTCAATGGTGTGGTTTCACAGTAGAAGAATTATTTCGCGAGGCTGCCGACAGAGAAAGGTTTCAGGAAATTGTAAACATGATGACGGCCAACGTCTGAATACGGACACGGCACCCAAAGAAGAAGAAGCCATAAAAAATATTGGTTGATATAAATAGCCATAAAAAATAAGGATTGATAATATATTAGATTAGACTAAAATAGCCATATAAAATAGGGGTTGATAATATATTAGATTAGACTAAAATAGCCATAAAAAATAGGGGTTTTTAATAAAAAAGTAAAAGTTTAAGGTTGGATGTATTTTTTACTTCAACATTATAAAAATACAAAAATAAAAAATTTCGTCGAAAATTAAAAGAAAAAAATTAACGGTGAACAACCCTTATCATATAGTGGTATAAAAAATAGATAGTAGCCGATTCTCAGACCTATTGAACGTGCATATAAAATTTGGTAAAGATCGGTAACGCCGTTTCTGAGGAGTATGGTAACTAACATTATGACAGGGATATTTTATATATTAGATTAGACTAATCTAGCCATAAAAATAGAGGTTGATGATAAAAAAGTAAAAGTTTAGGGTTGTATGTATTTTTAATGCAACATTATAAAAATACAAAAATAAAAAATTTCGTCGAAAAATTAAAAGAAAACAATTGAGGGTGAACAACCCTTATCATTTAGGGGTATGAAAAATAGATAGTAGCCGATTGTCAGAACTATTGAATGCGCATATGAAATTTGGTAAAGATCGGTAAAGCCGTTTCGGGGGAGTACGGTAACTAACATTGTGACAGGGAAATTTTATATATTAGATTAGACTAAAATAGCCATAAAAAATAGGGACTGATGATAAAAAAGTAAAAGTTTAGGGTTGTACGTATTTTTTAATGTAACATAAAAAGACAAAAATAAAAAATTTCGTCGAAAAATTAAAAGTAAAATTTAAGGGTGAACAACCCTTATCATTTAGGGGTATGAAAAAGAAATAGTAGCCGATTCTAAGACCTATTAAATGCGCATATAAAATTTGGTAAAGATCGGGAAAGCCGTTTCGGAGGAGTACGGTAACTAACATTGTGACAGGGAAATTTTATATATTAGATTAGACTAAAATAGCCATAAAAAATAGGGGATGATGATAAAAAATTAAAAGTTTAGGGTTGTATGTTTTTTTTATTGCAACATTATAAAAATACAAAAAAAAATTTCGTCGAAAAATTAAAGGAAAAAAATTAAGGGTGAATAACCCTTACCATTTAGGGGTATGAAAAATAGATAGTAGCCGATTCTCAGACCTATTGAAAGCGCATATTAAATTTGGTAAAGATCGGTAAAGCTGTTTCGGAGGAGTACGGTAACAACATTGTGACAGGGAAATTTTATATATTAGATTAGACTAAAATAGCCATAAAAAATAGGAGTTGATAATAAAAAAGTAAAAGTTTAAGGTTGTATGAATTTTTTAATGCAACATTATAAAAATACAAAAATAAAAAATTTCGTCGAAAAATTAAAAGAAAAAATTAAGGGTGAACAACCCTTATCATTTAGGGGTATGAAAAATAGATAGTAGCCGATTGTCAGACCTTTTGAATGCGCATATAAAATTTGGTAAAGATCAGTAAAGCCGTTTCGGAGGAGTACGGTAACAAACATTGTGACAGGGAAATTTTATATATTAGATTAGACTAAAATAGCCATAAAAAATAGGGGTTGATGATTAAAAATTAAAAGTTTTAGGTTGTATGTATTTTTTAATGCAACATTATAAAAATACAAAAGAAAAAAATTAAGGGTGAGCAACCCTTATCATTTAGGGGTATGAAAAATAGATAATAGCCGATTCTCAGACCAGTTGAATGCGCAATTAAAATTAGGTAAAGACGTGTAAAGCCGTTTCGGAGGAGTACGGTAACGAACATTGACAGTGAAATTTTATTGGGTTAATGCCTCGACAACTATGATCATTGACATGGTACAGTCAGGTACCTAGTGTATTGTGTGTGTGTGTGTGTGTGTCTGCTAAAAGCCGCTAATTGTATCCGAACGTCTGCGGTCCCTCTGGTGTAATTGTATATAATGAATTAGACTAAAATTGCCATAAAAAATAGGGGTTGATAATAAAAAGGTAAAAGTTTAGGGTTGTATGTATTTTTTGAGGCAACATTATAAAAATACAAAAATAAAAAATTTCGTCGAAAAATTAAAAGAAAAAAATTAAGCGTGAACAACCCTTATCATTTAGGGGTATGAAAAATAGATAGTAGCCGATTCTAAGACCTATTAAATGCGCATATAAAATTTGGTAAAGATCGGGAAAGCCGTTTCGGAGGAGTACGGTAACTAACATTGTGACAGGGAAATTTTATATATTAGATTAGACTAAAATAGCCATAAAAAATAGGGGATGATGTTAAAAAATTAAAAATCTAGGGTTGTATGTTTTTTTATTGCAACATTATAAAAATACAAAAAAAAATTTCGTCGAAAAATTAAAGGAAAAAAATTAAGGGTGAATAACCCTTACCATTTAGGGGTATGAAAAATAGATAGTAGCCGATTCTCAGACCTATTGAAAGCGCATATTAAATTTGGTAAAGATCGGTAAAGCTGTTTCGGAGGAGTACGGTAACAACATTGTGACAGGGAAATTTTATATATTAGATTAGACTAAAATAGCCATAAAAAATAGGAGTTGATAATAAAAAAGTAAAAGTTTAAGGTTGTATGAATTTTTTAATGCAACATTATAAAAATACAAAAATAAAAAATTTCGTCGAAAAATTAAAAGAAAAAATTAAGGGTGAACAACCCTTATCATTTAGGGGTATGAAAAATAGATAGTAGCCGATTGTCAGACCTTTTGAATACGCATATAAAATTTGGTAAAGATCGGTAAAGCCGTTTCGGAGGAGTACGGTAACAAACATTGTGACAGGGAAATTTTATATATTAGATTAGACTAAAATAGCCATAAAAAATAGGGGTTGATGATTAAAAATTAAAAGTTTTAGGTTGTATGTATTTTTTAATGCAACATTATAAAAATACAAAAGAAAAAAATTAAGGGTGAGCAACCCTTATCATTTAGGGGTATGAAAAATAGATAATAGCCGATTCTCAGACCAGTTGAATGCGCAATTAAAATTAGGTAAAGATCGGTAAAGCCGTTTCGGAGGAGTACGGTAACGAACATTGACAGTGAAATTTTATTGGGTTAATGCCTCGACAACTATGATCATTGACATGGTACAGTCAGGTACCTAGTGTATTGTGTGTGTGTGTGTGTGTGTCTGCTAAAAGCCGCTAATTGTATCCGAACGTCTGCGGTCCCTCTGGTGTAATTGTATATAATGAATTAGACTAAAATTGCCATAAAAAATAGGGGTTGATAATAAAAAGGTAAAAGTTTAGGGTTGTATGTATTTTTTGAGGCAACATTATAAAAATACAAAAATAAAAAATTTCGTCGAAAAATTAAAAGAAAAAAATTAAGCGTGAACAATCCTTATCATTTAGGGGTATGAAAAATAGATAGTAGCCGATTCTCAGACCTATTGAATGCGCAAATAAAATTTGGTAAACATCGGTAAAGCCGTTTCGGAGGAGTACGGTAACTAACATTGTGACAGGGAAATTTTATATATTAGATTAGACTAAAATAGCCATAAAAAATAGGGGTTGATGATAAAAAATTAAAAGTTTAGGGTTGTATGTATTTTTTATTGCAACATTATAAAAATACAAAAAAAATTTTGTCGAAAATTTAAAGGAAAAAATTAAGGGTGAACAACCCTTATCATTTAGGGGTATAAAAAATTGATAGAAGCCGATTGTCAGACATATGAAATGCGCATATAAAATTTGGTAAAGATCGCTAGAGCTGTTTCGGAGGAGTACGGTAACTAACATTGTGACAGGGAAATTTTATATATTAGATTAGACTAAAATACCCATAAAAAATAGGGGTTGATAATAAAAAAGTAAAAGGTTAAAGTTGTATGTATTTTTTAATGCAACATTATAAAAATACAAAATTAAAAAATTTCGTCGAAAAATTAAAAGAAAAAATTTAAGGGTGAACAACCCCTATCATTTAGGGGTATGAAAAACAGATAGCCGATTTTCAGACCTATTGAATGCGCATATAAAATTTGGTAAAAATCGGTAAAGCCTTTTCTGAGGAGTACAGTAACTAACATTGTGACAGAGAAATTTTATATATTTCATTATCCTAAAATAATCATAAAAAATAGGGGTTGATACTAAAAAAGTAAAAGTTTAAGGTTGTATGTATTTTTTAATGCAACATGATAAAAATACAAAAATAAAAAATTTCGTCGAAAAATTAAAAGAAAAAAATTAAGGGTGGACAACCATTATTATTTAGGGGTATGAAAAATAGATAGTCGCCGATTCTCAGAACTATTGAATGCACATATTAAATTTGGTAAATATCGGTAAAGCCGTTTCGGAAGAGTACGGTAACTAAGATTGTGACAGGCAAATTTTATATATTAGACTAGCTGACCCGGCCACGCGTTGCTGTGGCTAAAGTTTTTGTTATATTACATTATAGTAAACAATCTAAGAGGAACAATAAGAGAACATCAGTCACGGAGTCCACTATGCTTTTTCACACAGATGATATTTGTAAAAAAAATATGGTGATCTCCTTATTTGACTTTCTACTACTATAACCCTTTAGTACAATAAAATTATTTATGAACAAAGACGAAAATGTTGATGTTGATATACAAATTCACTGGATTGAGAATTGAAGGGGAAGTACGTTGAAGACAATTAATTAGAATGTTCTTAAACTTGATATTAAGCAGAAATCAATAGGTACAAAATAAAAATTTATCAGATTTATTATTTCCATTTAATTTTATAACAAATATAAGTATATTAAAGTATAATACAGTAAATAACATGTGACGCTTAAACTCATGAATGAGTTAGGCAAGGCAGACAGTCTTAACCTTTTAAACATTAATATCTATTTTTTTGAATTATAAATACTTTCAATTTCAATTTAATTTAACAACAATCGGTGCACAATGTTTTTGGTTAACCTGTCTTTAGCTAACACAAATGGATTCGACGGTTTCCCAACACGTGAACATTCAACATATAGTTGCCCATGAGAAAAACATGGATTTTTCAAATTTAAACCACAAATGGACATTGTTTGACCTTGAGATTTATTTATAGACATGGCGAAAGCTAAACGAATTGGAAACTGTAGCCTTTTGAAGGGTATGGTAGAATCTGATGGTATGATCGGAATACGTGGCAGCAGGACCACTTTTCCTTTAAACTTCCCAGCCAAAATGGTTGCTTCAAGAATGGTTCCGGTGATCTTTTTGATGACCAAACGCGTACCGTTACATAATTGAGGTGGATTCAAATTACGGAGGAGAATAATAGGGGAACCAATCTTTAATCGAAGATTATGTGGTCGAATTCCAGGGATATCTAATGAATTTAAAAATTCAATCGAAAAATTTACACTTTCATTTTCATCAACAACAGTATCGATTGATTTAAAAAAACATCAGATCACTTGGTAACAACTGATGTATCTGGAAGTTAATTTGGTCAACATCAACGTTTTTGGCTGCCAAAATCGCCCGTTGACTAAGCCATTCATGATTCAAATAATTATTCTGTATATCCGGGAAAATACTCTGAATCAATTCATTTTTATCCTGAACAACAGTGCAAAAATTGTCTGGTAGTTTAATGCATTGCGTATTTGGTTGCAGTTCTATTTTACCGTTCCCAATATCTAGTAGTTGTTCGGAAAATATTTGTGCTGATGGATCATTTTGCAATTGTACTCGCATATTTATGGTCAATCGCAGTGTTTCAACACTTCGCCATGAAAATGATTGTTTCAAACATGCATTAATCTCATCCGCGAAAGTAGAGCGAGGTATAACCGGTAAGGTCTGCCGGAAGTCACCAGACAAAAGTAAGATAGCACCACCAAAAAGTTTATTATTGCTGTTTAAATCTTGCATAGTTCTGTTTAATGCTTCAAGTGAATATTTGTGTGCCATTGTGCACTCATCCCAAATTATTATAGAACTCTTCCGCAACACTACAGCTATTCCACTATTCCTTTTTATGTTACACATTGCATCTGGTTTATTACGAACGTCCAATGGCAGCTTGAATGTTCAATCTGCTGTTCGCCCACCATCCAGTAAAGTAGCCGCAATGCCTGACGATGCTACTGCTAATGCGATTTTTTGTTGCGACCGTATTTTGGCAAGAATCAACGATATTAAAAATGTCTTACCGGTTCCACCGGGTGCATCCAAGAAAAAAAAAACCGCCTTGTTCAGCACCAACAGTCAGCATAATCCGATCATAAATAATTTTTTGTTCTGCTGTCAGTAATGGTTCACTGGTTATGATAATTGTTGCTAAACTTCCATGTTCATATTGATTTTCTCGTTGTAAATCGGTATTGACTAAGTTGGTGGCTGGACGATTAGGTGATGGCATACCATAATGATTAAGTGGTAAATTTGAAAAAAGAACACATAAATCCTCGATCAAGACCAATGCTTCATTGTACATCTCTGGTGTATAATCTATGTTTTGGCATTGATTTGTTTGTCTAATTCGGTGCAAGATGTCTTCTGTCATACAATTTTTATATTTTTCCCACAAAGTTTGTGCTTGCGAGGGATAACATGTCGTCAAAATAATTGCAAACAACTGACAAATGTTATTCGGTGTTGATGTCAACGCAGCATCAGCAAGCGTTAAGTCCCAATGGTTATCGTCTTCTAGCAATTGCAGTTCACGACATGCATCCTGGTATGTATTGAATACTCGACCATTAACTGTTCGCAAAAATTCAAAAGACGTTGGTCCGGGAACATTCACCAATAACAAAAGTAAATAGAAGCACTCACGTTGCTTTGGATGTACCGTGTAAAGTCTCCCCAATGTCTAAGCTTTAAATATGCCTGTAATGGAAGGATGTGGTTTTCCTTGTTTCCGTGGCTCCCATTTTTTACTGGATTTGTTCCATGTGAAATAACGTGGAACATCACCAAACACCAATGTCTTCGCGAATTGGCCAAAAACATCAGGTTTTTGACACAATGTAAAAAATTCAGTTAGAGTCGTTTTCGGAGCTTCGAACGCTCTTTGGAGAACATTTTCTTCTGAGGCAAACCTCGCTTTTGCCACTCTATCGTATACAGCTAACAACGTGTGATACCAAAAATTGAATATTTAATAATAAAATCAATTAAGGATTTCAATTTTTGCTTAAACACACGTGCAGTTAAATCATGACAATGAATGGCTTGTTGTCCTGGCAATAGTAAAGCAATATCTCTTCCCAATTCGGATTACATGTGAATGTAATAAATAAATCCGGTCGGCCGTAATAACGTACGTAAGTCATCGCATCTTGTATGTATTCCTGCATGTTCCGTGGACTGCCGATGTAGCTTGAAGGTAAAATGAAAGCATTACCGATGTCATTGGGATTTAAATTTCCATCGATGTTTCCAGCAACAGCATCTCGTAAGTGAATATATTCTTCCGATCATAGTTTTGCCTGGTTGAATCGAAGGAATCGCAAGCGTTCGCTTTCGACCTTAGCATACATATCAACAATGTATTGATGGAACAGCTGACGATATCGAAGAATATAATTGTCTTGATATTGCCTAACCATTATTCGGTGTGCGTAGTAGTTCATTGAGCTAACTTTATTATTTCTGTAATCACCTAAAAAAATAAAAAATAAAATGCAATACGAAATTAAAATCTATACATACAGTAAGAAAGTAAATAGATAATTGCCAAATTTACCGGTATTTGGATCATACTGTTTGATATTAAGGTGATATTCATCTTGTCCTTGCCAAAATATCAATGGATATTGTGGTGCGTTATATGAACGGTGTAGATCCGAAATCGTACTGACAGTGTTGTCGCGCCGTGTAATTTTTATATATATTTTGTCAACTGGATCACCAACCATGATAACAGCAACCTCATCAACAGTTGGAGCGTTGAATCTACCAGCATGTTCACCTAATGGTACTTTGTCGGCTTTTATGACGATTTGGTAATTGTCATTTTGCAGTCGTGGCGAAACTCTTTTGATCAATTGAATTAGTTGATTGTGATCTTCTAAAACATTTTCCAATAATATCACAATTGCTCTTTCCTCTGCTTGTTCAATAAAATTATACAGGCACCGAGTCGTCACGCGCTCTTCACAATCGCCCATAAAAAAATTTGAAGAAATTTCGGAGTGTTATCAGGCATTGGCATCAGTGATCCGATTTTATGGTACACCTGGCCTTGAATTTTGAATGTAGTTTCAAAATTACGTCCATCGGATGCACGATCGCAAATTTTAGTTGCCCCAAATGACGTCATTTGGAAGCAAGAATTAAATTTGCGTATCTTACTCAAAGATAATTTGGAATCATCTGAATTGCCAGTAAGAAGGGATAATAAAGGCTTCGGCGGAGCGGGTAGAGGTGACAGCACAACTTTTCCTGATGCGCAGCACATGCCGGCTGCTTCATTCCGAAATTTCAATGCCTGACAATATTGACATACTTTATCCATTCCACCGATAGCAAATTTTGAATGCGCTGAGTAGTTAATATCTGGTGCATATTCAAAGGCAAGCCGAACGAATGATGCACGTGTTATTAAGCGGCTGATCCGTTGCCTTTGTCGATCTAGTACTCGTACTGTAGCTATGTTTCGTTCTCGTAATATTCTGTTGCAGACGTTCGTCACGCTGTTCTTGAGATTCTTGTGCACGACTTTCTGCAGTCCTGATTCTTTGAGCTGCATTTCTTGTTTCGATTTGTTCTGGTAATTGCTGAGCTCTTTCAACACGTTTGCGTCATGACCCTTTGCTGCTCGCGTTATTGAGGTTAGATTTTTTCGGTGGCACTTGACTGAAATTAATAATTTAATCGTTTAAATATGAGAAAAGGAAAATTGAAAATCATTCTAATTAACTTTTATAATTATGTGATAATACTGACATGTACATATTTAAATTATAGATTTTAAATAATAATTTCAATAAGAATTGAAATACTAATTTAATAGTTTAAATATAAGAAAAAAAATCTGAAAAACTTGTTATCATAGCACATTGAAATAATAAATGCTAACTATTTTTTAATAGAGGTTAAATAAAAACAATAAAAAAAATATTTGTACAACTATTGAAAAAGTGTAGGAAATTGTATATCATTTTTGCATTGACATTTTAATTAAATTTTATAATTATGTGATAATACTTACATACATATATTCAAATTAAATTATAAAGTTTTGATCAATGAAGCACAAATCAGTAAAAACCAGGATTAATTTCACTGTATTATCTTCATTATAATATGAATTCAATTTACACTTCAGTCTAAATAATACGTGGCCGGCTATGCTAACACCAAAAATTTAAAAAGTGGAAATAATTGAATTATACGATATTTCGTTCACTACAAAATGAATTTAATTAATTTTATAGCGTCAACAACACGTGGTAATTATGCTGTTAAAATGTAGCTTATATGACACGTTCGTAGATTTACCATAGCAGCGCCATCTATTGATTACTTACTCAACCCATTCGAAAGGTATCGACATCTGTTAGAATCATTTGTAGTTAACAGATAATTGTGACTGTCAAATAATTAGCAATAAATTAAAATTGCGACTATAATTTGCCGATTCTCAGACCTATTGAATGCGCAAATAAAATTTGGTAATGATCGGTAATGCCGTTTCGGAGGAGTACGGTAACTAACATTGTGACAGGGAAATTTTATATACCTATTAGATTAGACTAAAATAGCCATTAAAAATAGGGGTTGATGATAAAAAAGTAAAAGTTTAGGGTTGTATGTATTTTTTATTGCAACATTATAAAAACATATCCCAAGAATCTTGGGAAAAGAAATGCGAATACATAGAACAAATGATTGGAGGATCGAAAAGTTCAGAAGCCTGGAGAACGCTAAAATCTATGAAAACGTCAACCAACAATAAATTAGATTTAAGTAACATAACAGAAAAAGACTGGGTAGACTACTTTAAACAGTTACTACAAGAAGGACGACAAAATTTTTAATACGAAAATGCAAACAGAGACATACGATCAGAATTCATTGAACAATTGAACAATTGAACATGACAAATATCGTAGAAGCGATAAGATCTTTTAAACTTAAAAAAGCGCCAGGCCCAGGAAACATCTCACCAGAATTTATTAAATACGGCTCAGCTTCTTCTTCTTCTTTTTGTGCCACTCCTATCGGAGATTGGAAATCATCAAGGCTATTCTGACCTTGTTTACGGCTGACCTAAAGAGTTCATTAGTGGTGCAGCCAAACCACTCTCTCAAATTCCGCAACCATGACATTCTTCTACGGCCTGGATTCCGTTTTCCTTCTATTTTTCCCTGCATTATATTTTGAAGTAATGCGTATTTATGTCCTCTCATCAGGTGACCAAAATATTCGAGTTTTCTTCGCTTTAGCGTTAACACAATCTCTGGGTCTTTTCCTATTCTTCGTGTATTACTTCACAGTTTGTTATTCTTTCAACCCAACTAATCTTCAGCATTCGACGGTAGCACCACATCTCGAAACTTTCAATATTTTTCATGTTGTTCTGTTTGAGAGTCCAGGCCTCTACACCGTATAATAGCGTGTTAAATACATAGCCTCTCAGCATTCTTAATCGTAGAGGGATGCTTATATTTCTGTTGCAGAAGAATTTTCTTATCTTTATGAAGGTGGCCCTGGCAATTTCGATACGTCTTTTTATTTCACTGTTTTGGTCTCCAGTTTCGTTTATTAAAGTTCCCAAGTATTTGTAACTTGATACTTTTTCAACTTGAGTGCCGTTTATACTAATATACGCTGGTTGTGTCATGTTTTACTGAAGACCATATACTTGGTTTTTTTAATATTGATATTTATACCATAATTGTTGCAAGCAATATTTATGTCTGTAAGTAATCTTTGTAATTCTTCTACTGTTCTTGCAACTAGTACAGTGTCGTCCGCGTATCGAATATTATTTACAATCTCTCCATTAATTACGATTCCTCCGTTTGCTTGTAAAAGGGCTTCCTGACAGATGCTTTTACTATATACATTAAATAACAGAGGTGACAAAATGCAACCCTGTCGTACTCCTCTACGTATTTCTATTGCTTGTGATGTTTCAGTTTCTATTTTGATGTTAGCTTTCTGATTCCAATATAGATTGAGAATTATTCGCAGATCTTTATTATCTATGTCCTTCCTTTCAAGAATCTCTCTAAGCTTATCATGGCGTACTCTGTCAAACGCTTTTTCAAAATCGATAAAACACGTATGTACCTCCTGATTAACGTCTAGGCATCTTTGTGTGAGAACATTCAAACCGAAGAGAGCTTCTCGAGCACCAAGCCCTTTTCTGAACCCCATCTGTGTATTACTAATATCTGACTCCAACTTTTGATAAACTCGGTTGTGGATGATTTTTAGAAATATCTTTAGTAGGTGGCTCATTAAAGATATTGTTCGATGTTCTGAACATTCTTTAGCATTAGATTTCTTTGGCAGTGTAACGAATGTAGACAACAGCCACTCTTGAGGTATAATACCAGTATTGTATATTGCATTAAATAGGTGCAATATTATACCTATTGATTCATCATTCAAGAGCTTTAGCAATTCGGTAGGAACCTCACCCGGTCCATTTGCCTTCCCAGTTTTGGAATTTTTAAGTGCCATTTCTACTTCACATTTTAGAATTTCAGGTCCCGTTTCGCCATATATCAGAACAATGTTATTTCTGTTGTCCTCAAATAATTCTCTTATGTATTCACTCCATTTATTAATTTTCTCTGTTAAATCTATAATAATCTTTCCATCTTTGTTCTTAAGCAAACTTATTTGACGTCTTCTTTGGGTTCCTGTAATTTCTTACTTGTTTATGTATATTGAACGTGTCGTACTTTCTTTCATAGTTTTCCATTTCTACATATTGTTCTGTAATCCATGATTCTTTGGCATTTTTTATTCTTTGCTTTATGTTCTTATCAACCTTTTTGTATTTTTCTGAATTATTCTTCATTTTACTTCTTTCATCCATTCGTTCTAGAATGTCTGGTGTCATCCACACCTTATGTTTCTTTGCAGATTTGGCTCAGCTAAACTATGGGAAATGCTGAAAGATCTGTTCCAACGATTCCTGAATGGAGAAGAGACCCCGTTAGAATGGCGTGAGGCCTATATAACCCCAATATACAAAAAATGAGCACGAAACATTGTCAAAAACTATAGAGGAATTGCTGTCATCCCCACTATAGGACGACTGTACTCCCGAATACTTAGAAACCTCATAGAAGAAGACATTGGTATGAAACAACCAGAAGAACAATGCGGATTCAGAGCTGGAAGATCGACTATAGATAATCTATTTACACTTAAAATATTAATCGAAAAGCGACAACAAAGAAACAAAGAAACACATATAGCCCTGATAGATCTTGAAAAGGCATATGATAACGTGCCGATAAATAATTTATGGAGTGAAATGCAAAACATGGAAATAAAACCTTCGTTAATAATAGCAACTCAAAAGTGGTATGTAAACAACACCGCATCAATTAAAATAGGTGGCAAACTTAGTGAGAAATTCAATACTACGAAAGGGCTACGACAGAGATGTTGTTTATCACCTACGCTGTTTAAAATATATCTGGATCGATCTCTACAAAAGTGGCAAAGACAATGCAGAAATATGGGAATACAAATAGATGAGGATATCCTCTATACACTATTCTTCGCTGATGACCAACTGGTGGTAGCAGATATAGACGACCTCAGCTATATGGTTAGGAAACTACAAACAGCGTACGAAGAATGTGGACTGACAATGAACTTACAAAAATGCGAATATCTTTCAGTGGGGAAAAATACAGTCGAAGACCTGACATTGGAGAGTGACAAAATCAAAGGAACAAATAGAGTAAAATACCTACGAGTAGTGTTTACAAAAGACGGAAATAGCCATGAAGAAATAAATACAAGAATAAACAAAGGCAGAAACATTACCAAATGCCTAAACTCTATTCTCTGGGATAAAAAATCACAAGAACGACGAAAAAAACGAATATATAAGACGATGGTTGAGACGGTGGTAACATACGGAGCAGAGATATGGGACACTAGTAAAAGAAACAGGAAAAAATTACAAGCTACCGAGATGGATTTTATGAGACGAAGCTGTAGATTGACAAGGATGGACAGAATCAGCAATGAAGAAATAAAACGTAGAATGGAGCAAGAAAAAGACATTATAGATGAAGTCCAGAAAAAACAACTAACTTGGTTCGGTCATGTAAACAGAATGGCAGACGAGAGGTGGCCAAAGAAAATATTAAAATGGATCCCAACCGAAAAAAGGAAAAGAGGGCGTCCAAGAAGAAGCTGGCGAGGTGACGTGAATGAAGCCATGGAAGGAAGACAGCTAAATGAAGCCGACACCCGAGATAGGAAACGATGGAAACTAGGGACAGGAAAACAACGACAGTTGTAAACAACCTGTACTATATATATATATATATATATATATATATATATATATATATATATATATATATATATATATATATATATATATATATATATATATGTATAAAAATAGATAGTAGCCGATTCTCAGACCTATTGAATGCGCAAATAAAATTTAATAAAGATCAAGCCGTTTCGGAGGAGTACGGTAACTAACATTGTGCCAGGGAAATTTTATATATAAGATTAGACTAAAATAGCCATAAAAAATAGGGGTTGATGATAAAAAAGTAAAAGTTTAGGGTTGTATGTATTTTTCTCTGCAACATTATAAAAATACAAAAATAAAAAATTTCGTCGAAAATTTAAAAGAAAAAAATTAAGGGTGAACAACCCTTATCATTTAAGGGTATGAAAAATAGATAGTAGCCGATTCTCAGACCTGTTGAATGCGCAAATAAAATTAGGTAAAGATCGGTAAAGCCGTTTCGGAGCAGTACGGTAACGAACATTGTGACACGGAAATTTTATATATTGAATTAGACTAAAATAGCCATAAAAAATAGGGGTTGATAATAAAAAGGTAAAAGTTTAGGGTTGTATGTATTTTTTAATGTAACATTATAAATATACAAAAATAAAAAATTTCGTCGAAAAATTAAAAGAAAATAATTAAGCGTGAACAACCCTTATCATTTAGGGGTATGAAAAATAAATAGTAGCCAATTCTCAGACCTATTGAATGAGCATATAAAATTTGGTAAAGATCGGTAAAGCCGTTTCGGAGGAGTACGGTAACTAACATTGTGACATGGAAATTTTATATATTAGATAGACTAAAATAGCCATAAAAAATAGGGGTTGATGATAAAAAAGTAGAAGTTTAGGGTTGTATGTATTTTTAATGCAACGTTTTAAAAATACAAAAATAAAAAATTTCGTCGAAAAATTAAAAGAATATAATTAAGCGTGAACAACCCTTATCATTTAGGGGTATGAAAAATAGATAGTAGCTGATTCTCAGACCTATTGAATGCGCATATAAAATTTGGTAAAGATCGGTTTCTGAGGAGTACGGTAACTAACATTGTGACAGTAACGGAAATTTTATATATTAGATATATATATATATATATATATATATATATATATATATATATATATATATATATATATATATATATCGCACACCTATATTAAAAGTGTAGTAACTCAAAAAACCACTTTTTCGACAAATTGAAAAAATCTAATCTACTCGATATAGTAAAAGATTTAAAAGCTTTTGTAAATCATATTGGAAGCACATTGGTTTACGAAGTATTTTGGTATCACATGAGTGTTAATCTTGCATTTTTAATAGAAAAAAGTGAGATTTTTTGACTTATTACACTTTAGAAAAATGAAAACTGTCATGAGTTCAAAATTATTTTGAATTAATTCACTTTTATTGCAATTAAATTAAGATGCAACACTTTTAATCTAAATTTGTCAATGTAAATCAAACACAAAACTGTAGTTTTTTAATGAAATAGACAAGAGACTTTTAGAAAAAGTAATTATTAAAGTCATATTTTAATTTTAAAATTATTTTATTTATTTTAAACAAAGTATTTTATACAAAAAATATTCAAAAGCAGTCATTACTTTGACACAATGTTGACAAAAACATAAAAACTATCCACAATTGGAAAAAACTAAATTGAGATACAACAGAATATAGACAATAACATAAATACTATTCGCAATGTAAAAAAAATAAACTGCCATCAATACATTAATTTAGGCCTAATCTAATACATTTTTATAATAACTATCATAATAGGTTTTCGGAATTATGTTTTTTTCAATAAGTTCGTTAACATCATTTTTTTAGCATCAGGCAATGGAATTTTTTTATTATACACAAGTTTCAAACCTGAAAATAATTCTCTATTTACTTTAGCTTTCCTTTTCTGTACTTCCGTTTTCTTGAAATCTACATCAGAGTAGCTCGTTTTATAGAAAAAGACTCCAAGACTTTCTTTTTCAACGCGAAGAATTTTTATGTCATGCCACTTAACTTGGTTTTTATCTTCATCCATAGTGAAATTTGTTCCCCACTCTTCCTGCAAAGCCTTGATATCAAAAAACATGTCATGTGTCATCTCCACGATGGTATAAGGCGTACCAGTTTTTTTCGCAGTACGAATCAGTGTGGAATACTGTTGCGGAGTGTAAATGGGGCCCGACTTAACATGTCTTTTAATTTGTTTTTCTATTACACTGTGAACATTGTCACCTTCATTCTGTGAATACCCTCGAATTAAAAACTTGTGTGTAATAGATTTAATTCCCATGTAAAAAACAGCATATGCATAAGCACTTAATAAATATTTATTCTTTTGCTGGCCGCAGCAATTATCAGAGTAAAAAATGATATCTAAATTTTTACCTTCATTATGATTATCAGCTATTAAATTTTGTATATAAGCAAGTACACAGCTTCCAATTTCTGTTGCACCACGTTTACCTTCTGTTTCATCCCAAAAATAACATGTAACATTTCTCGCTTTTAAATCACTCACCGTAAAGTTGAAACAGTTTATTCTGGATTTATAAAAGAATAATGACACTTGGCCTTTAGGAACAGGCATCACTGCTTGTAAATCGTATACAGCTACTTTAACATCAGTCCTATTTTTGTCGATTTCTTTCTCTATTCTTGCCAATTGTTTTTCTCGTAGATGATTTTCATAATTTTCAAGTAATTTTTGTTTATCGTTTATAACAGCATGTTTATAATTTTCACACAAATCACAGATATCTTTCTTAGGAATATAAAAAGATATGTTAAATTCTGTGTGAAAGATACGATTAAAAGTTGTTTGGGAAGGAAAGGGCAAGTTATCTTTTTCACGAGTAAATTTATAGTCTCTATACAAATCTGATAATGATTTGTCGGACTGTATGAATTCACGTGATGTCTGGGCTCTTAAATAATGTGACTCAATTCTCGGAATATCATTTATAAATTCTATAACACTATTTATAATACCAGAGCCAACAGTGGGGTGATTGTTATGTTTGCCTCTAAGTTCCTCTTGAACAATTCCAGAATTAGTTTTCTTAGTAAGCGCTGTATCAATTGGCCTGTCGTTCAAATCAAGTGTAGCTTTAAAAATTTTTTTGCAAACCCGTATACGAGTACCGTTCACTTCAAAAAAATATGCCTTATTCAGTGCTCTTAAATTTTGGGTGCTATAATATCTGTACTTAGGTTTGATTTCATCTATGTGTCGTAAGATGTAATCTCTTTGACGTTGAAGATCAGCCATTTCCCAATAATTATTAAAAATGCGTTGCCTATCTTCGATATTAATATTATTATTACATCTCAAACGACATAATTCACCACAACCTTCACGAACCATTCTTCCTGAAATTTCTTTTTTTGACTTAGACATAGAAACGTATACCTTACCTGAGTTTCGTAACTGTTTTGCTACATTCGTCTTCCAATTCTCAGGTTTTCGGACTCTTTTTTTCCTTTCTTTTCTCCATTATCTCCAAAATTTGAAACTAGTCAAAGAACTGCTGCTGCTGGATGAAGAATTATTAGTTGTAGGAATTAATCTGTTTGAGAATGATTTGTGTGGAGAGACATCAAAATTTGGATCAGCATCGGAATCATCTATATCGCTTTCGTTACTTCGAATGGGTGACATGTAATAATTTTTTCTCTGATCCATATTAACAATATTAGAAGTACTTGGTAGACATAAATGATTATAGGTGTTTTCGTTGGAAATGGTTGGAGTTTCATTTAAATATATGCTATTCTCGGGTAGTAAATTTTCATTTCCAGGCATAAAAGAAGACTTATCATGTTGACGACTAGATTGATTAGATTCCTTTGAATTGAATTCTAAAGAATTTGTGGTATCATGCAAAGGAATACTTTGAACTGATGAAAAGAATCTATATTAATGTTCTTATTTTCATGCTTTTGTAAAGCCATGTCAACAAATAAACGGCCACGGCTCGGTATTATACTGAAACAATAACGATAAATAAACTAAACCGTCAAAAGTGAAGCAACTCAAAAATATCTTTTTATTAATTTGAAATGAAAATTTAATATGCCAAAATCTATAAAATAAAAATAAATCTTTTATAGTTAACATAAAATATTCAAAATTATCCCAAATATCAAGAACTATACTAAAACAATTTTTAATTGAAGGTGATTACTTGGCAACATCGTACTTAACGAAGCCCTTAACGCTAACTTTCCAACGAAATCGTGTTGAAATTATCAATTTTGCAGAGGCGTACCAAAAAAAAATTTAATTATTTATTTAAACACATAAGTAATTATGTAAAAATTAAATCTAAGACCGATTTAATTATTAAATTATCATGTCTCTTTTAACAGGTATTTTATAGTTGTCTAACAAAATAAAATAAAATTTTATTCTTATTAGAGAGTAACTAATACAGAACTTCAAAAAACAGAAAACTTTGGAAAATAATTTTTTTTTCATTAGACTAAAAACAATCTGCAATTTTAATTACACATCATTACACATCTTTCTCTATTTATAGAATTGCTGTGTGCTGTAAACGTTATATTTGTTTTTTTTTAACTTAATTTGAAAGTTTGTTTGTGTTTATTTGTTTATATAAATATGAAAATATATTATGAAGTTCATATAAATTAAAATGAAGTGAGCTAAACTATTATCATATGAATGCGTTTATATAGCAGTGCATTTGTTTATTTCAGTAAATTCTCGAAATATGAAATGAAGATGGCACTAACTACTAAAGAGTTAATAGCTTTGTTAGAAGAAGACTCAGATTGTGAAAATGCCACTTAATGTAGTTTATTTGCCGCCGAGATTAGATTAGAAAGTTTCTGATGTAGAAGACATTGATCTTCTTCTTCTTCTTCCTTCTAGTTTGTAGGCTTTAAAGCCTGTTTCTTCTTCAATATTAGCTTCCTAAATTGTTTAAATTGTCGCACCATGTTTTTCTTGGTCTGCCAATACTTCTTCGTCCATTTGGTGACGTATCCTCGTGCCATTCATACTATTCTATCCTCCGCCATTCTACTGATGTGTTTGTTCCACTTTTGTTTTCGTTTTGTCATCCATCCATTTCTGTCTTCTATATTGCATGATCTTCTTATGTTTTTGCTTCTCTTCCTATCCAACAGACTTCCCCTTGATATTCGTCGAAGTATTTTAATCTGTGTTGTTTCTAGCAGTCGTCTCGTTTTAGATGTGTCAGGTCTTGTCTCAGCCGTGTATGTTAATATAGGTCTAATTCCTGCTTTATAGACTCTTGTTTTTTTTGTCTTGTCTTAGGTGTTTGTTCTTCCAGATTGTGTCATTAAGAAAACCCGCCGCTTTACTTGCTTTTAAGCTTTGCTGTCGTACTTCTTCTTCAACATCTCCGTAATTAGTTATATCTATTCCCAGATATCTAACCCTTGCTTCCGGCTTTATTATTTTCCCATCAATTTCGATTTTACACCGTAGTGGGTATTTAAATGTCATACATTTGTATTTTTCTGCTGATATTATCATATTGTATTTCTTAGCTGTTGCATTGAAGATATGTGTTAATCTTTAGAGCTTGTCTTCTGTCTCGGTGATTAATGCGGCGTCGTCTGTATAACATAATATTTGGATTTCTTTGTTCCCAATTCTGTAGTAATGACTTTTACGTACTGCTTGTATTATTTCGTCCATTAATATATTCCTTATTAATGGTGACTATTATATTAAGTCACCCTGTCTGACTCCGCTTTGTACTGGTATACACTGTGTTAGTTTTCCATTTATCTTTGCCTGTATTCTATTATGGAGGTATATGCTTTCGATTGTTTGTATAATATTAATTGATATGTTAATTTTATACAGTAGGTGTAAGAGGTCTTCGACTTGGATGCGATCGAAAGCCTTTGTCAGGTCTATAAAACATAGATATGATGGCCTTTTCTGTGATTTGTCTTAGTACAAATACGGCGTCTACGCAGGATCATCCGGATTTGAATCCTTGTTACACAAGGGTTAACATATGATAAAGTTGTTAGTTTATTGATTTTGTTGGTTGGGACTTTTGTGGTAAGCTTAAGTGCGGTGTTCAGTAGGTTTATACGTCTATAATTGTTGGGGTCTTCTTTATCTCCTTTCTTGACCATTGGTATCATTATGCTGTTTCTCCATGCGTCTGGTATCTTGCAGTGCAATATTAATTGTTGTATAAGTTTTGTCATCTCTAGGGTTAAACTTTCTCATCCGTATTTTAGAAGCTCGTTGGTTATTCCGTCTGGTCCTGGTGACTTTCTATTTTTGAGTGAATTTATGACTATTTCTACTTCGTGAAAACTGATTTCTAGTTCGTCTCTTAGTTCAGATACGTTATTGTGCTGATTATTATTTTCCTTTGCTTTCAACAGTTCCGTCAGGTATCTTTCCCATTCGTTTGCTGGTATATTATTGTATTCCCTGAAGAGATTGATGATAATATTATTTGTGAAGAATCAATAAAATCGGATATTGCAGGTACATATGAAATACAAGTGATTCTGGGAATTCTAACGATTCTGATATTCCTCTGAACCACAGATAAAATGTCCAAAGAAAAAAACAGGCAAAAATAGTAAATCCAAATTTATCTCAAGTTGTAATAACGGATATTCTTTCGTGCTCAGTGGTAATTCAAGATCAGTTTGATTGATATTTAGACAATATAAAAGCCAACCATGTAGGTAAGTCATATATTGAAGTTTTTTCTTTTTTTTTGATAAAAGAGTGAAAATTCAACAATTCACAATTCACAATTTTGAAATGAATAACATAGATTTAAAAAAATTATTAGCATGTGTATATTATCTGGTTTACACTCTGCTTCAAGTTGATATGCATTGGTCAAAGGATGAGGATAAAGAAGTGCATATTATAAGAGAAAGCATCATCCGACATAGATTTATAATTTTAATTTATAATAGTGAAGAAACCGCTACATCAGTGCCAGTACATGGGCGTCAATCTAAATTTGCTTTACCAGATGAAACCAGATTCGACAATATTGGCCACAATATAAAAAGAGATGATAGTACAAAAATGTAGGATGTACAAAAGTAATACTATTTATTTATGTAAAAAGTGCAAAATGCATCTACACCCCGAATATTTCGAAAATTTTTACCTTAAAATTTAATTTACGTTTAAGATACAATATGTTCCTTTATTAAAAATTGTACTGTTTTCCTTAAAAATGAAAAAAAATCTTTTTGGTTGTAATTTATTCCTAATTTGTGTTTTTAATCCAATCTAATAAATTAATTGTCAAATTTCTCTTTGTATATTAAGCGGCCGTTAAGGGTTTAATACTATATTAAGAATAAACTGGCCTTAAATTTTCTTTACTTACCTCAAAACTATTTTAAAGTTAATAACTATATTTAATAAATATATTCCCAATAATACTCTACGCCCATGCACATATGAATAAAATCTGGAAGATATCATATTTCATAAACTTCAATAAACTAAGATATCATATTTGTCTAATTAACATTCTTTCTAAAAACGTAAATATATATAGACCAGCACAATATTGATAATTTTACCGATGTTCCAAACTATTCTATGAACTTGTCTCACTATACACTCGTGAATCGCACCAATTTATATTGTTACGGGGGCAAATTTATCTTACATGGGTTACAAATTTACATATTTACATGGGCGAAGCATACACAATAAAAATGACCCCGGTAAGAATTTACTAATGAAATTTTTCATGGTTGCCGCTACCGTTTAGTTCAATTTGTAGATTAGTCACCTTTAATTGAAAATTGTCTGACTATAACTAAATTAACGTTACAAAATGAATTCACATTAATACCGATTTAACCCTAAATTTAAAAAATAGTTCATTAAAAATGTAGCAAAACAAAATAAACTTTAAACAAATTAAAATTTAAGCAACAAAACTGCTACAATTCAAAAATGCTGCTGTAAAAATATCTGAGTACATTAGCTAAATTGTATTAAATCTAAATAATTATTGTAGTTTTATCAAGTTTACTCACCAAAACCGTTGCAACTCAAAATGCCACACTGTGAAACCGTACACACTGCACGAAAGTCGGAGAGTAACTAAAAATGGCGCGGTTTTATAATGCGGGCGAACGAGTAATCATTCAGCAAAACCGACTTACATCGCCACCTGTGACACACTAGGGGGAATACAATTACTGCAGTTTTATTGGCGAATAGGTAATTATTCGAGGAATTCAAATATGACCTTACCTCAAATACTTACATTTTGGAGTTGCTATACTTTTAATCACGAGAACACGAGATAAAAACCCGAATACAAATGGCAAGACAAGCTTTTGTGAAATTCAGACCGCTCCTATGTAATCAACACCTAAACTTCGAAATACGCTACAGAATGGTCAAGTGCTACATATGGTCCATCTTGCTTTATGGCATGGAAACGTGGACTTTGGAAAGAGAACTCTTTGAATTAATTAAAAAACGCAAGATTGGTTACCTTGGGCACATATTGAGAGGAGCAAAATATGAAATACCACAGTTAATCCTACAAGGGAAGATCGAAGGTAGGAGAGGAGCCGGCCGCAAACAATTGTCCTGGTTAAGGAATATTAAAGAATGGACAGGAATACACAATACAGGTGAGCTGTGTCACGCCGCCAAGAACAGAATTCTAGTAATGAGATAGTCGCCTACGCACTTTGGTGTATGGCATGTTAAGAAGAATACTTTTAATGCTGGTGTGCGATATATATATATATATATATATATATATATATATATATATATATATATATATATATATATATATATATATATATATGCGTACCTCGGAGGTAAAGGACACTATGTCCATTTTTATCGAAATTTAGATTATTGCACTTTTGAATATAACTTTTCTGGCTCTACACATAGGTAAACTGCAGAGACAATTTTACGACAAGTTACCGACTTTTTAATAAACACCAAGTCCACTTCCAGTCAGAGGTAAACAACACCATGTGGACTTGGTGTTGTTTACCTCTAGTAAATGTGTGCATTGTCATTTACCATCCGGACATAGTGTTATGTACCCTTGTACCTGAGGGAATTGTCATGAACCAAAATCATTGCAACCTTTTTATTTAGATCGCAATTGTATTAGGTTGATAAAAGTTGTACAATAAGTTCGTTGTTTAATAACTGTAAAATGGATCCGAACTCTCGTGGAAAAATAATATTACAATTACTGTCATGTAATATTCCAAATAAAACAACACTTACAGGTAAGCTATTGTTTTTTAACACTGATTTTGTATTTTTCTAACCTCAAATATTTAGTATTGTATATTATTTTGTATAGGGCTCAGAATTTCAAACAATACGTACATTTTTTCTACCTACCGTTAAAATAGAAGTATCAGCAGAAGTATGTTCTTGTTACTTGTAAAGAATTTCGTCTGTTTTTTTAAATGACCATAATATGGTATGATTGTTGTCAGTTATTTATGTAACATGCATTGCCATTTATGTTATTGTGTTGTAGGCATAGACAGGAATTTACTAAGCAATTATCAATATATACTCGTATGAACAAAATACTACAAGAGATTGGGTAACATTTATTTACTGTTAGGCGTAACCGGTACCCCAAAAATTATTGTTGTTGTTGATACCAACAGATTAGGGTAAACAGATGTTGCCAGATCTATATTTTTTTAATGGAAGTAACGGAAATTGCTCAGTAAATTCCGGTCTTTGGTTATAAGGATTATTTTTATGTTGGCCAATTATAGGCCTATAAAATAAGTCTATAATTATTATTACAAAACTGGATTTGTTTCAGAACCACCTGGTCACTACAGTAACTTCCAAGGTAATGGT
Organism: Diabrotica balteata; assembly: GCA_918026665.1. Classification (NCBI taxonomy): domain Eukaryota; kingdom Metazoa; phylum Arthropoda; class Insecta; order Coleoptera; family Chrysomelidae; genus Diabrotica; species Diabrotica balteata. The sequence goes on from OU898277.1 coordinate 88,873,217, forward strand.
AAGAAAGTGGACGAAGATGATAATTTGTTTGGAGATAATTCGGATATTGATATAACCTACGAGCCTCTAAGCTCAGAATCAGACGACAATGATATGAGACGTATAAGTAAACCAGCGAACACAAAGGTAAAAGAGAAAGCTATTATTACTCCTACGACTAGTGTGGAAATAACAAAAAATCTTCTTAAGGACGCTTTATTCCTAAACAGTGATGCAGGCAATTCCAATGAACATAATGAATTTATTTTAGAAGAAGAGAAAAGTGTTAAAAGAAAAGTACAAAATGTAACTAAATTGAAACAAAAAGGCAAAAAACGTGTAGTAAATAAACAAAATTGGGTCTCTAATGTTCGCAAATCAAAAATAGCTGGTGGGAAAGAGTATCTCAGTAAAAAAGGCAAAAACATGCCTGCAAAAATGTTAAAGCTTCCTTGCATGTGTCGCATGAAATGCTCTAAAAAATTGCCAGAATACGAAAGACAAAAAATTTTCAACTCATACTGGACTGAGACAAAGGTTTCAGATGTTAAAAAGCAATTTATCTTCTCAGGTTTCGACATCCAACCTACTCTTTGATTAACAAAAAAAGACCTAAATTTTACCAAATCTAAAAATAATACACTACACTACCATTTTACAGTGAACAATCAGCGATTGAGGGTGTGCAAGGTTATTTTTTCAAACACACTTTGTATATCTAATTTAGTAGTAGTAAATATGTTGAAACAAATTGAGCCAGGAGGTTTAATAAAAGCTGATCAAAGAGGTAGACACACGCTAATCAATAAAACTCCTACCGAAACCATAAATAGCATACATCAACATATTAAATCATTCCCGAGAAAAGTGCGAGATTCATTATTCCAGAGAAAGGAGTAAGAAAGATTATCTTGGCACAGAACTTACGATAGAAAAGTTGTATCAACTGTACTTTGATGAATACAATGAAGGACATGTAGATCCAAAGCTCGGGAGTAAAAAAGTAATGCGACGCAGATATTTTTAATAAAGATTTCTAGGTTTTCGTTTGAAAACTTGGAAACCCGAAATAGACACTTGCGATACATGCAGTACATTCACAGCTCAATTGTAAAATAATCTTACTGCAGATGAGCTAACCAGTGTACAGGCTAATCATGATACTCACCCAATTGAATTTAAAACTCGGTATAACTTACAACAATTGCACTTTTTAATGGCTAAAGAGTCACCAAAACACAAAGTACTATCTTGTGATTTGTAAAAATGTTTGCTTTGACCACTAACAAACAATTGTATTAGTTTCTACAAAAGGAAGCTTTTGTAGAAGCAGTTATTCTTCTGTACAATGTATGATGTGGGACGAATCGAAAGGGTTCCGAGGTGCAAATGAAATTGCCTCGTAAATTTTGAAATGGACTGACAATACAATTTGAGGTAGTCAAGTAAAGGACATCACTTTTTGGACCAATAACTGCTATGGACAAAATAAAAATATAAGTGTTATAATGTGCTATTTTTGGATACTGCGTACATACCCTCAAATAAAGACGATCACTCAAAAGTTTTTACTGAAAGGACACACACATATGAAAGCAGACAGTGTTTGTGCTTTAATAAAAAAAAAACAAAAAGAAACTCTCCAATTTGGCCATTTTAACACCATGGAACTGGCAACAGCTAGTTAGGCAAACATCAGGTAAATACACAGTGCACAATATGGAAATTGCAGATTTTAAAAACTTTAAAACGCTGTTCTATAAGAAATTGTCACTTAATCATCCTTTTGTAAATAGAAAAAAGAATGTTAATGAAGATTCTGTTTTACTGTCAACATGTGTTGACTCCTACAAGTCCAACAAGAACACATTGGGAAGCTCTTTTATAAGACCGATTTTAATAATCAAAATATGTATGAAGTGGACTTCATGAGGTATCGAAGATAGCAAGTAACGTTTCCAGCTCAATTAAATCAAGTCTCAGTAAACCCATTACCAATCAGAAAAAAAAGTTTAATGACTTCATTACCTTACTGCCCTTTTCCGTCAGTTTGTCATGCACTTTATCAAAATTTAACACATAGCGATGTAGCCACAAACGATTACCTACAAGAAGATGAAAATGATATGGAGCCTCTTTAACAATTTTGAAACTTGTCGTCTATAATTTTACTTTATTTAACTTTTCTTAATTTATTTATTATAACATTATAATATTTACCTCTAATAAAATAGGCTGTTTAGTGTATTTGTATTGTTTATTTCGCAGAGACCTTAACATGCAATGTCACATTATTTAAAAAAGTTATTAGAAGTAAACAACACTATGTCCAACTACACATTTAAAAAAAAATTATAAAATGAACGATAAACTTTAGGTACATAACACTTCATGGAAGGAAAAACTATTATACACACCACAATAATATTATATTAATCTTGGGTAAATATAAGAAACATTTGAGTATTTACCGATTAAAAATTTAAAAAATGTTAAAACTGCTCTCCTGAAAAAGTAAGAAAATGGACATAGTGTTCTTTACCTCCGAAGTACGGAATATATATATATATATATATATATATATATATATATATATATATATATATATATATATATATATATATATATATAGACATTACTCGCAACAAAGGAAAAAAATATAATAAAATATGTGTATAAGATGGAAGGTAACCGTAAAATACGTATTTCTGACTATTGGTCGTCTTTAGTATGGTGCAGCCAAGTTAGACAAATAGCATATTAACTTGAGAAAGGATCACTACAAGAGCAATGCGACCAATTTGTGACAATTATGTTAGAAGACTCTGAGGTTTCCAGATCAACAACCAACACATCCACGGAAAAAGCTAAGCTACCTGCGCAAAGCAATGCAAAACGTTTAGAACGTTTCAAAAAACAAGAAAAAGCTTAATGCGAGTTGATAGTAAAATAAAGGAAAAAGATATTGCCATAGCTCGCAACAAAGGAAAAAAAATTTAATAAAATATGTGTAGAAGATGAAAGGCAACTGTCTATACGTATTTCTGAAATTATTTCTTGAAATTTTTCGTTCCACGTAGGATGCATTTTAATTAAATATTAAAATGATCATCTATATAAAAAAATAAAATAGCTAATAACTAACTAAGAAAAAGGGTAAATAAAAACAAAATTTTAGATGTTTTCATTTATTTTTCATAGTCAAAATATAATAATTATAACCCTTATAATATGATAAGCAAAATTGGACACACTATTATTTGAAAAATGCAAAACCTAAAAAATGTACACTGGTAAAACTTGAAGCAACACAAATGGAAGAAAACAATAATCTGATTCGTATAAATAAAACTCCTTCGCAATAAAAACAAGTAAATTATTTTTTAAAACAATGCCGACAAATTTTCGAAAAAATTGTGCAATATCTTAGATTATTCGAAAATGTCTCCTTATACCATTAAGAAATTGGATAATTGGAAGAACATCTTATTTTATCAAACTGATATTTTATGTTTTAAAGAAATTGTCAATAAATAAATTAGAAATTTGTAATTAATACAAGTCATTGACTAAATACTAATCAATTATAATCAATTTTTTTAAAATTTGATTCAAATATTGATTAAAATTCATTTATTCGAGCATTTAACCTTATATCAAAATACTAAATCATTTCATACAATCAAAGATCGTACGGTACCTAAAGAATATTTTAATAGCACTGAAAAAGATATACGTCTGAAACCAAAACCTACCAGGCTCAGATTCTACCCTAAAAGGAGTTAAGTAAATAAAATGTCTGGGACTCCCTTCAACAGTTTTTACTACTTAAGATATTTAAAAAATACAAATATCTAACAATAAAACACTGAAAACTTTTGTTTTCAACACTTCCACAATATTTATTGTTATTTATTATCACTACAGGTGTTTCGACAGAGTGCCTTGTTTTCAACTGAATAAGTTGAGGAAGAGAGAATTGTTTGTCTCAAGTTGACCATTCAGAATTATATCTATATTTTTTAATTTGTTAATATTCATAGATTTTAATAAAGATATTTTAAGAGCTTTATTTTGAATGTGAAGAATTTGAAATTGGTAATTAAAAAAATGATTATGGTCTAGAAGGTGAAATGCCTTTTTGTCTTCTGCTACACGTTTGTTAAAACTTCTTCCAGCTTGACCTATATAAGTTTTCGGGCATTAACCACATTTAAGTTTGTATACGCAGCTGTGTAAGCATTTTTCTTTTGGCCGTTGTTCTTAATATATTTGTTTAAGTGGTTGTTCGTTCTGAATGCTGGTATCATTTCTTTGTTTTTTATACGTTTGACAATTTTTCTTGATATCTTGCCTGTATATGTAATCGAGCAGAATGTATTAGGTTTTTTCTCTGGTGATCCAAATACTAATTTCAGGGCTTTCTTATGAAGTTATTGTTTGAAAATTTTGTTTATTCTTTGTTCGTTGTACTTGCATTGCATTGTTTACTGCAATTTACTTAATAATGTTCGAAGTGGTTTTTTGACATGAGAATTTTTATTAATCTATGCAAGATGCTATGGTAGGCTGCCGAATTTTGTTGTTGTGTAGGATGAAGTGATAAATTGTGCATAGTCGTGTCAGCATGGGTAGGTTTATAAAATACGGAGAACTCATTTTTGTTTGTTATGTCACATTGTCTGATAATTTTTAAATTTAAAAAATTTATGAATTGATTCTGTTCTGTATGAAAATATGTTCAATATAAAAATTATTTGAAATTTTTGTTTCTAATAGATAATCCATAAAAATATCTGATAGCAATGGGCTTAGAGGATTACCCATTATAAGACGTATTTTATATATATATATATATATATATATATATATATATATATATATATATATATATATATATTGATAATGTTGTGTTTTATTAATTTTATTTTTTTTTATAATAAATGTAATTTTTATAATATGTGGATCGTTGTTTAATTTATTATATACCTCAGCTAGCTCAATTATGTATTCTAAGCAATCTGTCACTGTGTGATGTCGACTCTGTAGTCTCCTGGTAGAGTTCAAAAAGAAATTAAACCAAACTTTACTTTAGACTTTTGATAAATTAACCCAAATGAAGCACGTTATTTATTAATATTGAACAAATTTAATATAAACAATAAAATTCGTCTGCAACTTCGGTTGCCTTTAAAAATTTACAAAAATAGGAATCGTTTAAGTCTTAACGTGGTTTAGTGACGGGACAATAAAATGTGTTACAAAATGTGGAGACTCTCTACAAGTACCTAAAAACTAAATAAATATTGCAACTTTATAAAGTGTTTAAATGAACTATAAAGAAAAAGAAAATGAACACTTTATTCCGCTGACTATTCAAATATAATCAAAATTTCAAATGATCCCCAAAATTATTGTCCAACCTCACTTTAAAACAGTTCTGATTTCTTTAAAGGAAACTAACTACTCAAAAATAATCGGTGAAACTGGAATATCAATCCTCTCTTCGGAAGTTAAGGTACGTACTATTCTATTTTTAATTTAATGATCATTAATAATTTCAATTTTTAAGGCCTATCGCAATTATGTTAATTCATGAATTTTAATTTTCTCAATTTAAATGACATTTCTATACTCCAATATAATTTATAAGTGAAATTGTTTCTCTTACTCTCTGGAACAAATTTCTGGATATCTCTGCTGTGGAAACTGTGGAAAAACTAAATTCTAATTAGACGAGTTAAAAAACAGTCCCGACCTATTCCACAGTTTCAGAGCTCTCCTTCGTCCAAAAAAAAACTTCGTCGGCGTCCTCTCCAAAAACCAATTCCTCTTATTATCCGTTGCTAACAGCCACCAACGTTCTTTTTTTTTCTATCTTCTATTTAAATATTTTAAACCATAAAACTGTCCTGTTTGACATATTTGTCAAGCCACATTACTTTCTCATAATCACTTTAATCACATATAATTTGGGAATTTACAAAAAAAAATGTTTAGATATAAAACTTATTCTATTACAATACTAATTTATTCTTTTCATCTCCACATCATTGTAATTTCTTATTTAACAAAACCCCTATTAATTTAGCTCCCACAGACTGTCAAATAAACTGTCAAGCAGTTTATTTTCTGACGTTTATTAAAATTTCTATGTTTAAATATTTTTTTAAAATTCTTCTTTTTTGTTCTTTTTAAGGTTTAGACGATTCACCTATACACTAGGCAACTATACTATTCAGAAATTATTAACACTATACCAGGTAAGTCAAAATTAATTTATTTAACAATTTACTAATCTTTTTCTCTCTTTTATTTCAGAGTCGAACCCACATTGTGATGGCTTCATGAAATTCATAAACAACAAACTCATATAAAAATCCATTAAAGTTGTATATATTTTAACATATTGAAATCATTTCAATATATATATATATATATATATATATATATATATATATATATATATATATATATATATATATATATATATTCGATTACTAAATTCAAAATAGTCCTTCTTCTTTAACTGCCGTCTCCCAATCGGAGATTAGATATCATCATCACTATGTTTACTATATCTACCGCTGCAGTGAAGAGGTGAAGTTCTATTGAACTGCATTGAAACCAGTCTCTTAAATGTTTCAATCATAACACTCTCCTTCTTCCTGTACTATTTGCTCCCCTTACCTTTCACTGTAAAGTATTTTTGTTGTATTTATTATTTCGTATTCTTTATCCATTTCCCGCAATACTTCCTTGTTCGTTTTCTTCTGTGCCCATGCGTCCTTAGCATCCTTCTGTATTACCATATTTCAAATGAATGTAGTATATTTATGTGTTTTTGCTTCTGTGTCCTATTGTAAGTCCATATTTTAGTAACAAAAACACACGTTCGGTACATGTCCCAAACGTATGTTTGTTTATATATTTATTATCTTTGATATTATCATGTAAAATGGTCTGGTTTATGCTAATTTCAAGAACATGTAAAATTTTAGAAGCAATGATTGGATTTGTAATATTATGGTCTAAAAAGTTTTTTAATAGAACAAAAGTTTCTGTAGGAGGAATACTAGGAAAAAGATTTTTTTGTCATATGATATTAATCTGGAGTTCTAACTAGTTCTACTATGTTTTTACGGTAAATTAGGTGAAAATTTAGTCTGATCTAAAATATTTCATCACAGTTTTTTTCAAATCTTATATATTGCTGGAGATATGTGGTCAATGTACTGGTATGCTTCACAGGAACTAACAGGCAAGTTAACCAATTCTTATCGTATATTAATTCACACTATAGTCATAATCAATACCCAATAAAAATGAATTTACAATAAAAACAGAACAGAATCAATCCATAAATTTTCTAGAATTAAAAATGATAAAACTTAAAAATAAACATGAGTTTTCCGTGTTTCATAAACCTGCCAATACTGGCACGACTATAGACAATTCATCATCCCATCCTACACAAAATAAATTGGCAGCATGGTATATAGATTACTAAAAATTCCCATGTCAAAAAACAAATGAATTGAATATCATTAAGCAAATAGCAGTAAACAATGGGTACAACGAACAACCAATAAACAAGATATTAAAACAAAGACTACATAAGAAAGCCCTGAAATTAGTCTTTCCAGACTAATTATGTGTCAGACTAATTCTGTGTTCTAATGTCAGAGAAAAATCCAGTACTGTCTGCTCGATTACATATGCAGGTAAGATATCAACAAAAATAGCCTAACATACAAAAAAGAAAGGAACAATACCAGCTTTCAGAACCAACAAAACAATTTAAGCAAATATATTAAGAACAAAATCTTATATATACAAACACATATAAGTTTGTATACATAAGTAAAGACTTCCCAAAACCTTAAATAGGTCAAACTGGTAGAAGTTTTAACAAATATATAGCAGAACATAAAAGAGCTTTTAATATTAGAAAAACAGGTTCTACGTTATAAATTCTACTTCAGCCTCTAGACCATAATCATTCTTTTAATAAACAATTTTAAATTCTTCTCATTCAAAATAAAGGCCTTAAGCCATCTTTGTCAAAATCTATGGAAATTAACAAATTTAAAAATACATGTATAATTCTAAATGATAAACTTGAGACAAACAGTTCTCCCCTCCTCAACTTATTCAGTTGAAGACTATAAAGTGTGAATAAACGCATATCAAACCTTAAGAAAGGCACTCTGCCGAAACAGCTGTAGGAACAATAAATTTTGTGATAATATTGAAAAAAAATTAGATAAAATTAATTTCCATCAAGTATCGGTAGAATTTATCACATAAATATAAATATTTTTTTGGATATGTTTCTTCAGACATCTTAGCTTTTATACAAGATATTTGATGATAAAACTGAAGTTAACTAGAACCATTACATATTACAATTACAATATGTAATGGCAGTCTGGATATATAATGAAATCTATGGTTTAAGCTAATACAAACATAAATTGATATATCTAAAGCGGATACTGGGAAGACCACTAGCTTTCATCACGTACGTGTTTTACTTGTTAACCTGATTGAGAAGTTTTTAATAAGTTTTTTTCGATTTTCCACATATAAGTAGGAAAGTGCTTCCAATTTTCCATTTTCTAACGGTATATACAATATTAATAAAACCATTTTATAATAATAGGCTCACAGTCTTTGTCTTACATGTATATATTACAAAAAAAATATTAAAAATTAAAACATTTATTTAACACATATATACATTAATATACAAAAAGAATTAAAACTCCTCTGCCATTACCATTTCTCGACACATTTTTTAAATATGTCTAGAGAGGTATCTACAAAGGCATTTAATTTAAAACCGTAGCTAGATTATAGTTTATAAACACTATTTTACACAAAAAGATTGGCTGTGTATAAGAAAAAACGTGTCGAATTACAATAAAAAATATGCTGTAGGTACACCAAAAACAAAGGTACAGAAAATTGAAAATATTTATTATATTTAGAATGATACGATAACAGGCAATAATATAGTTAAAATAATTTGAAAATATTAAAAAGATTGATCAAAAACCAGAAATGCAGAAACATTTAAAATGAAATATTTCAAATTTTATTTCAATTTTATAGGGTTTCCTTATGTAATTAGATTTTGTTCCTTTAATTGGCTTTTGCCGTCATAACTAATTTTTTTAGTCCAATAATATAAAACAAAATAATATCCTTAAATCTATGAAAAACACGTAAATATTTTCAATTTTTTTGCAAAACTTTCCAAATATCTTCCTTCTTTTCAACATTCTTATATTTCTAATCTGTCGCTATCAATTATGTACATTTTTTACAATGTGTTTAAAATATTTCCTTTCCTCTAATTTCTCTGTATACCCTTCTGAATATTAGTCAATTCCCGAATATTTAAAACAAAATTAGCTACCTTGTGGTTGATATAGTGCCTTAAAATGGGATGTTGACTAACTTACTCCTTATCCAGTTTATACAAGATTTTTGGCAATATCAGTACCAAATATATAAAATTTTATACTATTGTAAATGACAATACTGACTTTTAGTATAAAATGCTTACCTAAATATTTGGTATTTTTTCCTAAGAGACAACATGTTTTCTCAGATATATTTAGAATAAATCCTATAAGTGTATAAGGGAGGCAACATCTATATGTATACAATAGAAAAAAATTTAAAAATTGATATTACAAGCAGTTCTTCTTGTACATCTAGTGCCATAATGTAATGAATTAAATTAGATTTTTTAGTAAAATAAGTACTTTGTTCAATCAGTTAAACATACATTTTTCTAGAATAATTTTTGTTTGTGGTGATTTACTGTTTATATTAAGCATTTCTGTGTACTACTCTCTCATCTAGATAATACAAACTGTCCTTTTATTTATTGTTATCTAAAATCAAGATTAATTAAAATAATAGCAGGTTATAAACTAATAAAAATAAATGATAATGTAGGAAATATATAAAAGTTATTTACGGCTTTAAGTTGCTTTTTATTATTTCTCGAAACAGATTGCTACATAAATGACTTGAAAATAACTATACCTACTCGAAAGAATAAACTATACTAAATTGTCTAAGCAATTTGTACTATAAGAAATAATGAAATAAAAAACAATAATGCAAAAGCAAATGTGTGTGCTTATTATATATTATATCTACTACTCTTTAAGATGAGTAACCTTGATAACATTGATGAAGACATGAGAAATATGGAAATACGTGCTTGGCGGAGGAAAGCGATGGATATGGACGACTGAAGAGAAATACTTAAGGAGGCTAGGACCCACGCATAAGCAAAGGTATGCCAAGCAGCAGACTCCTAATGTAAGGATAAATTCAATATAATAATATAATAATTCATTGGATAAATCAACAAATAAAAGAAAAATTTTTAAATAATTTTTGCATACGTAAGTATTGAGATTTTGAAATAGAAGATTTTCAAAAGTCTTGGTTTATTCACAACACGCAAATATTGACACGCAACTTAGAATATATACAAAACAAGTCATGAGGTTGTAGTTACTGCTAGTAACACCTCTTTCGCGATGTTTGCTATTTTAAAATTATAGTTGTTCACAGCCAGTTAATTTTCATCCTAACCACATGTCCAACAGAGAAGTTGTAAACAGTACCAAAGACAAATTTTTATATTAACAATTAAAACGACATATTTATCCGTCCAGATCAGAAAGCACGATTTATCGGCAACGGAAGAAATGCAACTTGAAATTAAATGATATTTACCTAATTAAGACTATAGAAAATATATCTGGAAACAAAAAGCGAGAACAACGTTAGAGCAAAGGTAGTCGCAGGCAATAACACTATAATTTTCTTAAAAAATAATTGTGAATAGTTCTTTAAAATATACAAACAAACACATTATATGCTTAAAAAAATAATAATTATGTTGTTTATAAAAACTGATTATTATGTTGGCAAGTGATATTGAAATATATCAGGGGTATAGTATCAAAAATGGCTATGTCCATAATTTTTAGAAATTGACATTTTGATGGCAACATTTTCATTTTGAGACAGCCTATTACCTAAAGAAATAGTTTGGGATTAAATTTAGCTTAGTCCAGAGAAATTTTGATTAAAAAAAATTGGTTGGAAACAAACTTGGTTACGTCCACATAAACTCAGTATCAAACATAGCTACGCGCACGCCAGCCAATAGGAGCTCTTCATTCGAACCAAATCTGTAATGGCCCCAATATAATTTATGTGTTGTTACGGTGTCACTTTTTCGCATTTTAAATAAGAATTCCTGTGATTTCAAGTAAAATCTATAGTTTTTTGTCAAGATGGATGTTTTTCCTATGCCCGTTAATCAAAACCAGGCACGAAAACGGATTGCACAGCCACAAAAGTGGAAGGCTAACAAGGCGAAAAAAGAGAGGTAAATTCGTTCTTTTGCCAGGCCCGTACCGCAGGTCAGATTTAGGTATAGTCGAACCCCCATATTGAAATAGCCATCGTGCCAAGCAAAAGTATTTCTATAATCGGGATTTTCTAACAACCGACCATTGGTGGCTAGTAGAATCGTTTCGGGACCTCAAATTTCTATTCCTTAAACCAGGATATTCCTAAATAACCAGTATTCTTCTTCTAATAAGCGGGTTCGACTGTATAATCTAGTGATGGGTATAATTTCTAAAGCCACGTATCCATTTCGCGAGGCTACCACGCGCGTCATGTTCGTTGTCGTTACCACCGAAAGTGGACACCACACTGTTACGTTAAGCCATAAAGCGTTTGCAAAACTGTTATAATTATTGAACGTGAGCTAGGTCGCGCGCGGCAGCCTCGTGAAATGGATACGTGGCTTTAGAATGAAGAATTTTTCGAGTAATACCGAGCACCCTATTCGCTTTTAATGCTGATTAAAAATAAATACTGTTTTATATTCATCAATGATTCCTGATTTGTTCCTGAAGTACCGAGAACCAAGAACCTTATTCGCTTTTAAAGTTGATTAAAAAATAAATACTGTTTTAAATTCATCAATAATTCCTGATTTGTTTAATGTTTACATTCGTTATTGGCTCTCACACTCACTGAAATGTGTTTACAGAAATGTGATATTTTCTGAATTTGATAATCTTGAGAATAAGCACATTTTCTTTGTTGAATGAGGAATCCTATTAAAAAAATTAGTATCAGTTGTGCAGTTGTATTGCGTTTTTTTTGTATCCCAAAAATATTCATTACGTTAGATTATTATATTCTTTGACCTCCAAAAAGATTTGTTTATAAAACTAACTTATAAAACTAACTTATAGCGACGGCTTCCTCAGTCAGTATTCTAATACTTTGTTTGATTTAAGTGTTCGAGATATCTTGAGAACTTTCAGGAATCGAATACTCGTCGATTCTTGGTATTTGAGAACCCCACCACTAGAATAATATATGACTAATATCGTTGGATGTTTAGATGAGCTCTTTTAGTTTGCGACTTATGCTACCATGGGGCTAAAAACAATTCAGAGTAGAAAAAAGAGTTCATAGCTTGAGGGAAAAAGCTTTCTATTCGCTGCTCAAGATAGAAGAAGAGGGTTTGAAAATAATTTCTTATGATTGCCAAAAAAATATGAATCTTCCTAAAGTACCAGATCAATCGTGTTATTATAGCAGGCAATTATATCTTTTTAATTTCACTATTGTGGAAGGAATTTCAAAGACACCACTTAATAAAAACAACGTTTTCGCAAATGTCTGGACAGAGAACACTTTCTCAAAAAATTCTAATACAATAGCATCTGCAGTGTATAACCACCTAAACAAGATGGATCTTACCAATATAACTACCATTAGACTGATCTCAGACGGCTGCGGAGGTCAGAATAAAAATTCCACCATAATCACAATGTGTTGCAAATGGTTGTTGGAACATTCTTCTATTAAAACAGTAGAACTGGTGTTTCCAGTAACTGGCCATTCCTATCTTCCAGCAGATAGAGTGTTCGGAAACAGTGAAAAGGGATTTCGTAAAATGGACACAATACTAAGCCCGAATCAATACATCGATATCGTTTCACAGCAGGCAACTATTGTAAAAGTAGGCGAAGATTTCATTGTATATGATTTCAAAAAGGAAGCTGAAACAATACTGAAACCCCCCGGACAGTGGAAAGTACAGTTTGCGCAGTGTAAAAGATTCTATTTAAAACGATCGAAGCGGATCGGAAATGTGTTGGTTCAGTCGAAGAGATTTTACAGGAATCAATCGGGAAAATATGAAAATGTTTGTCGGAAATCTAAAATTATGAGTATGATTGCTCCTAAAAAAATAATACAACACATACCTGTAAAGGCATTAAAAGTAAGGGACGTTAAAAATCTGCTATCAAAACATTTTGGAGACGACTGGCAAGGCGTGGAACAATTAAGTTTCTATTCAGATGTGATAAACATTGCTGAAACTCTGGCTGAGAACGAAAATGACAATGAAGAATTGGAATGTGAACCAAGAGAAGAAACACCGCTTTTGTTGATATAATATTGTTAAAGTGATGATTTGTACTGAAACAAATATGTTAGAGATTTTTTTTTAGTTTTATCTTTTAACTATAGTTGTGTTGCTTTATAATGTTAGCCTGTAAGAAATATACATACCTAAAAAAATAAATAAAAAAACCTAATTTTTGTACATAAATAGTTGACCAGCTGAAGAGTGACACGTGATACATGATACAAGGCGCGAGGAAACCTCATAAAAATAATGTTCATGATACGCAGTATTTTGACACATTGTACTGAGTCCGGCCGGTGAGATTAGGTTGGAATCAGTTGGAATCAAACTTGGTCAAGTCCTGTGAAGTTGGTATCAAACATGGCTATGTGCATCGCTTGCGATCAAAACAGGTTACGTCCAATAGTTTCTATCAATTCAGCGTATTTCCTGTTCTTGTAGTATGCTGAATGTAATACCAATATAAAGAGTGACTTTTCTTTCATTGTTTTAACAGTAATTCTCAAATTTTAGTTGCTGCCATCAAAAGTGAGAGTGTTTTTTTACTTCCTGTCAAATCATGCACGATGGACGTAGCCAGATTTGATTCTATACCCCTGATATATTTAATTGCTATAAAAGATTGTGACTATTTAGCACAAATTACTTATTTTATTTTTTATTACCAAAAATAACTCATTACACAACTCAACTAGTCAGATTATCAAGATATTTATCAGAATATTTTTTCCTGACAATCCGTCTTGTACAAAAACACTTCTTTATCTTTACAGTATAAAATATCTTTATATTTTTTTATAATATCGTAACAATGGTCAATGACAGTTCATATTTAGATATATTAAGCATTAATCTCGAGTAAAAGAACGAAAATGCGAATAGTTTTACCCAAATATAGCTGCTTATTCCACGTCATAAAAATCACAGTTTTTATATACATTCAAATCCAAAAAATACGTATGTGATAGCATAGAA
>OU898277.1:88888171-89140661 GCA_918026665.1 Diabrotica balteata
CGGATGGTATGGTAGAACGGATGAATAGAACAGTTGGCAAGTATTTGACAAAGATGGTATCCGATCATCAGCGAGACTGGGACCAATATCTTCCGTTCTTCACAATGGCCTACAGATCTGCTGTTAATGAGTCAACAGGCCAGACACCAGCCAGAGTCCTATTCGGACGCGAGATGTGACTACCTTGTGATTTAGAGTTTGGGTGTCGACCTGGAGAAGATGTAGCAGGTGAAGACTATGTGATCGAATTACGAAGAAGAATGGACGATGTACACTAGTTGGTCCGTTCCCATCTCCAGATCGCTAGTGACGGAATGAAGAAACGGTACGATACGCAAGCCGAAAAGGGGTGTTTTAAGAAGAACGACAAAGTCTGGCTCTATAATCCCAAAAAGCGAAAAGGCTGTTCTCCCAAGTTGCAACAGTTTTGGGAAGGTCCATATCTCATTATGGAGAAGATCAATGATGTTATTTACCGAATAAGAAAGATCCCGAAAGGAAAGCCGATGATAGTACACCATAATCGGCTGGCGTCTTTCGAGGGTGACCACGACGTAGATGAAGAAGTGGAAGTAAACCAAGTCCAAGATGTGTCTGACCTCACGTTTGAGCAATTTATGAGTGCCTATCGAGGTACCGGTAAAGCAAGACATGGTGTTACCACTGAAGAAAGGCAAGATCTACTCGCACTTCCCGATGACTACTCGCTGGCCCTTACTATCCCGGCCAGTATCAAAGACGCACCAGGATTGGCATCCGTCTTTCGAAGGAAGTTTGGTCGAGTTGCAAAACTTCAATGCCAAGTGCCAGCTCTCGGTAAAACCTTGAAACTCCAAGATGCATCACGTTACCTTTTCTACCTGGTAACAAAAGACACTGCCCGTGACCAACCTACCTACCGAGATGTATGGGAAGCCTTACTTCAGTTGAGAGAGCACGTACTAGAGTCCGACGTGCAAAAGTTAGCCATGCCAAAGTTGAAGTGCCGCCAATTAGATTGGAGGGTTATCCGAAATATGGTGGAGGAGATCTTTAAAGACACCGAAGTCCAGGTGTTAGTCTGTTGCAATCCGCATAGTTACTGGTGCGGAGAGAAAACCGTCCCTTGTCATTTCTATACAACTGGAAGTTGTAAAAGAGGGTCCAGTTGCCGATATCAGCATGTTGTTCCAGTTCCAGCCCCGACAAGGTTCCAGGAGGAACCATCTTTTAAGAGGGGGGCAATGTTACGATTTTAAATGTTATGGAGTATAGAACTGTAAATATTTTATGACTCATTCTTTTGTATTGATTCTCGTAATTTCTAGGTCAAAAATCTACCTGACATCATTTGGGTCCCCTTCGCTAAACAAACAACAATGGAATTTTCTGGGGACGAGCCGATAAAGAACATACCAGTTTTGAGACCAGTCGCCGCTGTGTCTACGTCGAGATCGAGAACGGCATCGTATTTTCTACAACATTCTGTTTTCAAGCTGGTTTCATATAAATACCGGAAGATTCTCATTGAGGAGTTAGTCATAAGAAGATCGGGAAACGCGATTTAATTGTAACGAAACGTAACATAAATTTGTAAAGTTATTTAATAAATTAGTAATTATTTATCGTGAGTTTTAATAAATTAGAATATAGACAATAAATTAGAATAAAGACAAATAAATTAGAACAATATAAATATACTACACTACTTTAAATTATATTCATTAATATCCCAACAACAACAATAAAATTTCAAGAACCCAACTTCCCACATGTGTCTAGTTTCTATTTTCCAGGTACCGAATGTTGAAGAAACATAAAGGGCCTTATATTAAAATCTCTATTTCACCACACTACTGCACACATGTATAGTTGGTTGCCCAACTATAGCCGCATATTTTTCTTTCTTTCCACATCTCATCTGATATACATAATTTTAAAAGAACAACAATGATGGTTGATACTGTTATATTAATTTACTTTACTTTAACAATTTTAAATAATGTTGTCTTAACTAGACGCCTACAGTTATATTGACTGCTCTGTTACGACGTCCATCCTAATATTCCAATCAGTTCCTGTCATTCCAATCAGTTGCTTCCATACAGTCCTCGTAGACGCACCGTCTCAGGACTAGCAACTTCAACGTGGAGTCATAAGTCGCCATGTTACCTTATCCAACGGTAACTTTAACATCTTAACATATTAAAAGAAATACTGTAAACCAAATGTAACTAATTATTTGTTAACGGATTTTTATTCATATATTTAGTGGCTACATTCATGTACTCCTAGTAAGTATTAACCACACTTTGCATTAACCTTAGTCAAAATTTCAACCTCATGTTCTGTTTAATTAAGTGGTTATATATTTTCTAGGACACTGATGATGGAATATGGATTCCCAAAATCTTTTGTATAATTAGCCCGTTGGGGTTTTTAAATAAATACCTTTTATAAAGGTTTTTTTAATATTTTTTTTTAATATGTGGTATACAGCCATTTTTTAATATATGATATTACAGGAACGTAGATTCCTTGTGGATGATTAATTTTTGTGTGCACTTCAAAACTACCATGATTTCTCTGGAGTTCTTCTATCTCTAAACATTTGTCATTGTACCACTTCGCTTCAGCTGCCCGTATTTTTATCCTGATCTCCTTGTGTGTGGCTTTGTATTCGTTTAATTTTTTTTTGGTATGATCTTCGCTTGTCCATTAGTTGCCGAATCTCCTCTGTCATCCATGGAGTCGTAGCTTCATCGATTTTTTGACTACTTAGCGTATCTTTAATTGGCATTATTAACGTGTTCTTTGGACTCCGTTACTGGTATACGAACGAGAAAGACGTGGTTTAAAACGGCTCCGATATTTAATTCGAAAATTCGGGTAATATCGAGTTTATTTATCCACAAAGTGTTTTTCTTGCGAAATAGTGTATGTGTGAATCGAGTGTCATTAGAAAATTGTGAACTAAATCGAGTTTTTTAAAAATCATAACGAGTAACCTAAATAAACAATCAGCGCTGCTAGCTCCGATCTGTTGAAGAGGCAAGTAGTGCGGTACGGGGAACCTTCACGATAAGGACAATAATTAGTGATTATTTACAAAACAATACATAGGCGTGTAAGTGAGAATTTTAACGTCAAAACACTGTCCAGAATAAGGTAAGAGATTTATAATATTTTTAACAATATGGCCGCGAGAAGAGGATTAAATCAATGGGATAGTGAAGAATCTGACGATGGTAAGAGAAAGAGAGAGGAAAAAAAAGAAAACGACCAAGATGAAAACCCTTTCATGAAAAGCAGAAAGTTAACTAGGTCTCCACCTAAGAAAGATTGCGATAATACCGAATTGAAAGAAATGATGATCGCTCTTATGAACGAAGTTAAAGGAATACGAAAAGACCAGCAGATTTTTCAAGAAGAAATTAGCAATTTAAAAAAAAGAAAATCGCGAGTTGAACGGAAAGGTAAATTTCCTGGAAAGCAGGATCGAAAAGATGGATAAACAAATCCGGAAACAAAACATTGTAATCAAAGAACGCGATTTCAAAGAAAATGAGGAACTGGAAGATGCCACCAACTTTATAGCAAGTCAACTGAATGTGAATGTGAAAATAAAAGATGTGCAGAAAATAAGAACCTCTCAAGGGAAACCACCAGTGGCGATAGTAAAAGTAGATACAATGAAGGATAAAGAGCTTATTATGAAGAATAAGAGCAAATTAAGAGGAACGCGGTATTTCATTGAAAACGATCTAACCCAAGCCGAAGCCAAACTACAGAAAGAGCTAAGAGATATGGCGAGAGAAGAAAAAGGAAAAGGTAATGAAACAAAAGTCGGCTATCAGAAAATATGTATAAACGATGAATGGTGGAAATGGAACCATAGTACCGAAAAACTAGAGAAAATTAAAAAAAAAACTGAGTCTACACAGGCACAGTGGTCAGGAAAATATGGAAACGAATAAAGCGCGAAATAGGATGATGATAGGACAATGGAATGTTAGAGGAACTTTTGAAGTAGGGGCACTAAAGAACTTATCAGATACGTTAGAGAAATATGAGATAGATATTGCAGCTATACAAGAAACTAAACAAAAAGGAAATTTCACCATGGATGTGGGGAACTACGTGTTTTTCAACAGTGGAGACAATGAACGTGTATTTGGGGTGGGATTTTTTATAAAGAAAACATTTGCCAATCTGATGATAGATTTTGAGGCAGTCACAAGCAGATTATGTAAAATAAGAATAAGAGGAAAATATAGAAAAATAACCTTTATAAATGTGCATGCACCAACAGAAAATACAGATGAAGACGTTAAAGATAGCTTTTATGAACA
The DNA here is from genome assembly GCA_918026665.1 of Diabrotica balteata. Lineage (NCBI taxonomy): Eukaryota > Metazoa > Arthropoda > Insecta > Coleoptera > Chrysomelidae > Diabrotica > Diabrotica balteata. The sequence goes on from OU898277.1 coordinate 88,892,503, forward strand.
ATTAGAACATATGTTTTACAAAATACCATCATATGACATAAAAATATTTGTAGGAGATTTGAATGCCAAGATTGGCAGGGAGGATGTATACAAACAAATAACAGGGGGAAAAAGTAAACATAGAGATAGTAATCTGAATGGAAAAAGAGTAATAGAATTTGCTTTCGAACACAATATGCGAATTATGAGCACTTATTTTGATCACAAAGAAATTCATAAAGGTACCTGGATATCACCAGATGGACAAACAGTAAACCAAATAGATCATTTCCTAATAGAAGCCGAACAGATGAGAGCCATAAAAGATAGCCGAAGTTACAGAGGTGCTGATGCAAATTCGGACCACTTTTTGGTCAAAATTAAAATGGAGCAAATAATACCCACAATTAATAAAGCTAGTTGTAAAAAAATAAAAATATATAACGGTGCACTACTTCAGGAGGGAGAAGTTAGGAAAAAATTCAGGCAGCAAATTGAAGAGAAACTGAAAAGCCAGACAACAGTAAATGATATAGAAAGCAGATGGGTACAACTAGAAGAAAAAATTCAAGAAGCAGCCGACTCAGTATTATCAAGAAACAGACAATGTAAACAAACGGATTGGTATGATGAGGATTGTAAGAAAGCCATTAGTGACAGAAATAAAGCTAGAATAAATAGCATAATAAGAAATAATAAAGAGAGTAAAAAAGCTTATGCCGAAAAAAGACGGGAAGCAAAGAAGATATGTAGAAGGAAGAAGCGTTCAAGTTTAGAGCAGAAACTAGTTCGTATTGAAGAAGATTTTTTATATAAACAAGTCAGGAATTTCTACCAAGAAATAAAACGAGACCGAACCCAGTACAAAACCACATCAAGATATTATAAAGATGAAGAGGGGAATCTGTTAGGTGGAACAGATGAAAAATTAAGAAGGTGGGCCAGTTATTTTGAGAACATATTATTATGTACGGACGACCAAGATGAAAGAGAACAAACGCAACTACAACATGAAGAAGTAAGGGACACAGATGTAAATGAAGAAGTACCTACCAAGGAAGACATTATAGAGATCATAAAAAACTTAAAAAACAACAAAGCACCTGGTGAAAATGGTATCATTGCTTTTAGTTTTTAAAAGAAGGTGGCGAAATGGTACAAGAAGAAATCGCTGAGTTAATACGCGAAGTGTGGATCAAAGAAAAAATACCCAATCAGTGAAAAGAAGCAGTCTTATGTCCAGTGCATAAAAAAGGAGACGTTACAGAATGTAAAAATTACAGGGGAATAGCTCTACAAGATACAGTGTATAAGATTTTGGCCATATCAATTAGAAATAAAATTAAAACAAAAGTTGAAAATTGTCTAGGTGAATATCAAGCAGGTTTCAGAGCAAACAGATCGGTAACTGACCAAATTTTTACAATGAAACAAATTTTAGCTAGCTCATATGAATTCAACCTAACAGTACACATGCTGTTTATTGATTTTAGAATGGCATATGATACTATAAAAAGAAATAAAGTATATGAAGCACTAGAATATTTTGAATTTCCACCAAAAATAGTAAGACTGACTAAATGCATACTCAATGATACTAAAAGTAAAGTCATGTTAGAAGGACGGGTTTTGGATAGTTTTATCACCAATAGAGGTCTGCGACAAGGTGATCCGTTATCAACAGATTTTTTCAATTTGATCTTAGAGAAGATTTTACGAGAATGTAACATCTACACTAGAGGCACAATATACCATCACAGACATCAATGTGTAGCATATGCAGATGATGTTACCTTAATAACAAGGAGACCTGCAGAATTAAGAGAAATCTTTATTAGAATAGAGAGAATAGCCAGAGAATATGGTTTAGAAATAAACGAAGAAAAAACAAAATATATGGTGATGAGGGGAAACGAAAATCATCTAGGAGAGTCCTTTAAGGTACAAAGCCCAAGTAAAGAATATAACTTATATATATATATATATATATATATATATATATATATATATATATATATATATATATATATATAACTAAGAGTGCTGGGAGCCTGACTAAGATACTGAGGTCGAAGATAATATCCAGAACAGCAAAAAAACGAATATATACAACAGTTATCCGACCTACAGTACTCTATGCTAGCGAGACCTGGACACTAAATAAAGATATGGAAGTAAAATTAGATAGATGGGAACGAAAAATTCTTAGAAGGATATACGGAGGTGTAAAAGAGGGGAACATCTGGCGAAGAAGAACGAATGAAGAAATAATGCAAATATATGGACAACCAAAAATAACAAGACTCGCGAAAATTCAAAGATTAAGATGGCTCGGGCATATAGCAAGAATGAAGGAAGGAAGAGTTCCCAATGAATTAATAAACACGGAGGCTGGTACAAAAAGAAAAAGAGGCCGCCCCCGAAGGAAATGGCTGGAGTCGGCAAAAGAAGATCTGAAGTCGCTGCGGGTACAAGATTGGAAAAACTTAGCACAAGATAGAAAGAAATGGAAGAAAACCGTTGAAGCCTTGGGCCTTTAAGGCCTGTTGAGCTGAACTATATATATTAACGTGTTCTTAATTTTTTTCCATTTTTAGATGGAATCTTCATTATCATTTATTATTGTTTTGCTTAAATTTTCGTTAATTTTCAACGTTAGTTCTCCTTTTATATTCGGGTGTTTCAGCAGAGTGCTTATTTGTTGTGTCTTTTATTGTTTTTTTATTTTCTTTAAGTGGATTTCAAATTTTACGATTACTGGATTGTGGGCTGATGGTACATCTGTTCCTATATAAATATGCCTTTGCCGATTTGATGGAGTTACGGTATCTCTTATTGATAAGGATATAATCTATCTGGTTTCTGATAATTTTTTCATTGCTATCCTTAAGTGATTTTCATGTATATAATCTACGTGATGGTAACTGAAAAAATGTATTTGTCGCTATCATTTCAAACTGATAGAATTCCGTCAGTCTTTCCCCTCTTTTGTTCCTTATTCCTAGCCCGAATTCACCAATAATGTCTTGGAATTTACCTTATCCTAATTTGGCATTAAAATCCCCCATTTTTATTATTATATCTTTATTATTGGTGCTGTCATTGTAGAACTCTTCTATTTCATTTTCATCAATATCTGCAGTGGGGACGTACACCTGTATAATATGAAGAGTTCTATGCGCTGTTTGGGCTGTGATCATTAACACTATCCGATATAGGAACAAAACAAGTTAGAGCTTGGCAAAAACTGCGATCAACCACTATAGTGATGCCATTATGGTGGTGAATATCTTCATTTCCTGAATAGTATATTTTGGCACCGTCGACTTCGATTTCGCCAGATCTAGGCCATCTGGTCTCGCTTAGTCCCATTATATTAACTTTAAGTCGCATCATCTCATGTCTTACATTGTGGATCTTCCCTGTTTCATATATAGACTTCACATTTCAGGTAGCTATCTGCAGTTCGTTTATATTTTTGTGCCTGACGCGGGGTTTTCGCATGTTGGCGACCTGGGAGGCCCGCGGTCTAACTGATAATTGCCTCCCCTGTCGGATCTTGGTATCTGATGTCCATGATCAGTAGTTGTGTAATTGTCATTTATAATATCCATGATAATTGACAAGAGATATCTATTCAAAGATCTTTAATGTAGTGCCTTCTACATCCTTCTGCCGTTGACCATTTCTTTGATTTATCCGCCTTTGGTGTCGATTTCTTAACGCCAGGACAAAAGAGTGCGCTATCACTTACCAACTCATCCGCCCGTAGCCGTTGGTCAATAAGTGAGAGATTGCTTATACCGGCAATCACTCGGTCACTATCTGCATTGGTCAACTATAAATAGATGTTGCCCATCTTCTACCACGTGGAGGTTGCAGATTTGGATTTATCTTTCATTGGGATTAAGACCTTTTAGCATTTCCTAATCCCTCCAGAGCTTTAGAAGATTATGAACAACTAAACAACTAAAAAAAATTAAGGTACAACCTAGTTTGGAATTTTATTCCGTTGGTTTTGGATTTTACTGCTTTTGTATTTTATATCAGTTCCTGTTTGTAAAGTTTATCTCACATGAATCATATAGAAACGAATCTAATACAATAATTTCCTCTGTGTCTTATTTTGAAGATCACTACACAGCATCTGATAGTTTCAGTTAACTATCTAAAACACCGCGGTGAAACTTTTTCTTTATTAAAAGTGTTATATAACTTTTTTTAAGCTTATTTACGACCAATAATACTGATGACAGTAATGATTATAATAAGCCTAAATCGATGATATTATTGGAAATGACGATAATTTATCAATAATTTTTTTCGAATTTCAAAAAAAGATCAAAATTCGTATAAAAGGATAACAAATGGTACAAGATATAAATATTTCTATTCTTAATTCAACTTTTTGTCACTAAACAGGTTTTTCATTAATTGAAGCTAAATATCAATAATCTTAATACAAACTAATTAACTCTGTGCCAGTAATTTAATCGTGTTTTAAACAACAATTAATGTGTATGGTATTTTAGTTAATATCATACCGACTAAATCCAATTTTCCTCGTACAACATTCCGTTTAAATCGTTCAGTTGGTAGTCTTTCTAGGGTCAATTCCACAACAGCAAAATCATTGATGATTCTAAAACATATTAAAATTATATGACTATTTAATTTACTGGTATTCCACTAGTATCTTTAAGTGTGTGACTCATAGTGATAGAATATCGGTAACAATACAGTGGCTGATATTGATCCTTACTGATAGTTCTGTAGCCGTGACTGTATATACATGTGTGTATGTATATGTGTATATTTATGTGTGTATGTATGGTTTGTAGGGTTATGTTATACAGGCAGTACCTTTTATTGGAACGACCATATCAAGCGTTATAGACGGGAGATGGTTCTTGATAACTGGTCCTCATGATACCTAACTCTCAATTATGGCTCCACGTGCCACACCCCGGGCAACTGTATTAGTCTGCAGGCTAAACTAAGTGAGGGTAGCCAGATATGGCGAAAATTTCACCGAGTGATTGCCGGTATAAGCAGTCACCCTCTTACTGACCAACGGCTTCGGGCATAGGAGTTGGTAAGTGGTAGGGAACTTTTTTTTCTGGGGTTGAGAAATCTACCCCGAAAGCAGATGAACTAAAATTTGGCAAACAACATAAAGATGTAGACGGTAAGGAGAAACCATTACATTACAGATCCCTACAGATATCCCTAGAATAATTATCTTATATGTCGGACAAAATTGAAGCAAAGGTCCTCAGTCCCGGGCAGACCTTAGATGTCCAAAGGTGCTAAAAATTCCCAGGGTTCGACTTTAAGATGTTATTCTTAAAGTTGCGACATGGAACTTCAATAGTTTGTGCATTCCAAGAAAGTTACATAACCTGCTCAAAGAAATGTGGCGCCTAGAAGTGAAAGCAATCGGTCTAAGTGAATTGTGGTGGTCTGGCTCAGGTATTTCCCACAAAGACAACTTTACAGTGTACTATTCCGGTAGCGACGCCACAGATAATTACCACAGGTAATTAATAGTGCTTGGTAAAAGAATTGCGATGCCTGTTATAAATTACATACCCGTTTCAAACAGAGTAATCATAGTGAAGTTAGCCGGTCAACCTATTAATATAAACCTAATCCAAGTCTACGCACCCACATCTGATAAACTGGAAACTGAGGTTTTAAATTTCTATAAAGACATAAAGGAAGCATTAAAGGTCACAAAGAAAAACGATATCAAAATCATAATGGGCGATTTTAATGCCAAAGTCGGTAGGGGTAGATGTGGTAATCCGGTCGGTGATTTCGGTCTGGGTAACAAAAATGAGCAAGGAGAGTTACTAATTGAATTTTGTAATGATCACGATTTCGTCATATCCAATACGTGGTATCAACTCCCACCAAGAAGATTGTATACATGGCGAGCACCAGGAGATCGTCTAGGTCATATGATACGAAATCAAATTGATTACATCTTGATAAATCAAAGATTCCGCAACTGTATAAAAAGAGTGGCCGCTTACTCTGGTGCGGACATTTCGTCTGACCCCAACCCCCTAATCACGAATGTAAGGCCTCGATTGGCAAAGGTTAAAAAGCCATCTAATAAAAAGTACATAAACACTAGAAAATTAATTAGAGATGAAGAGCTTAGATTTACATACAGTAAGCACATCAAAGAGAATTTGAGAAACATACAAGGAAATTGTATAAAGTTAACCTGTGAGAAAATAAAAATAGCTATAGTCGAGGCTGACGAAGTAGTCGCAAGTACAATAAAAATAAATCACAAAAACCAGTGTATGACGGAAGAGATACTTGATCTAATGGAGCAGACAGTACAAAATACATCAGAATCAACAAGAATACAAGGGAATCCAACGTACGATAAGGGTAAGAATTAAAAATGCAAGGGGAAAGCTGGATGAAAGAACGATATAAAGAATTGAAATAACTACAAGAAAATGGAGACAACTTTGGACTACATAAAAAAGTCAAATAAATTTCGAATATATACAAGAAACACCATCAGACTCGCCTGAAGAATGATCAAGAAAACTACGTTCATACACAGGAAGAACTACCTAAAATCTGGGCAAACTATGCTTCATTCGTCTCTGCCAATAATAGACCGAATCTGCCAACTACTAACTTACCCACGGAAAATTTATCCGACCTTTCCATTATTTGCGCCGTGGTGGAGTACGCTATAAAAGTCAGTACGCAAAACTAGTTAAAGCCCCTGGACCGGATGGAATTACTACGAAAGCCATAAAACTGTTGGAAGATAATAACATCGACATGCTCGTAACAATTTTCAATGCCATATATAATACCGGATTGGTTTTATTCAACCTTTATAATGATCCCTAAATCACAAAGGATTTGTCTCTCCTCATAAGCAAGGATTTGTCTCTTCCCCTAAAACTACGTATAGTTAAATGCTACATTTTTCTGATTTTGCTGTATGGCGTGGAGGCCTGGACACTGACGGAGACGGTAACGAGAAAACTAGAAGCATTCGAAATGTGGGTGTACCGACGCATTCTTCGTATATCCTGGACCGAACATGTCACCAACATAGAGGTACTCCAAAGAATCGGAAAGGAGAAAGAAATCGTGAATATAATTAAACAAAGAAAGCTTGAATATCTAGGCCACATATTGAGACACGATAAGTACCGTCTGCTACAATTGATTGTCCAGGGAAAAATAGACAGTAAGCGAGGGCCAGGCAGGAGAAGACACTCGTGGCTCCAAAATCTGCGGAAGTGGTTCGGGCTCACATCGGTCGAACTATTCAGAAGCGCCGCAAACAAGATCAAAATTGCCATGTTAATAGCCAACGTTCGCAACGGAAAGGGCACTTGAAGAAGAAAAAATCACAAAGAGCGACAAAATGCAAAGACCACAGACTGATAAGTTTAATGAGCCATTTGCTTAAGGTGTTTCTTCGCATCCTTCACACAAGAATGTTCAGAAAGCTGGAAGATCTAAGCGGTGAGACACAATTTGGTTTCAAGAGCGGACTGGGTACATTTGAAGCAGCTTTCTGCGAATACGCTTGTACAAAACTTCATGGATCAACGAAAGGATATAGTCATAACATTCCTCGGTTATGAAAAGGCGTTTGACACCGTAAAACTTGACGCAATGATAAAAATGCTACACAACGCTAACATTGACGAGAAAGATATAATAGTTATCCAGAATCTCTATTGGAATCAAAAAGCACGAGTGAGACTGAACAAATCAACCAACACAGAAGAATTTGAAATTTTAAGAGTGTACGACAGGGGTGTATTTTGTCTCCTATGCTTTTCAATCTCTATGTGGAGAACATTTTTATAGAGGCACTGGAAGGTTTTGAGTGTAGAATAAAGGTAAATGGGTTTTCGAGAGATAACATTCGTTACGCCGACGACACCGCGATAATATCAGACAACGAACATGATATGCAGTTGATGTAAAATAAAATAAACACCGTAGGAAAAATGTATGACTTGAAGATAAATGCTGGAAAAACTGAATGCATGGCAATAAGAAAAAACGAACTTTTAAGAATATAACTGCAAGTAGATAGATAGTTAAATACTTGGGAATGAAGATGAATGACCAATAAGATCCTCAACAAGAAATAAAATGCCGTAGCGAACAAGCAACACAAGCTTTTATCAAATTTAAACCGCTACTAGGTAACCATAATCTTTCTTTCAATCTCCGCTACAGGATGGTTAAATGCTATGTATAGTTCATATTGTTATACGACATGAAAACATGGACGTTAAGAGTACCTTCCATTAATAAGTTGGAGGCCAATGACGTATAATATATAGACTCGGTGAACGCTTTAAAAAGTGTCCAAAACATGAATACCTTTGTTATTGTTTATTGTTTTGATACGAAGATGCACGAAGTTGATGATTTCTTACGAAGCATCACGAAGTTGATCTTGTGTTTGAAAACATCATGGACGTACGAAAACATTTTCTCCATTGTGTGTGACAAGCAAATTTTATTTTAAATTGTTGAAGTTATTTACTTACTATTTTAGTAAAATGCCATACTATTTTATCAAAATAATTATTTCTCTTATAGACGGGAACAAATAGAAATCATAAATATTTAATTTTAATTAAAAAAATATATATTGTCATTAACATATAAATGAGCACGTCGCTGTTGTGATAAACATACCTTCAACCTTGAGCCGAGATCTTTCGGACACTCGATTCTATAGCGAGAATAGGGGACTGCGTAGTCTATATATTATACGTCATTGTTGGAGGCCTTCGAAATGTGAACGTTAAGAGTACCTTCCATTAATAAGTTGGAGGCCTATGAAATGTGGACGTTGCGAACAATGTTCCGTACACCATGGACAGATAGGGAGTCTTAAGAAAGACAAATACTGGGAGAGAACTACTCAATTTGATCAAGGTACGAAAAATTGAATACCTTGGCCATACTCTGAGAGGAAAAAAATACGCAACCCCTCAACTAATCATTCAGGGAAAGATTGAAGGCAAGAGAGGAGTACATCGCAAACAAATGTCGTGTCTACGGAACATAAAAACTGGACATGCATAAATAACACTGGCGATCTTTTGCACGCCGCAAAATACAGACGTCTGGCCTTAAGATAATTCGCCAACGCATTATAGGTGCACGGCACTATAAGAAGAAGATGTATGATTTGTTATTTCCTGGCTGGAAATTTTTAAATATAATTTTTTTAAATTCTGGTTTGTACTTATGTTATAAATAAAACACGTTATGACTGCTTGAAACTTTAGTTTTATTTGATATTTCGAGTGTTTATTTTGGCGACAGTGTTTACACAAATTATGCGGAACATTCTTATGAAACAAATGCCACCACTCTCAGAACATCTGTTTCAAGTCTAGTCTACCCAGTGACGCAATACTGCGCTTCACTGTAGCTGAATAGCAGCCCTGTAACAAAAATCAACACCAAACTCAATCAAATTATGAGAATTATCAGCAGATATATTAAAAGTACCCCTGCTCTATGCTAAGTAACGATTGGTATGGGTGGGTTTTTGATAAACGAGTGATTAAAAAACAGTAGGAATGAATCAGTTTTCACCTCCTTCTTCAACTGGATACTAGGATGTATATCAGTCAGATGGGTTTGAAAAGACACCAAAGCATCCCGGCTATGGGGCCAAATAAATAATATCAACATATCGTAGCCAACATGTGGGTTTGAGCATTGATGTGGATAGTGCTCGAGTCTCGAAATCTTAGTAAAATTGATTTTGGAAAACGAAATAAGTGTTGGATATACAATGTTTGTTAAAAGATAAGTAGTCTTGCTGGATATTGTACTTAGTTTTCAGACTGTTTAGAGTTTCGTATATAGAAATGTTTGTAAAGAGTGAAACGATATAGAAACTAACTAAAATGTCTAACTATGAGATAAGATATTGTTTAAGAAATTCGATGAAATGAAAATAATGTTTGACGATGGATGAAGCATATTCGGCGACAGGTTGTAGAGTTTTGGCCAAGTACTTGGCCATTCGTTGTGTAGCGCAGTTGTACTCACTGACAATGAAACGTAGAGAAATATCGGGTTTGTTAAGTTAATTTAAGTTAGTGTCCCAAGACTCAGAAATCATTTATTTTTGAGTTATACAGCTTCAAACTATCGGTTTTAGTCCATTTTCCAAATCAAGAATTTGGAAACTTACCGTCTCACATATACGGCATCTGAATCTCAAGAAACACGAATATGCGATTCGATTTTTTTACAGGAAAACATTAAAAAATGGTATTCTGAGACCATATTCGAAATAAAGTAAAATAGTTATATCATAAGTAAATATTTTTGTGTCTTTTATATAACATATATTTAAATTATAAATAAATTACCCCACTTTGTCGTCTCTTATAACTGATAATTCAATTTCATTGCAACTGGGTAAACATCCGCATACTAGTCCAGTTCTATTTGACCAAGATGCTTTAAGTACAGATATTTCGTTATAGTATTCATTTAGACATTTTATACCTTCCAATGTACATTGATATTCAAACGCTGAAAACAAAACAAATTTTTTAGAGGTTTTTTAGGTGATATCCTATCAAAAGGACCACCAAATTTGCTTAAATATTGATACTTTAGTGCACTCGCGCACTCGCTCTTCAAATAACACTTCTGTCTTATATATTACACAACTTGCAATATAACTGAGACAAATACAAACTAGAGTAGTTTAGATAAGTAGCAGTAACTAAATAATCATGTTTAAGTAATTCGCGTCTTAAATCTACGTAAAGGCAAAACGATTCGAAAACCTACAGGTTTGTATACGAAATACAACCGTTTGATAAGGCTATTTTTGAATTTCCCTTTTCAAGTTAGGGCGGCTATCTATTACGCGACTAATAGTTTCTGCCCTTCAGGGAAGATTTTTAAAAAATAATTATTTACTTTACAAATGCGAGAACTTTATTACAATATTAAAATCGGACTTCACAGTACAAAGATTCAAATCAGACTGAATTATAATTCATAAAATAAAATACATTACACATTGGAAAATAAAACAATAATTCATAAGTTGCACTTTTACATTCAGGTCGATCATAGTTCAGGTGCTGACGCATCGAATTTAGGGTATTAGTTTATGGGTTCAACCACTATAACTCCTCCACCCTTAGTTTCTGGAATTTTTCATGGAATTGAAAAATGACCTAGGTTGGGCTTCTGGTAGGTTTTCTTCAGGATCATCTTGGATGTGAGCACTCTCCATGGAACTATCATCTTTTCTTTGTGAATTCGTTCTTCTTAGACATTTAATACCAAAATATGCAAAAATTATTATAATCAGTAATATTATCGATATGTTCCAAAAATTAAAAGGAGTAGTAACTTTTGGGTTTTTAAGTATCAATGATTTAATTTCTTCTTGTTTCTTCTTAACTAAGTGAATCTTGTCCAGTTGGACATCTTCGATATGGACTTCGGGAATCTCTTCTTGATCAGGATAAGGAATAACTATATTTGGAAGTAATAATGGTTGACTTTCAGAAATAAGGCGATTGTTGCTAAATGTTTGATCTTCTGTTTTAAACTGGCATTGGAAAGGAACTGTGATGAGATAATTTCCAGAAATTAATTGAAGGTCTGTGTTGGTACAGTTCATTTGGATTTTGGTTTTGGTTACCAAAACGGCGATGTAGTGGGACTCATCTATTTGTTGGATCATATTTTTTGAAACGTGAACTTTGGCATCTCGTAGGATTAGATTTCAGTTTAAGGAGTTGAAATAGACAGTCTTATTTGTTTTTGCTTTTCAGATGATTCTCGGGACAGAAGAATTTGGGCTTCAGATTTGAACATGGTACAGAAGTGTATTGGTAAAAATTTTCATTCATTATCAGATAGGTATTAGGGGGTATTATGATGGTTCGATTTACAGTAGGAATCGAAATGATAGTAGGAGTATTCGTCGGGATACGCTATTGGAACATGGACAATGAAAACAATTGTCAAGTTAGAGTAGTACGCTTCTGTTTCTAAGATATTATAATATTTATTTATGTCTGATGTGATTTTCGGATAAATTAGTTCGTTTCTTGAATGATATTTCATAATTTGAGTTAATATTGACTTCAGTTCATTAATCTTTACTATACTACTATTTAAAATACCTAGTCTCGCAAATGTTATAGAGTTTTCTATTTCTGTTAGCAACTGGACTATAATATATATATATATATATATATATATATATATATATATATATATATTATATATATATATATATATATATATATATATATATATATATATATATATATATATATATATATATGTTAGATCACTAATCACGAGTTTAACTTTTTAAAAAAGAACTTTATTTGTTACAAATTAAATATTAAATAATAGTACAAAATTAAATGAATTTAAAATGACTAATAACTGGACTGGTCGAAGTTGCAGCTAAGAGTGATCCCGGCATCTGAGAATGGCAATTTATAGGTTTGGTATGAAGTGCTGAATCGCTGTTCCCATGAATATTGGCCAACGGTTCGTACAAAGTTCTACTGCGTGCTCAGCTGTTTCTATGGGAATGAAATGATGAAATCTGAAGTCGGCGAACTTAAGCTAGTTCAAGGTTAATATTTTCTCATATAACAGCTCCCCTTATTAGTGAAAAGTCAATGCCATTGCTTTGACTTTTACAGAGTAATTGGAGTTTCTGCTTCCCTTTCTTCTTGGACATTGGGTCTTCTTCTGAAGGAGGTTAAGCTTTGAAGTTTCTGTCTAATGGAATTTCTGCGTGGTAATGAAGTTGGAGGCTGATCCTGGGACAGGGATATTGCAATTTTTGGGAATATTTTGGTTCGGTATTTGCAGAAAAGGTATAGAATAACTAGGATAATAATCAGGGATAAAGTTGATATAGTGAATAAGGGTAGATGTTCCTCAATGAATGATTGGCTCATAATATGGTCCAGTTCTTCTGAATATTGGTCCAATTTGTGTTGTGCAATATTTAAGTCATCTACGTTGATCTTACTGAGTTTTAGTGGTTTTAATTTTGATAAGTCACTTTTTGGCTCAAAATGGTCACAGCATCTGTAGGGTACGTTAACTGGGTGACTTCTATACGTGATATTTGTATATTTCTCAATTTGGTCTCTAGCATGAATTCTGGTACTGCCGATGAATGCAATACATTCGGGAATTAATCTTAAGATTGAATTTGTTTTGATTATTTGTGTAGTGACTTCTTTTCTTGCACATTTGATCGTTACTGGTAATAGATCGGAAATGGTTAGTAACCATAAGTTTCGGTCGATTTCCTGTACATTGTAACCTTGTGCCAAGAGCATGGACATCTGGCAAGTTTTTGGTAAGTTGCTGAGAGGTTTCAAAAGCTGGGCTTCACATATAGCATCTGTGTCTATGGGGTACGGAAGAATGTCTGTACACATTCTTTGGTTTTGACTGATTTGTTTGCATTTTTCGGTGTCCATGGGTAAGACATATGAAATTGAATCATCATCTCGCGCAATGTATTTATGAACAGTTGAAAGTATATGATGAAAACCAGTTTGATTATCTAATATTGGTATTGAATATAATTGATACAAGGTAAATATTTCGGGATCAACTAACGGAATTTCGAGAACGAAAACAATTTTTGAATCAAGCTGATAAGCTTGTAATTTTATTATGTCAATATACTGAGCTATATTTGACATATAAGTGGGTAGAGGCAATACGTTATTTTGTAATGACTGTGAGATTTCTTTTAATGCGTCCAATAAGTCTATGGGCGAAATAATAGAACTATGTAGAATTTGCAGGCGAGAGAATGTGATAGAATTTAGTATATCATTTAAATAATTTTCTAAAAATACGTAACTTTCCATTAAGGACTCACATAAATCTAGTATTTGTAATTGTGCTTGGTAAAAGGAGATGTCATTATTAATGTCCAGAAGTGTAGTCTCGATAGTTTTTAAGTCTTTGTTAAAGGTTTCTTCGTCTATTTGCAATTTTTGAATTGTACTGTTGAAAGTTCTTATAACTGAAGTGGTAACAGATATTTGATTTTTTAGGAGATTTTCAATTTGAGTTTCATCGGAATTTATCTTATTTATACATTTATTAAAGTATTCGCCGTCAGAGGCGTCTAAATTTCCAGTAATAGATTTCCAGATTGTTCCAATACCATCTACTAAACCGCGTTTTAGGCGTTTATTATAAGGTACTGTGTCGGAGGTTATTTCTTTATATTTTAAGTTAACGGAGTTTGAGATTTGTTTTAGCAGACTAACATGTGTCTGTACTTCGGCTTGAAAGGCAAGTTTTCTCGGTGTATCAACGTTAATAAATTTTTCTAGTAGGTTTTCCAAAATTCTGTCATTGTTATATATTGTAGTTTTGATAGGGAATAATTCTTTGTAAACAAGTAAAGTCCATTTGTCGTTAGATATTCGTATAGTTCCTTTTTCATGAAAAAATATTCCAATTGTGTTATTAATTGGAGTGAGGAGAATTTGGGATTGGACGATAGAAAGGAGTCCATAGAATCTGTAAAGGAAAATTATTCAAAATAAGGTTTGAGTCTGTCGAAATTTACTTTAGAGGTTTGGTTAGTTTTGGGGTTAAGGATAATTGTGGAATTTGTAAAAACTTCTTGAATTTCGAAAGGTCCATTAAAAAGATTATCCGATTTTGATTTACTTTGGGATTCTTTTACGTAAACTTTATCACCAATTTTAAAATCAGGTCTTCGTTCTGAAATATTCTCGTCAAATCTTACTTTCGCCTTTTCTTTCTGTCTTTCTGTTTTTGCTTTGGCTACTTTGTAAAAATATTCCATGCGATTATTCAGGTCTCGAATATATTTGCTCATTAGTGTTTTTTGATTGTATAGAGTTTCTGGTGGTCGGCCTGCAGTGTGCCCAAATATAAGTTCATATGGTGTGAAACCGTGGGTCTTATTTTTTGTGTTGTTATAGCATATTATTGCATAAGGAAGTATAGCGAAGGGATGATCGTTTGGGTTCTCGGCTTGATTTGCTCTAATCATTTCTGAGAGTGTGGCATGAAATCTTTCCACAGACCCATTAGATTGTGGATGGTTAACACTAGAAAATGTTAGTTTGATGTCGTATAATTCGCATAGATCTTTGATTATAGCATTCTCGAATTCTCGACCGCAATCACAATGAATTCTTAGTGGTGTTCCATAGTGTTGAAAGAAGAGTAGGAGTGTGTTGGCTACTGTTACTGCCTTTTTGTCTTCCAAAGGATAGGCTTGCGTGAATTTTGTCAATTCGTCACGAATAGTTAAAGCGTAGTTCCTAGTAGGGTATTCGAATATATCAATATTTATTCTTTCGAATGGTGTTTTTGGAGTTTCTGTTATGACTAATGGTCCACTTAAGTTTTTCCTGCAAATCTTAACTTTTTGGCAAATTTCACATGCTTTTACAAATTTCTCTACATCTTTTGTTAAATTCTTCCAATTGTATTTCTGCTTTATTCTTCTGACAGTTTCGTTTATTACTCGATGTAAATTGTTTTTACCACAATGGTATTGATCTAAAATTTGAGGGATTTCGTCTTCGCTGGCTGTTTTAATTATATTTTGACAGATTCTTAATTTTAATTCTTTGTCAGCAAAAATATACGAAAATATCTCTAGGATAGGCAGTTCGAGATTATTTTCGACACAATATATTTTTGATTCATCGAATTGATCTTTATTTGCAAAAAGTATAAGAAATAAATGTGATATTACTCGTTCGGGATCAAACGGTAATGGTATAATAAAATATTTTCGATCTTTTACAGTTTTGCTGTGTACAATATTAATTCTTCGGTTACTATATTCCATGTTTTCTTCGAATATGTCATCCATTATTTTCTCGTGGAGTTCTTCAAGTTTATTTTGCCAAAAAAATGTAACAATATTTTTGTTGGATTTGTCTAATAAGTCCGTATTCGATGTTTCAATTTTTGAATAATCGATTATATTGATTTAGTTCTATACAGTTCGATAAACTTGTCAAGTTCTTCGGACATTTTTTCTATATTTTCTTCATCGTCGTCTTCGTTTTCTTGGGTTTCCATGTCATCTTCATTCGATGCATGTAATGAGATTTTTGATTGAAAGTTTGCACAATCCTTGAAATGGTTAATCTTTATCCTTGAGAGGGCATCTGCATTTCTGTTTATTTTTCCTGCGCGATGTTCTATTTTATAATTGTATTCTTCGAGCTTTAGGCGCCAACGCGCTAATCGGCTTCCGGGATCTTTTATCGAGAAAAGCCATGTAAGGGGTCGATGATCGGTAATAAGGGTGAATTTTCGGCCAAAAAGATATGGTCTAAAATGTTTGACTGCCCATACGATAGCTAAAAGTTCTCTCTCTATAGTCGAATATTTTGTTTCGGCACCGCATAATGTTCTGGAGGCATAAGCTATGGGTAAATCTTTTCCAATAGGGCCTTGCGATAGAACGGCTCCAATCGCGAATGCACTAGCGTCAGTTGTTAGTAAAAATGGTTCCTCAAAATTGGGATATATAAGTATTGGATCTGAAGTTAAAATAATTTTGAGTTCGTTAAAGGCTTCTTTGCAATCAGAATTAAAAATAAAAGGTACGTCTTTCTGAAGTAGTTTCGTAAGTGGTTTAGAAATTTTGGCAAAGTTTGGAATAAATCTTCTGTAGTAACCGGCTAGGCCTAAGAATGATTTTATTTCTTTGGTGTTCTTTGGTTCCGGGAAGTTTTTGATGCAAGATATTTTAACTGGATTTGTTTTTACACCATTTTCTGTTACAAGGTGGCCCAAATATGCTACTTCTTTTCTTAAAAATTCGCACTTGTCTGGCTGTATTTTTAAGTTTGCTTTTCGTAACCTTTTAAAAACTTCTGTTAGTCGTGACATGTGATCATGAATAGTGGGTGAGTAGATAATTATGTCATCCATATACACTAAGCATCTTTCGTTTTGTATTCCTAAAAGGATGTTGTCCATTACTCTTTGGAAAGTAGATGGAGCATTCATTAGTCCGAATGGCATGCGCACAAATTCGTAATGTCCATTTTCGACGGAAAAGGCCGTTTTCTGGATGTCTTGTGGCTCGATTTCGATCTGGTGAAATCCAGACGCTAAATCTAGTGTTGTGAAGTATTGGCATCTTCCTAGTTGGTCCAATAGTTCTGATATTTGTGGTAGAGGATAACGGTCTTGTACTGTGAGTTCATTAAGTTTTCGATAATCAATAACAACTCGCCATTTTTGTTTTCCTGACGCATCTAATTTCTTCGGTACGACCCAGACTGGACTCGACCAGGGCGAGACGCTTTTCTGGATTATTCCTTCTTCTAACATTTTATTAATTTGCGTCTTTACCTCTTCCTTATGTATTTGAGGATATCTATAAGATTTAGTGAAGATAGGTTTAGCGTTGTTTGTTTCGATTTTGTGTTTGATTTCGTTTGTGAAGGTCAGTTTGTCGCCTTCGACATAAAATATATCTGCATATTCAGTACATATATCTAGAATTAGTTCTTGTTCTTCGCAATTTAGATGATCAATTCTTAGTTGTTCTCTAATTATTCGTGTTCTGTCTAGTACGGGTTCTTCAAAATCATTTCCGTTGTAAGATAGGATTGTCTCGGAATTTTTGAAGGGTGCGATTGAAATGTCTGAAAATTCGATTGTCTTCGGCATTGCATTAGCATTTAGGACGGAAGTTAAGAATTCTCCATTTTCGTCTACATGGACTAATGCATGAGGTAATCTTACTTTTTCTATTTCTTGAGCTGATAATATGGCATCTGTATTCGATAAGTTGCATTTTAATTTGCATATTTGTTCGGTCCGGCTGTCAATGGTAATTCTGTTTGTTCCTTTTATTCGTTTTCTCTCCGGTCTTTCAAGATTTTTGTCTTGATCTCGGTTTTTTATGATAGTGTATTTTTCATTTATAGGGTTTTGGTATTTTAAATTTGATTCCTGTTTAGAATCTGATTTAATTTTTATTTTAGGTTCGTTTTGTCTTGTTTCTGTAGGGTGTGTCGGTATTTTGTCTTGAGGTGTGTTTGTCTCGTGTCCTACTTTGTGAAGGGTGACAGTTTTAAAATTTGTATGCAACTGTCGGGATTTAAGATCTATTACGCATTCATAATGATCTAGAAAGTCTAGGCCTATTATGCCATCGAAATCAATGTCTAAATTGAAAATAAAGACTTTGTGAGGATTATTGTCAGTGAAGGGAATCAGGACAGATTCTGTTATTAACAATTTTTGATCGGTTATACCTTGAATAGTAACGTTTTCAGGAAATCTATTATGATAATTGCGTGCTGTGTTTTCTTTGAAAACAGTGATTCCAGCACCTGTGTCGATTAAAAGTTTAAAAGTGTTGGTAGCATCGGTAATATAATATAAATTTTTGGAACTCATTGTATGAAATGGGGTTACATGAATGTCTGTTCGGGAAAATTGAGGTCCGGATGAAAGTCGTCCAAGTTGAGTGCTTGAATTTGTTCTTGGATATTCGTAATATCCGTTGAGTGGTTCGTATGATTGGGAGGATGATTTTGATTCGGAAGTGAAAGAAAATTTTGATAATCTTGTGTGTTATTGGTTTCGTAAAAGTTATCAGTTTGTGGATTATTTTCTGTATAATAATCTGTGTCACAGTTTTCATAGTTATCGGTATTATAATAATTATCTGTGTAATAGTTAGTCGTTATTTCTTCAGGGTATTCGTTTAAGACATGTGCCCGTTGGAAGTTTGGGTTTCTTTGAATAACAGATGGACGATTTTGATTTTGATTTTGAGATGAAAAGGAAGGTCTCTGTTGGTTGAAATTTGGATTGTTGGAAGAATATTGATTCCTATTAGGGTTCTGATTGTTTTGATAGTTATTAGGTCCATTATTATATTGGTTTTGGTAACCGTGTGGCCTAGAAAAAGTTTGGTTTGGCTTTACGAAACGTGAAGAGCGGAATTCAGTATTTAGGTGACCAATGCGGCCACAATTTGTACATTTTGTAAACTGAGATGAGGGTCTTCTCATTGGTTGAGAGGGTTTAGGAATAGTTGATCTAGAATTAGATTTTTGTTCTTCAAAATATGACAATTGAAGTTCGCGTCTAATACGATTGCTTGCTTCAATGAGATCTTTTGGATTACTAGCCCTAATAATTTGTCCTAGACGGGGTTCTAAACCGGTTAGAAGTGTGTTTAGGGCCATGGTATCGATTAAGTCACATTGTTCGGTTTTTTGATCTGGGGATAAATTTGCTGTTTGGATCGAGGCGTGCATTTTTGCATTCAGAACTTGTAAGCGGTTAAAGAAAGTTAGAGGAGATTCGTTAGATAGTTGTTTTAGTCTTTGTAAGTCCTGTATTAAAGAGGTCAGGTCTCTACTGTCTCCGAAATGTAGATTTAATAATTGTTTTATTTCTGTATAGGAAAGTGGTTTTCTAGAATTAATAAGCTGTGCAGCTTTACCTTTGAGTTTATTTTTTACGTGAATCGTTAATAGAACGCGCTGATCGCCTGTGGCCATTTTAAAGGCACAGTCGCACGCATCTAAAAATGTAGAAAGAGAAATCGGATCGCCTTCAAATTCTGGGATAATGGAAAATATTTCCGAAAGCTTGTATGGTTCGATTTCTTGTTGAGTTTGGGAACGTGTCTCGGGCATTTTTCGAGATATTTTGAAACGAAAATGAAAAATAGAAGTATGGAGAAGTATAAAATATATCAGTATATAAGGGAGAAAAAAAATGTGGTGGTATATATAAAGGACAAAAATGTATCAATTTAAAATATCAAATAATATATCAATAAAAATGTATCAAATATATCAAGTAAAAATGTATCAAATATGTCAAATAAAAATATATCAAGAGAAAATATACCAAAAATATAGCAAGAAAAAAATATGTGGATAAAATATCAGTAATTATAAAATAGTATAAAAGAAATATGTCAATATCAATAATTTCAAATATTAGATAATCAACTTGTATTATTTTTTTGTATCTTGATTAATTGACTTGCAGTATAGTCAATTTCGTAAATTATTAAAACAAAATTATTAACGAGATGATTCAAAATCCACTTACATAAAGAAGAACATCGGGACGCCTTGTTCTCTCTGCTCAGCTACCAGGGGCTTCACCAGGTGTTCCTTCCGTAGATTACAGGAGTGAGGTTGTTCGGAGATGTCTTCTTCTTTAAGGGTCGTCTTGTTCTCTCTGCTCGGCTACCAGGGGCTTCACTAGGTGTTCCTTCCGTAGATCACAGGAGTGAGGACTTCCGTAGATTCTTTGTTCCGTTAAGGGATGAGAATCCGCCGCTGCCAGTGAGTATACACGTGTTCTAGCAACGTTTTTCGGATCCTACTGACTTTGCGCCAATTGTTAGATCACTAATCACGAGTTTAACTTTTTAAAAAAGAACTTTATTTGTTACAAATTAAATATTAAATAATAGTACAAAATTAAATGAATTTAAAATGACTAATAACTGGACTGGTCGAAGTTGCAGCTAAGAGTGATCCCGGCATCTGAGAATGGCAATTTATAGGTTTGGTATGAAGTGCTGAATCGCTGTTCCCATGAATATTGGCCAACGGTTCGTACAAAGTTCTACTGCATGCTCAGCTGTTTCTATGGGAATGAAATGATGAAATCTGAAGTCGGCGAACTTAAGCTAGTTCAAGGTTAATATTTTCTCATATAACATATATATATATATATATATATATATATATATATATATATATACTATAATATATTTCTAGTTATAAGGAAATCTTTGAAATTAAAAATAAATTTATTAAGGTTTGAACGAATAGATTCTAAACCAGAGAAAATTACTTCTTGATTACTTTTTATGAGAGAAATAGTATTATTGAAATTATCTACAATCTCTGTCGATAATGAAATTTGTTTATTAAGTTTAGTTACAATATTATTTTATTTACTTTTTAGTTCTTCTAGTGCGCTATCGTAATGTTTTGCGTCTTCTGTATCTAAATTTCCTGTAATACATTTAATAATTGAGCCTAGTCCGTCTATAAGACCTCTTTTTGCCCTGTGATTGCGTAAATGTGATTTGAGTTTTTGTTCAGCTAGTTGTAGCTGGAAGAAAAGGACACGATCAAAATTTTTTAATTCAGAATAATAAGGACTACTAAGGCCGGCTTTAATTGCAGCTGTTACATTTTGGTAGGAAAGTCTTAGGGTATTAATTTCTTTTTGAATTGGTTCTAAATTGACATAATGCATAAATGAATGAGTACTGGCTTTAATGTTTGCAGTACCTAATTTATAAGGGAGTATTCCGGGATTGTCTTTAAGATTTGTAAAGGTGATTTCCTTAGTCTTGGCTTGTTGAAGGCCCAGGACCATCATCGTTATCACTAGGAACCTGCAAGAGTTTTTTCCGGTTAGTTTTTGGCCGTCTCAAGTTTTGTTTGTGTAAAAGTCTTTTTTGAGTAGCAACTTTAATTTTTGCATCTTTAACAACTTTATCTTTCATAAATTTAGGGTTAAGTTTATTTCGTACAAGTGTCGTGTTTTTCCTATAAACATCACTGTCTTCTTCGTATGTGAGTGGTTCGTGTCGATCGTTATTGTTATATTAAATGCTTTTTTCTTTTTGTTCGATCAATTTTTTATTAAGTTCTTTATAGATCTCTTTGGTCATATCTCTATGTTTTTGCATATAATTATTAATCAGTTTTTGGTCTATGTTCATATCAAATATTTCTTTAGTGTTAATGTGTCCATTTATAATATCTATAGGCTTTTGTTGAGTTACGGAATGTAGAATTATTATATCCTAAAATAGCATAAGGCATTTGATTTAAGATATCAATTTTTCCATCTGATTTACTTCTAATTATTCGTAGATGTTCTATTAGAGTAGAATGAAATCTCTCTATAGATCCTTTAGATTGGGTACTATTTGTAGTAACATAATGAGTTTTTACTTAATGTATATCGAAGAATTCTTGTACAACAGAGTTTTTAGTTCTGTGCCTCGGTCCATAGTTACAAGATCAGGAATTCCATGATGTGTCATAAAGGTTAGAAAAGCTCTTACAATTTCAGTACTTGTCAAAGTTGAAAGTGGGTATGCTTGACCGTATTTAGAAAATGTGTCTATTATAGTAAGAAACATTTGGCCTTGGCTTTGAAAAGTGTCTGCAAATATTATTTCAAACGGTTTTGAAGCTGTGGGTGTAATCATTAGTTTTGATTTGACGGATTACGATCATATTTATTTACTTGGCAAATATTACAATTATTTATAAAATCTGTTACATCTTGTTTTATTCCTGGCCAATAGTAGGTGCGTTTAATCCTAGATTCTGTTTCTAGAATGCCGCGGTGATTGGTTTTTCCTTCATGAAATAACCTTATCTTTTTATGCTGTTCATCTTTGTCTACTAAATATTTTAAGATGCTGTTACATTTTATTAACTTGTAGGCAGAATTTTTAAATGTGTTTTTTAACGTTTCTAATATTTCTGGTATAAAGGTATCTTCTTTAAAGTACACAGCATATTTGTGTTTTGGGTCAATGTAATTTTTGAATATATTAATAGTTTCTTCTACAATATTATTTTTTGAAATTTGGATATAAAGTCGTTTTCTGTTGGGAAATATATTTTCAATTTTTGGTTTGGCAGCTGAGTGTAAAACAAAATCAATTACAATTTGGTGATCAAAAACATTGAGATTTTTATCAGAAATGAGCATTCCTAGTATTGGATCTTCTATACTAGTATGTACAGTTTCTCCGTCATCATCATTATCTGTAATTTCGTTATCTTGGTCATTTCCTTGTTCTAAGTTTTCTTCGTTAATATTGTCGTCGATATTTACAGCAATCGAAACGTTATCATCATCGATCCTTGTCGGAGTCTTATTGTGTTCTTCCATGTATTTTAAAAATTCATTACAATGAATCTCTATTCTAGATAGGGAGTCTGCATTTGCATTGCAACTTCCTTTCTTATATTCGATTATGTAATCGAATTCCTCTAATTTTAAACGCCATCTCACTAATCGTGAATTCGGTTCTTTTAAAGACATAAGCCACTGTAAGGGTTTATGGTCTGTCATAATTTTAAATTGTCTTCCAAATTGATAAGGTCTAAAATACTTAGTTGCCCATACTATCGCAAGAAGTTTTTTTTCTATAACACTGTAGTTTTGTTCGGACTCGTTTAATGTTCTAGAAGCATAAGCTACTGGTTTGTCTTGACCATTTACCAGTTGAGATAATACGGCTCCTACTGCTACATTACTTGCATCACTAGTTAATATAAAATCTTTATCAAAATCTGGATACTGAAGTATCGGTTCGTTAATTAATAGATTTTTGCAATCTTCGTAACATTTTACAAATTCTGGAGTATGTTCTATCTTAGCATCTTTTTTTTAAACATTTCGTTAATGGTTTAGTTAATCTGGCAAAATCTTTTATAAATCTCCTGTAATATCCTAGCAAACCTAAAAATCCTTTTATTTCGCGTGCTGTTTTTGGAATTGGATATTTGACAATTGCATTAATTTTATCTGGGTTTGGTTTTACACCTTCTGTAGTTACAATGTGACCAAGATAGGCTACTTCTTTCCTTAAAAATTCACACTTATCTAGTTGTATTTTAAAATTATTGGCTTGTAAACGTTTAAGAACTTTTTCTAAATTTACAATATGCTCTTGTAGTGAGGTAGAAAAAATAATTATATCGCCTAAGTAAACAAGACAGATGTCATCTTGAAGACCTCGCAGAATATCGTCGATAACTCTCTGAAAAGTTGCAGGAGCATTCTTGAGTCCAAATGGCATACGAACATATTTATAATGTCCGTTCTCAACATTGAAAGCTGTCTTGGGAATATCGTCTGGGTGCATTTCAATTTAATGAAAACCACTAGCTAGATCAAGTGTACTAAAATAGTTGCATCTGCCTAATTTATCAAGTGTATCAATAATATTTGGTAATGGGTATTTGTCTGGAATTGTTTTCTCGTTTAGTTTCCTATAATCTACGACAATTCTCCATTTCTTTTTTTCTGATGCATCTGCTTTTTTGGGTACTACCCAGATTGGCGAGGACCAAGGTGACTTGGTCTAATAATTCCTTGTTCTAACATTTTATTTATTTGACTATTTACTTCTGGTTTATGAACAAAAGGGTATCTATACGATTTACTATAAATAGGTAGTTCATCCTTGGTTTTTATAAAATGCTTAACTCTATTTGTAAATGTAAGAGGTTTATCTTCGCTATGAAAAAGATTAAAATATTTATTGCAAATTTTTAAAATATTTCGTTTTTCTTCAGGGTTCATATGAGATGTACGAATTAAATTTTCAATATCAAATTTTTTGATTTCGTCGGCAGGCACTATGTCTGCATTTAATAATTCATGACAATTTTCGTTAAAAGGAACAGTATCAATTGGAGCATCTAAGGTGACAAAAATTTCATCTTGGGTTCGGTTATAGATTTCGACTAGAGCAAAACCATCTATTGCATTCGAGAGACATGCAGGGATTTCACATTTTTGAATAGTTTGGTCAGGGATAAATATACATCCTGATTTTTAAGAAACTGGAATTTTGGCTATACTACACGATAAGGGGTCCAATTTTGGTTTGAAGATTATTTTTAGGTCAGATTTATAGTATGTTATAGGTATACTGGAATATGGAGTAGTTAATTGGGAATTTACGAAATCTAACTTAGCATTAAGATATTTTATATTATCTAGTCCTAAAAGACCATCGAAACTTCTATGAAAATCGAAAAGATGGAATTTAATCTTACCGTCCTGATTAAATTCTGAAAATATGGGGATTTCTGCACAAAAGTCCTTCTTTGTACTTTGAAATACTGCGGAAACAACAAAGGGTTCATAAAATATATAATTTTTATAGAAAAGGTTAGCTTTTTCGGGATTTAAGAAAGATTTAGAGGAACCTGTATCTACCAGTAACTTTAATGGAGGATCATGAATCTAAATATATGGCAGTTCTCTTTTATCCGTGGAAAAATTTAATTCTATTAAGTTGGTCGGGTTTGAGAGATGCTGTCTTGAAAATTTTGATGATGCTCTTCGTTAACAATATCAAAATCTTGTTGATAAGAAGTCTAAGGAGTATTTTGATTATCACTATTATTAATGGATTCGCATTCGGTACTATATAATTCTTCGAATGTAAAATTTTGGTTTGGATTTCTAGGGTTGTGGAAATTATTTCTGAAATGGGGAGTACTATTTCTAGTAGTTGTACTCATAGGAGTAGATGTGTTTGGAGCAAAATTGGGATTTGTTTGCCAAGCGTTCTGAGCTGGCTTGTTAGAGTTTTGAAAGCTATTTCTGAATTGGGGGTTACTATTCCTAGTAGATGTACTCATGTTAGTGGGTCTGTTAGGAACAAAATTTGGATTTGGTCGCCACACATTTTAAGTTGGCCTATTAGAATTGTGGACATTATACTGATAGTTTTGGGGAGTGTTTCTTTGATACTGATGTGGTTGTGAAGGTTGAAACTGTCTATTATTGCGAGAATTTATTTGGGAATGAAAGTTATAGTTTTGGTTTCTAGAATATTTGTTAGTATTATTATTATTAAAATTTTGACTTTTTTGATAATATTTAATATTATCTTCTTCTTTAATAAATTGTATAGCTTGCTCGATAGATTGTAGTCTCATTGCCCGAATTATAGGCCCTAAAGGTTCTCTTAAACCTGCTAAAAATGTTTTTAATGCTTGTTTATTAAAGAAATCTCGTTTATATGCACGCTCCTAACCAAGATGGTGTTGTAACGATGAGTCCAAGCCATCACCGTTAAACCAGCGTGCGCGCGAACCAACCCATGTAGTAGGAGTGTATCGACAGTAGAAAGGGCAAAACTAATTACCAAGCTCCGCTATATAAACCGCAACATTTCCTTATAAAGGCAGAATCGACAGGTGTTGACTGAAGGTTCTCTTCTTCCCTACCCCGGCTTGTCGACGTGTTGAGTTTACAAGTTGTTCCGTTCCATACCGCCGTCACCCGAAGAGCGTATTAAGCTCTTCATTACCCGTACTTCGAAGCAGTCGTGTTGAGACTGTCGAGGAGTGTCCTATTAACCTGATTCACTTAAGGGACGTGTTAAGTTCCTTTCCTTTCTTTGTACCTATCGTCCGCTGTTATTAAATCGATACAACGTTCACGTAAAATTTCAAAAACACACTCGCTTGCCGATAAGACTAATTTCATACGACAAGGTCAAACTTAATTTGAATAAATAGACCAGGTACTGAGAAGACTAAACCAAATTGTAAATATGTACATAAGATTTTTGTCAATTTAATTTAAGGAAGACAATAAAGTTTTATTTTTATTTTGAACTCTGTCCCTGACTGTCCAAAAGCTACCCGGATAGTGACTCCTACGAGAGGACGTCACAAATGGCGCCCGAGCAGAAAAATTCGTTTTAAACAATAATACCGACCGAATTCCGAATTTTATTTTCATGAGACAATACTACATTTCAAATTGTAATCAAATACAAGGTGATTCACAGTTCAAAAATGACAGACGCTCCGGAAACGTCGAAGGTTAGTTGGGTATACCTATTAAAGAAAGACGAACTTATAGCCGAATTAACAAACAGAGAACAGCCGACGTAAGGGAATTTCAGCGAGCTAAGAGCGAGATTAGTTGCGATCATCAAGACACCAACTCAAAAAGGCCAAAACCCAGAGGAAATAGAAGAAAACCAGATGGAAGACAGACAAAGAAATATGGAAATAGTACGCAAATGGGGGTTACACTTTGACGGTTCAAGAGACCCAATAGAATTCATAGAACGGTTAAAAGAACTCCAGACAGCTTACGGCCTACAAGACACCCACGTTTTACAAGCTCTACCAGAAACATTAAACGGGAAAGCATTACTATGGTACAGAAACAATAATAAATATTGGAACGAATTAAAAGACTTCGAACAAGATTTCCGCAATTTCTTCGTTTCCTCCGTTCTCACGCAATCTCTGGAAGCTCAAATCCGGAACCAACTCCAATGAAACAACGAAGGTGTAAAAGACTACATCATTGATATTCAAACAATGATCAGTAGACATGGTAAATTCAATCACCAAGAAGAACTAAACAGGATATACACCAATATGAACCCGAAATACACGTTGTATATAAAGAGGCAAGACGTATCGTCAACACAGGACATCATCAGACTAGCGGAAGAATATGATATGATCCGAAAAGAAATATATAACAGAAACAATACAAGGTGTGACTGGACAAAGGCAAATAGTCGGAATAACAAAATACAGAATTTCGACAGACAGACTTGTTGTTGGAGATGCGGCCGCAGAGGCCACAATAGAAGAAACTGCAGAGCTATCGCTGTACTCTTCTGCACCCACTGCAGAACCCGAGGAACAACTTCCAATAACTGCCAATGTAGAAGTCGACCAAAAAACTCCAACAGGACTGGACAAGAAGGAGGCAACCCAGTCAGCATTTAGAGTCCTCCCTAACAACCTCCAGCTACGCACACTATACAGATCAACGACCCCACACAACGATAACGTTCAGCAACGGTAAAAAGTTAAAAGCACTAATAGACACAGGAGCCCAAAATTCGTTTATAGGACAAAAAGGTAAAAAAATATTGGAACAATGTGGAACAAAAAGCGACAGAAAAGCTTTAAAGATCACGCTGGCAGATGGAAAAACCAGCAACATAGAAATCTGTTTTACAGCAAAATGTTCCATAGACAACGTTTGGAGAAAAGCCAAGCTACATTTTTTACTAAACCTAGCTTCAGAAGTAGTACTGGGAATGCATGAAATAACAAGATGGGGCCTTGATTTATCAAACATCTTAAATAGAAATCGCGTAAGAAGGAGAGAACAATACCAAACCAGGACAGAACACAGATCCAGATCGTACAATGCAGACAATAACCGAATACCGACCAATTCCAGGGTAAACGAAACACCAACCGCAAGATATCCGCTCCAACAGAGAAGCAAGATATATAACAAAACGACCTACCGACTACCGACCGATACCGCGGTCGAAGACCAGACCGAAAATATACCGACTACCGACCGATACCGCGGTCGACAATTAGACCGAAGATATACCGAACTACCGACCGATACCGCGGCCGACGACCAGACCGAAGACATTCCGTCAAACATACCGGAATTCACGAACAGTCCGAAACGAGAGCAGCTCGACATCAGTACTACACTAAACAATACCGAAAAAAAAAACAATTTCAGGAATTGTTACTAACAGAATTGGAGAAATTTAAACAAATTAAAGGAACAACACATCTAACCGAACATACAATAAAACTCAAACATAATACACCGATCAAACAAAGATACAGGCCCCGAAACCCGGCAATGCAGAAGATCATAAACGATGAGATAGATAAGATGCTAGAAGTGAACGTGATAGAAAAATCTAATAGCCCGTACAGTTCCCCCATCGTCCTAGTAAAAAAGAAGGATAACAACGGATACAGATTTTGCATCGATTTTAGGAAAATCAACGACATCTCAGAAAAAGATGCCTACCCATTACCGTACATCAATAATATCCTAGAAAAGTTAAAATCTGCAAAATATTTTACCACGTTAGATCCATAGAAATGGACGGCACAGTTACGCCGCCACCATACACCGTTCCAGAGTTAATATCACCATTGGGGAACACACCAAAACCTAACACCCCGGGCAAAGGCTGCGAGCCACTGATAAAGGCTATTTCCAAATTTAAAAACCTTTTCGATTAACCAACCATGGGCATCACAAAAATTCAGAAAGTCCAGTCAATTCCACTGTCAATCCCGCTGATCTCACTAACTCCGCCGCAGCATAAAGGAAAAAAATACAGACTGAGACTCCCGAACCGGGTGCTGAGGATAAAAACTAATAATTGAAGCCCCACGAAGGATGACGTTTTTTTTTAAGAGAGATTAAGACGATTTTTTTAAGAAGACCAAGTACCTGGCAAGGTATAAAAAAAACCCAGAGGAAATCATTTGTGACGTTCTCTCGTAGGAGTCACTATCCGGGTAGCTTTTGGATAGTCAGAGACAGAGTTCAAAATAAAAATAAAACTTTATTGTCTTCCTTAAATTAAATTGACAAAAATCTTATGTACATATTTACAATTTGGTTTAGTCTTCTCAGTACCTGGCCTATTTATCCAAATTAAGTTTGACCTTGTCGTATGAAATTAGTCTTATCGGCAAGCGAGTGTGTTTTTGAAATTTTACGTGAACGTTGTATCGATTTAATAACAGCGGACGATAGGTACAAAGAAAGGAAAGAAACTCAACACGTCCCTTAAGTGATTCAGGTTAATAGGACACTCCTCGACAGTCTCAACACGACTGCTTCGGAGTACGGGTAATGAAGAGCTCAACACGCTCTTCGGGTGACGGCGGTATGGAACGGAACAACTGGTGAACTCAACACGTCCACAAGCCGGGGTAGGGAAGAAGAGAACCTTCAGTCAACACCTGTCGATTCTGCCTCTATGAGGAAATGTTGCGGTTTATATAGCGGAGCTTGGTAATTAGTTTTGCCCTTTCTACTGTCGATACACTACATGGGTTGGTTCGCGCGCACGCTGGTTTAACGGTGATGGCTTGGACTCATCGTTACAGTGTAAATCTATATAGTTACAAATAGAATTTAATAAATCTAGCACCTGTTCATGAAACTGATAAGGTGTTTCGTTTGGTGTTTGTTTAAGATTAACTAGGTCTTGATTTAGTCAATTTTCGTCTCTTTGATCAGCAAAATTTTAAATTAATGTATTTTTTATACCATCCCAATCAGTATTACCGCTAATCGCAATTATCTCTTCAGCTCTTCCTTCTAATTTATTTAATATACCGTTTAATAATAAACAATTTTGAAAGCTATTAGGATTAGTTGTCAAAATAATGCTGTAAGATTGATTCGGTAGCATTGATAAATCTACAAAGTTTATTAATATTGCCATCAAAACGAGGAATAATGGCTAAATTTGCTATATCTAACTTAGGTACAATAATAGTAGCATTTAAAGTAATTGGTGAAGTCATTTTTATTTATTACTTTTCTTTCTTAATTATACTCTTATCAGTAAAAAATAATAAGTAACTAATACGTACTCTTGACTATTATTTTCACAAAAGGATTTAATAGGCAAAGACGAGTCTGAATATGAATAAAAATTATTAGCTTACCACATTTATGTACTTCTGCTTAATGTCCATGGAAATTCTGGATGTCCGGATGGAGCTCAAAATCACTGACAGTTCGAAAAGTTTTTGAAAAACGGAAACCGGTTCTTTTTTCGTTAATGAGTTAAAACTCACGAATATCCGCAATGGAATTCTACGAAAAATCCACTAAGACTGCGCCACTAATAGTTTCTGCCCTTCAGGGACGATTTTTAAAAAATAATTATTTACTTTACAAATGCGAGAACTTTATTACAATATTAAAATCGGACTTCACAGTACAAATATTCAAATCAGACTGAATTATAATTCATAAAATAAAATACATTACACATTGGAAAATAAAACAATAATTCATAAGTTGCACTTTTACATTTAGGTCGACCATAGTTCAGGTGCTGACGCATCGGATTTAGGGTATTGGCTTATGGGGTCAACGACTATAAATCGCGTCAATTAACAAGTAACAATTACTTGTACTTGGTCAAGTATATGACCAATTTCAAATCTATTCCATACACTACGCGGCCAGTGTCAAGTAAATACGTGGCACTAGTACTTTTCACGTAACAAGTTATACAAAACCAAGTACTTGTCAAGTGCCGTTTCGTGATTAGCATCTTTCAGTAGATCTAAACTTACGACATGAACATGAAAATTTTACTAATATAGAGAGTCCCTTAACAAAATGAACCCTCGTCAGGAAAAGAAGATTTTGGGCACACCAAATCCATAAATCAAGGGGACGTTGCGGGTTTTAAAGTGAAGCTTCTATAATGGTGTTTTAATTTTTTTCTCCATAGTAAATTTCTTAGGCGAGCGTTATGGAAGTAGCGTCACAAAATGGTAATCACAGTAAACAGTTTAAAAGGTCTATTTATGTGACGAGGAGAGTCCCTTATACACCATGTAAAGTTTTTCAATTTTATTGAAATCTAAAAAAATCTGTAAAAAATAATAATTAAATAATAAAATCACTATATTCCATTTTAAAAGTATTATTTAAATTTTACAAATATAACGAAAATATAGTATGAAGCTTCGCGCTAGTCTACAGTATCCCCCATTGTACCACTTTTGTATTTAAAAAACTTCCACTATATTTATTGTTACGAGACATGTTCTCAATAACCAAACATATGATTTACCACAATTGCTGGTATGTTTTAGTTTGTATTGTATACAAATATTTCAATTAGAATTATTGTTTTAAAAAGGTAGTATTTTATTAGTATACTTTGTAATCTCCTTTACGGACCAAGTGGCGAAATATGATTTAGTGCAAAAATAGATGTATGTATTGAAAAGTTTTCAAATATATTGCGTAAATTTATTTATTTAACGTATAAGTATATTAAAATGATAAATATATCTATTGAATATAGCTATTGTGGTGAATTAAACAAACAATGATCTATTACGAGATAATTAATGATAATTAAATTAATATAAACTATATATCCTTCAATACCTCGGTGAGATGATCGAACTTTAACTCATAGGTGCAAATAATCATAAATTATTTTTAAATGCTTGCAATAAATAATCAAAACAATATATACGTTAAGGTAAAACTAGGGGGACTTCTCATAACTTTTACACTATTTTACGAAACAACGAACAAAACAAATTTACAAACTGTTTAAAACTTAGTAGTACAAAAACAAAAAAGAGTATTTGAATGGCCATTTAAAGATAGTTTTACAATGAATAAAAAATTAACGCTAGTGAAATGATTGTGAAAAATAATAGTTTTAAATTACTTTAGTCGTCATAGATGATGTAGTCGTCAAATGCCACTAAACAAATAAGTCATACAAACAAGGTTAATTTTGGTGAGAATGTCAATTTTGGGAACCCAAAAGTATACAAAAAAGTTTACAAATCTTACACCCTTGCTTCCTCCTAAAACTCGCCCTCTTAGGGGGGAAAACGAAAAAAATCAATTTATTAAAAATCTCTAAGCGGTAAAAAATATTTCAAATAAAAAATATATTTAAGATAATTTTTAATAAAAATGTTGATTAGCACTTTTTGTTTAGAATGAACCGTTCTCTCAAAAACAACGCTTGAAGCGACCGGCGATTTTAAATATCAGTTACGCGCGCGGAATCAATTTTGAATAAAATTTGTACCAACTCGTTAAAATTCGATATATTTTAATCAGAGTGACCTATCAACAAGTATCAAAATAAGCTTTTAATGTGACGAGTGCAGCTTTCGTATACAATTTTTGGATTTTGTCGCGAATAAAGTCAGTTTCTTTAAATATGTTACATAAATAAACGTTACTTTTTGTCATTTTTGCGATTCTCATGAGATCAAAAAGTTTATTACCTTCATTGTTCAGTCGTAGTAAAATTTTCAATTATCAAAGCTCCACCCTCAAAACATATATCATGAAGAGATGAGAAGAGAAGTATTTTCCCAGCATCCCGTAAAGTTTTCTGTATAAAATTCCTAGTTGTAGTCTTTTCGTCCATATATATTTGGTCCTTGTTAATCGTTTGTCCAGATGAATGCCTAGATTTTAGTTCATCCTTTTGGAGTAAATGCTGTCCATCGAGGTTAACTAGTGAACATATACCTCTTCTTAGAGTAAATGTAATATGTGAAGATTTCGAGGTGTTTACTTTAATTCTCCAGAGTTTAAACCAGTCATTACTTTTGTTTAGATGTAGTAGCAGTGTCTCTGATGTCATGAAATTATTTATATTGTTGGATTACTATAAGATGTTAGGAAAGCAGTATCATCTGCCAATATTGCAAGCGTTAGGGTATTACTTGTCAGCCGTATATACCTATAAGATATAAGATCGGTCTGAGCACACTACCCTGAGGTACATCAGATATAATGTAGAGTTTTGTATAAGCTTTACTATACTTGACTAGATATTTTCTTTCTGTAATGTATGATTTAAGCCGTTTGAAGTAAGTGTAAGGTAAGTTTTTCTTGTGTGTCACACCTTGTCAAAAGCTTGAGAGGCATCTAAAAAGGCTGCAGTACAGAATTGCTTATTTTCGAGACTAATTCTTATTGTTGTGTATAATCTGTGAACTTCCTCTCTTGTAGCGTGTTGGTTACGAAATCCGAATTGATGATTAGGTATAAGACCCTTTTTGTCCAGTATTGGTTTGATTTTTCCTAACAAAACTTTTTTTAAAACCGTAAAAATTACTGGGAGTAGACTGATCTGTCGGTATACGTTGACATCATTTGGATCTTTACCCGGTTTTTGAATGGGTATAATCTGTGCTACTTTCCATTGTAAAGGGAAGTAATGCAGACTTATTATAGCACTGAAAATCATAGTGATTATTCTGTAGCAATCACGGATTAGTTCTTGAAGGACTTCACCCGTAATGAGGTGGTATCCTGGCACCTTATTAGGTTTTATTTAATTTTTTATTATCTGTTTTACTTCTTTAATGTTAAATTGGGTGATGGGTAGTTTCATTTGAGAAGTGAAAGTGTGAAGTGGTTCTTCTTGTTCTAGAGGCACTACTCTGGTAAATAGACTAAATACTTTAGAAAGATGTTCTGCGAATGTCTTGTACTTCTCTGTATATGCACTTTATCATTTAACTTTAACATTTTTTAAAGAAGGCATGGCTTTAATAAAGTATTTTGCACTCATTGTATGCATTGCCAACCATTCAAGGTTGACAATCGTAGTGAAATATTTTGAGACGAAATCAGTTTGTTGGGTTGTGATTTCAGTCGTTTGACTATTTCCTGAAGTTTTTTGAGCGCAAGGAACACAAGGAATTACTATTTGATTGCTAGTTTCCTTGGTACCTGTTCTATGGGCCTCTGACCTTTATGGACCACTTGAAATGTTCTTTTTTTTTTTGTTTGGTAGGTATATTAGTAGGAGTTTTTCTCATTAAGTGCTTTTTTATATTTCGGTAATGTTCAGAGGTTGTCGGCTGGATTTTTACTTGATCATTATAAAGACATTTGATGGAGTATCCCAGTGGAGATATTACAACAAATGTCTAAGAGGTCGTACATCACTTACATCTGTAACAAATGTGGGTAAGTTTGACTATTTCCTGAAGTTTTTTGAGGGTAAGAAATACCGGGTATTACTGTTTGATTGACAGTTTCCTTGGTGCCTGTTCTATGGGCCTCTGGATTCTTTCCAAGTTGGGGGAATGTTTTTTTTTGTATTTGTTTGTATACGCTGCAGAACTTACAGTTGGCGGGATGGTTTCCCATACAAAGTATACACTGTACGCTATTGCTGCGTTCTTTGCGCCTGGAGAATTTAAAGTATGGTGATTACTTGCACACTTTACCCATCTTGTAGGCACGTGGCAGAATTTTCTTGTGTGACCATAGCGTTGACAATTGGTAAATTGGGATACCTGATCCTTGAGATGTGGTTCAAAGAATACAATCATATTGTGGAGTACTCTTACTTGATATATATATATATATATATATATATATATATATATATATATATATATATATATATATATATATATATATATATGTATATATAATTATTATTCGATTTGTTTTTTAACAGAAAGTTCTAGAGAACAAAGTGGAAGCGCTGTTTTGTATCCATTCTTATATATATATATATATATATATATATATATATATATATATATATATATATATATATATATATATATTTAACGTGATTATTTCGACCAAAAAACAATTTATCAGTATGTTGGAAATATCGGGTATGTGGTCTATATTAAATAAAAATCTTTGTTTTTTCTAAAACTCAATATTTCGCTATTTATTTAACAGCTTCATCAGGAGTAACTGTAAAAAACAAACATTTCAAAAAACTGACGTACACTTAGATTTACAATACTTACAGAACTTAAAAGTTTTCACACATAAATAAACTTGATATTAAAATAAACATTTTTGATAATTTATATGCGTGTTAAAATGTAAATATATATGAGCACGTTCGTTAACAATAAATGAGATGGAAACAACTAAAAGTTATTTAAAATGCAAAAACTAACAATGTAAGAAAACATTGGAGGAATACTATTTCTTTAATTAATCATTAAGGCTAGTTAGTATGATTAATCATTAAGGTGAGTGAGTTTAAAATTTTGTTCAATATATGGCAATATATGTTGCTTAATTGCCCCGTGTCTGTTTTATAATTTAAAGTTTGTTTATTTTTGTTGATGTGGTACATCTCCAAAAATAACCTACTTTTGTAATTGTCAGTCTGTGCCAGAATACGAGCATTGTTATAGTCTAACAGATGACCGGTGTTTTTATAATGCTCGACTACTGCACAACTATTTTTTCCCAAGCGGCAATCACTTTTGTGCTGTGTGATACGTTGTTTTAGCCACTGCGATGTATGGCCAATGTAGCTTTTTTCACATTCTAGACACGGTATTTCATATACCACATTACTTCTATATAAGGTTGGTACTGGATCTTTAAATTTGGAAAACTGCTATTTATGGTATTGTATTTAGCTATATTAATATTGGAAACATCTTTAAATATGGATATGACTGAATGAATTAGACCATTGATAAAGGGGAGTTTTTTTATATTTGATTGACTCATTGTTGGAATCAAGGACAGGACCATCATAGAAATTACTGCTGTAAATGAGTTTTTTAAAATATGTTTAGGATAGCCGTTGTTTCGAAAAATTTTGTATAATATGTCCAGATTTTTCTGTAATAAATTATCATCAACAATGGACATTACCCTATTTTTCATACCCAATATTGTATTATATTTTTGACGAGTGGTGTGGTTTGAAAAGTAATTCATATACCTTCCCGATGCAGTTGGCTTTTGGTACCAATTCAATGTAATATTGTCATTTGTTCTTATTACCTTTGTGTCTAAAAATGGTATACTAAGATCTGTCTCTGTTTCAATTGTGAACTGAAGATGATATTGATGTGATAAGATGGAACTGCACATATGATGTCATCGACATATTTATATATAAATGGTAATTCGAAAGGTAATTGCGTGATCACATTGTCTAAGAGATGATCAGTTACAATAGTAGCAAGGATGGTACTAATCGGGGAACCCATAGGTGTTCCAAAAATTTGGGAGTAAAATTTTCCATTGAAACTGAAATAAGTATTATTAAAAATGAAACTGAGAATTAGTAGAAAATTACCTTTCGATAATGTCGTGTAGTCTTTTATAAGGTTCCAATTTGATTCTATAATGTTCGTGACCATAGTTAGTGGAATGTTTGTAAATAAAGAAACCACATCCACAGAATCCACATCCACATCAAGTTTATTTATGTGTGAAAACTTTTAAGTTCTGTAATTGTAAATCCTGTATTGTAAATTCTGTATTGTAAATCTAAGTGTACGTCAGTTTTTTGAAATGTTTGTTTTTTACAGTTCCTCCCGATGAAGCTGTTAAATAAATAGCGAAATATTGAGTTTTAGAAAAAACAAAGATTTTTATTTAATATAGACCATATACCCGATATTTCCAACATACTGGTATATATATATATATATATATATATATATATATATATATATATATAAATATATATATATATATATATATATATATTTATATATATATATATATATATATATATATATATATATATAAATATATATATATATATATATATTGTTATGATGTGTTGTTGTTGTATGAGCAATGAGTAAATTTGAATAATATATGTAAGTATAGGGTTTTTATCGCGGTTCTCAAAGAATTAGTTTGTAAGTACTTTTTTAAATTATCTTTATTATAAATATTATGAAACAAACCTATCTATCTAATATAAGCAATATCAATTTAAAACAATCTATCTAAAATTTGAAATTCTTACAATTATTAAAATATTAACAAAATTTGGTACTTTCTTCCACTGAACGCCTAAAGTTTTTCCAAAATTAAAGTTATTATCACCACTCGATATCTTCTTACTAAGCCTTGGTTATCCAACTATGT
The DNA here is from genome assembly GCA_918026665.1 of Diabrotica balteata. Taxonomy (NCBI): domain Eukaryota; kingdom Metazoa; phylum Arthropoda; class Insecta; order Coleoptera; family Chrysomelidae; genus Diabrotica; species Diabrotica balteata. The sequence continues at coordinate 88,929,763 of OU898277.1, forward strand.
TAATATGTTCCTTATTAATTATCTCCACTCACAATATAAATATATATTTAACTCCTTGCAATTTCCATAAACTTAATGTGCTTTGAAATATACTGGATCTTGTGGTTGTATTCTTCTTCTTCTTCTTCAAGTGCCGTCTTCGTTCCGAAGTTTAGCTATCATCAAAGCTATGCGTATTTTTGATGCTGCAGATCTAAACAGTTGGTAATTGGTGCAATTGTACCATTCTCTCAAGTTCTTCAACCATGAATGCCTTCTTCTTCCTATAGATCTCTTTCCCATTATCTTTCCCTGTATAATCAATTGCAGCAACTGGTATTTATCTCCCCTCATAACATGTCCCAAATATTGTAGTTTGCGCTTTTTAACACAGTAAGTGGTTGTATTATTGAATGCTTATTTCAATGAATTAACTTCAAAACTGTCACTATATTACTGTAGTAATAATTAATTTCCAACTGTATTTAACTTAATAATTCATTTAACTTAATCAATGCCTTCTTCTAGCATTGAATAATCTCTTCATAACCTCATAAATAACTGACTTAATAATCCTTAAATTGTTATAACTAACTCCTCAATAATAATCTTGTAACTGATTTAATATCCTCTAACTAACTCACTTAACTCAATTAATAATCTTCTTGTAACTACTGAACTTAACTGAACTAAACTGCTAACTCAAACTGACTAACTGCTCCAAATTACATGGCTTTTTATATGTTTTTCATTGTTTCCAGAACATTCCAGCAATAAATCATGTTCGAATCCTTCTATTTGTTCTTTACTTAACTGAACTAAACTGCTAACTCAAACTGACTAACTGCTCCAAATTACATGGCTTTTTATATGTTTTTCATTGTTTCCAGAACATTCCAGCAATAAATCATGTTCGAATCCTTCTATTTGTTCTTTATGAACAATCTGGAATGATTTTCTGCCTGTGATGTATTATGTAGATAGTCCCATTGACATTTCTAGAGTTTTCTATCTATACTTTACTTGACTTTAGGCTCTCCAGATCAGAACTACACTATTATATGTAACTTAAACATTTATATTAAATATATTTTTACTATTTTACATCCACAATTATATTCTAAATTAACATTCCAAAAATTTATAACTTTTTGACTTTGACACTACAGTGTATGTTTGGTTGCATATGCTAACTCAAAATATCTAATATTAAATAAAATAAAAAAAACTTCTTACATTTAATTCTTATGCTAAATTCTTAAAAATACCCTCGTATAGTTATTTTTTAATAATAATATCTAATATATAACTTACAAATTATGTCTTTATCCACTATTTAAATAAATCCACTAATCAACACTGTATATCTGGTTGTATATATTTCTAAGTTAATTTATTGTATTTCTGTTGTTTTCATTATAATATATATATATATTATATATATATATATATATATATATATATATGTATATATATATATATATATATATATATATATATTGTTCTAAAGCTATTTTCTTGTGGCATTTTAAATTAATTACTATTTAACTGGGAATAAGCCACAATTAAAGATAAAAATACATTTATTGACGTTTCAATTTCCACTTCGGAAATCGTTCTCCTTTCGAGAACGATTTTTCGAACGATTTCGGAAAAGATCAATGTGGTTTACAACATCCCCTGTATGAATTATAACCTATGTTACATTGGCCAGACTCGTAGATCCCTTAAAGGTCAACTAATTTCTCACAAGAGTGATATTAGATGCCATAAACATTCCTGTGCCTTAGCACAACACATTCTTACGTCTCACCACCGACCCGATTATGAACATGTCAAAATTCTTTGCACAGAAAGTAACCATTTCAAGAGAAGCTTCCTTGAAATGTACCACATTTTCCTCAATCCTACCACCATGAATAAAAGTACTGACATCGACAACCTCAGTTTAGTGTACCATTCTCTTCTCTCCAATATAAAATGAGAAATTCTTCGACGTTCTTTTTGTCATCCAGACATTTTCATTGCCGTTTCCTTGATTATTTATTACCACATCCCAGCTACCTATCAACCTTCTCTTTATTTCCCATTAGTACTTACTCTTACTTTCAACCTTTTACATCACATACTGATTCATACCTAATTTACATAAACCCTCACTTATTTGACAATTCATATTTTCCCTCCTTGACTAATCGCCATTATAAATGCTAAATTCCAACCTGTCTTTCACTTCATATTGGTTTTGTAGACATTTCCACTTAACAATTCCGTTTACTTCAGTGTCCTCTGCGTTGTAGGTTTTGCGTTGCTTGTGTATTGCGCCTGCTTGTCTCATTCTCCCCCTATTGTTTAACACCTTTTATACTTCACTTACCATTCGTAAGTTATTTTTTCCATGTTTTTGTATATTATTGCCTACCACCATAGTAATATTTTTAAGATTGAACTGATGAAGCTTGTGAACTCCACAAGCGAAACGTCTTCAAATATAGGAGTGGAACTGTGATTTCCTTGTATTATTTCTCCTTTGACCGATATCCTCGAGATCAAAAGATTTTTTCTTTTGAAACCTACTTCATTGAATATTTGTTTGACAGTCGTACTCTTTATATATATATATATATATATATATATATATATATATATATATATATATATATATATATATATATATATATATATATATATATATATATATATATGTTGCCGAGAGGGGGCATTTGGGCCTGTAGGACCCATCGCCGGCTCTTCGGGCTTCTTCCTATCCCGGAATTTGAACGGGTATTGACCATCTCTGATTTGCCGCTGGTATAAGGGTTAAATACCACTGCTGTTATAAATAACAGTTCCAGTGACAAATATCTGTTATAGGTAACGGTTCCGAGGAACAGTTACAAAGTAACAGAGCAAAGATGGAAAACAAATAGGTAAAAAAATAATCTAAGTATTCCTTGACTTACGGAAGGAATAACTTAGTAAAACAAGTAAATCAAAATGGTATAAAAAAAATAATGCAAGAGAAATGTTCCTAAGTGTTTCTTGACTTACGGAAGAAACAACTTAGGACAGAAATATAGAAAAAATGAAATATGCAAGTGTGAGAATAAAATATGGAAATATTTCTAAGTGTTTCTTCACTTACGGAAGAAACGACTTAGAAATGAAAAATAAAGTATAAAACAAGAAATGCAAAAATGAAGCAGATTATAGAAATACGTCTAAGTGTTTCTTAACTTACGGAAGAAACAACTTAGAACAGGAAATAAACAAGTTAAATAAATGCACAAATATTTATAAGTGTTTCTTGGCTTATGGAAGAAACAACTTATAATAGAAAACAAGAAAATCAAATACAGAAAAGATGTGAAAATATTGCTAAGCGTTTCTTGACTTACGGAAGAAACAACTTAGCATAAAATGGAAAATGAAATAGACAAATATATAAGTATTTTCTTAACTTACGGAAGAAAATATCTTAGATAAAATATCAGAAATAATAATGCGATAAGAAAATATTTCTAAGTGTTCTTTGACTTACCGAAAAAAACTACTTAGATACAAAGCACAAAATCAAATATATAAAATAAAAAAAAGGCAAGATATATATTTCTAAGTGTTCTTAACTTACGGAAGAATAGCTTAGATAAAAATACAAGAAAATAAACAATCAAAATAATCAAATAAAATAGCAACCAATCAGTACATGAACAAATATGTAATATTCTAACCTGACAAGGTCTGAATATACAATAATGCTGAAATAAAAGAAATGGTATGCAGGAAATCAGAAATAAAACAATAGCTTAGTCGGAACAATAATAGCACCGACTAGGTCTACAGTAGAAGAGGCAAGCTCGACTGACCGATGAGAGAAATTCCGTCTGCTTTTATATAAAACAAATCCTTTGTTTTACGTAGCAAAACTGGAATTTCCCTGCATCGAGTCAATTAGAAATTCGGATTTGCCCAAACTTGGAATTTCCAAGTATTTCTCCGAATTTCTAAATGCGTCCGGCACGGCTGTCAGCTTCTGCCTGACACGCCTCCGGAGACATATATATATATATATATATATATATATATATATATATATATATATATATATATATATATATATATATATATATATATATATATAAAAGGATGACTCAGACGAGTGGTGGGTTCTTATATCGGTCTCTAGGTGAAGAAATAAAAAACAAAGTTGATAGGCTACTTTATCTATTTTGAAGACGTTTCGCTTTCGAGTTTTGAAAGCATCATCAGTTCATCTAAAAAAGTACAATATGGGAACCACACAATCATGGAAACAATGTTAATTGTTACCTTAAAAAGAAATGTAGCAGTAAATGTTATTAACAATAATGTGAATGAAACTTAAGTAAATGGACATAATACGCTGATCTTGTATAAACAATTAAGTAACTAACAACATATATGAACTTATAAAAATTAGCACAGCAAATGACCATGTGGTCTAAAGTAAATTAAATGTTATTTAATGTTAATTAGTGAGCAAGAACCAAGAAAATCATAGATAACTTCCAACTATTTTATGATTATTAAGCTTTGATTTTAACTTTAGGTAGCATTATAAGTGATATTAATAAAAATTATAAAAGTAGTGTAAATGAAGTTACCGATCAAAGCCCTACAAGTGTCGCCGGAAAAATGGCGTTAGATGAACCGGAACGAACTAAACCGCGAAAAGACAGCCAACCTTGAGGTCAAAATACTTTTGACAGATCAGCAAGGTGGAGGTACCAACCCAAATAATTGGGCGGTCAATTTAAAAGTTTAAATGAGTTTGGATGACTACCCGGTTGTAAAAGACAAAACAGTGAAAGAAATTGGTATTGTAATAGCAACTCCTCTCACTAATCAGCCTAGATTTACAAACAGGAGATTTTCATTTAACCTCATATGTATGTAATAACGTTAATCATTATGGCTAGTTAATCAGCCACAGGTGGTTAACGACACATTAATTTCCAACAGCCCAAGGTTCATGTACTTGGAACTGTAATTTGCAAAGGATTCTATGACATGTGAAATTCAACAAGATGTTGTTAGAAGAAGACCTAAGAGATAAAAGGTCAGAATTGTCAGCATGAGACAAAATATTCTCAACATCTGCTAAGATTCTACTAATTGAGTAGTCCTTGAAAGTAGGTTGAAGGCCAAATTTAGGACCCAAAGATAACAACTTAAGTATGTCAGGAGGAACCTGGAGGTTGTTATCTTTGGGTCCTAAATATGGCCTTCAACCTACTTTCAAGGACTACTCAATTAGTAGAATCTTAGCAGATGTTGAGAATATTTTGTCTCATGCTGACAATTCTGACCTTTTATCTCTTAGGTCTTCTTCTAACAACATCTTGTTGAATTTCACTAAACGCCCTAGGCAACCCTTATCGGAGTTAGATAAGATTTACAGGGAGACGGTATCGTTTTTAAAAACCCACCCTAATCTTCTCGTTCTTACGAGTGACAAAGGTAATGCTACTGTCCTTATGGATAGAGATCAATATTTCAGTTTGAGTAAATCACTGTTAGATGATGATAGATACTATCAACCACTTTCTACCAATCCTTGTTTAAAATTCACAAATAAAATAAATAAATTTATAACACATTTAAAAAATATTAAGATCATAGATCAACCTTTAGCTAAATCTTTACATAATTATGATGGATATGCTCCAAGATTTTATTGTCTACCTAAAATACATAAACCTACGTTGAGCATGAGACCTATTGTGTCATCTATTAATTCACCTAATATAAAAATAGCTAAATTTCTAACAGACATCTTATCTAAATCATATAATTAGAACAATGACTTTAATATTGTTGATTCTTTTAACTTCAGTGAATTTATTAACAATTTTCAACTACCACAAGGTTACATTTTAGTGAGTTTTGATGTGGTGTCTCTCATCACTAACTTACCTCTGTCCAGTGTAATCACTTCCTTAAGAAATCATTGGAATTCTATTAAACCTAACTGCCCTGTGTCTTGGGATATATTTGCAGAACTGTTGCAACTTGTTTTCGACACTAATTTCTTGGTTTTTGATGACAAATTTTACCTTCAAACATTTGGTACACCTATGGGTTCCTCAATCTCTCCCATCCTAGTTAACTTTGTATTGGATGATTTGGTTTCTGACCGTTTAGGTCTTTTGGATTTTCAAATCCCTTTTATTAAGAGGTATGTGGATGATTTATTATTAGCCCTACCACCTGACAAGGTTCAGAGTACCTTATCCTTCTTTAATGAGTTTGATCCTCATTTACAGTTCACTGTTGAACTTGAGGACACTACCACCAATAGTATACCCTTCCTAGACATGCGTGTCATTAGAATGGGAGACAACACGCTAACCACAAGTTTTTATAGAAAACCAATGGCCTCTAATATGTTCCTTAATTACCATTCCTGTCATCCCATGAAATATAAATTAAACCTTATAAAAGCTTTGAGCTACAGATTAAATAAATTGACACATCCAATTAATCGAAGGGAATCCTTTAAGTTATTGAGAAATATTTTAATAGAGAATTCATATCCTTCCTCTATCATTAATAAATACCTTTATTCACACAGCTATGGATCCTCAATTTATGACATACCCGATGGTGACCAACTTAGAAACATCTCAAATAATTCAATAAATAGCATTGTTCTGCATAATACTGATCTTGAGAATACTACCACCCATTATTCTTCTTTACCTTATTTCCCTCAAGTTACTGAGAAGCTTATTAAATTGTATAAACAGAATAATATACCGGTTAAAATTGCTGTTAAGAATGCTAAAACTGTTAGAAATTTGTTCTCTAAAACCAAAACACCCTTGTCCACTTTGGAACAAGTCAACACAATTTATAAAATTCCATGCGCTAATTGCGATTTATGTTACATTGGTCAAACTGGTAGATCATTAAAAGGTCGTCTCACTTTACATCGTAGTGACATTAATTTATCAAAACACACTTGTGCCCTGGCACAACACGCGATAAATACCAAACATAAGGTGGATTTCAATGAAGTTAATATCCTTGCCACTGAACGCAATCTAGCTAAAAGACAGTTTTTGGAAATGTGTTCAATACTAAAACACCCTAATGCTTTGAATAAGAGAACTGACATAAGTAACTTGAGCCAAATATATCATGCTTTAATTTTGCAGAATTAGGCTTCTTGATCTGTTCACTATATTAAATGTCATATTAGGTGTACCACTTGAACCTTTTTTCCATTTTTCATGAAATAATTTATTTACATAAAATAAATAAAATACATAAAATAATTAAATAAAATAATTAAATATTCTTTACTTAACTTATTATTACATATGCAACTTACATTGCATTTTCATACACTGATTACTTAGATTAGTGTGAACAATTTATACTTAAATAAAATAATACAAATAATGTAATTGATTCATAGAATCCTTTGCAAATTACAGTTCCAAGTACATGAACCTTGGGCTGTTGGAAATTAATGTGTCGTTAACCACCTGTGGCTGATTAACTAGCCATAATGATTAACGTTATTACATACATATGAGGTTGAATGAAAATCTCCTGTTTGTAAATCTAGGCTGATTAGTAAGAGGAGTTGCTATTACAATACCAATTTCTTTCACTGTTTTGTCTTTTACAACCGGGTAGTCATCCAAACTCATTTAAACTTTTAAATTGACCGCCGAATTATTTGGGTTGGTACCTCCACCTTGCTGACCTGTCAAAAGTATTTTGACCTCAAGGTTGGCTGTCTTTTCGCGGTTTAGTTCGTTCCGGTTCATCTAACGCCATTTTTCCGGCGACACTTGTAGGGCTTTGATCGGTAACTTCATTTACACTACTTTTATAATTTTTATTAATATCACTTATAATGCTACCTAAAGTTAAAATCAAAGCTTAATAATCATAAAATAGTTGGAAGTTATCTATGATTTTCTTGGTTCTTGCTCACTAATTAACATTAAATAACATTTAATTTACTTTAGACCACATGGTCATTTGCTGTGCTAATTTTTATAAGTTCATATATGTTGTTAGTTACTTAATTGTTTATACAAGATCAGCGTATTATGTCCATTTACTTAAGTTTCATTCACATTATTGTTAATAACATTGACAGGTAACAATTAACATCGTTTCCATGATTGTGTGGTTCTCATATTGTACTTTTTTAGATGAACTGATGATGCTTTCAAAACTCGAAAGCGAAACGTCTTCAAAATAGATAAAGTAGCCTATCAACTTTGTGTTTTATTTCTCCACCTAGAGACCGATATAAGAACCCACCACTCGTCTGAGTGATCCTTATATATATTGGATTGACGGTCGTACTCCTTTTTCCGATATATATATATATATATATATATATTATATATATATTTATATATATATATATATATATATATATATATATATATATATATATATATATATATATATATTTATATATATATATATATATATATATATATATATATATATATATATATATATATATATATATATATATATATATATATATTATATATATATATATATATATATATCTCATTTTTCCTAACTCATGTCTTAAAGCATCTTTATATGCTCATTATTCTGCATAATACCGAAGCATCACTCGAAATGTTCTTCGGTTCTTTGTTTCGTAGAGATATTAGTAGGTGTTTTTCGCATTAAGTGCTTTTTTATGTTTCGGTAATGTTCAGACGTTGTCAGTTGGATTTTTACTTTTGATGGAGTATCCCAGTGGAGATATTGTTTCTAACAAATGTCTTAGAGGTCGTACATCACTTATATCTGAAACAAATATGGGTGTGGGTTGAATACCTTTTTTAACTTTACCAGATTTGGTTTGATTGGTCTCATTATGTACTTTATCTAAGCTGACAAATCTATGAGACATCGGTGTAGGTGCTTTGAGCCAGTAATCGCTTATTATTGTTTGTTGTAGTTGTGTGTTTTAGTTGTTTGTGGGATTGAACAGTTTCCGATCCTTGCTCTTGATTTTCATGGTTTTTTGTGGATTAAATATATGTAGTTGTGATGGTTGATAAAAAGATCAAGAAGTATGATTAGAAACAAAAGAGTTACCTGGCAGTATAATGTTTGTTGTGCAGTTTTCATTGCTTTGTGATTCGGTAGACGAGGTTGTATTTCTCGATGATTATTGTATGTTACTTATTTGCAAGGTGGTATTTTCATCTGAAGTTGATTTTTTCATCTGAAGAGATATGCTTACTTTATTTGACTTCAGGAACGGATTGTCCATGTCCTTCAACGTTTGCCCATTATTTTTCATCCTGTGTCACAACTAAATGTTTTATACATCACGAAAGTTGTTTATAGGAGGCCTATGCATTTATTTGCTGGTGTTTTAAGAAAATATTACTTGTGTTATTTTATTTTCTTTTTATAGAACACTGATAATTAATATTACTTATTACTAATTAACCATATACTCTCGAACAAAATCTGGTTACTAACTATTTTTGTTTAAACATTTATTTATGCGACAGTTTCCAATAAAGGTTCTATTGAGACTCGGTAAATCGATTGTTGCGTTTTCACGTAGGAATGATAAACTTTTTACATATTTTTCGGGGTCCCAAAATTGACATTCTCAGCAAAATCCAGCGTGTTCGTGTCATTTTTAGAGTTCAAATCTCTGACGACTGGACCAAACACCTAGGATCGGTATTACCGAGTAATAAAAAAATAGGTAAAGATGCTTACAGTAGAATTAAGGTTGGATAGATGGAGTAAAAGGAAGCATGAGGTGAGACAGAAGATTCCAATAAAAATGAAAGAAATATTTATTTAAACATAAAACTGTCATAAGACCAACTATGATGTACTGATCTAAATGTTGGGCAGTTAAAAGAAAAAGGAACAACGAATGCATATGGTGGAGTAAGTATGCTTGGATGTATAAGTTAAGTGACAAAAAAGTATAAAATTAAGAATGGAAATATCAGGGAATATCTAGGGGTGACGCTTTGGAAAACGCTAAAGGGAATGATGATGCTAAAGACGCATAGACACAATTTTCTTTTTGTTACGAGGGAATTCTGGTTTGATTTATATTGTACTGGAAATTAAAGTAATCATTAAGATGGTATTGCTCGTGTAGAGTCTTATCATTCATCAAACTTACACGTATTTGGCATAAGATGGTGTATGCATCCACATTTTTCCAACTGTGCCTTTTTACGACATTGGACACAACAAGCACTGTAACTGTAATATCTGGATACGTCTAAATCTGATTCATCTGGAAAGCGACATTTCCTTTGATGAATACTCACGTATTTAACCTAAAATTTAAAATAGAGAAGTGTATAATATACCATTTTTAAATTTTAGATTTTAGAACTGCTCGATCTTTCATAGGCGTCAACATGGTATAATAATCAGAACAATGTAATGATCAATATATTAAGAATTTTAGAAAGATATTGATTAAATAACCGAAAACATTTGTTATTATTAAAAGTATAAATTTTATGAAATAACTCTTTAAGTCTAATAGTATACAAAATAATAATTTTATTTAAATAAATTAGACAATTGTACGCAAGTAATACGAGAATGCTTCTAATTTTATTGACAGTTAAGCGTGTGGAAAAATTAATTAAAGTGTTGCCGCTTTTTTAGAAAGAGAATTTTGTTTATGTTTTGATTTCTTACTCAATTTGTAATTGTCATAATATATTATATATTAATAAATTATATTTATAAATACATATTATATATATATATATATATATATATATATATATATATATATATATATATATATATATATTGTTACGATGTTTTAGTTTGTATATGAGCAATGAGTGTTTAAAATAAAATATATGAGTATCGGGTTTTTATCGCGGTTCTCAAAGAATTAGTTTGTAAGTACTTTTTTAAATTAACTTTATTATAACTATTATGAAACATACATATATATCTAATATAATCAATATAAATTTAAAACAACCTATATAAAATTTGAAATTCTTACAATTATTAAATTATATTAACAAAATTTTGTACCTTTCTATCACTGAATGCCTAAAATTTTCCAAAATCAAAGTTATTATCACCACTAAATATCTTCTTAATCAGCCTCGGTTATCCTTGTATGTGTGAAATTGCATATAGATATTATAATTTAAAATTCTTGTAATCTCCATATAATATATTTTCAAATATACTGTATATTATGATCTTGTACTATTGACTGCTTAATAAATTAACTCCATACTGTCACTGCATTACTGTACTAATAATTAACTATCACTGTATTGAACCATTTATATTGAATTAATTTACTCTCATACTCTCCAACTGTATCTGACTTAATAATTTCTTCTAAGTTAATCCTTTCTTCTGACTTAATTTAATTATAACTGTCTTGAAATAACTTTCTTGATGAATCTAATTTAATGACTTAATTGTAACTAACTGACTGACTTAATCTCACTTAATTAATGCCTTCTACTAACTTGACTGTAACTGACTGTAACTATAATTGACTGTAACTGACTTAGTAACTGTAACTTAATTAATACCTGCTTGCTCCAAATTACCTCGTATTTATTTTATTTTTTCATTCCAGACTGTTCTAGCAATAAACCATGTTCGAAACTCTTCATGTCATCCAGATATGAAAGTTCTGGAATAATCGACTATGCAAATAGGGCTAACTGCCTTGTATATTGACGTTTTCCAGAAAATTCTAGTGAGAATTTTATGGACATTTAGGCTTCTCAGATCAGAATACACTATTATATATAAACTTAATATCTTAAACTAATACATCATCACTATTTTACATCCGTAATTATATTTAAATTAAACATTCCAACTAATAAATAACCCCACTTCACATCCGCAACCAATCAAATGTCAAATAACACAGTATATATTTGGTTGCCTATGCACATGGCTCACTTAAATATATTTATTTGTAAAATAAAATAAAATAAAAAACTTGTTAAACTTAATTCTATGCTAAATTTTCAAAAATACCCTCATATAATTATTTTTTAATAATATTCGCTAGTACATAACTTATAAATTATTTCTTTAACCACTATTTAAGTAAGTTTATTAATTAAACATCATAATATTACTATGCTAATTTCTTGTATATCTATTATTATTCCAATATATATATATATATATATATATATATATATATATATATATATATATATATATATATATATATATATATATATATATATATATATATATATATATATATACATATATATACATATATATGTATAATGCGAGTGAATAATAAAAGTAAAAAGTAATGGCATGTCTCGCAAAACAAAAAAACCAAAAATGGTATATAGATGGAAGGCAATCATATATACGTATTTCTGACTATTGGTCGTCTTCAGTACGGTGCAGCCGGAAAAGGATCACTACAGGAGCAATGTAACTAATTTGTGGCATTAGAGTTAGAAGACCCTGATGGTTTCCAGAGCCAGAACTAACACCAAACACGAAGGAAGCTACAGCTAACTGGGAAAGGAATGCCAAACGTTAAAACGTTTAAGACAAATGGAAACGGATAATGCGAGTGAATAATAAAAGTAAAAAGTAATGGCATGTCCCGCAAAACAAACAAACCAAAAATGGTATATAGATGGAAGGCTACCGTATATACGTATTTATGACTATTGGTCGGATTGCCACCATATAACCTTATTAGGTTAAAGCGGGTTTTTTGTAAATAAAAAAAGGTTTATATTGAACTTTAGCATAATATAGCAGGTTGTTTTAAATTAAAGCAAAGACAAAAGTACCAGAGTAATTCACGAGGTTATGACGTAAACGGCTCACAAAGAAAAATAAGTCAACAAGTCGTTGATATTTAAAGTTTAAGGATTCTTTAACCGACCACCACCACAAACAGTCAAGAAATAATCAAAACTCGTATTTCAAAATATAGGTTCATACATATATTTGGTATACATAAATATATGGTCCGAGGATCTCGTACGAAACATTTAATTTTTATGTTGAAAATGGTTGAAAAGTTGTAAATAAATACATAGTAACATTTTTTTTATTTCAACTTTAACGTGCTCGGCTACTATGGCCAATTACACGGGTACTATAACATGAGTTTTCATTACACAAACATTAAGTGTTACATTAAGAATATGTTACAATAATACGGAATGATAATACTATGTTACACAATGTCTAAATTAAAATCTAATTATATTTTTTGATATAAGTGTTCTTCTCTAAGGAATTGTAGCACAGGGTTGTTTAGGATATCTCGTACTTTACTTTTGAGTTTGTATTGTGATCTTCTGGCAGAATGTTGATGGCAATCAGTGAGAATATGTTTGATTGTCAAATATGATTGGCAGCTTTGGATGGGTGCTAGACGACATTAGGTAGCGTGTTTGAGTTTTGAATGTCCTATCCGAAGTCGTCTTATCACAATGAGATCTCGTCTTGAGAGGGTGACTAGTCAAATTTAGGCTGACTCTTTATTGACGGTTGTATTTCGTGTAAGATCGAACGGTTAGAGTTCCAATGCTGCTGCCAAAGGAGTCTGGTTCTTCTTTTAGAATATGGTTTTAGGTCCTTACAAATTTGAATTTTATCGGTGATTTCAGGTGATCCTGTAGCAAGTTTAGCATAGTAATCTGCAGTTTCATTGCCTTCTATACCAATATGAGATGGCAGCCAAAAATTATGGCAACTGTTATGTTTTGAGACAAGATAATTTGGTGAGTGTCTAGGATCTTTTGGACGATTGGATGATCGGTAAATATATTTTGATATAATGTATTGATGCTAAACAGTCTGTGCATATGGCAACCTGCTTGTTAGGAGGAAATATTTGGTTAAAAGCTTGCAATATACTAAATAATTCGCCAGTATGAACGTGAAACCTCAATACTCCGGGAGTATTGGATTTTAGGAAGTGTAGAACTTCCAAATTATAGAAGAACTGGAAGAAAGGTGATGAAAATACTAAAAATATGGCTAAACTCAGAGGGACAAAGTTAAATGGCCAAAGAGACACTAAATCTCAAGTGAGTGTTCGGGCTAGCTTCAATGCACTGAATTGTGGCTTTAAAGATATAAAGCAGATAGCAAGGATAATAAACTAATGAGACAAGAAACGAAATAAGACCTGTTAATATCAAATGTGATACAACTAAAGAAGGTCACTGGGAATAAATTTATAGAAAAAAGGATGATAGGAAGAGAAGAAGAAGGGCGCCAACTGAACGATAATTGAGATTTTGAAGTAAAAAATGACTGGAAACAAAAATGATACTGGAGATAATAACCTTAAATACAAAATACTAAATACTAATCTTGTCTTGCTATATTATATACTGGTTAGTAGAAACTAATATATTTATAAAAATGTGTATATAAATATATACGTATTAACAATTTACATATAATGCAAAAACTAAATAACAGTGGTAGTGGGTGTGTAAAGATACAATAGGACCAAATAGCCCCTCAACAAGCGAATGGTCACTACCACTGGCCAAATAAAGTGTGAAATATTAGTAAAAACCTAGAATAGTCCGTATGGTAGCCAAGGTCTTAACACTAAAAGTAAGTAATTTAATTTAACTTAGTTCTGCTAGAATGAGATACAAGGTGACAGTATGGTAAAGATATCAAAATTGATAAATCTAGTACCATTTATATCATAGATAAAAAGTGAGTTGTTACATATTCCTTATATAATGTTTTAAAAACCACATGAAATTTATTTCCCTCCCCAATATCAAAATTGTATTATATCAAAATATATTGTATTAAATAAAATATATCAAAAAGTGAGTTTGATCAGACTCTTTATATACTATTTAAAAAACCTAATAAAAACATGAAATGTATTTTCCCTCCCCAATATTTTAGAATTATATTATATCAAAAATGTATTCACCTGATCATATGCATATGAAAAGTGTACACTACTAAATAGAAAGTAACAAAAAGGTTAGACAGTCAAACATCTTATCTTTACAGCACTATAAGTCCATAGGAAAACTCCTCTTGGCACGCCTAAATCAGTTTGTTGCTGTAAAGGACAAATCCGAGGGGAGTCTGGGCACAAAAACCAGTCACTGGTCTATCTGCTCGGAGTGACGGCAAAATCCACGAGAGTTGCTAACTATTTAAGAAATTCTGTTACTTATATACTTGAGGGAATATTCTTAAGAAAATACTCTCAAGTGACGGAATATGGAGCCGCAGCACGCAAAAAAATCTTCCTTTTTATGTGGAACTCTTATAAATGAATCTTGATTTTATTAAAAAAAATTACTTATTATTATTATTGAATTATATATTTTTTATTCTTGTCCTCGATTTTATTTGCTCCAAATCCGTCACTTTAAATGTGAGAAAAACTAACCGGTTGGCGTGTCAGCGTATACGAGTTCTGACCAAAACTGACGGCTTCCGCACAGACTCGACCAATCTTCCTTTCAAAGCGACTCCTGCGCGTGTGTGGAAAAACGTCGATTTAAAAATCGATCGCGGGCGGGTTACAAGAAGTTTCGTGAGGGGTTTTATTATTACAATTTTTAACTCTGATAATATTGCACTAATCAGTAGCATAAACGCTACATTCTCCCTCATCTCCAGCAAAAAAAAAGAAAATTCCCGGAAGTTCCTGTTTTTTTTGCAAAACGATCTAACGCTGGGTCTGCAATGAACGTTGATACGTTGAAATTGAACATTTTCCTCAACAGTCAACTATTTGATCAGGAGATGGAACAAAATCAAGGACGTAATTAAAATATGGAACGAAGAATATGGGACGAAGTCATACATTTTGTCTTTTAATGAGATAATGGATGTTAATTTAGTAAAACCAAAGATTAAAAAAAAGTATACATTTTAAGTTTAATTCTATAACCTTACAGATCAAGTTAACTTTTAACACTACTTATCTACATTCTCAAGTATTAGTAAAAACAACCATCGTTAAAACTACATTATCTGTGTGTATAAATAACCCCTAACACAATATCCCTAAGAACCATTCATAACAACGAAATCCAAACAAAGTCCTATGAACTTTACCCAACGTTGACACTATAGCGACCAGATTCTATTCGTCACCAGAGAGTTCAATGAGGGCCTAATTCCTCAGGACTAGTGGTTTGAAACTACAAACCTAAACATATATATATGGTTCGGGATATCAACAACATATTGAAAATTCAAAGTAAAAGATAATTCAATACACCTACTTGCTTTAGCAGCGGTAGAAAAACATACAATCGGTAAAGGCACTAGCAAGCCTAGATACTAGCAAGCCCACTATACTCATGGTATAGGGTATGCTAAAAAAAAGGTAAGTAAGATAACTGCAATCCCAACTCATAGTAAAAGATATGCACAAAAGGTAAAAGATAATTGCAAGTCCAGATCTACTCATGGTAGAGGATATGCACAAAACTCACTTCTACCAGCTATACACTTGGGAGAAGGAAAGATAAAAGAGATCCTAACTGTAATACCCAAACTGTACTATTGACGTGGTCCAATTCTTTACTCACGACAAGAACAGTAAAGGACAGATTTTTAGGACTCCATAATCAAGATAAAGATAAGATATATATTCATAAGATATAGATAAGAAATAAACTTATCCAGGTAAAGGTAAAGATAACTAACTTAAGGTAAAGGTATGAGATAAACCAATTAAGGTAAATGTACGAGATAAACTCAATTAAGGTAAAGATAAAGATACACTTAAGGTAAAGATACGAGATAAACTCAGTCAAGGTACGATAAACTCAAGGTAAAGATACACTCACATCTACCAATCCGTATGAATGGTAGGGAGACAGGTGCAAACTCAAGATACTAAGATATGTTAAACTCAAATTTTTGAGAAGATAATAACATAGGAGATAACAAACCAAGTTAAACAGACTTACATACTGCTGAATATCAGAACGATCCAATTCTAAATGACACATTCTAATTTCAACCTAAGAGACACTCAAGGAACAACTAATATGTATTGATATATTTCTGAGCCAAGTGAGGGCACACATCCAGGGTGATCAATCCTGAACCCACGCTTAAACACCGACACAGTAAGTGAATATGAATGCATACGCTTTATGGCCATGGTCCACAAAACCATACAACACTATTAAAGAACATATTTGGAATGTTTTCCGAATTATCCCTGTAAATATCTATTCAACTCAGAACTCAAGATGGAGAAATTCCCATATATCCATCCTGTACTCCTATGATATGCAGTTGGACTTTTAAGAGAAAACAAACAACAAAATTAACAAGTCCATAAACTAAGATAATAACTAACATTAAGATAAGATGAAAAAAATAGAAGGCAAAATAAACAAACAGGTAAACAAAATAGATAAACGAATCTTAAACAACCAAACTGGTACAGAAGTGATAAAGGACCAGTTAATCTTCATCTGAAGATGAAGAATCCAAATTATCTGACAAGTTATGTGGACCTACTGTCTTATCCTCC
Source organism: Diabrotica balteata (assembly GCA_918026665.1). Classification (NCBI taxonomy): domain Eukaryota; kingdom Metazoa; phylum Arthropoda; class Insecta; order Coleoptera; family Chrysomelidae; genus Diabrotica; species Diabrotica balteata. The sequence goes on from OU898277.1 coordinate 88,947,302, forward strand.
AGTAAGTCTTTGACATGAAACCTTCCTAGTTTCCTGCCAGTGGAAGTTTCCTTCAACTCATAAATTAAAGGAGAAATAACTTTAATAACCGTACAAGGTATGTACTTCTGACATAACTTAGCAGATTGGAAGTTCAATTTATCAGACTTGACAAAGTTCCTCTTTAAAACAGAATCTCCAACTCTGAAAGATAAGGCTCGCTTTCTCAGGTCATACTGGCATTTATTTCTAGCATAAGATGCTTTCAACCGTTTGCGAACATCCACATAAATATCAGGAAGATGCTGAATATCTTCTAAACGGTGCAATTTATCTGATATAGTGGGAAATTTATTGGCATTCTCTGAAATCTTACCAAAATAATCACCAGAAAGAGAGACATGACGACCAAACATCAAATAAGATGGAGGACACTTGGTTATTTCGTGAGAAGAAGTCCTGATCGCTTGTGCTATAGAGTGGATATGAGTATCCCAAGCTCTCTGATCAGGAAAAGAATATGACCTTAAAGCAGTCACGATTGATTTATTTACTCTTTCGGTATGATTGACTTGTGGATGATAGTTCGCATTGTACCAGATCTTTTGGACATTGTATTTAGCCATGAGATCGCGAAAAGCCTTAGCTGTGAACTGGGGTCCATTATCACATGACACGATTTGTGGAACACCATAAATTAAGAAAACTTCATTCTCAAGGTATTTAATAATAGAAGAAGTAGTGGCCTTCGACATGGTATGGACCAAAGGAAATTTAGTAAAATAATCAACAACTACTAAAGCATATTGGGAGCCTTTATAAGACCTAGGGTACGGACCAATGAGATCTAAAGATATAAGTTGAAATGGAAAATCAATCCGTCTATAACTACCCATTAAACCTGGTTGGGAAAGATTTGTCGGTTTGCATGTAGCACAGATTTTGCATTTAGCGATATAGCTATGTACAGTTTGACGCATCTTCGGCCAGTAATAGAGTTCAGATATACGACAGAAAGTTTTGTAAAAACCAAAATAAGCTGCAGTAGGATGGTCATGAAAAGTGGCCAAAACCTCTGCTCTATTAGGAGTTGGAACGACTATCTTCCAATCCGACATTCCAGTAAGGGCATCCATGGAACTTAAGACATGTTTATACAAAACACCATGTTCAACTTTAAAATCAGAAAATTTACTTGGTACATTCTGTACATCATACAACATTTTTCGATACCAGTCACATGGTTGTAAGAAAATAAGTCTAAAAAATTAATATCGAAAGTTCTAGAGAGTGCATCAGCGACTACTACACCTGAAGTTTTACGATGAACAATTTTATAATCGTATTGTGCCAATTTTAAAATCCACCTAGCCAAACGAGGAGATGGGTTCTTCATATTTTGTAACCACACCAACCTACTATGGTCAGTTATGACAGTGAAAGAACGACCTTCAAGAAAATATCTAAAATGTTCAATACCCGTAATTATAGCTAACAACTCTTTTTCAGTTGTAGTATAATTTTTCTGGGCTTTATTTAATTTCTTGCTGGTGTATGCTATAGGGTGTTCTTCTCCATCAACAATTTGATAGAGTACCCCACCAGATGCTGTGTTTAAACAATCAGTCATCAAATAGAAAGGCTTAGAGAAATCCGGTGCTACTATAACTGGGGAATTTGTGAAAGCCTCCTTGATTTTAATGAAAGCTTCATTAGCTTCAGGAGTCCACACAATATTTTGTCCCTTTTTCCTATTTTGAAGTAGATCAGTGATAGGGGACAACAAGGTAGAATAAGACTTGACAATTTTTTTATAATAACCCACCATTCCTAACAATCGACGGACCTGAGTGGTATTTTTAGGCACTGGAAAATCACGAATAGCTGATATCTTATCAGGATCAGTATGGAGACCATGTGAATTTTCAACATATCCCAAAAACTTAATAGACTCACGACAAAAGCTACTTTTATCTAAGGTAATAGTCAAATTTGCATCTTTTAAACGCTGAAACAACTGCTGCAATACAGAGATATGGGTTTCCAAATCAGGAGTAATAACCAGAATATCATCAAGATAATACTGACAAAAAGGATCTAAAGCAGGACCAATTACCAAATCCATTAACCGACACATAGTCTGCGGAGCAGACACAAGACCAAAAGGCATTGTAGTGAACTAATACAATCCTTTTCCATTGACTAAGCTAACAGATGCTCTACCTTAAAAGCAGACATATTACACAACTGAGAGATATACAAGAGAATTAGTAAAAGTAGGTAAAGTTTAACTTACTCTCTGTCCTCAAATTAATATTCTGAAGGGATACCTAGACCAGTAATGTTTAACTGGTTTGGTCCAGTTATGAAATCCAATGAAATATACTGCTACAACACCCCAAGGAACCTAAAATTTCAGAAAAACTGTTATTTCGAGGTAGTGACTCAACTTATTGACTACTCCGGACTTGTAAGATATGTGAAATAGTTAACTTTATGTTATTTAAATTTTTAAATAATTTATTATTAATCTAAAGTAGTTATTTAACAAATCAAAAAACAAAGCAATTTATTCAGTCTACCCAGTATATAGCAAAACAAGTCGATTTAAGATATAGATATAAGGTAATGTCCAAAAAAAATTGAAGTACAAAACTAAACGTTAAAATGAAAATCTAAAAGCACAACCAGTGAAAACCACAACAACCCAAGATCAAAACCAAAACTTAAAGGAGATATATATTTTTTTAAAGGCACAAGTGGAAAAGAATCCCCACGTTGGGCGCCAATTGAAACCTCAATACTCCGGGAGTATTGGATTTTAGGAAGTGTAGAACTTCCAAATTTCAGAAGAACTGAAGAAGAGAAGAAGAAGGGCGCCAACTCAACGATAGTTGAGATTTTGAAGTAACAAATGACTGGAAACAAATGATACTGGAGATAATAACCTGAAATACAAAATACTAAATACTAATCTTGTCTTGCTATATTATATACTGGTTAGTAGAAACTGAAATGAAACTCAAAATAGTAACAATAAATATATTTATAAAAATATGTATATAGATATATATGTATTAAAAATTTACATATAATGCAAAAACTAAATAACAGTGGTAGTGGGTGTGTAAAGATACAATAGGACCAAATAGCCCCTCAACAAGCGAATAGTCACTTCTTCTTCTTAGAGTGCCGTCTCCCTACGGAGGTTGGCAATCATAATGGCTATTTTTATTTTAGAACTTGCTGCTCTAAACAAATCAATCGATCTGCATTGGTACCAATCACGTAGATTCTTTAACCATGAGTTGTGCCTTCGGCCAACAGATCTTCTTCCTTGAATCTTTCCCTGTATTATCAGTCTCAAAATTTCATATTTTGGTCCCCTCATCACGTGGCCTAGGTATTCCAGTTTTCTGGTTTGTATAGTGGTGATTAGTTCTGTTTCTTTACCAACCCTCTCCAGTACTTCTTTATTAGTAATTCTATCAGTCCATGATATTTTCAATACTCTGCGGTATAACCAGAGTTCGAAGGCCTCGATTCTTTTTAAATTACATTTTTTTAATGTCCAAGTCTCAGCTCCATATAATAATATTGAAAATATATAACAGCGAATGGTACGTAGTCTGATCTCCAAATTTAGATTTTTGCACGTTAGGAGTGGCTTCATTCGTATAAATGCTGATCTGGCAATCTCTATTCGTCTGTTTATTTCTACAATATGATCATTGGTTTCATTGATCAAAGTTCCCAAATACTGATATTTTTCTACTTGTTCTATCACGTTACCATTTATTGTCAATAGGTGATGTATATTTTGTGGCCTTTTTGTAATCAGCATGTACTTCGTTTTTTTGGCGTTTATAGTAATTCCCATCTCAGCACTATTTATACTCAAGCTTTCGATAAGATGTTGTAGATCCTCTATACTCGTTGCTATGATCACAGTGTCGTCTGCATATCTTAAATTATTAATTAATTTTCCGTTAACGGGGACTTCCGCTTCGATATTCTTCAGCGTGTTTTGGAAAATTTCTTCAGAATATAAGTTAAACAAAAGTGGTGATAACACACATCCCTGTCTAACTCCTCTACAGATCTTCATTTCTTCTGAGTGTTGCCCATCAATTTGAACTATGGCACTTTGGTTCCAATATAATGTTTGCACTATATTTATGATTTTACTGTCAATGCGCTTGTTCATAAGTATTGATATTAGTTTTTCATGTAATAGTCACTACCACTGGCCAAATAAATAGTCCGTATGGTAGCCAAAGTCTTAACACTAAAAGTTAGTAATTTAATTTAACTTAGTTCTACTAGAATGAGATACAAGGTGACAGTATGATAAAGATATGAAAATTGATAAATCTAGTACCATTTATATCATAGATAAAAAGTGAGTTGTTACATATTCCTTATATAATGTTTTAAAAATCACATGAAATTTATTTCCCTCCCCAATATCAAAATTGTATTATATCAAAATATATTGTATTAAAAAAATATATATCAAAAAGTAAGTTTGGTCAGACTCTTTATATACTATTTAAAAAACCTAATAAAAACATGAAATGTATTTTCCCTCCCCAATATTTTAGAATTATATTTGTCAAGTGTGTACCAACGCAATTCTACCCGAATTTGCGTATAAAATATACGGTTCGTCTATTATAAAATTAAACTTCAACATTATTGAAAATCTATATTTGCCAGTTCCCAACAAAACATATCGCGTGCTTTTATAAAATGATGTAACAAAATTATCACTTATAAGTATCAATCTATACATACACAAAATTAAAAAAATATTACGCCACGGATATAACGACCGTTCAGCGCTCAGAGTCTTAGTGAACTGTAAGAACCTCATCAATTTTTATTACACCACTTACGCGTTAAAATAAACAAAATAAATTGAAGTGATGGCGATAAAATATAAAAATTATTGCCGACAAGTGGAAAGATTGTTATGATTTAAAAAGGTTTTATAGCTAAAGCTTTCTTCGAATTTTAATAAGAGATTTTGTAACTTCAGCATTCAAAGCGGTATACAAACAAAATAATTATCAAATGACTGTGACATCCTCCCACCTAAGGCATTTTACAAAAGTAAACATGGCTCACAATATTAATATTGGCACAAAAGTAAACAAAACTACAGCAAATAACATAAAACCATAACAGAAAAAATTCGAAATATAATTAAGCAAAAACTAAATCTACTCGTTAGCGTAACGCATAGGAGTTTTGACGCTGCGCCCACTTCGCGTAACAATTTTTTTCGTTTCGGGTACTCTGCTTTCAGACACTCCCGTTTCCGTGTCGTTTTCGGAGGCACTCACTTCCGCGCCTTCACATAAACTTAAACGAGATCCTCTGTCTTCGGTCTCTCCCGTGTTGTCCGTTCGGTCATTGCCTAGCGTCTGAGAAAAATTTGCTGGGCACTCCATGGGGTAGACACGCTGAATTGGTCTTAAAAATTGACCTCTTTCTGTAGAAATCCTAACAAGCCGCATTTGACCATCTCTACCGGGAATAGTATCAGTTACACGACCAAGAGGCCAATTAACATGCTTGTCCTGGTCGTTTCCTACGAATACTACATCTCCTACTTTGACTTGGTGTTTAAAATTCTTTTTCGACCATAATTTTAACTGACCTAGATATTCATTCCAAAATCTTCGTCAAAGATCTTCTAACAATCTTTGCCTGTGCAGAATTTTTCTAGATAGAGACCTACCATCAACTGCATCACAATCGGGGACACCGTCTTCTATCTGATCTCCAAGGAACATCTGTGGTGTTAAAGGTACCATCTCCGTGGTATCTGATGTGGGACAGGTAAGTGGTCGAGAATTTATGACGGATTCACAATCACATAAGACAGTCAATAGGCTTTCATAATCCAGTGAAGCACGTCCCAATACTTTACGCAACAGTTGCTTCAACATGCCCACGAGCCTTTCCCAAAAACCACCCCACCACGCAGCTATCGGGGGGTTAAACCGCCACTGGATCCGCTCATTAATACTGTTCTCAGCTATTTTTTGAAAGTCTACTCGAGAAAACGCGTTCTCAGTTCCGACAAAGTTAGTTCCATTATCACTGTATATAGTCTTCGGACGACCACGTCTGGCAATAAAACGTCTTAGAACCTGCATGAAGCAGGCGACTGACAACGAGGTGCAAAGTTCGACATGTACAGCACTATATACGGCACACGTAAAAAGACATATCCATGCTTTTCCTCCGGTGGCTAGGTAAAGCGGTCCCGCAAAATCTACGCCCGTCGTTTCGAATGCTACCGCATCCCGGACGCGATCTACTGGTAACGGCGGAGCACTTGCCCCGAATGGCTTCGCATTATGCCTTTTGCAGACGACACACTTAATGATGGCTGATTTTATCGCCCGTCGACCACCTAAAATCCAATATCGTTCGCGCACGATACTCGTGAGTCCTTGGGTTCCAATATGACACGACTTAACATGTTCCCGGAATAACAACCTATTCACTAAAAAATGTTTTGCCGGTAAAACTATAGGAAACCGAAAATACTCTAGGTCATTTCTATTACTAATACGCGATTGTAAGCGAATTAGTCCATGCTCATCTTTAAAAGCGTTCATTCCCGATAATCTATTGTCTTGTAACGATGAGTCCAAGCCATCACCGTTAAACCAGCGTGCGCGCGAACCAACCCATGAAGTAGGAGTGTATCGACAGTAGAAAGGGCAAAACTTTGCTATATAAACCGCATTATTTCCTCATAGAGGCAGAATCGTCAGGTGTTGACTGAAGGTTCTCTTCTTCCCTACCCGGCTTGTGGACGTGTTGAGTTCACAAGTTGTTTCGTCCCATACCGCCGTACCCGAACCGAAGAGCGTGTTGAGCTTTTCATTACCCGTACTCCGAAGCAGTCGTGTTGAGACTGTCGAGGAGTGTCCTATTAACCCGAATCACTTAAGGGACGTGTTGAGTTCCTTTCTTTTCTTTGTACCTATCGTCCGCTGTTATTAAATCGACACATCGTTCACGTAAAATTCCGAAAACACACTCGATTGCCGATAAGAACAACTTCATACGACAAGGTCAAACTTAATTTGAATAAATAGGCCAGGTACTGAGAAGACTAAACTAAATTGTAAATATGTACATAAGATTTTTGTCAATTTAATTTAAGGAAGACAATAAAGTTTTATTTTTATTTTGAACTCTGTCTCTGACTGTCCAAAAGCTACCCGGATAGTGACTCCTAAGAGAGGACGTCACAGTCTTTTTCGTTCGTAAATGACTCTTGCTGTATCACTTTAAGCACAAATACTTCGGCTTTGTCAACTTCCTTCAAGGTTAACTCCCCCGCGCGTTTATCGTCCCTATTCTTTGTATTATGAATAAAACGACGAATCCATGCGAACATTCGCAACGTCTTCAAATATTGGGAGAAGTAATCAAAGTGCCAATCATTCGAGGTCATAATAATTTGCCCCCTATTTATTAGAGCTGTAACTAGTTTTCTTTTCTTTTCCTTATTTATTTCTTCTTCATCACAGTTAATATCTTGTCGAGGCCAAGACGCTGAATCGTGATGAAGCCATTTCGGACCCTCCCACCATTTGGATTCCAACAGTTGCTTAGCTCCAGAAATATTCGTCCAATTCAATATCAAGACTATCCCTAACTGTAGTGTATAATCGAACGGCAATGAGTGCAGCCATCAATTCAAGGCGGGGTATTGATAAAGCCTTTAATGGTGCCACCCTTGATTTGGCTGCTAAAATATGAACAAATACTTGTTCGTTCCGGACACCTCTTAAAAATATCGCTGCTGAATATGCATCTTTGCTCGCGTCACAAAATGTATGCAAAGTAAATTCTTCAGCTTCTCTAGGCCCTGCATGTATCCACCGAGGAATTTTAATAGCTGCTAAATACGGCAGCTCTTTGACCCAATTCCGAAATTGCGTTTCTATTGTAGAATCAACCGGCGTATCCCAAGTCAGATGCTCGTTCCACGTTTTTTGTAATAACAATTTTGGAGTCAGCGTTGCCGGACAGGTATAGCCAATAGGGTCAAACACTTGCTGAGCTTGCGAGAGTATCACTCTTTTAGTTACGGGTTTATCGAAGAGTTGATCTGCATATCCATTCTCTTTATTCAGAAATAGAGTGTCGTCACTCTTATTCCACTTTATTCCCAACACCTGAGTTGAAGCTGCAAGGTTTTCATCCTGTATTTGGCCAGTATACTCCCACCCTCTGAGGTCAAACTTGCCTTCACTCTTTATTATGTTTGACTCTTCTATAAAAGTTCTCAGTCCTGCTCATTTCTTACACTGGTAACACAATTATCAACGTAAAAACTATTGGATAAATTTGTAATTGTGTCTTCTGAAACATTAAGCCGTGCCGAAGAGCATTTTTCTAATATCTGCGATAAATGATAGTCCAGCGTAGCTGCCAATAAAAATGGACTACTACTTATTCCAAATACAACTCGACAGTGACGGTAAATCCTTTCTTTTCCAGTTTTATCTATCCATAGAAAGCGAAGAAAATCCCTGTCAGCTTTATGTAGGCCAATTTGCAAAAATGCTTTCCGAATATCGGAGATTACACCAATTTCCTTTTGTCTTAATCTCAACAAAATAGCTGGAATCAATTCAATCAGGTTAACCCCCTTTTCAAGACACTGATTTAAAGAAGGTCTGTGTTTTTCTTTGGCCGAAGCATCAAAGACCGGTCTGATTTTTGTAGATAAGCTATTTGGCTTAATTATCGGTCTATGGGGTAAATAATGACATTCTTGGCTAGGCTGCTCCTCGGATATTTTTTCAATTATACCTTCGTCCAACCAATCCTTAAATATTTGGTCGTAGGCTTTAAGATATCCGTCTTTCGTTATTTTCTTAAATGTGCTCTCGAGTCTCCTTTTTGCAATTTGGTAGTTTCTCGGCAATGCCGGATGTCCTTCCAGCCATGGGAGTCTCACTTCATATCGTCCACTAGAATCCGATGACACTGTTTCAAAGAAAAGTTTCCTGGCTGCTAGCGCAGTTTCTTCACTTGACTTCTTTTCAGTTGGATCACCAATGCCGAAAACGTCTAGCTCCCAAAGATTACTAACTGAAGCATTTTTAACAAAAAGTGATACAACCGATGTGGTATTATTGTCCCGTTGACCTAAAGGTATCTTGCCCATTAAAGTCAAACCTAATAATGTTTCTACAGCTACCAATCCACTTTCCAATATGTGCCTCCTCCCAGTATAGAGTTTTCCAGCAATATCAGCACCTATTAAAATCTCTATAGGAGACGCATCACCCAAGTCCGATAGTTTTTTATTAAACATACCAAGTTCTTCTATCCAGGGACCATTAAATATGGAAGAGACGTCGCTACAAATAACGTTTTGATCTAGTGCCTCAAATGTATAACTATAATTGTTATGAAATACTCTAACATCATAGCAATCATGTTTTTGCGCTAATTGGTTTCCTCCAAACAATCCATGTACTAGATTAATCTGTCGTTTACTAGGATAACCCAAACGTTTAGCTGTAGATTTCAAGATGTACGTTTTTTGCGATCCGGTATCTATAAGAGCACGTACAACCAGCGACTTGTCTAAATAGTTTATTTCAATACGCAGAGTTTGCAAAAAAACATTCGTACTAGCACTATTAGCGAGCGTCTGTTCAATTCTTGGCACGGCAATGCCATCGTTTTCTTTCTGCTCTTCTGTATCCTGCTTTACCCGGTGTCTTGAAAGTTCAGTGCACATTAAAGGTACATGCGATTTAGAGCAAATTAAACAACTTAATTGACTGCGACATTTTCGAGACTGATGTCCAATTTTCAAACAACGAAAACACGCGCCTTTTTCTGTCAAAATATTTTTCCTTTGGTCATAAGTTAATTTCTGTGCTTTAAAACAGTGGCTGCTTTCATGCAAATTCTGACAAAAAACACATTTATAGATGGTGTGAGAATTAACTAAACCCATCGAGGAAGGAGACTTGTGCTTGTTTTCCTCGTGTCTCCTTGTTTTTGGGCCTGTAGATTTAAAATCTTCGGTTTTAGCAGCATGCAAATGGAAATTCTCGACTGCTAAAGAAAGATGCTGCTCATTGTCAACTTCCTTTTTCAAGAACAACATTAAACTCTGAAGTCGATTTTCGATGCTTGCGATGCCGGCAGAATTAAGTGACGCTTGTGATCCGATACTTTCTGGCAATCGTTGCCAAACTCTTAATAAATCTGAAGGTAGACAGGATTCAACTAAAGGAAATAACATAGCCGCGTATTTATCCGACTTAATACCGAGTGTTTCCAGAACCCTCAACTGAGTTTCTAATTTGTCGTATACCAAGGATAGATCTAATTTATTGCCAGACGCAGTATTATTTATTACTAATTTAAGTAATTCCCGTACATAAACTTCGATCTGCAAGTCATCCCGACCGAAACGCGAAATAAGACAGTCAATCATAGCATCATAATTACTTCCAGTGGCGGGAAAACTATCCACTAGTTGCCTAGCTCTACTACCCAGTATAGTAGCTTGAATCAAATATTCGACCTTGTCGTTCGGATCTATGTCAGGATCATGATGAACTTTTTGAAATTGTGACCAAAAAGGCAACCAGTTTTTAATATTCCCGTCGAATTTTTTGAACTCTAATGTAGGTAATTTAAATTTTCGCTTACCGCGTCTGCTGTCTAAACTACTCCTATCATCAGATATCCTAGAAGCTACCTCACCTTCCACTGCACCTGTCACTATTGACTGCATACGGTCTTCGAACTGCATACTGAGATCCAAAAACTTCTTGCTATAGTTGTCACTACACTCAATTTCTGCTAAAAGGTCTTCTTCACTAGCGTCTTCACTTAGTAATAGACCGTAGATTTCTTCATCACTTTTCCTTAGGTCTTCAATTTTTTGGCGTAATAGATCCAAGGAAACTTTATTTGATCGTATCTCACCCTCCGGCGCCGACAAAAGCTTATCCATTTCATTCGCCGTCCTCGTGAAGGTGCTACGGAGCACTTTGCGATGTTTCTTCTTTTGATCCATTTTTCTCTGCAAACTTGGTCAAAACCACACACGTTTACCGAAAGTTACAGGCGAAACGCGATAAAGTTTGCCCGGTGATCGTCAATTCAATTTTGTTACACCTCGTATACAACCACGATTAATTTTATGGAAACAGTCCTGTCACGGTCGCCAAATATGTCAAGTGTGTACCAACGCAATTCTACCCGAATTTGCGTATAAAATACACGGTTCGTATATTACAAAATTAAACTTCAAAATTATTGAAAATCTATATTTGCCAGTTCCCAACAAAACATATCGCGTGCTTTTATAAAATGATGTAACAAAATTATCACTTATAAGCATCAATCTATACATACACAAAATTAAAAAAATATTACGCCACGGATATAACGACCGTTCAGCGCTCAGAGTCTTAGTGAACTGTAAGAACCTCATCAATTTTTATTACACCACTTACGCGTTAAAATAAACAAAATAAATTGAAGTGATGGCTATAAAATATAAAAATTATTGCCGACAAGTGGAAAGATTGTTATGATTTAAAAAGGTTTTATAGCTAAAGCTTTCTTCGAATTTTAATAAGAGATTTTGTAACTTCAGCATTCAAAGCGGTATACAAACAAAATAATTATCAAATGGCTGTGACAATATTATATCAAAAATGTATTCACCTGATCATATGCATATGAAAAGTGTACACTACTTAATAGAAAGTAACAAAAAGGTTAGACAGTCAAACAACTTTTGTCAGTCAGACAACAGCACTATAAGTCCATAGGAAAACTCCTCTTGACACGGCTAAATCAGTTTGTTGCTGTAAAGGACAAATCCGAGGGGAGTCTGGGCACAAAAACCAGTCACTGGTCTATCTGCTCGGAGTGACGGCAAAATCCACAACAGTTTCGAACTATTTAAGAAATTCTGTTACTTATATCATTTAGGGAATATTCTTAAGAAAATACTCTCAAGTGACGGAATACGGAGCCGCAGCACGCAAAAAAAATCTTCCTTTTTATGTGGAACTCTTATAAATGAATCTTGATTTTATTAAAAAAAATTACTTATTATTATTATTGAATTATATATTTTTTATTCTTGTCATCGATTTTATTTGCTCCAATTCCGTCACTTTGAACGTGAGAAAAACTCACCGGTTGGCGTGTCAGCGTATACGAGTTCAGACCAAAACTGACGGCTTCCGCACAGACTCGACCAATCTTCCTTTCAAAGCGACTCCTGCGCGTGTGTGGAAAAATGTCGATTTAAAAATCGATCGCGGTCGGGTTACAAGAAGTTTCGTGAGGGGTTTTATTAATACAATTTTTAACTCTGATAATATTGCACTAATCAGTAGCGTAAACGCTACAAACGCTGCTGACAGCTGATATAAGTGATGACTTAATTAGTGAATGAAAGGTTGTAACAGAGCAGCCTACTCCTGTGTCATTTTTTGAGGCATCATTGTATAATATTAGGTCGTAATTATTTGTATTTATAATGTCTTTAAATGCATTTATAATGATCTCTTTCGGATGTTTATTTTTATTGAGGTTGGTAAGCGATGATTAAATTTTGGGCGTGGACATCATCCAAGGAGAAGATGGAGGGTGATTAAGAGGAAGGGTATGTGTAAGAGAGATATCATTAAGTGTCTGTGCTAAAATTAGTGGATTAGGTTTTGTTGGTGGTAAGGAATTGGTATTGTGTAAATTGTACGTCGATATTACAAATAAGGGTTGCACTGGATTAGAGGGGTTAGCTGATACCGATGCTGCATAAGAGAGTAGCAGTTGTTTTCGTCTTATACAAAGAGGAGGTTCGTTAGCTTCGCAATAAAGATTATCTACAGGACTAGATCGAAAAACGCCAATACAAAGACGAAGGGATGTGTTGTGAATTAAGTTTAGAAGGTTAATATATGTTTTGGAGGCGGATATATATATATATATATATATATATATATATATATATATATATATATATATATATTGTTATGATATGTAAAATCAAGAAAATATCGGTTTGCTTAAAATATTTCAAAGTTCAAAAACATTAAAATAATTCAGATAAGTCAAACAATAAACTACAAACATTTCGAAGAATGAAAGTCTTTTAATTTTAGATTACCTGTATTTAACAAAACGTAAGATATGCATAAATTATGTTCTTTGTTAAAATATATTTGTATGACGTGAATAAGCTTAAGTAAAATAAAAGACAATTGAACCGGGTTTTCCAAATACATTAGTGCAGTGATTAAGGACAATAGAATAGATTTTAGAAAGATAGGTTTTTGTTAGTTTTAAAGAATTATAGAAAAATATTATTTGTAAATAAGTTTTAGGAAATTTTATAATTATAGGTAATAATTTGTTTGTTATCGAAATGAAAAAATGGAAGAATTGTGACGAGCTTTGATTGGCGGAGATTGAAAAAGGTGGGATAGGTATGTAGGAATGAAAGTTTAGCTAGATTTTTGAGAGAGAAAAGATAATCAGTTGGTTTCCAAGGGTAGAAGGCGAACGGCCGTTGTTCTCGGGTAGTTTCCCAGAGGTAGGAAGCAGTAGCAGTGAAAGTTTGTGAGTTTTCGTGTAGTTAGTGTATCTGACAGAAGCTGATCCAGTAAAAGATTGTAAGTTATATTTTCTACTTATATTCCAAGAGTCACTGTTCAGGCCAACGAGAGATTCAGTTTATCGTAAAGAAATGATATTCCAAGAGTTATTTTTCACTTAGGCCAACGAGAGATTCAGTTTATTGAGAGAAGAAGAAGCTAGCATAATTTGAACGATTCGTGCATTTGAAGGAGATCGTTAAGGACGATAAACTTGCAATAATTTGTTGTAAGATTGCTGATTACCTAGGGAGCGGCTGAGAGTAGATAATATAGTCTACAAGGAACAAGGATTTGGACCACTCATCATCAGAGAGAGATAGTTTTGTTTTCTGCAGTTTTTCTTTTATTGATAACACAATTTTTACACTTAATTTAGAAAGGATATAAATATTTTGATTACGAGATTTAGAATAATATTTGGGATTTTGAGATTTCAACTAATATTGTTTGTACCATTAATTTTGAAGGTTTACGTACGTAGAACAAAATTTTGAGAATCATTATATGAGTTTTTGTTTATTGAAAATTTTTGAGTGTGAATTTTTATCATTATTTTATTTCAATATATAATGTTAGATCCTATATGTTTTTTATTATTCCAGTATTCTTTGGACCTTACCTTTCACATGTAATAGCATAGATATTGAAGCACGAATTTAACCCTGAGATAAGAGAATTAAAAAGTGTGATAGAGTCATAATCATGTCATTTAAATATTTTTTTAATTAATTAACTAATTGATTAGCTAATTAATTGCTTGGCGCACCAAGACTTCAAATATCACAATAATATATATATATATATATATATATATATATATATATATATATATATATATATATATAATATAACACTGTTTTTGATGGGTTGGAGTCAATAAAAGGGGCTATTTGTTGACTATTTTTTACTCGAGCTTTCAATTGTGATTACAATTTTTATCAAGAGCTTCTAAAAAATACAAAATGTCTTACAAAGTTGAACTAGAAATAAAAAATTTTTTGTTAACTCACCAAATAAATTTAGTTTTTTATATAAAACTACTGCTTACATATTAAATACAAAAAAATATTAATAAAAAAATGTCTTATTCTAATAAATGTTTCTTTGAAAAATTTAGATGAAGTTTCTTAAGAAAAAAAAAAAAATGAATTTATAAACAAAAATAGAATAGCTACAACCAGCCTAAATGTCATAAATACTAACTTAAAAATTTATATTTTTGACATATTGTCAAAAATAAAATTTTGTTTAAAAAATTCTTCTTTGTTTAGTAACAAAAAAGAAAAAGATTTATTCACCATTGATAGATGCCCGAAAAAATGTAACAAATACATGGAAAATTCAAAATGTGATATTTTACTGACTGCATAAATTAAATAGAAATTATATAATTATAAATTTTGCTTAAATTTTGAATTTCTGACCTTTTGTTTAAATTATTATCACTTTTGCTAATACAAACCATTTCCAAAAAAGTTGTTTTAAATTTATTACTTTCATTACATAAAATTTTAATATTATCAAAATCCATAATATGGTCTTTGTCTATTACATGCTTTGCCAAAGCACAAGATGGTTTCTTAATTCTACAATCACTCTTGTGAGAAATAATGCGATTTGAGAGATTTCTTCCAGTCTCACCAATATACTCAGCTTCACACTGAGTACAAACAATGCTGTATACTACATTTGTTTGGTCTAATTTGTCTATAGGATATTTAGTTTTGGAATATAAAGATGAAATAGTTTTGATGTTCTTTGTTGCTATTTTTATATTGTCAATAACCTTTAATGTTTGTATTAATTTAGGAGTTAATGATGGTATAATTAATCTAGAATTAATCAGACTATCTACAAGAAGATCTTCATTTGTTAAAAAATATTTTAATTGAAAACTCTTATCCTCCTGATATGCTACATAGGATGCTTTTTTCTAATTTATTAAATATAAATAACTTAACACCATTTTTTGCTAAATCTCAAAACACTGTATCCAACAATCAAAACATATATTATCATTCACTACCTTTTATACCATCATTAACTCCTAAATTAATACAAACATTAAAGGTGATTGACAATATAAAAATAGCAACAAAGAACATCAAAACTGTTTCATCTTTATATTCCAAAACTAAATATCCTATAGACAAATTAGACCAAACAAATGTAGTATACAGCATTGTTTGTACTCAGTGTGAAGCTGAGTATATTGGTAAGACTGGAAGAAATCTCTCAAATCGCATTATTTCTCACAAGGGTGATTGTAGAATTAAGAAACCATCTTGTGCTTTGGCAGAGCATGTAATAGACAAAGACCATATTATGGATTTTGATAATATTAAAATTTTATGTAATGAAAGTAATAAATTTAAAACAACTTTTTTGGAAATGGTTTGTATTAGCAAAAGTGATAATAATTTAAACAAAAGGTCAGAAATTCAAAATTTAAGCAAAATTTATAATTATATAATTTCTATTTAATTTATGCAGTCAGTAAAATATCACATTTTGAATTTTCCATGTATTTGTTACATTTTTTCGGGCATCTATCAATGGTGAATAAATCTTTTTCTTTTTTGTTACTAAACAAAGAAGAATTTTTTAAACAAAATTTTATTTTTGACAATATGTCAAAAATATAAATTTTTAAGTTAGTATTTATGACATTTAGGCTGGTTGTAGCTATTCTATTTTTGTTTATAAATTCATTTTTTTTTTTCTTAAGAAACTTCATCTAAATTTTTCAAAGAAACATTTATTAGAATAAGACATTTTTTTATTAATATTTTTTGTATTTAATATGTAAGCAGTAGTTTTATATAAAAAACTAATTTTATTTGGTGAGTTAACAAAAAATTTTTTATTTCTAGTTCAACTTTGTAAGACATTTTGTATTTTTTAGAAGCTCTTGATAAAAATTGTAATCACAATTGAAAGCTCGAGTAAAAAATAGTCAACAAATAGCCCCTTTTATTGACTCCAACCCATCAAAAACAGTGTTATATTTTTTCCAAACGAGTCACAAGTACTTCTTTTTTCTATATATATATATATATATATATATATATATATATATATATATATATATATATATATATATATATATATATATATATATATATATATATATATATATATATATATATATATATATATATATATATATATATATATATATATATATATATATATATATATATATATATATATATATATAAAACCTAGAGCAAAGATTAATATTATTACTAAAATTAATATTAAACTCACCAGTCTTCCGGGTTGAACCGCGTCGTAATCCATTTTGCAAGCTTTCGGCATCCTCTCTGATGCCTTCCTCAGGGCTTCCGAGGTTTCAGTCTCCCGAGCCCCCAGACACTACTACACTGTTCACTATTCACGGCACTGTCACTACTACTGCTGGAAACAGGAGACGGTTCATTTATACCGTCGATGATGGCGTGGCTTAGGTGGGGGTTGGGGTGGAGGTTGGCGCGAGAATTGGTGCTGGGGTTGGCGCGAACATTTCCGACTGTGGAATTTTGATTCGAGGATGGAGGGGGCGATATTTTCTTTATGTGAGGTCTCCATGTAGAAGGTAACCGTATGGCATCATCTCTTTTATTAAGACAATTTGGCCTTTTTTCTATTTTTATGGCTTCTCGGATGATTCTTGGTTTATAGAAGCGGATGGGGGCTATGGTTCTGGAGTTTTCAAAATCGATTTTATGACCTGTATGAAGATGATGTTGACCAAGGGCTGAAATTGAATCAGAATTGCGAACAGAAATGGAATGTTTATAAATCCTGTTTTGGATTCTACGGTTTGTTTGGCCTATATAGGATCGGGGACAGTCTGCACAAGGTATTTCATAAACTCCGTGTTGTTCATTTGGAATATTGTCTTTGATAGATCGGACAAGAGATGAAAGTTTTTGTTGGGGAGTAAATATTGTTTTTATTCCTCTTGGTTTCAGAATTCTGTCGATTTTGTCAGTGACACCTTTGATATAAGGAAGAAAAGCTTTCGTATGATAAGGGTCTGAGTCTTTGAGTTGAGGATGAGTGGGAGATTGATGTCTGGAAATGCTCCTATTGATGTGATTTTCGTGGTAACCGTTTTGGATTATTGCTTGTTTTAAACAAGAGAGCTCAGCGGGTCTACTTGCATCGTCGGAAAGGCGTATTGATCTGGAGACAAGGGTATTAATGACTGAATTGATTTGTGAAGGTGGATGGTGAGAGTTGGCATGCAAGTAACGATTGGTATGTGTGGGTTTTCGATAAACAGAGTGATGGAAACCTTGGGATTGGTTTTTCTTGGTGAAAACATCGAGAAACTGTAGGGATGAATCAGTTTCCATCTCCATCGTGAACTGGATACTGGGATGTATACCATTCAGATGAGTTTGAAAAGACACTAAAGCATTTTTGCCATGGGGCCAAATGACGAATGTATCGTCAACATATCGTAGCCAACATGTGGGTTTAAGCATTGATGTGGATAGTGCTCGGGTCTCGAAGTCTTCCATAAAGATATTGGCAATTACTGGAGATAGAGGGGAGCCCATTGGGGCACCATTTATTTGTCTGTAGAATTTGTTTTGAAAGATGAAATAGGTGTTGGACATACAATGTTTAATGAGAGATAAGTGATCTTGTTGAATATTTTATTTAGTTTTAAGAATGTTTAAAGTTTCATCTATTGGAATGGTTGTAAAGAGTGAGACAATATCGAAACTTACTAGAATGTCTGACGGTGATATAGGGTATTGCTTAAGAAGTTCCATGAAATGAAAAGAGTTTTTGACGAAGGATGAAGCATTTTCGGCGAAAGGTTGTAGAGTTTTGGCCAAATACTTGGCCAAGGGTTATGTAGGGCAGTTGTATGCACTGACAATGGGACGAAGAGGGATATCGGGTTTATGAATTTTGGGTAGGCCATATATTCGAGGTGTTGTGGAAGATTTTTCAAGAGGAATTAGAGATATTTTGATGTCAACAGGAAGAGAGGTTTTATTGATAATGGCTTTTGTTGTTTTCTCCAGATAGGTTGTTGGATTATTAGGAATTGGTTTGTAGTCTGAAGTATTAACGAGATTTGAGAGTTTATTAATGTAAGAAGAAGTGTTTAGGATGACGGTGGCGTTTCCTTTATCGGCAGGAAGAATGACTAGATTTGGATTTGACTGAAGTTCTTTCAGGGCTTTTTTCTCGGATTGGCTAATATTTTGAATAGGCGACTTTGAGTTTCTAAGAACTCTAGAGATGTCTTGCCTGGTTATTTCAGCATCTTCGGAATATAAACTGGAGATGGCTTCTTCAGTTTGCAGATGATTGTCTCAATTGGAATGTGACTTGGAGTAACAGAGTAATTGAAACCTTTTGCTAAAGCTTGAGTGGCAATGGTTGAAATAGGGGTATCAGAAAAGTTGTGGACCACTGTAGTGGGTTCCAATGTTGAGGATTTTGGAATTTGTTCGGAAATGAGATTCAATAATTTGCTTTTCTGAGTTTCACTTTTAGATTCGAAAGTGTTTAGGGCTGATTGTGTATTGATACGGTCGAAACTATCCCATAATATAGAATGTACACTGAAAGAATGAATAGATGACCAGATATTGAAAAGATTGCTATTTGTGACATCTAGTTTTCGTCTAGTGGAATGAATAGCTTCACGGAGAAGCGAAAAACTGGCCTTCCTAAGAATTTGGGAGATAGAAGAAGAAGTGTGGTGTTTAAGTTTTAGAAATTTGGGAATGACTTTATGGTCTCGGCAGGCTTTAAGGAAAGTTAAATCACAAAGAAGATGATTCTCACGTAGTAGTAGGTTGCTATATGATTTAGTGAGCTGGTAAAATTCCTCCCCGTAGAGGCGAATAAAATGTTCGGAAAGATTTCCGCGGTTAGTACAATAAAAACTAGAGCTAAGATTAATATAATTACTAAAATTAATATCAAACTCACCAGTCTTCCGGGTTATTTAATTATATATATATATATATATATATATATATATATATATATATATATATATATATATATATATATATATATGTGACAACCATAATCTAGCTTGGAACGTATTAGTGGTCTGTATAATTGTATAATTTAAGAAGTGAGTTTTCGTCAGATCCCCAATAATGATGTGATAGAGTTTTTAGTATGTTTACTCTTTTGCACGTTTCTCCTTTTATTGCAAATATATGTTGCTTCCAAGTTAGTCGTGAGTCAAACCTTAATCCGAGAATTTTGCATTGTTTAACAATAGGAAGAGGGACATTGTCAATCAAAATAAGTGGAGATCTAGGGACACGTCTACTAAAGTTTATAATTTTAGATTTTACATATAATAAAGATAACCCCATGTCACTAGTTTTTTTAAAAAGTGTGTCAACAGCAGTTTGAATAAGCTTCGAGGTGGTAGAAGAGTTTTGTCTATGACAGTAAATTACTATATCATCATCATACATGATTTGTTTAATAGGGGAAATGAGGTGAAAGCATAAATCACTTATTGCTAGATTATAAAGTGTAGGACTTTATCAGTTTGAGTATAAGTAGAAGATAAAACACTGTTGACAGAGACTCTGAACAATCTAGAAGATAGAAAATTTCATATGAAGTTAAATATATTACCATTAATATTAAGAAATTAAGAAGAATACGTTTGTTTAATAAACATTGCCTACTTATAGTGTCATAGCACCTTCAATATCAAATATGGCAGCTACGACTTCTTGTCTTTTGTTTAAGGTCTCTGATATATGAGTTTGGAGGATTACAAGGTTATCTTGGGTTAAACGGTTTTGACGAAATCCAGACTGTTCACTAGCAAATATTTTATG
The DNA here is from genome assembly GCA_918026665.1 of Diabrotica balteata. Taxonomy (NCBI): domain Eukaryota; kingdom Metazoa; phylum Arthropoda; class Insecta; order Coleoptera; family Chrysomelidae; genus Diabrotica; species Diabrotica balteata. The sequence continues at coordinate 88,967,817 of OU898277.1, forward strand.
TTTTTCAATGAACCATAGGAGTCTTTTGTTAATCATTTTTTCGAATATTTTGTACATCGTACAAGTTAGTGATATAGGCCTATAAGAGTTGGCCAAGGAATGATCTAGGTTAGGCTTTTTAATGGGTATTACGATAGAGGTTTGACATTGTTTGGGAAATTGGTTAGATGACCAGATTAAATTATACATCTCAAGAATTTTGAGTAATCTACAGTTGGAGAGCTTTTTGATAAATATGTAAGGAATGTCGTCAGGACCAGCGGCATTGTTTATACAGGTTTGAATAACTGATACTAGTTCTTCAAAACGAAAAGGTGAATTAAGATGTGTAATGTCCATTATTATTTTGAGTGAGGAACAGGGTGGGGCGTTAGGTAATGGTTTTCGTAAGAAGGTATCTATTTTACTTTTGAATATAGTGTCGAAGTGCGTTGCTAGGGTTTCGCCGATTTCTTGATTGTCCGTGATTGTAGTGTTATTTACAGCAATACTAGAGATTTTAAGGTTAGTGTTGTTTCCTTGAATTTGCCTAATCTTTTTCCAAAGATCCGTCGGATTGGTGCTTTAATTAATGGAGGATACATATTCTCTCCAAGATGATTTTTTACTTTGATTTATAACAAATCGGGCTTTGGCTCTGGTTTTCTTTAGTTCAATAAGATTCTCTAATAATTTTGCCTATGTGCAAATTTGCAGCTATAAGTATGAAATCTGCGATTAATAATAGATTATTGTTAATATTATCGGATGGAGATAGAGAAGGTAATGTGTTATCTGTTTATGAAGTATAGTCTTTCCAGTCGGCATTTTTTAGTCGCCAGAAGTTTCTGGTTATAAAAAAAAATTTGTTAAAATCCTTTATAAAAGGTATATAAAATTGCCTCAAACGGGCTATCACAAACACATTGCAAAACGTTTTCGGATTAAACAATCCATCATCAGTGCAAACGGTTGTACATGCTAGTAGCCACCAAAATATATGGGTAAAAACCCCTTAAAAGTTATAAATTTGACATTATTTTACATTATTAGTTTTTATAGTTTGTGATGGTTAACCATCACAAACTATAAAAACTAATAATGTAAAATAATGTCAAATTTATAACTTTTAAGGGGTTTTTACCCATATATTTTGGTGGCTACTAGCATGTACAACCGTTTGCACTGATGATGGATTGTTTAATCCGAAAACGTTTTGCAATGTGTTTGTGATAGCCCGTTTGAGGCAATTTTATATACCTTTTATAAAGGATTTTAACAAATTTTTTTGTGATATATGGTATACAGCCAGCTACAGGAACTTAGTTTCCTCGTGGAATTTCTGGTTATAGTTTGTTCATGATTGGAGATATTAGAAGATGCAAATATTGGAAAGTGGTTGCTGTCATATAGATCATCACAAGTTTTCCAAGTTAGTGAAGTATATGTTTTTGGGTCGCTAAAACTAAGATCTATAGCCGAAAATGTGCCAGAGGAAAAGTTCAAATGCGTATTAGAGCCTGTATTTAGTAGACAGGAGCCTGTGCAATTGATAACGTTTTCCGTAGTTTTACCTTTGCCATTAGTGTGGTTTGACTTCCACATAAAGTTATGAGCATTGAAGTCACCTACTAGAATATATGGAACGGGGAGTTGATAGATTAGATTTAGAATTTCAATTTCTTTAAGGGGGTAGTTAGGAGGAATGTATACACTGTATATACTAATTTTATTTGGACACCAAGTAATTACGACGATAGCCTCGAGTTCCGTGGTGATGAGGAGATGGGATGAATATATTTCACTGGAAATAAAAATTTGATGTTCCACCACTGGCTCTGTTACAATTAGTTCTGATATAATGGTATCCTTCGAACTTTTTTAGTGTAGGAAGCTTAGATATTTTTGAGTTTGTTTCTTGTAGACATGTGATATCAGGCTGTTTTTCTGTCACTAGTTGTTGGATTCTTTCAATACGGGGAAAGAACCCATCGCAGTTCCATTGAATTAAATTGAAGGTGAATCTTGAGTTGAAGGGGTAAGGGGCAACTGGGATGGTTGTTCTGGCTGTTGGAGATTGGTTTCATCATCGGTTAGGAGTTCAGATGAGACGCTGATATTATCAGAGTCATCTGGGTTTAGCTGTGTTTTAATTTTCTTTTGAAGTCTCGTAAGTCGATTTTTAAGGAATCTTTCCTTAGTTTCTGAATGGAAAACTGTTATGTCGTGTAAGAGTCCTTCAATATTTGACGTAAAAACAAAAGCTTCATTAAGTGGACTACGATTACCATGTGTATTTTCTAGGAAAGCAATAAACTAAGTCTCGGTCAAAGTTAGACCAGATGGATTATTTTTGTAAATGTCCGCTACGGATTGTAGTGAACTAGCTGTTAGATTATGCTTTTGTAGTTTTTGTTTTTATCTTGTGAGGTTTGGAGACAGTGTTTGTTTTTGTGGATAACGGAGGCAGCATTTGATTAGACGCTGGTTCGATTGTACTTGCTGAAGATAATAGAGAAGGAATATCAGAGTTGCTGTCTGTTAATATAGCTCTTTTTTGTCCTTGTGTGGGTGGAATTGATGGGTGTATAGTTTCAGTCTCTATTTCAGTAGGGGTTTCTCTGCAGTTTGAGGTAGTTAGGTCTGACTGAACAGGAGTGCTTACGTCAGAAGTTATATTAGTAGTTTCAGATGTAGAGGGCTCTAGATGGGGTAGTTCAGTTTGAGAAATAGTGTTGGATTATTGGTACATGAGTCAGCGGTATGTTCGACCCCTTTACATTAAAAACAATGCAATTTATCCGTAGAAATAAATATTCTATAAGGTGTGTTTTCGTATGTAATAACGAAGTTACTATCTACTGAAAAGTTCTCCTTATCGGGAATAATATACGTTACTCTTCGGAAGCTCATTATGTGTGCATAACCTTATCCGAGTACGCCACATTTCACAAATAACACATTAGAGACCAGTTGTAATCCAATATCTTCAAGGGCTTTCTCAATTATGGAATGTGGAATTGAAGGAGATACGTTAGATATAAGAAGGCGTTTAGCTGGAGTGATAAGTCTTCTAATGGGAACTACTGTAGAGTTAATAGAGATATTTTGATGTGTTTTTAGAAGGTTATAGACAACTGTAGGCGAGGAAAAATAAATACAGATGCGGTTATTTGGGATACGTGATGCAAAGGTAATATTTTTTTGGGATAACAATGTCCCCTATAGCTTTAACATAGTCCAATAAAACAGTACATGGAATAGCGTGCATTAAAATGGCTTGCTCCTTACGTGGGAAAGTAGGAGGTGGAGGTTTTGATAATTTAGCAGCGACATATGATTTCGCAGGGTAAATTTATGGAGTTATGAGGTGTTGATTTGACTTAATTTTTGTGAGTGTTTCTGGATACCAAAAACACTTCACTTAATTTTTAGTATTGCAACAGACGTCCTAGTGGGACGCTGTGGATAAAATAATAGGAGTATAACAGTTAGCTGTATCTGCAGTTTTTCGTCAGTTGAGTATAATAAAATTATAGTCCAATAATGATCGCTGTTTCCTTAACACACAAAGTAATTCTAACTATCACATAATTATTACTATAAGAACTGGTTCGTAAACTGGTAGAAAAGGAAGGTAATTAAGAATATACCGATAAGGCAAGGTAATGTTTAAGGTGGCAGGTAGCACTCTTCTACAATCCCAGTAGAAGACAGGCTGCTACAGGGATAGTGACCCTGTCTTATGCTAGCTTCTGGTTCTCCCTCCTTCCTTGCCTGAGGGAACCAGGTCCTCGTACCCTTTTCCTATCCCCCCTTTTAAAACACCTACCTTCATCCTACCCTCTACCAACTCGCACTGGCCAGCGCGGTAGAGTATGGCTAAAATCCAAGCATGTTTGACACGACAAAAACACGGCCCTCAGTCCCCGGCAGTGAGCTGATCCTTGGTCAAGGTAGCGATCAAGAAAAACAGCAAACAGAGGGTGCGAAGAATCCCCGAGTCAGATCAGGCTACCACGGACGACGACAAATGTATATCACCACGTACAATGTAAGAACACTGTCATCTGAAGAAAAATTACTGGAATTAGAAGAAGAGTTAAAACACATAAAATGGGACGTTGTAGGTCTCTGTGAAGTAAGACGTGAAGAAGAAAACTGTATAACTCTTAAATCAGGGCATCAACTTTTCTATAAGGGAAACAAAGAAAAAATAGGAGGAGTTGGACTTCTTATACATAAGAGACACACTAAAAATATCCAACAACTTAAAGGTATCAACCCAAGAATAATACTCTGCATACTGAAGCTTAATAAAAAAACCAGCCTTAAAATAATTCAAGCCTATGCACCTACATCTACACACTCGGTCGAGGAAGTGGAAACCTTTTATGAAGACCTAGAAAATGCTGTAAAACTAGCGCCTACTACACACAACCTAGTAATGGGTGACTTTAATGCTAAGTTGGGATGTAAACTAGACGGGACCAAAGTAGCAATAGGTCCCTATGGATTTGGACAAAGAAATGAAAGAGGCGAAATGTTTTTGGGTTTCTTGGTACGAAATGGCCTCTTTGCAATTAATAGCTTTTTCAAAAAAAGTCCCCAAAGAAAATGGACCTGGGCAAGTCCAGATGGAGTCACCAAAAATGAGATTGATTTTGTCTTAACCAACAACAAAGACATGATCCATGATGTAACAGTTCTTAATAGCTGTTCAGTGGGAAGTGATTATAGAATGGTAAGAGCGAAGATCGTGCTAAATCTCCAAAAACAAAGATACAAAATAACAAAAACACACCCAATAGAATGGAATCCAATCGAAAACACCATGTCCTTCGAAGAGGAAATTCTGAGATGTCTAGAGACAACAAATATAGACGTTATGGATATCGAAACCTTAAATGATAACTTAATAAAAGCTATTAAGAACGCAGAGAAAAAGTGCAATACAAATTCTAGGAGAGATAAGGAGGAAAAGCTCAGTCAAGAAACAAAAAGACTTATGGAGGCACGAAGAGAACTTAAGAACAAAAACGATACGAATGTCGAATACAGTTGTCGAGAAAAATAAAAGTTTAAAGGTGCTGAAGAGATGTCAAGCTCTAGGTAAGAAGAACATTATTAAGCTCGCAGATCGAAATGGAAAAGTGGTAACAGATAAAGATAAGATAATTAAGGTAGTTGAAGAATTTTACACAGAATTATATAGAGAAAGGGGGAAGAAAGACGGGAAATTGAGAAAAGTCCAGAATGTGGGTTCAGAGGATATCCCAGAAATAACAATCGAAGAAGTCTTAAAGTCATTAAATAGAATGAAAAACAATAAAGCAGCTGGTGATGATCAAATCGTTATTGAGGCAGTTAAAGCAAGAGGAAAGACAGTATTGAAAGCATTGACGCAATTATATAACTTATGCCTTTCAAACGAGGTTACACCATCTCAGTGGAATAAAGCTGTTATAGTAGTCATGCACAAAAAGGGAGATATAACAGAGCTAAAGAACTATAGACCTATTAGCTTGTTATCTCACGTTTATAAGTTGTTTATGAAGATAATAACTAATAGGTTGACATCAAAACTAGACTTCTATCAACCTTGCGAGCAAGCAGGATTTAGAGCTGGATACGGAACAAATGATCATTTGCAAACCATTAAGTCGTTGATTGAAAAAACCATTGAATATAATAGACCCCTGATACTTGTCTTTGTCGACTTTGAAAAAGCATTTGATACGGTCAATCAAACTGAAATGCTCCAAGCTTTAACACAATGTAGAATAGATCACCGATACATATCTCTCATCAGATACATCTATCAACATGCTACAGCCTGTGTAAGACTTAATGAAGATACTGAGACTTTTCGTATTGAAAGAGGCGTTCGGCAAGGAGACAACATGTCTCCTAAATTGTTTACAACTGTGCTAGAATACGCTTGTAAAACAATAGATTGGAACGAAAAGGGCATCAATGTAGATGGAAAATTTTTAAATAACCTTAAATTTGCAGATGATATCGTTATTATTGCAGACAGCTTTGATCAGGCACAGATAATGCTCCAAGAACTCCATACTGTCACAAAAAGAGTTGGTCTTAAAATAAATTTTTTAAAAACACAATTTATGACAAATTTAGTCCACAACAAAAACATCTCAGTAGAAGACAAAGATATTGAGCCAGTTGACTCCTATAAATACTTAGGCCATGAGATCAGAATAAGTCGAGACAACCAAACAATCGAGCTGAAAAGAAGAATAAACCTCGCTTGGGCTGCATTTGGAAGGATGAAGGATATTTTTAGGTCTAAGATTCCAATGTGTCTGAAAAGAAAAGTATTTAATCAATGTATTTTGCCAGTGATGACCTACGGCGCAGAAACCCTAACGCTCACAAGAACAACAGTGAGTAAACTACAAGTTGCGGAAAGAGCAATGGAGAGAATTATGTTAGGGATTTCTCTACGTGATAGAATACCCAATGCTACTATACGCAAAAGATCAGGAGTAGCAGACGTTATTGAAAGGATAACAACACTAAAGTGGAACTGGGCAGGTCATGTAGCAAGATCAGTTGATGACCGGTGGACAAAAAGAATTTTGGAATGGAGACCCCGAATACAAGCTAACAGAAATAGAGTTCGACCCCCAACGAGATGGACAGATGACATAAAAAGAGTGACTACAAATTGGATTCAGATGGCGCAAAATCGGACTAAGTGGAAAAGCATGCGAGAGGCCTATGTTCAGCAGTGGACGTTAGAGGCTAGTTGATGATGATGATGAAGGTAATGTTTATTCGTTGGCTACCTGAATGAGAATATTTGTACGAATTAAACTTTAAAATGTACAGAAACTTTAAAATCTGTAACCACACTTTGACAGTTATTTGACAATTGAATAGTAACATTTAAAATAGTACATTTTTTAAACCAATCGTTTAATTTATGAAATAGGGTAATAACCGAAGAAATACTAAATATATATTAAATAAATAATTACTAACCTCGGGTTGGTTGTCAATTTCCTTTATCGAAAAATATCTTCTGTAGTATAAATTAGGTGCTAAAGCTATTACATCCGCCAGTAAGCTCGATAATGATGGAATTTCCAACGGGCCCAAAACATACAGCTAAAAAAGTTTAAAAAAAAATTATATCGTTACTTCAGCCAATTTTTAAAATATAAATATTGTCTCTTACATTTGTTAATCCTTTAATGTTTAAATATAAATTACCGGGACCAGTTTTTTTGCTTGACACCATTTTGTATTTAGGTGGATTTTTCTCTCTAGAAAAGGCATTGGAAAAAATTAAAAAAAAAACAGTTACTGCTAGTAACAATAAAATACGATTTACTATTTTTGTTGAAAATAAGCCACAATGTTAATACAAAACATTAATAAATTAAACGAATTTTGTTTTTGTTACTTGGTAAAAAGTTCTAGTAATTTAATTTTAAATTGACAATTCAGACATATATTGTATATTATTTAAGGTACAGTAAAACCTGTATCCACGGCACCTATCACAACCGATTATATTGTAGCGAGATTTAATAAAACGAGCGCTTCAAATTTATGTAAATATATTTATTTATAACTTTTATAGTTCGGTACTATCTTATCAACTAAAACTCACTGATAACATCGTTATATATATATATATATATATATATATATATATATATATATATATATATATATATATATATATAACAAAATTACCATGTTCTAAAACATTTACACCTCTAATTCGCCTACGTGACCGATTATTCTCTCTCGCACTCGATACATCGCGAAGTTTCTCGGCGCCTTTTCGAGATGCAACCGTTACATAGGCCATGCCGAAAGCATGTTCGTAACACTGCTCCCCTCTTAGATCTGAGCGTCCCGATCAGCAACTCTAAATGTAGGCCCAGGATGGCGGAATCTACAGGACTGTCCAGCTCTGCATGAACCACTCAGAAAGAAATAACAGTCTACTGATTTTGAAGGACACGATCGCTTCGGGTTAATGCAACACACAGTAATTCGAACGCCGGTTTCTCGGAAGATCACTTCAAGCATGCTTCTGACAATCTTCCAGTTCAAATTATCTAGTGCATGGCCTATCTTGGGTAAGGCCAAATTCTTGATGTAATTGCACACAATTTTCTTCAAATAGTAGTGTTTTATATATAATGTCTATATAATAATATAAATTCTGTTTTAAATTTTGTAGTACGCCTCTGAGTTGATTATGTGCGTTTTGTCTCTTATAAATTAATTTTAAAACTATCGATATATTATGGCATTTTAAGTTAAGATTCTTCAATATTCCGGTTGAAAAAAAGATGTTTTGTTGTCGGTTCGTTGTTACGATCGAGTATCGAGGGGTATTATTGTTTATTTAGGTGAGTAGGCGCCTGATTGCGAGACGTGAGGGGAATTTATTTGGCGTTGAATTTGTAATGCAGATAGGAGAGTTGAGCACAGCCATTCAAACTAGAAAGACGTTTTTTGAATCCACAGTCGATTCATTTTTTTTTGTGTAATGTCTTAAGACCGGTCAAGGTGACTAATTTACTCTTTGCCAAAAATGCCATTTTAGAGCATAGTAATCACCATAAGATTTGTGAAGATACCAGGAACTGATGAAATTTTGAAAAGCAATATATAGGGTTTGCCACCGGCTTCGTTTTGTTTGTCTACTTGCCCCTCCACTAAACTTGATTTACGTCTTAGATCGTCGTTCCTGATTATGGAAATGGTTTCCTTTGTTCTAGTTTGAGAGTTTGAGAATTTGTCCAAGTAGCTTCCCCAGAGATGGAGCAAGTTTCTTTGTTAAGTGAAAATAAGGTAACATTCAATATATTAATTTTTCCAAGTAATATAGACATTTTTTATTCATTCCTTTCATTAAAAATTTAAAAAATTGTAATAATTTAAATTATATATTATGTTAGAGGCGTGGTTTAAACTGTCAATTTTATTCTGTCTTAAAATGTTGTGTTAACATATGACAGTCTGGTTCTAATATGTTGTTGTTGTAAAACAATTTTAATTTGATTATTATATAGAAAAGATATTTCATATATAAGGTTAAATTTTACGATATTTTCATAAAAAAGGATATCCTTAATTATAATATTCTATTTTGCCATATTAATAAATAACCTAGGAACCATTTCGAAAATTTTTGTGACAATCTCCTTTGTAGACAGATAAACACGTAAGCTTTTGTTAATTTTATATTATGTTATATGGTATTGTTATTTCTTCAATCTGTATTTTTAATAGTTGTTTGTTTGAGACAAAAATAAACGTTTAATTTATTTCTCTGATCCAAATTTTTTATTTTTATTTAGAAAAGTCTCCAAACCTTGTATGTATTCTTGATTTTAGGAAAGAAGAAATTTTGTTTCTTCCAGCAGGAAGTTTTTCTCAAAGCGGCGTCTGAATAGAAATAGCTAGAGGTAATCTTATCTGCAATATCTTGTTCGTTTTTGATCCAGGAGATTTATGTAAGTATCCCTTTGTTTTCATTTTGTAGATACCGATCCGACCCATTTATTTCAACTTATCCACGACCCAGCTCTCCAACAACCCCTTGAGTGCCGTACGCACCAGTTTCGATTATTTTATTTGCCCTATCTCTACCCCCAGTAGTTTATGTCCCCAATATTCTACCCCTATGTTCTTACCCTAAGGTAAGCAAAATATATCGTTACAATTTTAGCGCCTAGCGTGTGGGGCTTTTGAATATTCCTGCAATTTTTTAGATTTTGATTCCTTTTTCCCAAGCCACTTATATGAAACTTTTTCCTTTTGAATAGTGCCCCAAGTGTCTCACAAACAGTAGTTTATTTGTATTATATATGTATGTATTTTGTATCAACAAATGTACTGTTGTATTTTTCATGTAATATACTTTTATTAACATATGTATTATTGTATATCAACATATGTATCTGTTATATATTGACATATGTATTGTATTTGATATGTATTGGTAAATCAAAGCAAATATTTTGAGATTGAATATTTAAATATGAATGTTAAATAATGTATTGATATTGAAAAGAATTTAAAAACAGTAACAAATTATACCGTTATTGTCACATTTATTTTTAATTACCGGAATATAATCACGGAAACTAAAAAGAAAGGTCAAGGAATGGATGAATTGGATAAAGAACATGTATTTTTGTACAGCGAAGTCAGTACCGATAGTAGAGCGGCAGAAGGTGTAGGATGCCTAATGAGAGCAAGCTATATGTCATATGTAAAAATTGGAAATGTATATCACAAAGAAATTTAAAGATAGAGATAACATTAGATAAATCAGAAATAACAACTATATTAGTCACATATGGTCCAAATGATGACGAACCATTGAAAGTTAAAGAAGAATATTGGGAAGAGCTCAATGATGCTAACGAAAATGTGAAAGGTAGAATAACCATTCTAGGTGATATGAATAGCAGATATTTTGGTTATGCAGGGGAAAGATACAAAAAACGATAATGGAAAAGGATGATAGACTTTTGCATGGAGAATAATTTGATTATCACCAATACATTTTTTGAACACAAAGATATACACAAGTTCACGACAGAAGTCAGGAGCAGAAATGAAAAACCAATTCTAGAGTATGTTCTCATTACTAGAGAATTTAGGAAAGAGGTCAGTGATGTCAGAGTTAAAAGAGGCCCGGAAATCTATAGTGATCACTATCTGGTAATGGCAAAGATAAGATTACCCCAAAAAACTCCTCAAACCACTAAACAAAGAACGAAAAATTATAATAAAGTGAACGAGAATATCAAAAACTATAAACTAAATGACCAAAAAGTCGCGGCCATGTTCAAAAGTAAAATAGAAGAAAAACTAGCCAAATTAACTAATGCACATAGTACTGACAACTTACAGGAAACTTGGAAACAATTTAAAGAAACCATCGTGACGACAGCAAAAGAAACGTCTGGAATAAACAATGTAAACAGAAATAAGAAGCAAATACGATGGTGGGACGATGAATTAAAAGCCCAAATAAAATATAAAAAACAGAAATGAAAAATATACTTAAACAAGAAAACATGAAAGAGTTACGAAGAATATAAACGACAAAGAAAGGTGGTGAAAGAAATGATGCTAAAGAAGAAGAAGGAAGCCTGGGATGAGTTTGGAATGAAGATGGAGTCAGATAGCCGGGGTAACCAAAAATTGTTTTACAAGGCACTAAAGACGCTAGGAAAAGGTAAAGAAACTACGATGAAACAGGTGAAACGTAAAGACGGCACACTGATTACCAGACCAAATGAGATTATGGAAAGATGGAGACAATACTTCAGCGAACTTCTAACACCAAGACAGCCGAAAGAGGAAACTCTAACGATAGAAGTAGAAGGAGAACATCGACAAGAAAATTATATTCAAATAGAAGGTAAAGAAGCAGTTAACAATACAAAGAGAGATAAATCGGCTGGTCATCACAAAATCACTGCAGAAATGTTAAAGACAATGGGACCGAAAGGAGTTAAATTTTTAACCAAAATTATGAACATGACTTGGAACCGATGTACAGTCCCCGAAGATTGGATAATTGGCATAATACTACCAATTTTTAAGAAAGGACACCCAAGTTCTTGTGAAAATTATAGAGGAATTAATCTACTTAGTATTGTCTCCAAAATATATGAAAGCATCATAGAAAAGAAATTAAGACACATCGTTGAACCACATCTGGATGAAGTACAAAGTGGGTTTAGAAAGGGACACAGTACGTAAGACCATATATTTACGTTGAGAGATCTAGAATAAAGAACACAGAAATATATATGGCTTTTCTAGATATTGAGAAAGCATTTGACAGAGTGTCCCAGGAAGCAGTTTGGAAAAGTCTGCAAAATAGAAATATTGACCATCAACTAACAGGTGCTATCAAAAGTCTGTATCAAAATAACAAGAGTTATGTACGTAAGGATAACTTGGAATCAGAGATGTTTGCAATAAACGGGGGTCTAAGACAAGGAGGTGTTATGAGCCCCACACTATTCATATTGATTATTGACGACATAATTAAGGAAACAAAAGCAAGTATACACAAAGTACATATCGGATGTAGTAAACTACGACCGGTTGGTATAGCTGAGTGTGCATTCGCAGATAATCTCATCTTATGCGCTTCCAACGAAAGGAACCTCCAAAAAAAATATAAATAGCTGGAATAATGAGCTGGCAATTAGAAACATGAAGATTAATGTTAAGAAAACCAAGGTGATGCAAATAACGAAAACTACCGAAATGTTGACATAGAAATTAACCAACAACTCATAGAACAAGTAGATGCATTCAAATACCTAGGGGTTACAATAGACAGAGAAGGTACCATGCAAAATGAAATAACAGAAAGAATCCATAGTGCTTCAAAAGTGTACCATAATCTTAGTAGAGCATTCATAGGTAAACCGGAAATCAGCAGAAGAACCAAAATGACAGTTTATAAGACAGCATTCCGAACAATCTTGATATATGGAAGCGAGAGCTGGGTCTTAACAAAGCAATTAAAACGCAAGATACAAGCCATTGATATGAAATATCTAAGACAAGTCAAAGGTGAAGGGATTAGAAGAAACCATAAAGGTTGGACTGTATATTTTGCGCTAGTTATGAACTTCTTGTTGAAATAAACTTGAATAAATTAATTAAAACCTTGACAGAATGAAAAACGTGTTTGTCAACTTGAAAGGAAAAATTTATTCTGACATTTACAATGTGCCAATTTTTCACTAGTTGGCGTGTAATTTGAAGTCCAAACATGCCCCCCACCTTGAAAGGGGTAACTTTCAAAACAATTTACATTATAACAAAAAAGAAATACATACATAAGGTGAAATATACATACATAGGTAAAATATACATACATAAGGTGAAATATACATAAGCTAAAATAGAGTTCACTTAAAAATGCACTTTCACATTATTTGTCCGTTTCAACCGGAAGAGGACATATATTTGATACTGCCCTCCGAAGAACACCATTGGAAGTCTGCACTGATACAAACCTAGTAACGCCATCATTTCCAGAGTGAGGATCTCGTACTCGACCAAGAAGCCATTTCTTGGTGGTAGCTGCCTGTATTTGATGAGAACTAAGGTATTTATCTTGATATTTGAACGATTCACCTTCCACTTCTGCATCTGCTGAAGTTCTGAAATATATTCTAAAGACCACCGTTTCCAGAAATGCTGCTGAAGGAAATGGTGCCTTTTGTGTAACTGTAGACGAGTTTCCTTTTCATTGGATAAGTCGACTTCACGAATTGAGTTGATTGGTCGGCCAATTAAGAAGTGAGAAGGAGTTAGCGGATTTAAATCGTAAGGATCATTGGAAAGTGGAGAAAGAGGTCTAGAATTTAGTATTGCTTCTATTTGAACAAGAATTGTTTGAAAATCTTTATAAGTCAGTAAAGAATTGGAGAAAACTCTTTTCATATGTGATTTCATTGATTTGTCTTCTGACTCCCAAATACCACTGAAGTGAGGAGTATAACATGGAATAAATTTCCAAGAGATTTGGTTATGATTGCATTCATCATTAATTTTATCTTTATTTAATTTTAAAAATTCACCTAACGCTTTGAATTCATAGAATGCACCAGTAAAATTTGATCCATTATCTGACATCAGCTGAGTGGGTTTGCCCCTGCGAGAAATGAAACGTTTTAAGGCTGACAAAAAAGTTTGAGTTGAAAGATCTGATACAAGTTCCAAGTGTAAGGCCTTTGTGCTGAGGCATACAAATAAGCATACATATCCCTTATAAGTCTTGCAGCCACGTCCTCGCCTGTCCTTAAGAAGAAAAGGACCGGCATAGTCGACCCCAGTAATAGCGAAAGGAAATGAAGGCTGTACACGGGGCTGCAGGAAGATCACCCATTATTGATGGATTAAGAAGGATGAAGAAGGATGGGCCTTGAAACAAGTTACACAGCTACGAACAACAGCCTTAGCAGTGTTTTTACCATGAATTGGCCAACATTTTTCCCTTATGAGGTATAACAATTGCTAAGGACCACAATGTAGTGATTGAATGTGAATGTCCTTAAAGAGAAGTTTGGTAACATGATGACTGGAAGGAAGTAGGACAGGATGTCTTTTATCCTGACTAAACAATGAATTTCTAAGTCTACCTCCTACACGAAGAAGACCATCATTATCGATGAAAGGATGTAAAGAAATTATGTTAGACTTAGTATGGAGAATTCCCTTTGATGACAGTGTTTGAATTTAAAGCTTAAAGGCTTGATTTTGAACTACTTTAACTACATATCTTTCGGAATTTTGCAATTCTTTAAACGAGAGAAGACCAAACTGTCTAAGTGAATGATTCGAGCATTTTACGTTATGAATGAATCTAAAGCAATATGCTAAACTACGCTGCAAGCGGCTGAAATTGGAAAAATACTCAAAAGAAATTCTATAGTAGGTGATTTTTTCATTGATATGGATTCTATCTTTAACTCAGGTAGATCTTTATTGCATTGAACAGGTTGAATTGGTGTGTCAAAGGGAACGACAGAAAGAAAACTGGGACCTTCCCACCACAAGCTAGAAGAATGTAGATGTGAAGGTTCAAGGCCTCTAGTAAGTAGGTCTGCAGGATTTTGCTTTGTACCAACATAAAACCACTTGCTGGAATTGGTATTGGAGACAATACTCTGTTTGAAACAAATGTTTTAAGAACGTTTGGTGGTGTATTGATCCATCCAAAAACTATAGTGGAATCTGACCAGAAAAACATATCATGAAATTTAATAGTCAATGAATCAATAAATTTGGCGGCTAACCTAGAAAGAATAAGAGCTCCACAAAGTTCTAGTCTAGGAAGACTTATTTTCTTAAGAGGTGCAACTTTGCCTTTTGCACAAAGAAGATTGACACAAACACTTCCAGAAGAATTAACACTACGAACGCTTGTATATATATATATATATATATATATATATATATATATATATATATATATATATATATATATATACAAGCTCCATAAACTTGTTCTGAAGAATCAGAAAATCCGTGAAACTCAAGCCTAATAGCTTCTCTGCATTTGAAATTGCGGACTATCTTAAGTTTATTTAGAAGTAAAAGTTGGCGTCTGAATGATGACCATTCGGTATAAATGCTAATTGGTACTGACTGACCCCAATCCAACTGCTCCAACCACAATTTTTGAATTAATATTTTTACCTTTATTACACAAGGTGCAAGAAGACCCAAAGGATCGTAGATCTGTGCAGTTGAAGAAAGGATTGAACGTTTAGTTACCAAATTAGATGTGGGTTCATTTATATGATACATGAGGGTATCTGACTCATAACACCATAGAATACCCAACGTTTTCGTTATCTCTCCAATGCGAAGAAAGTTAGAATCAGTAGAAGAGATAGAAGAAGAATTAATACTATCGATGATGTTATGATTGTTAGAAACCCATTTACGAAGTGGAAACAACCAGGATCAAGAATGGTAGTAACTTCGGAGCATAAACGTGAAAGATCCGAAGAAGAATCAGATCCTGTTAGATCATCTACGTAGAAATCTGATGATATTATCTTCGTTGCTTCAGGAAACTCTTTGGCAGATTCTATTGAAAGTTGTAGAAGACATCTAGTAGAAAGAAATAAAGCAGCTGCAGTACCATATGTAACTGTATTTACCTGATATTTACATAAATCTTCTGATTGATCGAATCGTCATAAGATCTGTTGAAGGTTTTGCTGTTCGGGGGCAATAAGAACTTGTCGGTACATTTTGACTATGTCCGCAGAAACTAAAAATGAAGCTGCCTGAAGCGAAGAAGTATTAAAAATAAGTCGCTTTGTACATTAGGGCCAACCATTTGAATATCATTTAATGATAATTCAGTAGAAGAAGTGGAAGACACGTCAAAGACGACACGAAGCTTAGTAGTCAAACTATCTTCCTTTAGAACTGCATGGTGTGGAAGAAAGTAAGATATATTTGAAAAAGGAAATTAAAGGAGATTTTGACATATGCCCTAAATCTATATACTCTTTAATGAAATTTGCATAATCTGATTTAAGAGAGGAATTGTTTTGAAACCTTCTTTCTATGCTATAAAACTGTTTAGAAGCAGATTGACTGGAGTCACCTAATTTGTTCGGAGATTCTTTAAGAGGAATTGAAACTATGAATCTGTCATTGGGACTTCTTTTGAATGTTGAGATGAAGTACTGTTCACACAGCTGTTCTTCCTCTGACAATATAGGGCTTAAAGTAGAACACTTCTCTATTTCCCAAAATCGAGAAAGTTCCTGTGACTCCACATTTTGGGAAAAATTACAATTAATATTATTTGTACGAGAAATTGGTAACGGACCTGAAATAATCCAGTCAAATTTAGTTTTTTGAAGAACTGGCATATTTTGCCCTAAACGAATTTGACCAACTAGGAGAAGATCTCAAAACACAGCAGAACCAATTAAGAGATCAATCTTAGAAGGTTTAAAGAAATTTGGGTCTGCTAGACGTACATTTTGAGGTATATTGAATAAGTTGGTATCTAAAGGAAAACTTGAAATTAAGTTACATATTTCTTTTACTACCAAACAAGAGATAGAGAAATTGAAATTAGAATGAGTTGCTTGAATAGAAACAGAACATTTAGAACTTATACGTGAAGGTACCTGACTAATACCAGAAACATTAATATTCACATGTCCCCTTTTTATACCCAACTTGTTGCACAGTTCATCAGAAATAAAGTTTGATTGTGAATCAGAGTCTAAAATAGCCTTACACGAATTATAACGGCCATGAGCATCACTAATAATAAGAGTAACTGTTGACAGCAATACCTGAGTACCAGAAAAACAAGAAGAAATAGTAATAGAAGCATTTGAAGGCTCCAGAATGTTCTGAGAAGAAGAATCATGCTGTGGATTTGAAGGTACACTTAAAGCATGTGAAGAACCAGAAAACTCAATATGAAGTAGTGTATGATGCTTCATACCACATTTTTAACATTTTCCGTATTTACAGTTTTTATTTATATGCCTCAGATGTAAACAGTTCAAACATAATTTATGACATTTTGCCTCTTCGGTTCTTTCCTTTACAGATAAATTAAGAATCCCTGGACACTTTGAAATGCTGTGTGAATTTTGACAGAATTGACATACATCTAGCCGGTTTTCAAAGTGGCCTGAGAATTTAGGCAGCTCTATGTAGGTTTTTTAATGTTGCTATGGTTACCATTATTTGAACAATATTGACTTAAATTATTAGACATTTTAGATGAATTATCAATGACAGATTTTGATATAAGTACTTTTGCTAATGCTACTGCAGAATAAAAACTATTTTCAAACTCTACCCTTGAATTAATATCATCTTCAGACACAGAATCTTCCAGACAGTCGATTTTATCTTGAATATGTTCGTTTCTATTAAATTATGTATTTTAGAAAGACGTATTTCTAACCCCGCTACTGGAAGATCACAGATTATAAGACAAGAAGATCGCCAACCCTAATGTTAAAAATTGCCGATACGATTTACGGCGCCCTCTACGGTAGAATTCTACACTAAATGCTAATAACTTTGTAACTTACCTTAACGAAGGCCAAAAAAAAAGAAGACAGAAATCTGTTAATGAGAAGCGGGAAATTCAAATTTATATGACGCGGGAAATTCAAAATTATTGTAGGAATTCTCTATAATTTAGAGGGACACTGTCAAGATAAATTGTAAAAATAAAAATATATCCGTCTGAACGTTTCAATCTATCACATTTTTAACAATACAAGTGTGTTGGTCGTGTTTGAAGTTAAATTCGTTAAAAATTGTTTAGAAATGAAATAAACCGAAACGTTCGGATGCAAAGAATTTTATTTTTACCACCATCTTGAATAAGTCCTATTAAATTATAGGAATTAAAATTTAATGGTTATAAAACAAACCATTATTGCTGTAATTCATTTCACACATTTGCATAACATAATTTTAACAATAAGTAAATAAATCATAAAAATTCTATTTAACAAATGTGAAGTTCATAGTTCATATGACAGAAGAAAGATAGAATAAGGTTGAATCTCACTCAAGCTTGGAAAAAAAAAAAAATAAAAATGTTCTATATAGTACAAGTGTTTTATTTATGGTGGTGGTGGAGATATAGAAACATAAAATACAAATAACAATGTCCAAAGAAAAATAACAATTTTAACTATAGTAATACAAACGTGAAAATATCAAAATTTATCTGACTCATTATTAACATACACCATATCATTATTGAAAAGAATATACATAGGTTATTGAAGAAGAATTATACATACATTTATATTTGCATAGGATGACACATATATTATATCGTCTTTGGATTTGGATCACAACACAGATTATAAGACAAGAATCAGATTTATCACAATAAAAACGAGATTTGAATATTCAACAAACCGTTGGATGACATGCGGATGACAGATGACACTGTTTATGTTTTTTAAAAATTACAGGTCACCATCAATCATTACCTGGAGTGACATCTGTGCTGGAAAATATTACTAAAAACGTTGTCGTTGACAAGACTATTCAAGTTAACCCCCCCTGTGGAAGATTCTGCTCGTCTAAAACCTTTATTTCATCTAAATAATTATTAAAATTTGTTAATTTTGTTTTGATTACTGACCGTTTTCTACGTAGAATTGCAATTGACATTTTATCAGTATCAAGTCAAATATTAGGAATAATAAATTATATTGAAGGAAAAACAAAGAAAATTATAAAATAGAAAAGTGAAAAAAGGATATTACTTCGTAATACCACAGTATAAAGAGGCTCCACAGTATAAAGAGGATCCACAGTAAAACTACTCGTCTGCCGGCACTTTGATCTCAGGAAATAATATCGGAAAGTACGAAATTGGTAATCCACCACCGTTAACCTTACAGAGCCGTATTAAAATTTTCTGAGCCTACTACTATTAATGTATTTAAATAAAAAATGCGGCTTCCCATATTTAACTGTCCAGATGTTCTCACTAAATGTTAATATTACAAAAACAAAGGGTTTAATAAATTAAAAACAATATTATAATTCATTGTTTATATTTTTCAACGGTATTTTAAATATCAAAGGTATTGCGCAAGTTTTAAAATCTCAATGGTTTTTAATATATTGTACATGTCATATAAACGTTATATAAAAAGGAGGTTAATTTCGAAGCTCTCACGGCATTGGCATTACTATACTCTGTTTTTAAACCAGGAGGAGTAATTCAAGTTTACCGCGTCATAACGCTTGTTTATAATTCGTCCAACGGCAGGCAAGTTTACTCCACTGTTATGAAATTTTGACATAATTCCCCTGTCGTCGTTCGTGCAGTAAAGAGCTACTTACTGTCAACGAAGAAAAGAGGTGCGTGTTTGTGCCAAATAGAACAGAATCAAACCTATCCTTGTAAATTGAACAGGTATTTTGAGCATTGTACTTTTTTGTAATATTATTTTGAATTTTAGTTTGATAAAAATAATTTGTTATTCATTTTTGTGACCAAAAATTTGACATTTCTGACTGATTCTTTATGAATAAGGTGGAGGGGGGGGTTACCCCCCCTGATCCCAATGAAAATGAAAATACAAAATTAAATTCAACTGTCAATATGTATTCTGAAAAAGATGTTGGCCCGTTTTTTGTGTTTATTGAGTCAAAAAATATAAATAATATTAGAGTTGGTTCTTTCAATAATATAAAAATTGCGAGAGATATTTTTAATTTGAAATTAAATAATATTAATAAAATTAGAAGCAAAGGTTCAAACCGAATTTCTGTAGAGTTTAATAATTATCTATCTGCAAATAATTTCCTAAATAACAAAAATTTATTAGATCAAGGTTACAAAATTTATATACCTTTTAATTATATATCTTGTAAAGGTATTGTACGTCAAATAGATGTTGAAATAAATGAAAAGGAACTTATTGAATGTTGTTCTACTAACAGCGATATTAAAATTCTCAATGCTAAAAGGCTAAACAGGAGAGTAGTCAAAGGGGATACAACTACATACGAACCTACAGGTACAGTTTTGTTCACATTCAGTGGTGTTTTAATGCCCAAATCAATAAATTTTTACGATCTACCAAAATTGGTTAATGTGTTCATTCCCCCAGTAACACAATGTTACAACTGCTTAAGATTTGGACACACCAAAACGAATTGTAAAGCAAAAGAAAAATGTATGAATTGTGGTGAGCTTAAACATACCGATGATTGCACTATGAAATGTTTCTTTTGCAAAGGTCCACATGTTTCAACAGCGCGTACGTGTCCGGAATATTTACGTCAAAAAAATATTAAAGAACTTATGTCTTATGAAAATTTAACATTTTTTGAAGCTAGTGAATACATTCCCAAAAATTACATAGAAAAAGACAAATTCATTTTCAACTCCAAAGATTTTCCGTCCCTTCCGAGTAATAGTACTAGAGTAAAACCCGTTAATCATAAAACTATTCAACACAATACCGTTACACCATCAGAAAGAAGAACACACAATTTCAAATCTTCAAAAAGGACATTTCAGCAGGTAGTTTCAAATACAAATAATAAAAGAAGAGTAATCCAACAAGGTTATGACAGAAATGCACATGATGAATGTCTTTATGTTCCAAATGGTAGACAAGAGAATTACTCCTCTTTAACTGCCTTATCTCAGTCTAAATCTCCGATACCCTCTCAATCAGAATCGAAATCTTCTAATTCATATAATGTAAAACCAAATTCAGCCTGGAATGCCAGTGCATCGCATAGTAATTATAATTTTGATACAATACCTTCACATGATTTCCTAAAATCATGTTTAAACTTTATTAACATTTCACCAGATAATTTAAATATGGTTAAAAAACTTGTACTTTCCCATTCTAATCTTAGGTCCTATATGGACTTGGACAATTATTCAGATAGTGATTAATAGGTTAAAACTTAGAATGATCCTAAAATCAAAAATAAAAATCATTCAATGGAACATCAGAAGTATCAATTCAAATAGGGATACTCTGACAGATTTAGTCTCTAGAGAAGATCCAGATATAGTAGTTATTAATGAAACTTGGCTTAAAGAAGATTTCAATTTTACTCTAAAATTTTATCACATTATTAGACAAGATAGGAATGATGGCTATGGTGGAGTAGCTACCTGTATTAAAAATCATATTTCATTTCAGACTATTAAAAAATATAATTCAGACAAAATCCAATATATTATAACAAAGATTGATGACATATTCCTTATAAATATCTATTCCAGTTCAAATAACGAAATATCAGTGCCTTTTTTAAATTCCATGTTAGAAAACCTAGACATAAAAAAATTAATCATTATGGGCGATATGAATTCTCATCATCCAATTTGGGATAAATGTTTAATTAATAAAGGTGGTAAACAAATAGTTGACTTTATATTTGATAACGAGTTGACCATCCTAAATGATGGCTCAGCAACCTTGTTTCAGCTTCCCAACAATAATATCAGTGCTGTTGATTTAACAATCGTGAGTAGTAATCTGGCTTTATGTACCAAATGGGGGATTATTAAAGACTGCGGCAATAGTAACCATTTTCCCACATACATAAAAATCAATGACATTGAACTATCAGATACAACTTTCGTAAAAAATTATAAAATGAGAAATTCTTCAAGAGCTGATTGGGATCTTTTTTATGATGAAATATTAAACAACCTAGTAAATTTCTCAATAAATAAAATAAATTACAAACAATTCATGTCAGTTATCAATAAAGCAGCAGATGTTTCGATTCCTTATAAAAATTGTAGGATACAGGGTAAACCATTCAATCCTTGGTGGGATGAGGAATGTACATTATGGGTTAAGAAACGTAAGGAAGCTTTGCACATATTTGACTCATCACCATCACTAGAAAATTATTTGTATGTTAAACATATAATTGCACAAACTAAGCGTAACCTTAGATTAAAAAAGAAAAATAAATTTAAACAATTTTGTGAAACATTAAATAAAGGATCCAATATTACATATGTATGGAATAAAGTAAAAAAATTTTCAAATCATAATAATTGTAAAAATTTTTATAATCCTTCAGATAACATTAAAAGAGAAATATTATATAATATGTCATCAGTTTCCATTAATCCTGAATTCCGGTTACTTCACACTAACCAAGAATTTGAACTTATCTCAATTTCAGAAATTGACACTGCATTGTTCAATAAAAGAAATTCTGCCCCAGGAATTGATGATATTTCTTACTCAATGATAAAACATTTTCCTCTAAAAGCCAAAAAAATCCTCCTAAATATATACAATGAATGTCTTAAAGGAGAACCCTTACCTAGCGATTGGAAAAAATTTAATATTCTTAACATCCTAAAACCCTTAAAGGACCCACTTCTTCCGAATAGTTTTAGACCAATTGTTTTATCATCTTGCATACTAAAAACATTAGAAATCATTATAAAAAATAGATTAGATTGGTTTTTAGAACATAATCTAGTTTTCAAAAATACTCAGGCAGGTTTCAGAAGAGGTAGAGGAACTGCCAACAATTTAGCCCTCCTTCATACCTTTATTTCAGAAGCCTTTGAATCATCCCATTCAGTCCTTGCCGTCTTCATTGATATTAAATCAGCATATGATAATGTGAATATATATAAACTTTACAATAAATTACAAAATTTAAATGTCCCTTGTCCTATAATTAATATTATTTTTAAAATTTTGCAAAACAGGCTTTTATATACTAGATCCAATAACGGTGACTTTTTGGGCCCGTCTGTAGCAACTAAAGGTTTACCCCAGGGTTCACCTTTAAGCACAATTTTATTTAATATATACATATTGGATCTATTTTCCATTCTTCCTAAAGATATAAATATTATTGGGTATGCTGACGATTTGGTTTTATATGTTAAGGGACCAGTTATCCAACAAATGGTTAATAAAGTTAATATGGCATTGTACAATGTACAAGAATGGTTGTTAGAACATGACCTATCTCTTTCTATAGACAAATGTGAAGCTGTATGGTTTTCGAAGGGACAACGCAAAAATTTTACCCCAGAAATCAAACTTAGTAACACAATTATACCATTAAAAGATCAAGTTAAATTTTTAGGCATAATTTTTCAAAATCATCTCAAGTGGGACAAACATGTTGATAATATTTTAGTCAAAACAAAGAAAAATATTAATATTTTACGTGCAATTTGCAGAGTATGGTGGGGCGCAGACCCTAGGACTCTTTTAATAGTATTTAATGCTTTAATAAGATCTCACTTAGACTATGGCTCATTCATATTCAGACCCATATCTCAGAAATGCATTAATAAACTTAACACAGTATTTTTTGAAGGGCTACGAATTTCTTTAGGTTGTATGAAATCTACCCCTCACTTGGCATTGCTAGCAGAATCGGCGCAATATGATTTAAAACATAGAAGTTTAATATTAGCTACTAAATTTTTAAGTAAGATCGTTAATATCAAAAACCATCCTTTGATTTTATGCCTTCTTAACTTACGGAATAAACTTATAATGAAACCTAATTTTTATAATGAAGATAACTTTCCTTACTTAGTTTCAACACTAGAATACTTTTTTCCATATTTTAACAAAATATATAAAGGTAATAATTTTCCATGTTATGAGATGGATTTTGATACATTAGTCAGTCCAGTAAAAACACTAAATTGTGAAATAACAAAGAATGAATATATGATTAGAGAAAAATTTGCAATATTTACTGAAAAATATATTAATGATTTTACTTTCATTTATACGGATGCCTCAAAAAATTGTAACAAAGTAGGTTTTGGCATTTATATTCCTAGTATCAATTACAAATTTTCATCTAGACTACCTGATGAACTGTGCATATGCAAAGCAGAAAACATGGCTATATATCAAGCAGTTAATTTGTCCATTAATAGACATATCAATAAAGTTATTATCTTCTCCGATTCTCTCAGTGCAATTTCTAAAATTAATAATAGCAATATTTCTGCTTCGGTAGATTATTGGTGCCTTAAAACAAAAAATCTTATTTCATCTGCAAATAGAAACGGGTTTGAAATACTTATCTCATGGATACCGGGTCATTCCGATATACCGGGCAACCTACAAGCTGACACACTGGCCAAAATAGGAAGAGATCTTAATGTTCCTTTGAATATGAAACTAGATTCTCAAGACGTGTTACCCATAATTAAGAATAAAATTAAGAACAAATTCAAAAACACCTGGAAAACTTTAATTAGCAAAAAATCGTATCAGTATTATAGAGTACAAAATATTTTCCCTGATAAGACATGGTTTCAAAACTTTTCATATAAAGATAGGAGACACATTACAACTATTATAAGAATGCGAACCGGCCATTGTTTAACAAGTCAACATCTTTTCAAACTAAATTTGGTGGACAACCCTTACTGTGAATGTGGCCTAATAGAGAACCTAAATCATATATTTTTTGAATGCCCCATAAGGATCATTCCAAGTTTTGATCTATACACAAAATTCATTTATATGAATTATAATTCACCAATTACTATATATTCTATATTAAATAAACTTACTGAAGAATCAGTCAGCATTTTGATAAAATTCCTTTCAATTAATAAATTAAATTTGTAATCGACAATGCTCAATACTTTTTGAAGTGTTTACTAATTATAACCTATCATTAACCTATTAACTATTAATGAATTTTTTTCTACAAAATTATTTGGCACAAGTAAGTGGCCTCGAGTTGGTTTAGAGCCAGACTTTATCGGGGTTACCACCAAATTGAGCTGGCGTATCACCATGACGTGGAAGCCATAGAAACAAAAGAAGAAGAAGAAGAAATTTTGACATTTATGAAATTTTGTCCTTATTTACATTTCGTAGGTGAATTTGGTTATATCGACGATTTTTTGTGTTTTCTGCATTATTCGTTTAGTTTTAGTTGTAGTCTGCAAAAAATTAATTAAATTTTGCAATAGTCTTTTCGTCAAATCAATCGCGTAATGTGCAAGAATACATCAATTAAAATTCAAACTGCTGAAAAGATGTTTTGTGGTGATTTTTAGCCACAAATTTAAATAAAAAAAATTCTCTTCGTCTTTCTTATTTTTAACAATTTCAACAATTTTTTAATAAAATAAACGAATATCAACTATTCTAATTCGGAAATAAGCTACAATTTAACTTGAAAAAATAATTTTTTTAACGTTTCGTCTTCCAAGTCAGACGTCGTTGTCAAAATACAAAAATAAATTATTATTTTGTATTTTGACAACGACGTCCGAATTGGAAGTCGAAACGGTAATAAAATTATTTTTTTCAAGTTAAATTGTGTCCTAGTAAGGACGTGAGGAGTCAGATCAACAAAGCATCTGCATTGTCAGGATGTCTGTCAGAGATAGTCTAGTCAAATCCATTTTTAAACTATAAGTAAATACAGTGATCAAAGGAGAATGAGTTGATGCGTTTTTAAGAAAATTATATCTAGTGTTATCTATTACACAATATTATCCACTTTCAGTAACATTTAGGTTGTATGAATTAGAAATCAGTCTTAAGAATAAGAAAAATACTTCGCCGGAAATAGGAATATATGTACGTTATATTATGTTGAAACATTTATATCAAACTAGAAAAAGAACACTATTAAATTTTTTTAAATCAAGAACAAATCAAATCAGAAGATATTTCAGATAGTTGGAGAGAGTACCGGGTGATTCCTATTCTCCTCTTAAAAAAATGAGGAACTTGGACAATATATGGCAAAATAGCTCTTGAAATAAATATAGAGCTGCATAAGAATTTATTATATTATAGAAGTAATTATCAAAAAAATAGATTATAAAACTAAATTATGAATTACTTCGAACTAACGAATGAACTAACTAAATTATCAAAAAATATAAAAAGGATTATTTATTAGAAATTAATGTTAGTATTAGTTTACGCATAAAATTGTATACAAAACATGACTTATAAGTAAAAACAAAAATTAAAATTTCAGAATGTATTTAGTGTCCGCAGTTATATAAACCCAAACAAACAACACGTTTTAAAGCTAATTATGATTCCAAACTATTTATTTCCTATGTCCTTTTGTCTTAGATACTTTAAAGTTTCTATTAATTATTTTTAATGTGTAATATATTCTTCTTCTAGCCTATAATCTAATAAAATAGCCCTTTGGAAAATTGCTGCAAGGATGAGTATATGGTATTTTTTCGAATAAGCTAACGTAGTTTTGTAAGATTTTCGGTTGATGACTAAAATTTTGAAAATTCTCCTGAAAAATAATTTCCAAATCTGTAACATACTGCACAAAATTTTGGCTCGGCATATAGAGCTTGCCAAAAACATTTGTTTCATTACCACTGTAATCGTACTCTCTCCCATATGCTTCACAGAATAGACAAACATGTTTCCTAAGACTTGTGAATATATATATATATATATATATATATATATATATATATATATATATATATATATATATATATATCACATATACATATATATCTTGTGAAGTTTTTCTGTAATTTATTTGAAGTTTGATATTTTTGGTCATCCAAAGTGTTTTCAGGCAGATAATCGTCGGTACATATATCGGTTAAATTTAACAAAATATGGCCTGCATCTCTTTAGCAATTTTCTGTACCGGAATGCATCATGTCTAAACAAAAATATCTTTTGAATGCTGCGGTAAATTATAATGGAGTAGGGTTAACACAATTGCCACCTTGCTGCCTGATTAAACCAAAAAAGGTTTCTAGCCAATCTTGATTCATCCGCCTTGTTAAAAAATTATCCATTCCATGTGACTGTAGTAGATTCCATAAATGAATCACTCCATTAATGGTTATTTTCCAACCATTAACATATTTTATTCTTGGTGTTACATTTTTAGCTTTAAAATTAATTACCTGTAAATTATTAAACAATCGGAAACACGCATTAAGAAATTCTTGCTAAGCATCGGTTCCTCTATACGGTCTTTGGTACTCAGTTGCTCCTCTTAATGAAGAAGAATTGAGCATATCAAATAAATTATTAATGTTCCTAATAAATCTTTCGGTTGTTGTTGCTTCCTCGACGAATACAATAAATCTAATATACAGATGCAGACCGGCAGCAACAGTGTTACTAAATATCTGAGAAGCATATTTCACTTTCATATTTTCAAAATTGTAAGGAGATATATGTAATTCGGTCAATTTTGGCGCTGTACGTATAGGATATTGTTTATCATGTTCGTAAAATTTTTTAATATATTCCCATGAAACGATAATATCATCAATAACAAATTTGTTTCTTAGGAAGTTATTATGAAGTGCTCTTAATAAATGAGGTGTATCAAAAGAAAAGACAATTTTATTATTTTCATGATAAAAATATGGTCTATCGGCAGATATATTTAACAAATTTGGAAGTTTAAGATTATTAATACCACTTCGAATTTTACTCATGTTCAACTTCACAATACTAACAATTATTCACAAAACTAACTCAGTCTAAGCAAATTACGGCACTGTTAACCCGTACGTTTCTACGCGACTAGCAACGGAAGAATGGTTCTCGAGCAACTAAGAAATAAGCGCAGTCACTCTGCGCGTTGACAGACTTTACTTCCAATTTTTCAGAGAGTGGTTCTACTGGGTAATACTTCGTGTTTTAACAGCACCAGACCGATACCTTCTTAGAGGGGTATATTAAATTGGATTTACCGCAGCACTGAAGAAAGTAGGTGTTACTGTTAAGAACTGGAATGCGACGATCCAAACGAGTTGAGCAGCTAAATGTTGATTTCCGTTACTAAGAGAACTGTTGAATATTTTGATGGACCAACAATACTTGCTTTCTCGATGTATGAACGCAAAAGTTAGGTTAAATACTTGAAATTATGAATTATATTTTTCTTGTTAATATCCAAATCCTGTGAAGAAGAACCAAACCATTACTTGAAATTATGAATTATATTTATCTTGTTCACAACCAAATCCTGCGAAGAAGGACCAAACCATAAAGGGATTAGAAGAAACCATAAAGGTTGGACTGTATATTTTGCGCTGGTTATGAACTTCTTGTTGAAATAAACTTGAATAAATTAATTAAAACTTTGACAGAATGAATAACGTGTTTGTCAACTTGAAAGGAACAATTTATTCTGACATTTACAATGTGACAATTTTTCACTAGTTGGCGTGTAATTTAAAGTCCAAACAAAAGGAATAACACCACGACGAGACAAAATAAGAAATGAAGATGTTAGAGAAGAACTGAGCACAGAATCTGTACTATATGCTATTGAAACACAACAAATAAAATGGTTTATACATTTGTGCCGAATGAGCGACAACCGACCCGTTAAGCAAGTGTGGAAGGCTAAAGTTAAAAGGTTTAAAACCAGAGGCAGACCACGGAAAACCTGGATGGCGAAGTACGGCAGATTTTTGAAAAGTAGGGGAATGGAATGGTCAGAAGCTCAAAATCTCAAAATAAGGCAAAAAACAATAAAGAGTGGTCAAAATTTGTACACAGAATAGAATAAAAAAGAATTTTGTATTTTCATTGGATTTAAGATGTAATGTATATCTGTAACCTGTATTTGTATTTACCTCTCACCTTAGGGTAGAGATGTCTTCCATTATATATATATATATATATATATATATATATATATATATATATATATATATATATATATATATACGAAATAACAAGAAGTCTAGAGACTTCTCTGATAGCAAATTACGTGAACCGCAAATTCAAAGCCTCTTGCTAGAGGCTTTTAACGACGGTAGAAGTACATTTTTACTTTCACATGCATCTACGATTCACCTTTGAAAATTACCATCTTTTTTTCGCTCTTTACGTAGAGAAAGACGTTTAAATAAAAGTGAAAGATTGCATTTCATTTTAATCGGAACTCGACCATAGCCCGACACGTTTTTCGGGTTATTTAACCCATCGTCAGGAGCTCTTGTGGAAGTTCAACTGAAATGAAATCCAGTCTGGTATTTGGTCATTATAACCAACATAACAGCCAGGGTACGCTAGCAGCAAAATCTATACGAAATAGCAAGAAGTCTAGAGACTTCTCTGATAGCAAATTAGGTGAACCGCAAATTCAATGCCACTTGCTAGAGGCTTTTAACGACGCTAGAAGTACATTTTTACTTCGACATGCATCTACGATTCACCTTTGAAAATTACCATCTTTTTCGCTCTTTACGTAGAGAAAGACGTTTAAATAAAAGTAAAAAATTGCATTTCATTTCAATCGGAACTCCACAATAGCCCGACACGTGTTTCGGGTTATTCAACCCATCGTAAGGAGGTCTTGTGGAAGTTCAACTGAAATGAAATGCAGTCTGGTATTTGGTCATTATAACCAACATAACAGCCAGGGTACGCTAGCAGCGACATCTATACGAAATAACAAGAAGTCTAGAGACTTCTCTGATAGCAAATTAGGTGAACCGCAAATTCAAAGCCTCTTGCTAGAGGCTTTTAACGACGCTAGAAGTACATTTTTACTTCGACATACATCTACGATTTACCTTTGAAAATTACCATCTTTTTTCGCTATTTACATAGAGAAAGATGTTTAAATAAAAGTAAAAGATTGCATTTCATTTCAATCGGAACTCCACCATAACCCGATACGTGTTTCGGGTTATTCAACCCATCGTCAGGAGGTCTTGTGGAAGTTCAACTGAAATGAAATGCAGTCTGATATTTGGTCATTATAACCAACATAACAGCCAGGGTACGCTAGCAGCGACATCTAGACGAAATAACAAGAAGTCTAGAGACTTCTCTGATAGCAAATTAGGCAGTTTACGCAGATACCTTTTGAATTTATAAATTTTATTTTTTCATCATGCTGAATGTTTTTGAAAAATTGACACATAAATTTTATGTCCTTGTTTTTTGCAATAAATAGAATAAAAGTCAGAAACCAAATTATTTGAAATATTATTTTTATTTGAATCCTCTGATATGTTATTACTGTATGCATGATGTGAAACTTTTACGTTTTTGGTTTGCCTAGGATTTGTATTTTCCAGACTTTCCAGAACAATGCACCTTTTTTCTAGAAATTTAAGAAAAGCATCTAAATTTCGTATATCTGTATGATTTCGCCCAGTTTCAAAAAGTCTCCTTGTTGAAAAGTCTAATTGACTTTCTAGCAGAAAAACTAAAATTATATCAATGAGCTCTGAACTTGAAAATTGCAAATTTTTTAGCAGTTGCATATTTTTTGTTACCGTAGGTAGAAAATTTCTGAGAATCTGCGGTGAGCTGTTTCTCAGTGTAAGAATGTCTAGAATTTCTGTTGAATGAGAATTTATGATTGTGACCTTATTTTGATAGCGGTTTTGTAGAATATCTAAAGCAATTGAAAAATTTTCATTTGTGACTTTCAAAGAATCCACCAACTTTAGAGAATCACCCTGTAGATAACTTTTCAAGTAAAGAAATCTTTGGATGTCATTAAGGGACTGATTTTTTATTATAAGTGTGTCAAATAGTTCATAGAAGCTTTCAAAATCACTTACGTGTCCAGAAAATTTTTGTTTATATCTACTGATTTCTGGGAGTTTTACTACCATTTGTTTATTAGCGCTCACAGTATTGGTAATGTCCAATGATTTAATTGAGTTTTGTAGTTTTGAAAGAATCGCGAAATAATTTTCTTCAAATAAGGCACGATCACACGCTTGAGAATCGTCCAGGAATTCAATTTCATCCTGTACGCTGTTGAAGTTAGAGCAAAGGTCTTTTAACCTTTCTTCTCGTGTTTTGAATGAGAAAATATCTTTTTCTGATTCGTGGTTTATTTCTAGCCACGTTTGAATTCTACCGATAGAATCTAGAATAGAATCATTCTTTTTTATTATTTATCTAAACCTTTATTGGTCATTGTAATAACTTTAATTTGTTTATTTTTAAATGAAATTATTATTTATTTTTGAATTAATTAATTCTGAATGATAAATTTTGAATTTTAACAAGCATGCAATAAGCTAAACCAAAAATTCAACTCAATAGTTCTTTACCAGTGTTTAACTATGAGAACACTATTTTGCACTAGATTTTTGAAAAATAAATTTGTGAATTTATATAGAAAAGTTTGTTTTTGTACGTCACCCCTGGGTTCTTGGTACTTGAATGTGGGCTGCTTCCTTCTCTCTGGAATTTGGAATCAGCTAGTCCTGGAACTGCATTTCTTGAAGTTATCCTGGTTTTTTAAACTAACACTGTTTTGTTCATCGAATGTTTATTTGTCCGTAGAATAAATAACGCACTCACTATGTCTCTAGGAGTTATTGTCTATCGACGATAATATCCGAAACACGCGAAACTTTTAATGTCTTTTAAATGCACAGAATAAAGAAGAAGAAACTGGTATTTAGTGTTTTTAGGCCAGAAAGTCGGCTAGTAGGATCAAAATACGGCTCGAAGGGATCAAAATGGAGGGGTGGAGGTTTTCAACATCCCTCCAGGGAGAGTCTTGTATGCTAACAGTGTCTCTTTCAGCGGTTTTGCACTTGCTGTAAGTCCAATTGGTCCGCTAGCCTTCGACAGCTCAGTAAAGAAACTGAAATGGACTTTTAAAGGTGATTTAATCTGGCCTATTGAATAGCTATAAAGTGAACTAAAACAATTGTTTGGTTAGCTAGAACTGTAATTGAAAAAGGGCAAGAAATAGAAATTTATAATCTGTGAGTGAATAACTACAAGTAAGGAACCTAATTAGAAATTTACAATTTACGAACTTTCCCGAAAACACCATAACACTATTCACCTTTTACGGCTTCCCGGCCTATTACGTAACTTGCAAACGTGGACAAAAACTCTCCAAACTTGTCTAAGCCCTACTACTGTTGCTAATTTACTGTCTTTTCGCAGCCTCTTCGAAAATACTTGTTAATGCATTTTGAATAGCGCCCGGTCTAAGGTCAAGTAGGCGAAGACTAACATTCTAAGAAGTAATGCAGAGTGGATTTATTTAGGTAACCGGTCCTAGAAAATTTTTATTTGCTTTGAATAGAATTATTTGTTTTGAAATATATTTATTTGGTTGGAGATTATAGTTCTCCAACACCATAATTGTACAACACAAAGTATTTTTTTTGTCTTTATAGAGGGGGGTATCAAATCTTAAAGAGACATCTCAGTCCAAGACGCCGCCTGACTGACCTTAGTGCATGATTTATTCTTTGTAGTCCCGGCCATAGTTCCCGAGGTACTTTAAAACGTTCTCTTATCGCTGACTCTACGTCAAATGCCTACCTGCTAAAACAGACCCTCCTCTGACATTCAGTGCTCCGAAAGTGTAAAGGCCACTGAAAGACCGAGTTAACACTATCTTCAGTTGGAAATAAGCCACAATGTGTATTTATATATTATAGTTACTGATGTTTTAATCTCTATGACCAGATATTGCTACCAAAAATACAAAATTGTGATTTATTTTCTGAAAATAAATCACAATTTTGTATCTCTGGTAACAGCCTCTGGTCATATAGATTGAAAAACATCAGTACATAAAATATGTAAATAAACATATTGTGGCTTATTCCTACATTTTTCCTAAAACTGCAGAGTACCCAACAAAGGGAAAAGATCTTCTAGCACCTGAAAATATACAATTAATTATAGACAAATTCCAGTAACAAGTCAACCATGAAAAAATCTATGATTACCCTTTTTTATAGTCTCTTAACTTCAATGAAGCTAATTCAGCTTCATCAGTAGCTCTCTACCTCTCCTTCTCAGCTGCTTCTCTTAAGGCTTTTGCCCTCAGCATATCTTCTAAAATCTTCATTTTCATCCTATGAATCTCGTCTTGCTGCCTAATGGTATAATCAGGCAGCAAGATGTTGTTGACCTCAGGCTGGCAGTTATAATTTGTTGTTATGAACTCCCAAGCCATCTTTTTCTCCATTGCCGAAGCACCGTTTGTCCTTTTGTTCTCTACCACACCGTTTTCTGTTACCAGCTGGATTAGAAGAACTTTTTCCTTTGTTGCGTAAGGTGCATATTTACTGCTATTTCCACTCATCTAAAATTTACATAACCAATTTATTTAGCGTACGGCCTATACATACAATATAATTATAATGATTGTAATGCATTACACACATATAAATATATCCAAAGACAAATATACATCTAAGCATATATTTTAACCATCTAAAATTATGCCTCAGACACAGTAACAAAATGGAAATTAATTCTGTAGAATAAATATTTTTTATAATATATTACATACCTTAAAATAGTTAATATCCAATATTAATTTCAAACACAAAATATTAATATCAAACCCAAAATTTCAGTAAGTAGCATAAACTAAATTTGGCGACAAAAGTTTCTTTCTTGTTTTTTGCCTTATTTTAAGATTCTGGTCATTCCATTCCCCTACTATTCAAAATCTGCCCTACTTCGGCATCCCAGGTGTTCCTCTGGTTTTAAACCTTTTCACTTTAGCTTTCCAGACTTGCTTAACGGGTCAGCTGTCGCTCAATCGGCATAAATGACCAAACCATTTTATTTGTTGTGTTTCAGTAGCATGTAGTACAGATTCTGTGGCCAGTTCTTCTATAACATCTTCATTTTTTATTTTGTCTCGTCGTCTTATTCCTTTAACTCGTCTTAGATATTTCATATCAATGGCCTGTATTATGCTTTTTAATTGCTTTGTTAAAACCCAGCTCTCGCTTCCATATATCAAGATTGGTCGGAATACTGTCTTATAAACTGTCATTTTGGTTCTTCTGCTAATTTCCGGTTTACCTATGAATGCTTTACTAAGATTATGGCACACTTAACATTAATCTTCATGTTTCTAATTACCAGCTCAATATTCCAGCTATCTATATTTTCCTGGAGGTCCCTTTCGTTGGAAGCGCATAACATGAGATCATCTGCGAATGCACACTCAGCTATACCAACCGGCCGTAGTTTACTACATATATCCGATATGTACTTTGTGAAAACTTGCTTTTGTTTCCTTAATTATGTCGTCAATAATCAATATGAATAGTGTGGGGCTCATAACACCTCCTTGTCATAGACCCTCGTTTATTGCAAACATATTTGATTCCAAGTTATCCTTACGTACATAACTCTTATTATTTTGATACAGACTTTTGATAGCAACTGTTAGTTGATGGTCAATATTTCTATTTTGCAGACTTTTCCAAACTGCTTCCTGGAACACTCTGTCAAATGCTTTCTCAATATCTAGAAAAGCCATATATATTTCTGTGTTCTTTATTCTAGCTTTCTCAATTATTTGTTTCAAGGTAAATATATGGCGTCCCGTACTTGCGTACTGTGTCCCTTCCTAAACCCACTTTGTACTTCATCCAGATGTGGTTCAACGATGTGTCTTAATTTCTTTTCTAGGATGCTTTCATATATTTTGGAGACAATACTAAGTAGATTAATTCCTGTATAATTTTTACAAGACCTTGGGTCTCCTTTCTTAAAGATTGGTAGTATTGTGTCAATTCTAAAATCTTCGGGGACTGTACATCGGTTCCAAGCCATGTTCATAATTTTGGTTAAAAATTTAACTCCTTTCGGTTCCATTGTCTTTAACATTTCTGCAGTGATTTTGTGATGACCAGCCGATTTACCTTTCTTTGTATTGTTAACTGCTTCTTTAACTTCTTCTATTTGAATATAATTTTCTTGTCCATATTCTCCTTCTACTTCTATCATTACAGTTTCCTCTTTCGGCTGTCTTGGTGTTAGGAGTTCGCTGAAGTATTGTCTAGGTCTTTCCATAATCTCATCTGGTCTGATAATCAGTGTGCTGTCTTTACGTTTCACCTGTTTCATCGTTGTTTCTTACCTTTTCTTAGCGTCTTTAGTGCCTTGTAAAACAATTTTTGGTTACCCCGGCTATCTGCCTCCATCTTCATTCCAAACTCATCCCAGGCTTCCTTCTTCTTCAGCACCATTTCTTTCATCGCCTTTCTTTGTCGTTTATATTCTTCGTAACTATTTTCTGTTTTCTTGTTGAAGTATATTTTCCATTTCTGTTTTTTTGTATTTTGTTTGGGCTTTTAATTCATCGTCCCACCATCGTGTTTCCTTCTTATTTCTGTTTAAATGGTTTATTCCACACCTTTCTTTTGCTGTCGTCACGATGATTTCTTTAAATTGTTTTCAAGTTTTCTGTAAGTTGTCAGTACTATGTGCATTAGTTAATTTGGCTAGTTTTTCTTCTATTTTACTTTTGAACATGGCCGCGACTTTTTGGTCATTTAGTTTATAGTTTTGGATATTCTCGTTCACTTTATTATTCTTCGTTCTTTGTTTAGTGGTTTTAGGGTTTTTTTGGGGTAATCTTATCTTTGCCATTACCAGATAGTGGTCACTATAGGTTTCCGGGCCTCTTTTAACTCTGACATCGGTGACCTCTTTCCTTAATTCGCTATTAATGAGAACATAATCTAGAATTTATTTTTCATTTCTGCTTCTGACTTCTCTCGTGAACTTATGTATATCTTTGTGTTCAAAAAATCTGTTGGTGATAATCAAATTATTCTCCATGCAAAAGTCTATCATCTTTCTTCCATTATCATTTCTTGTATCTTGCCCCTGCATACCCAAAATATCTATGTTATTATCGTCTCGTTTACCAACTCTGCTATTCATATCGCCTAGAATGACTATTCTACCTTTCACATTTTCTATAGCATCATTGAGCTCTTCCCAATATTCTTCTTTTTTGTTGTTGTTGTTCTACCAAGTAACAAAAACAAAATATGTTTAATTTATTAATATTTTTTTATTTTGAGAAGGATTTCCAAAGTGGAAATCAAAACATCAAATAAACTTATTTTAAACTAAAATTGTGGCCAATTCCCAACAAAAATATTAAATTGAATTAAGATACCACTACAAATAGCTTCAGAACAACAATTGAACAATTATATAAATGAACACAAATTAGTCATAAAACTAAAATTGAGACTTTTTTTTACATGTAAAAAAATCTATTGGTTATCATACGCCATATATCAAAACTATATTTGGGTTGTATTGCGCTATTGTCCAAGTTTAAATAACGTCAAATAATGGTTTCGTTGGAACACTTGTTAAAAATCTAAGGCGGACGAAATTCGCCGACTTGATCAATTCTGTTTAATAATTCTAAGTTTCAAATGCGAGAGAGGAGTTTATAAAGAATTTCTTTCGTGCAGTTACACTTTACTTATATGACCCAGTATGTACATCAAATATCTAAATTATATGTACTATAATAATAAAGACTTGGTCCAACTTGATCAATCTGCATCTTATTTATTATCTTATTTTCGATTTTCCTGATCCATTTTTGCCTATTATTAAAATCGATTTTTTAGATAACTATATGCTAAATATTATGTCGCAATATTTTGGTTGATTTTTTACGAAATAAAAACGGCATGATAAACCATTATGTTTAATGTATGTATGTATTACAAATTGGTATTACTTACAAAATTATTATTTACCTTGTTTGTAATGAATTAAGTCCATAACATCGTCCCAGTTCTGTATCAATCTCTTTGAAATATGCACAACAATCAAACTCCTCGTCATTCCATTTACATTTTTGAATCAAATCCTGGCAAGGACTCCTAACCTAAAATATTAATAAAATGTAACATAGATCATTAATTGTGAAAAACTGAATGATAGATTAAATATGGTATATTGGTTAAAAGTTCGATGTG
Organism: Diabrotica balteata; assembly: GCA_918026665.1. Classification (NCBI taxonomy): domain Eukaryota; kingdom Metazoa; phylum Arthropoda; class Insecta; order Coleoptera; family Chrysomelidae; genus Diabrotica; species Diabrotica balteata. The sequence goes on from OU898277.1 coordinate 89,004,595, forward strand.
CCATGGACAAAATGTGTATAGAACAGGTTCTCTACGGAAATTGTACTGCGCTATCTCGTTAATAGCCTAGACTGCAAGTACATTTTGGAAAATCAAAAGATGATGCTGGATAAATTATTTGAAATAGAGAGTACATTCTATAACATCTCATACGAAGCAAAGCAAGAAAATACACCTAAATAAAGAAGTAAATATAGAAAAAGCAAAACTGGACAGAAAACTTTACTACAAATAAAAGTCAACTGCATAAGCTAAAGGGTGAAATGGAAATTATAAATGATAAATTGTAAAACGGTAAAAGTAGGTTCTAAAAAGATCATAGTAGATAGAAAGAACTGGAGATAGGAAAAGAAAGGCGCTTTTAAAAATAATAGGATGCAAAAAAGGAGAGTAGTGTAGAAGGAACAGAAATAGGAAAAAAAAACGGAGACAATTGGTAGCAAAAAATAAGGAATATTATAAAGGCTAAATTGACAAAACCTTGGGAATGACAACTAACCCGAATAAATTAAATTATAGAACAAAAAGCATAAAATACACTAGATACAATAAATCACATGCTTGGAGCATAAACAGCATAAATGCTAAAAAAAATACAACTAGTAGACGAGTTTAAGACTGCAAAATTAAGTATACTAGCAATATCACAGACCAAGAAAAAAGGACAAGAAGTAGTAAAAATGAAAAATAATCATACCTTAATATATAGTGGGGTATCAGATGATAAAAGAGTAATTGCAGGTGTAGGTTGTGTAATACGTAAATGACTAGAAAAACAGATATACTTTTTTAAAGCATGGTCAGAGAGAATATTACTAACAGAAATAAATAATAATGAGTGCAACTGTAATAAAACTATCATAGTAGTATATGGACAAAACAAAGATGATAACGCACAAAGCAAAGATACATTTTGGGAAGAGTTAACGTTTGCAACAGAAGCTGCAAGAGATTGCAGGGGATTTTAACAGTAGGGTAAGAATAAAAGACGAAATATATACTAGACATATAGGACCATATGAAGAGATTACCAGAAATAACTATGGAAGGAAATTGCTAGAATTTTGCACTTTAAACGATATGACAATAACTAATACACTTTTTAAACCCAAGAAAACCCATAGAGTATGATTAATGAAAAGTAATGGGTACAAAAGTAAGCTAAGGAAGTATGCGGAACAATTAAAAATTACTCAACAAAGAAACAGATAGTATGCTGGTACGAACAATCAAAAAAGTCAGAAAAAAGTGAGGAAAAATGCATGAAAACAATATTTGAGACACAAAAGAAATGAAAAGTTTCAGGTAAATGCTAAAACTTTGCAGAGAGGTAATAATAATAACTTTGGTAATAATCGACAATCTTTTTATGCTTTAAGACTCAGAAATCAATTGTTTTTGAGTTACGGAGGTTACAGGGTGTTATCTTCATGAAAAATAATCATAGTTTGCTATATATACATATGTTCACAAATGCTTCCTTTAGAATATAAATATAGAAATAAATACAGAAATAGACTAAAAATCGATAGGTACTCTATAACTCATACTGTCGTCTTGTCATTTTGAACATGTTTTTGTAGCTTTGATTTTATTTAAAATTAAATTAGTCGTACTTTCTTTTATTGTTCTTATAATAAAGATGTTGTATAAGGATGTTTTATTTTTTTTTATAAAAACGGCACCCATATGAAAAAAAAATAAGATTTTTTGTCAGAAATTAAACGAAGAATTCAAAAATGATTTTTTTTTTTCACACGTCACAAAAATATTAATTTTTGTGAGATAATTGTGATGGTAACTTTAGTTACCATCAAATTAAGTATTTCTGGACTATAGAGCTACAAAGCATCGGTTAGTTAGTCCATTTATCAAAATCATGCATTTGGAAACCTACCGTCCAACACATTAAATATACGTCATCTAAATCTCAATAAACACGAATATGGAATCAAAATGACATTTCTTAATGTTTCCCTGTCGAAAAAAAAAATTATGGATATTCCCGGTAGGATATCCAGGTGGATATTCCAAAAGAATATCTCGGTACGTTTCCAAATTCATTATTTTGGAAAATAGACTAAAAATCGATAGGTACTGTATAACTCATATTGTCATTTTGAACATGTTTTTGTAGCTTTGATTCTATTTAAAATTAAATTAGTGGTCCTTTCTGTTATTGTTCTTGTAATAAAGATGTTGTATAAGGATGTTTTATTTTTTTGTATAAAGGCGGCACACCATATGAAGAAAAAATAAGATTTTTTGTCAGATATTAAACGAAGAATTCAAAAATTAATTTTTTTTTACACGTCACAAAAGTATTAATTTTTGTGAGATGATTGACATATCTGGTGGAATACGCGATGCCATGAGATCTCCGGAATCAGACATAATACTCGTACTTTTGGGCGACAATAAGCACAAACGTTCACAAAACTTAACGAGTAATTTTTTAATATTTTTTAAAGTGACAATTAATAGAAGCAGGTAGTATGTTCTATTCGGAGTAAAAATAAATTTTTGTGCCTCGGCTTAATGTCACAATTAGATCAAACGTGCAGCCTCGCCAAAAAACTATTATTTTTACTCCTAGTAAAACAATATACTATTAATCTAAAAAATCTCGGTGACATGCCATTTCTTTCTTTAAAAATATTGAGACCATTACCCGTATACACGCCAATGACAAATATAAAATTCTTTAGTTGTATGTCAAAAAACGCGCAATACTTAGGCCCATATTTATAAACGATGCTCAAGTATCGATCGATACTTCTATATACCGTTCTCACCTGCCTTGAGCACGGGATCCTAACCTAACTTGTTTGTTTATATTTATGAATAATTTCAAATACAATATTTTTTTTACCCCCTCTGTGGCTCAGTGGTAAGAGCGCCTACCTTTAAATCTAAAGATCGTGAGTTCGAATCTCACCTGAGTGGAAATTTTCGTTTATTAAAAATTAATGAATGAAAATAATTTCTATCCTTGTGCGATCGGTACTCATTAGAGGGACCGCAGACGTTCGGATACAATTAGCGTCTCTTAGCAAAAACAATGACGTCGACTTTGCTAAGTATCAAGACAATTACTCTACATACACACACACTACACTAGGTACCTGACTGTACCATGCCAATGATCATAGTTGTCGAGGCATTAACTCAATAAAAAAAAAATTGTTTTTTGATATTAATATTGTTGTTCAACATCCAGGGTCAAGTATTATTTGATCAAAATTGATTAAAACTTAGAATGGAAAGGGGACAAATTCCAGAATTATTATGAATAGTGAATATGTATGCAGTGCAGGTACTATCTACATACTCCAGTATCACAGCCAGGTATTTATTGATAATTGGCTAAATAAAAAATAGGTTATTTGATAGATACATCTTTTTAGGCAATGATCAACAAAATAAATATAATAATGTAAGAAATGTTGCCAAATGGATATTTGGAACCTGGAAAATATGGTTTACCTGTCTGCAATGAGGCCTACAAACCAAATTAAATACATATCTTGCATAATAAGTGCTACAGCAGTACTTTACAATATATATTTACAGGAAAATAATGATAGTGATGATGATTTTCTAGAAAATACTAATGTAGTAAAAGCATCTATATTCTTTGTAGAAACGTTAATGATGTGGAACGAGGTTTAAATTTTAGGAGACATTTTATTCACCAATGTTATGCATGATAATGTAAATACAATATTGAATACTTATATTATGTATGTTCTACCTTATTTCTCAAAATGTCAGAATGATTATCATTAGCTTGATTACACTTTTTGTTGTTTTTTTTTCCAATTTTTTATTTTTATAATTTCAGTATTTTATTTTATATCTGTCTCATATCTAATCTTTGTTCAATTCAAAGTTGTTTATTTTGAGAATTAAATACCTATATTATATTAGATATAGTATGTTTTTGTCTTATTTATAAAAATGTATTTATTTGTTTTAATTTTAAAATAAATGAGGGTTTTTCCCTCACTATGCTCAGATAACTTAACCAAGTATATCTTTACTGAGTACAAGGAGTTTCCCTCCTTTTAATTAAGTGTTTATTCCTTTCATAAAACCTTTCCTTACCAAACAAAAATTAATTAAAAATTTAGAATATTAATATTCTTTATTTAAAAAATTATTCAGTTATAATTAAATACATTATAAAATAGATTATTTTATTTTATAGCTTCATCAGGAGTAAACTGTAAAACAATTAGAACATTACAAAAAAATGATGTAATTATATATATATATATATATATATATATATATATATATATATATATATATTCTTTATTTAAAAAATTATTCAGTTATAATTAAATACATTATAAAATAGATTATTTTATTTTATAGCTTCATCAGGAGTAAACTGTAAAACAATTAGAACATTACAAAAAAATGATGTAATTATATATATATATATATATATATATATATATATATATATATATATATATATATATATATACATATATACATGTATATATGTATATTGAAGTAGCAGCAATTTATTAAAATTTTTTAATAATTTTTAGTAAACAACATAAAAATATTATGATGTATGTATTGCAATCAATACTTAACAACACTGAAAAAGAAACATACATAGTGACTATACAACAAATAAAAAGGTAAAACCATATCTCACCAGCGGAAATTAAAATATTAAGAACCTTAAATCTAAATTAAATCCTATCTAGAAAAAAAAAAATTAACAGGAAGGAGAATAGAAAGAAAATAACCATGATTTTAAAACACAAAGTATATTTTTTTCGTCTTTATAGAGGGCGGGTCTGAAATCTTAAAAAGACATCTCAGTCCAGGATGCCGCCTGACTGACCTTAGTGCAGGATTCATTCTTCGTAATCCCGGCGATAGTTTCCGAGGTACTTTAAAACATCCTCTCGTCGCTGATTCTACGTCAAATGCCTACCTGCTAAAACATACCCTACTCTGACATTCAGTGCTCCGTGAAAAGGCCACTGAAAGACCGAGTTAACACCATCTTCAGTTGGAAATAAGTCACAATGTGTATTTATATATTATAGTTACTGATGTTTTAATCTCTATGACCAGATATTATTACCAAAAATACAAAATTGTGATTTATTTTCAGAAAATAAATCATAATTTTGTATCTATGATAACAGCCTCTGGTCATATAGATTGAAAAACATCAGTACATAAAATATGTAAATAAACATATTGTGGCTTATTACTACATTTTCCCTAAAACTGCAGAGTATCCAACAAAGGAAAAAGATCTGCTAGCGCCTTAAAATAAACAATTATTTATAGAAAAATTCCAGTGACAAGTCAAACATGATAAAATCTATAATTACCCTTTTTATAGTCTATTAACTTTAATGAAGCTAATTCAGCTTCGTCAATAGCCTGCCAAAATCTGCCTCTCCTTCTCAGTTGCTTCTCTTAAGGCTTTTGCCCTCAGCATATCTTCTTCTAAAATCTTCATTTTCATCCTATGAATCTCGTCTTGCTGCCTGATGGTATAATCAGGCAGCAAGATGTTGACCTCAAGCTGGCAGTTATAATTTGTTGTTATGAACTCCCAAGCCATATTTTTCTCCATTGCTGAAGCACTGTTTGTCCTTTTGTTCTCTACCACACCGTTTTCTGTTACCAGCTGGATTAGGAGAACTTTTTCCTTTGTTGAGTAAGGTGCATATTTACTGCTATTTCCACTCTTCTAAAATTTACATAACCAATTTATTTAGCGTACGGCTTACACATGCAATATAATTATAATGATTGTAACGCATTACACACATATAAATATATCCAAAAACAAATATACATCTAAGCATATATTTTGAACATCTAAAATTATGCCTCAGACACAAAATGGAATTTAATTCTGTAGAATAAATATTTTGTATAATATATTACATACCTTAAAATAGTTAATATCCAATATTAATTTCAAACACAAAATATTAATATCAAGCTCAAAATTTCAGTAAGTAGCATAAACTAAATTTGGCGCTAAAAGTTTAGTCACAATTATGAGAAAACTGACAGAATCTTCTTTTTTTCGATGTTTATTCGTAATTTACTTTTACCGTACTAATTTTTCTTGCTTAAGATCAACCTTGTACGAGAATACCCGAAGTATCATTTATAGAACACAACAAATACTTGAGCATGACTTTGACGTAAGTTCGACTTGGCGGAGCTCGTGCTCAAGCACGAGCTTGAATACCGACTATAAATACGGGGCTTATTTCTTAATACCTACCAAATTTTATTTCCATATCTCAAGCGGTTTTAGAGCAAAAAATAAATCGTTAGTTTTGAGGTTTCTTTCAGACGGACGACATTTTGTCGTTGGCGCGCAGTGTCTTGTCGTGAAAAAAAGTTTGTTTGCTTTCACACATCATTTAATTTCTGCCGTAGTCGTGCTGTGAAATATTGTCTTGTATGATGGATGAAAGACAAAGAAAGTGTTTAATGGTGTTGGCAGTATGGCATTGTCGCTGAAAATCTCGAAAAATAAGAGAATATTGGACTTATCCGCTTCTTGAAAATAGGTATTTAGTGGGCGAATTTTCACATTATTTCAGGATCTGCGAGAAACTACATAAAATTTTTTAATTACTTTCTAATGTCTGTTGCAAGTTTCGATGAATTAAGTATGAAGATACATGGTGATTTGCAGAAACAGGACACCAATATGCGAAATTGCATAACACCAATCGAGATGCTCGCAGTTACTCTAAGGTAAGTAATAACATTCTAATAAATGCATATTATTTTATTCTGTACGAAAAAAAAATAACAAAGAAATGTAAACTTGAAATACATAATGCAATTTCGGTATGTACCTATCATTAAATAAAATTAATACTTTGTGAGCCGTCAGATGAGACGGTTGAATACGATGGGAAAAATACATTTGTTTTTTCTGTTAATTCAGCGGCAACGCTATTTTTTCCTAAAGCGTGTCCTGAAGGTAGCAAAAGGGTATAAGTTGCATGCGTTTGATTTGCTGAATTTGAAAAATCGTTTCGCTTTAGAGACTGAATTAATTGTAGTACTCCAATTTGGAATTCACAAATTTGATCGTCGTTAAAATTGTTTAAAGAATGTACTATTCCAGCGGAAAATGCCATATGTCGATCTGTAAAAGTTTGATGTGTTGGTGGCAGAGGTGTTTTCAGTGCTGCAATCATTCGTTCTTCAAATGCAGTCATCCTTTTATTGGAACCCGATTGTATTTGTGACTCTTCAAGTTTACGTTTTTTGGTTGTTGGTGTAGTATTATTGTCAACAGATACTTGTTCGATTTGGTTTTATTTGGATAGGCAGTTTTTTTTAAATAGTAGGTAATTGGTCTTAATAAATATATTTTTTCAAGCTATTAGCAGCAGCACCTGAACGCATTGTGTCATTATATTATTTAAGCTATCTTAAGAAACTGTCCTTTATATTTGTCCATCTCTTTGTAAGTAGTTTACCTGTAAATAAAAGAAAAACATTATTAGGTAGGTATCACTTAAAAGATATTTTTTAGGTACTTTCCTACTGGATGTTCATTTACCGACCTCCACCACAGATACAAAATAGGAATTTCGACCATTAGTGGTATTGTTCAACAGGACTCAAAGGTTATATGGAATGTTATGCACAATGATTGTTTACCTAAACCCTCAACTGAAAAATGGAAAGCTATTGCAAATATGTTTGAGAAACGGTCTAATTTTCCGCATTGTATAGAAGCTGTAGATAAGAAACATATACGGATGATTAAAACAGCCCATACTGGGTCCACGTACTTTAGCAAGAGCCATGAGTCATGCTGATTTAGTATACAAGTTTACTTGTTATTTTCAATGTTATAGCTCTTGTCAAAATCCATTACTTCTACTTTGTTATTTTAATGGCGGTACTAGATTTAGATTACAAATTTACTTATGTTGATATTGGATCGTATGGAAAAGATTGTGATTTGACTGTGTTTAAAAATACAACATTTTTGAGACTACTAAAGAATTAGCTATTCCCCCCTTTAGAACCATTGGAAGGATTTGCATCAAACTTACCGTATGTAATTGTAGGGGATGAAGCTTATGCGTTGATTATTAATTTACTTCGTCCATTTGGAGGTCATAATTTATCAGTCAAATAAAAGTTTTTAATTACCGTTTAACTCGAGCCAGAACGTACGTGGAATGTGCATTCGGTATTCTTTCAAATAAATGGAGAATTTTTCACCGTCCTTTTAATGTGTCGCAGAATTTTGCTGTGGACATAGTTAAAGCATGCTGTGTTCTTCATAACGACGTACGTGATAGAGATGTATATAATCCACAAGACACTTTGACAATAGGTGAAAGTATTGGGGATGTTCCTAATAGTCATTCAATACGTGGAGAATTATCAGCAAATGAAATTAGAAACCTTTTCGCAGATAATTTTTTGACCGAGAAAGGATCAGTCCCTTGGCAACATTTAAAAATATAAGTTTACTAAGCTAAGTCATTATAATGTAATAAATAAAGCGAAATATTTTTACTTACCAATTTCATTTTGTTCTTTTTCTGACATCTCATCAAATCCATCTTTTAAAATTTTGCAAATTTCTTTCCAACCCTGTAATGTCTTATTTCGGTTTTTATACTGTTCTAAAGTTTTATCCCATAACACCGGCCGCTGTTCAACAAGATTGATAAGAAGCTCGTTATCAATTTCGATATCCATTTTTTTTTAATTTAAATATTTTACAAATATTTTAAATCTAAATTCACTACTACTGTTAATTAATCACGACTTTTTCGCCTCTACGCACAAGTGTGAAAACTAGAATGGACTTGATTGTATCACTGTAGTCGTTCACGACCACGACATCGTGTCGTCGCAGTGATCCCGCCGGGGTACTACGACAGTCGTGTACGACTACGATTTTAAATCTCGTATCAATGAGTTAACTGCTATACACGATATAGTTGCCGTACACGACTACGATAAAATGTCGTCGGTCTGAAAGAAGCGATACGGGGTGTTGTAATTTTTCTTTCTCGGAAATCGAAGCATTTGAGGAGATAAGTTTATACAGCCTGTTCTGTTTTTTCATGCAGAATCACGTTGTGAAGTTTGTTGCACTTATTTACTAGCATCCTGTACAGGGTGTCCCAAATTGGTGTGTTTTTCAGGTTGTACCGAAAACTAGAGGAGATAGAAAAAAAGTAGTTAAAATGTAATGACTTATTTTTTCGTTAAAGTGTCGATTGCACAATCAAATCATCAATAGCTTCCCACATTAGCGAGATACAAAGCGTGTATAGAAAAATGTCGAAAACGGCAGGGTTATATATCTTCTTTATTAAGAACAATTTTTAAAAACTTTATTGGAACTTTTGATAGATATATTATATTATGGTTAAGTGTCGTACAAGAAATTTTTTAGGGGGTCCTGCTAAGGAAATATAATACCAACTTACGCTTTTTTATATGGTACACCGCATATATTTTAACATTTTGAGTTTACATTTTTAATTATCTTATGCCATGTTATGTATCTATTTTCTATTGTTGAAGCTACTATACAAGTAAATTGTTTATTTGACATCACGTTAAAGAGACTTACAGACTTTAATAGACGTTAAAGAACATTGTATTATGCGGATAATAATCCCTCACAGTTTTATTTACCAGAATTAATATAAATCAACTTAAAAATTAGAAATATCAAATTTACCAACAACAAAAAACTACTAACAATTAGCCGAAATTTTGAGTCAACAACTAGACTAACAATTAGCCAAAGTGCTGTTATAATAGTAATTGACATCTTTTTTTTACCATCCAATCCACCGATTATAAAATTTTCCATTTAAATAATTTTTAATGAATTCGGCATTATGGGCAGGTGCTTTATCTCGTTGAAACTAAATATTTCTTTCAGCCAAATACTTCTTATCAAAAATGATATTTAAATTCGTTTCTAAGATACCTATACATCCGGCAGCAGTTAGTTTATCATCAAATGCATAATAAACTAATTTATTATGCTTGACAAAATTACTAACGTTAAAACCTAATTTTCGTTTCCTCATGATGCTCTGAACTAAGTAAGATTCGAGTCATTCCCATGTAGTTCATTGTATCAGTTAAATATTTCTGCACTGGATATTCGAGCTTCATCGCTAAATATTACCTTTGAATAAAAATTTTGATTTTCGATACATTTTCCTATTTATGATTCTACAAATCCATTCTGCATGTATCCTTCTCAAATAATCGTTTAGGTATAATTTTTGTTGGACAGATGTACAATAAGGTCTACATTCTATGTTTGCTTAAAATTCACCCAATACTTATCTTTGGGATACCTATTTCCTTCTCAATTTGGCGTAAAGTCAAGTTTTTATAATTCTCTTGTCTGGTTGCCTCCTTTATGGATATAATTCAAAGTATAATTCAAATGCAGCAATCATATTCTTTTGCCATTCAATGCATGTCAAGTGCACATCGTATTTTTTATAATTTTCAAAATTCATGTTTTTGTTGACAACATTTTACATTGAAACAGTAATTGTGACAGATACGTACTATTCGTACCATTCGAGTTGTGGTGTTACTGTCGCATGCTCAGAATTCTGTGGACAGCACATATATCTAACGAACATGTGAAGGTCCAAGAAAGGTCCAGTACTTCGGCCATATAATAAGAGTACCTAAATATCGCTTACTCCGGTCGATCATTCAGGGCAAAATCGAAGAAAAACGCTGGGTCGGAAGGAAGCAACTGTCCTGGCTATGTAACATTAGACAATGGACAGGTCGAACGGTGGAGGAATTGTTTCATCTAGCTGCAGATCGAAAAACATTTCATCGGCTTGTTAATACGACGACAGCCAACGCTTGAAAATAAGCACGGCACATAAAGAAGAACAACATTACCAAAGCCTACTATAAGAAATGAACTTTCTTACAAGATGTATCAATATTTGGATTTGGATATATGGATGTCATTTTGGATAAAAAAACGCAGTTTATGGAAATCAACATAGAAACGTCATAATAAACTTATTTTAAAGTAAAGTTATGGATTATTATCAATCAAAATAGTAAACTGTATTAGCATACCACAAGAAAGTAACTTCAGAACAATAATAATAAAAATAGAATATATCGGATAAAATATTATAAATGGAAACGACGAACGAAAAAGGTAATAAAATACAGTGTGTTTTATTTTGTTACAATATTATTAATAAAATATGGAATCAATACTTTAAACAAAGAATAAACAGTTAAAGTTTTTACTCTACTTTGAAGTTAGATTGGTACTGATTTTATTTTTGCTAAATAAAACCGTCAAGGGATTAGTATCCTCGTAATAATGTGTTAAAATGCAGCACCACTGTTGCAAGTATTTTATTTTAACTGTCAAGGTAAGGTCCATTCGCTCAGCTCGGGCAAATTTGAATAGATTCATAGCTACAAACCTACAACACAATAATTCATATCATACAGTATTAACAGTTTAAATAAACTTTTATTACAGACTTCTTTCATTGAAAAAAGAAGAATTCTCATAAATAATGCAAGTGTATATTAAACCCGAACTCTTTAATCTAATATATCAGACTGCCACAATCCCCAGACAATGGCTGCAATCAACCTTTGTAGCAATTCCCAAAAAACCAAGTTCAACAATTTGCTCAGACCACAGAAAAATAGCTTTAATGAGTCACACACTTAAAACATTTTTGAAAATAATTCACAGCAGAATTGTTAAAACTCTTGAATATGAGATTAGTGACACACAATTTGGCTTTAGAAATGGTATGAGTACAAGAGATGCTTTGTTCGGCTTGAATGTGCTGGCTCAGAGATGCATGGAGATGAATCAGGATATGTGCTTATGTTTTGTAGACTTTGAAAAGGCATTTGATAAAGTTCAACATAAAAAGCTTGTAGATATATTAAAAAACAAAAATATTGACAGTCGTGATCTGAAAATTATATCTAATTTATATTGGAATCAAACTGCAAGGTAGTTGCGTGCTGTCCCCACTACTTTTCAATGTCCACAGTGAAGCGGTATTTCAAAAAGCGCTCTCAGACTCAATAGAAGGTATATCTATCAATGGAGGAGTTTTGAATAACTTACGTTTTGCAGACGATACAGTAATAATTACGGATAACAACAATGATTTACAGAACGTAATGCAACGCCTAAATGAACGCTGTCATGAGTACGGACTGAAGATAAATTTAAAGAAAACTAAATGCATGATCATGACTAAATCTGGACATGCAAATATCCAATTGACTATTGAAGATACTGCAATTGAGCGTGTTAATAACTATAAATACTTAGGAACATGGATAACATCAGATGTAGACCAAACCAAAGAAATTAAGACACGTATTGAAATAGCACGTACATCATTTATTAAACTTAAAAAGTTTCTTTGTTGTCGGGATATAAGGTTAGAACTACGCCTGAGAATGCTTCGATGTTACGTGTTCTCTACTCTTCTTTATGGTTTGAAAGCTTGGACACTAAAACAAGTTCATCTGAATAAGTTGGCCGCCTTTGAATTTTGGTGTTACTCAAGAATCCTATGAATATCATGGATTCAAAGAATGTCAAACATGGAAGTAACTAGAAGGATAGGAAATGAAGCGGAAATAATATTAACTATTAAAAGACGAAAACTTGAGTACTTGGGACATGTGATGAGAGGGCAAAAATACGCATTATTACAACTTATTATGCAGGGCAAAATCCGAGGAAAGCGAAATGTGGGAGGACGAAGAATATCCTGGCTTAAGAACTTAAGGGAATGGTTTGAATGCAGTAGTGCAGAACTTTTTAGAGCGGCAGTCAACAGAGTCCGCATAGCCATGATGATTTCCAACCTTCGATAGAAAATGGAACTTAAAGAAGAAGATATTAAATCCATAAAAGTATTTATATTAATGACGCTTATAATTTTATTATTTGTTATTATACACTATATGGTGTAAATAAATAAATATTGATGGTCAATAGTTAGTGTAAAGTTCTATTTTATATACGTTTATTTACAATAATATTGGATATAAGCACGTGTGCTGGGCTGTATAGTAATTGCCAGCCACTTCTAGTTTGTCAAAAAGTAACTAACTTCGCAAAAAAATAATTACTAAATTCTCTAAGCAGTTGGCTTGCTCCTGCATTAAACCCGAAAATCGAGAGGTGCAGAGTAAAATAATTGTGCCAAAGCAGCAATAAGTGTGTGTAAAGTTACAACGCGTATCGCAATGTGAATAAACCGATAGTAAGTGGCTAATTACAAACAATAATAAGCAAAATCAGTTATTCCGATACGACCAGTTTCTGTTGTTTAATTTAGCGATAAGAGCAAAAGAACTAATTCGACCACGGGATTCTGACCGGTAGAAAAGCGGTGTTGCCGTAATGCAAAAATAGTAAAGAATTTAAAGAGAACAGAATTATATATTTTATTGTGAAGAAAACCACAGCTTAATAGAAAACCGATCGATAAAAGCAAGACTTACGACGGGTTGACCGGGGTCTACTTTTTATGCGATTGGATAGTTGAACTGAATAGCTAATATCACGAGCACAATTAGAAAGCAATGGATAGTGAAGACGAGTACACCACGGATGAGGGCAAAAGAAGGAAAGGCTCACAAACATTTGGTTTTGGAAAGTGCGCAAAACCTAAAAGACCTCCAGACATGAAAGAGAAAAAAGAAGATAACTCAGGAAAAATAATGGATATGATCCAAGGCTTGCAACGATTTATAGAAGCAGAAATGAAGGAAATAAAACAAGAACAAAAAAAATGTCTAACAGAAATTCAAGTTTTGAAAAAGGAAAATACGCAAATCAGAAAAGAAAATCAAGAGATCAAGAAAGATCTTATACAAGCAATGGACAGAATTGAAAGACTTGAGAACGAAAAAAGAAGAAATAATGTAGTAACTCAGGGACTACCAATAGAAACAAATATCGTATAAACAGTGAAGAGCAATATGCAAAGATTTATAAGTACGCACCTGAACATTAAGATTGAAATAGAAAGGGCAATTAAAATAGGAGAAAAGACCTGTTTGTTAGAACTAAAAGATAGTAACCAAAAATACACACTTATGAACAATAAAGCCAAACTAAGAAATATTAGAGAACACAAAGTATATATAAATGATGATATGAGTGAACAGCAGAGAATTATTCAAAAAGAAATTAGAGCTAAAGCTAAGGAAGAAAAGAGTAAAGGGAATACAGTCCAAATGGGGTTTCAAAAACTTATAATAAATGGAGAAGTATGGACGTGAAACAGGGAGATGAAGGCTCTCAACAAAGCCAGGAAGAAATAGCAGACCATCGGCCAAATAGAACTGATCAACATGGAATACCACACAAGGCGAGAATAAGGTCTAACGATATAATTGAATTGGGCAGAAAAGAAAATATAATACAAGATCAAGGTGCAAACAGACTACAAAAGTACATAAAAATGGCTACGTGGAACGTCAGAAGCCTTAATGGAAAAGAGAGAGAAATAATAGATGAATTTGACAAAGAACAATTAGATTTTTTGGCGATCACGGAAACTAAAAAGAAAGGTCAAGGAATGGATGAATTGAATAAAGAACATGTATTTTTGTACAGCGGAGTCAGTAACGATAGTAGAGCGGCAGAAGGTGTAGGATGCCTAATGAGAGCAAGCTATATGTCATATGTTAAAAATTGGAAATGTATATCACAAAGAAATTTAAAGATAGGGATACCACTAGATAAATCAGAAATAACAACTATATTAGTCACATATGGCCCGAATGATGACAAACCATTGAAAGTTAAAGAAGAATATTGGGAAGAACTCAATGATGCCATAGAAAATGTGAAAGGTAGAATAGTCATTCTAGGCGATATGAATAGTAGAGTTGGTAAAAGAGACGATGATAACATAGATATTATGGGTATACAGGGGAAAGATACAAGAAACGATAATGGAAGAAGGATGATAGACTTTTGCATGGAGAATAATTTGATTATCACCAACATATTTTTTGTACACAAAGATATACACAAGTTCACGAGAGAAGTCGGGAGCAGAAATGAAAAATCAATTCTAGATTATGTTCTCATTAATAAAGAATTTAGGAAAGAGGTCAATGATGTCAGAGTTAAAAGAGGCCCGGAAATCTATAGTGGCCACTATATGGTAATGGCAAAGATAAGATTACCCCAAAAAAACCCTAAAACCACTCAACAAAGAACAAAAAATAATAAAGTGA
Source organism: Diabrotica balteata (assembly GCA_918026665.1). Lineage (NCBI taxonomy): Eukaryota > Metazoa > Arthropoda > Insecta > Coleoptera > Chrysomelidae > Diabrotica > Diabrotica balteata. The sequence goes on from OU898277.1 coordinate 89,019,904, forward strand.
ACGAGAATATCCAAAACCATAAACTAAATGACCAAAAAGTCGCGGCCATGTTTAAAAGTAAAATAGAAGAAAAACTAGCCAAATTAACTAATGTACATAGTACTGACAACTTACAGGAAATTTGGAAATAATTTAAAAAAACCATGGTGACGACAGCAAAAGAAATGTGTGGAATAAACCATGTAAACAGAAATAAGAAGCAAACACGATGGTGGGACGATGAATTAAAAGCCCAAATAAAATATAAAAAACAGAAATGGAAAATACATTCAAACAAGAGAACAGAAAGTAGTTACGAAGAATATAAACGACAAAGAAAGGTGGTGAAAGAAATGGTGCTAGAGAAGAAGAAGGAAGTCTAGGATGAGTTTGGAATGAAGATGGACTCAGAAAGCCGGGGTAACCAAAAATTGTTTTACAAGGCACTAAAGACGCTAAGAAAAGGTAAAGAAACAACGATGAAACAGGTGAAACGTAAAGACGGCACACTGATTACGAGACCAAATGAGATTATGGAAAGATGGAGACAATACTTCAGCGAACTCCTAATACCAAGACAGCCGAAAGAGGAAACTATAATGAGAGAAGTAGAAGGAGAACATGGGCAAGAAAATTATATTCAAATAGAAGAAGTTAAAGAAGCAATTAACAACACAAAGAAAGGTAAATCGGCTGGTCATGACAAAATCACTGCAGAAATGATAAAGACAATGGGACCGAAAGGAGTTGAATTTTTAACCAAAATTATGAACATGGCTTGGAACCGATGTACAGTCCCCGAAGATTGGAGAATTGGCATAATACTACCAATCTTTAAGAAAGGAGACCCAAGATCTTGTGAAAATTATAGAGGAATTAATCTACTTAGTATTGTCTCCAAAATATATGAAAGCATCATAGAAAAGAAATTAAGACACATCGTTGAACCACATCTGAATGAAGTACAAAGTGGGTTTAGGAAGGGACATAGTACGCAAGATCATATATTTACGTTAAAACAAATAATTGAGAAAGCTAGAATAAAGAACACAGAAATATATATGGCTTTTCTAGATATTGAGAAAGCATTTGACAGAGTGTCCCAGGAAGCAGTCTGGAAAAGTCTGCAAAATAGAAATATTAACAATCAACTAACAGGTGCTATCAAAAGTCTGTATCAAAATAACAAGAGTTATGTACGTAAGGATAACTGGGAATCAGAGATGTTTGCAATAAACGAGGGTCTAAGACAAGGAGGTGTTATGAGCCCCACACTATTCATATTGATTATTGACGACATAATTAAGGAAACAAAAGCAAGTATACACAAAGTACATATCGGATATAGTAAACTACGACCGGTTGGTATAGCTGAGTGTGCATTCGCAGATGATCTTATGTTATGCGCTTCCAACGAAAGGGACCTCCAGAAAAATATAGATAGCTGGAATAATGAGCTGGCAATCAGAAACATGAAGATTAATGTTAAGAAAACCAAGGTGATGCAAATAACGAAAACTAGCGAAATGTTAACATAGAAATTAACCAACAACTCATAGAACAAGTAGATGCATTCAAATACCTAGTGATTACAATAGACAGAGAAGGTACCATGCAGAATGAAATACCAGAAAGAATCAGTAGTGCTTCAAAAGTGTACCATAATCTTAGTAGAGCATTCATAGGTAAACCGAAATCAGCAAAAGAACCAAAATGACAGTTTATAAGACAGTATTCCGACCAATCTTAATATATGGAAGCGAGAGCTGGGTTTTAACAAAGCAATTAAAAAGCAAGATACAAGCCATTGATATGAAATATCTAAGACGAGTCAAAGGAATAACACGACGAGACAAAATAAGAAATGAAGAAGTTAGAGAAGAACTGGGCACAGAATCAGTACTACATGCTATTGAAACACAACAAATAAAATGGTTTGGACATTTGTGCAGAATTTGCGACAACCGACCCGTTAAGCAAGTCTGGAAGGCTAAAGTGAAAAGGTTTAAAATCAGAGGCAGACCACGGAAAACCTGGGATGACGAAGTAGGGCAGATTTTGAAAAGTAGGGGATTGGAATGGTCAGAAGCTCAAAATAAGGCAAAAAACAAGAAAGAATGGACAAAATTCGTGCACAGAATAGAATAAATATAATAGAATAAAAATATTTTCATTGGATTTGAGATGTAGTGTATATTTGTAAACTGTAATTGTATTGTATTGTATTTACCTCACACCTTAGGGTAGAGAGGTTTTCGATTATATATATATATATATATATATATATATATATATATATATATATATATATATATATATATATATATATATATATATATATATAGATATATCCCCATAATAAAATGTTCAAATGCGTTACCGTTGTCGCGAGTGTTTAAACGTGACGTCAACCATAAATGTTTTATTTGCAGAATAGCTTCAACAATGGATATTATAACGTGCCATATCAGGTGAAAGAGAATTAAAAATGTAAACGAAAAATGTTAAAATCTATAGGGTGTCCCATATAAAAAATATAAGTTCGTATAGTGTGTCAATTTTAAAACTTACAATGGCAATATCTCACTAACAAAAGCTGATATCGAAAACTGCTTGAAACCGTTTCTAGAACAGTAAGTGGGAACTAAAATGACATAAAAGAAAACTCACCTCTATCAATCATCTAGGGCCCACCCATCACAAGCAAAATAGTTTAAATTGCAAACCCCTACTTGTGATACACCATTGAAAAGACTATAAGAAATGCTATCCAATGGTATAAATAATAATTATACAGGGTGAAGCAATGATTGTGAAACTTTGGCTTAAATGGAAAACTTAATGAGATTTTTGTTGAACTGCAAATTTGTTAAAAATGTAATTGTTCAAAGTGGGTTCCGTTGTTTTGTAAACAATAATACAGCCTATTTTCAAATTCTGCACGAACTTTGGCAAACGTTGTTCTAGTAACAGCGCAACATGCTTGCGTAATTCTATCTTACAATTCTCCAAGTGACGCAGGTTGAGTTTTATAAACAACTCACTTGAGGTAGTCCCATAGAAAAAAGTCAGGGGGCGGTAAGTCTGGTGACCTCGATGGCCACTCAAAAGGACCTTTCCTTCCAATCCATTTGTTTGGAGAATTAGTATCCAACCAGTGCCTAACTCGAGCTGCATAGTGAGGAGATGTTCTATCTTGTTGGAAGTGCAGCAAATCTTCCTCTAGAGCTAGTGTTCAGAAGTTTGAGATAAATGTAGCCCCTTAAATTGCCTGGTATGAACAAAGGGCCAATTATAGCATCGCCTAATATTCCAGCCCAAACATTCAGTTTTTCAGAATATTGAGTGTGACCTTCTCTGAATCGATGCGGGTTCGCATTACTCCAGTACTTACAGTTTTGTTTATTTACATTAACATTCAGCATTAAAGTGCATTCATCGGTGAAACAAATATTTTTACAGTTTTGTTTATTTACATTAACATTCAGCATTAAAGTGCATTCATCGGTGAAACAAATATTTTTTAACATTCTCGGTTCAACAGGAATTCTTTTAATCATAAGCTCACAAATCTCAATTCGTCGGTCTCGATCATCATCGCCTAGATCTTGAAGAATTTTGTACGGGTGAAACTTATGTAATTTCAACAACTTTCTAACCAAGTCATGTGAAAGTCCTGGCATTACAGATACTTAACGTGTTGATGCAATAGGCTCTATTGCAAAATTTCCAAGGACCTTGATTTGGGATGCTTCATTCACTAATCGTGGGGCATTCTTTTTTTTATTTTGCACTGATCCCGTTTTTCTAAACTTTTCAACTAAATTGCGGACGTACAGGTGACTTAAATTTTTGTCTGGATGCCTTTCATGAAATATTTGAGGTGTTCGTGAATAACACTGGTTATGAGAGGCAAATATGAAAATGATCGCCACGCTTTCAGGTATACTGTAAACCATCGTGACAATTACAGCTGAATGACAGTACCGGTTGTACAAATGATGAAAAACTAATGACATTTAAAAATCTAAAATAAACCAAAAATTATTGAACATGAAAGAACCCAAAAAAACTTGCAAAAACGACATGAAGTTTTTATTAAAAAAAAAAAAAAATTCCGACGGAGACTTATCATTAAAAATAATAGTACGGGAGATAGCATATAAAGATATATAGATAGCATTATAAATACAAGAGACATAGTAAACCGGCTAATATTAAAACCTTGTATAATTAATAAACAATAATTATACAGGGTCATCAACAGAATAAAAAAAACTCAATAAATATTCCATTTAAGCCAAAGTTTTACAATTATTTCTTTAACCTGTATAATTATTATTTATACCACTGGATAGCATTTTTTATTGTCTTTTCTATGATGTATCAGCAGTAGGGGTTTGCAATTTGTGGGGGTTGATGGGGGTGAGTTCTCTGTCATGTCATTTTAATTCCCCCTTCCTATCCTAGAAACGATTTCAAGCATTTTTCGATATCAGATTTTGTTCGTGAGATATAGCCCATGCCCCGCGAACTCTAGTAAAAAAAATGTTATTCTATTTAGTTTACTTCCAGGCCGTATGAGGCCGTGCAAAACGTTAATTTATGCATCATAGAACATGACATTTGACAAGCCCTGCACTGTGACCTACGGCGTCCAAAAAGAAAAGCCAATTCAAAATGAAGCCTTTATAGCGTGTAGCTGTTTACGTGGTATTTGTTTGCGATTATTTTGGTTTTTGCGACTGTTGAAAAAATTATTTTCAATCGTATTTTTTGATATTTTTTTATACCCGATTAAGTGGTGTTTTTGTTTGGTTTGTGTGACCATAAGAATAGTTTATATTCATTCTTATTTTTCCATATTTTTATACACCTGATTAAGTGGTAAGATTTTTTGATTATATTGTAGATTGATTGATTTATCCATGGAACGAAAGTGTTTATCTAACGTGTTTAAAATACACAATTATTTATTTTTAGGTAAAATGCCTCCCATCAACTGTTGTGTGCAGACATGTTGGAAAAGTACAACAAGTAAACATAGATTTCCGGATCCACAAAAGTACGCGGATCTTTTTAATCAATGGGTACAGTTAGTGGGTGATAAAAACCTGTTGAATAAAGATCCTCAAAAGGTCTACACAAGTAACAGAGTTTGCTCCATTCATTTCAAAGCAGAAGATTTTGGTCCTAATAATCGACGAAAAACAGGAGTTTTGCCATCCATCAATCTGCCAGGTATATAATTAAGATTTAGATATTGAAAGTTAAGTTAGTACTGCACATATATTTTTGTTGTCATTGTGGAGTTACAGGTTTTTTTTATTATTGAAACTTTAATATTGATATTGTTTTCACTCACTCAAATTTTTTATTTCAGCCTCTTTGGGTGAGATACATTTACCCCAGACAGAAAGGCCTCTACTAAAGGACATACAAAATGTCATGTCCAGCTGTAGTTTCAGTGTGTCTCCAGGCACAAATTATTTATTAAATATTGATACTTGTCCTGGAACTAGTAATCAAACTTCAAAACGTAAGTATTTCTATATTAGAATTTAATATGATTGTAAACAAAAAAACAACCTTGTTAAATGCTATTATGGAACCGTCTATTAAATACCTGTTATTATAGGGATGGTTAGTGGCTTACTTGTTTTCAAGAGCTCGGCAACTATACCGTTGGGTCCTGGAATTTTATTTTATTTTATTATATATATATATATATATATATATATATATATATATATATATATATATATATATATATATATAAGAAATACTAAGAAATAATATATATAATAGTAGTATAATACTATATACTATATATATATATATATATATATATATATATATATATATATATATATATATATAATTGGGTGGTGCCGGTAAAATAAATAAATTTTAACAACATAATAATTATTGACGTAAATCTTCATTTTATAATTCAAAATTTACAAACTAAATTTAAACAGTATACTCTGTAAAATGTAACATTATATAAATAAATAATTAAGAAAGAAAATTTTGTTGTGTTTTATCTTGATTGTTCACTCGATGAAAATATCTATTGGAATAAACGTTCTTGATGTTGATTGGATAGTATGCTCAAGGTGAGTGAGCGGTAAATTTGAAAGACTTACCGTACAGCTTGTCACGCAGGGGAGCTATACTATACTATATATTATATCATCCGCTCTTTATTGGTGAGCCTGCATACACGGAACCATTAGTTCCGTCTATGCAGGCTCATTTATTATTATAGAGAGCGGGTATGATATAATATAGCATAGCTCCCCGTATGTGACAAACTGTACGGTAAGTCTTTCAAATTTACCGCTCACTCACCTTGAGCATACTATCCAATCAACATCAAGAAGGTTTAAAATTTCACACCTATCATGTAGGAGCTACTATCCGATCAACAACAAGAACATTTAAAATTTTGCACCTATCATGTGAAAGCCACAGACCAATTATGTGAAGGCCATATTATGGTATACTTCCAGGCCGAGAGGTGGCGCTGAAATACGTGACATATTTTATGAAGAGTAAGATCGCATTCTACCTAACCTTCTTACCTATGATATAGCCATTGTAAATTTGAAAATTGACACACTGTCTTTTTTTAGTGAAACCCTCTAAAAAATTTCTTGTATACCACTGAACTCTACCATAATATATTGTTACACTTCTTTAAAGTCAACTTTATTCGGAACACCAACAATATTACAATAGCTACTTGCTTCCAATAATTTAATGACAACTATAAACTTCAAAAACTGTATTAAACTGTAACAAAGATCTGTTTGTATATTTATATATTTCCTGACGTTCCAAACTTCACAAGAACATGAATTTTCGATGTCATCTTGAATGTTCTAGCACTACTTCTTCTTTTTCGTCAAGGGACTTTTTCTATGTGAAATAATTTTTACGGAACTTTCCTAACAATACCAAAAGTTCCAATAAAATTTATTCAAATTTTTCGTTATAAAGAAGATATATAACTCTGTCGGTTTCGATATTTTTCGATAATCGCTCTGTATTTTGCTAATGTGTGTAGCTATGGATGAATTAATTGGATACTTGTTACTATAACAAAAACAGAAGTCAATGGCATCTCATCTACTTTTTTTATATCTCATCTAGTTTTCGATATATCCTATAAAACATACCAATTTCATCTAGTTTTCGATATATCCTATAAAACATACCAATTTGGAACAGCCTGTACATTATTCCAATACATTTATAATGATGATGACCAAAGCAAAGTAAATTTTTATAAATCCTAAGAAAGTTTCGTTAATTTTACAATGCCCTAAGTATAAGAAACGAAGCGTAGTAACATTGTCATTTGTTCTGTTTAACACGCATTTGGTGTACAGTCTAATAGTATTGAATAATATTGAATTTACTCTCTTAAATAGATGATAATATTTTATTTCTTATTGCAACTGTTCCTATTGCAACGTTAGACTAGGAAAGATCGAGCCTCATCTAGTGCTGTAACACTACTGATGATAAAGATTGCATTTGCAAGTATGTCGATTAGTTCATTTTGTGCGTCACTACTCAAGTAGTGAATTCTGTGTTTTTTGTTTTAAGTTCTTCTTATTCATTCTTATTCACTGGTTCTACAACTCGGGGTGAGTCTTCGCCGCATCCACTACGATCTTGCGCTTCTATTTGCCATTGTTGTACCCCAGTTCTAGATAAATCGGCATCAACATCATCCTTTTATCTTTTTCTCGGTCGCCCTACTGATCTTCTACCATCTGGTCTTTCAAAAAACAATGTCTTTAACACTCGATCATCCTTTAACTACAATCATCCTCTGATCGTACCACGTGACCTGCCCTTATTCAGTTTGCCTTGATATGTCTAACTATGTTTTTAGTTCCATATAGAGTCACCAATTCAGCATTGCGGCGTCTTCTCCAATCCCCTGTGAATTCATCTCTTTGAGAGCCAAATATTATTCTGAGAACCTTTCTTTTAAATACTAGAAGCTAATTGATTTCCCGTTGATCGAGAGTCCATGTTTTACTGCCCTATGTAATAATTGGGCGAATAATCGACTTATACAGTGTTAATTTAGATTTTCTTTTTAGCAGCTTCGATCTTAATAGTGTTGAAAGAGAGTATAATGCTCTATTTCCCGCAGCTATCCTTGCTGAGACCTCTTTTTCCATGTCGTTGTCAGCTGTGATTATCGCCCCCAGGTATTTAAACTCCTTTACTACTTCAAAGTTGTGATCATTAATACTGATGTTCTGCCTGATGTTCTTGGTCTTGAATTTTTGGTTACTACCATGTAATTTGTCTTTTCTTCATTTATTCGGAGACCAAGACTACCTGTCTTTCCTGCTCGAGCTGTGAAAATACCTCTCTCACGTTTCTTGTAGAATGCGTGACTGCATTTATATCATCAGCAAAGGCGAGCAACAGTTTTGATCCTTGATCAGCGAATCCTCCTATCAGCTCAGACGATATTTTACTTATTGCATATTCTAAAGCAAAATTCAACAGCAATGGTGACAAGGGGTCCCCCTGCCTAAGTCCTGAATTTATACCAAAATGCATCGATGTTCAGCTTCCTATCTTTACTTGCGCATATGAGTGTGTCACACAACTTAAAGGTTTGAACTCACGAAGGTACTTTTTAAAAAGACCCTTTATTCACTTTTACAACTATACTGCACTGCTTTATTGATTGAAAATAACTGAATTTAATTACAATACAATTGCTTTTATATAAAAATTAAATGCTGACAAAGTGTTGAATGAGTTTGCTGACCTTCGGGGTTACTGCACCGTAATTTCTCCATCCCCTTGGGAAGTTTTGTGAGGGATGAACAAAACTGAAGGTATGGACTCTGGATCGGCTGTATCTTCCTCTTCTTCTTCTGTTGTCCTCTTTTTCCATATCTCTCGTAATTTGTAAACCAAAATGATGATAAGGGCTGTTGCCAGGATATATATTGGTGGTGTCCATAGGTGGTAATGATCCATTGTTTTTAAAGACACGGGTTGGAGTCTTTCTTCTTCTGTTGAGAGTTTATGTAGTTCATCTAACTGGATTCTATCTAATTTTAGGGGCTTTACTGTTGGATTTTCGCCTTGAAGATTAATTTTTATTTTTGGCAGGGTTAACGGTTCTTCTTTTATTGTTGCTTTGGAGTTGATATAAGCTTCGTTGTTGGTTCTGAACTCACATCCTGAGAAATGTTCCTCTGAGTACTTCAATTTTGGAAGTAGAACAGTGGGTGGAGATTTTAGTAGATTTTGAGAAAACAGCGATATAGTGAGCTTCCGATACTTTTTGGATAATTGTTGTGCTAATTGTGATCGGCACGTTTTGACATTGGGCGGCATCATTGGGTAATTTTAGGATTTGATTGATGCAGTCGTCGGTTTCTGTATTTTCTTGCGGGAACTTCTCTGGACAAATGAATTTCTTTGGTTCACTCTTTCTGCATGGTAGGTCCATGTATTGAAAGAGTTCTGAGTTAGAGGCTAAATATGGTCCAGGAGGAATAATTATTGTGTTATTTATGGTTGGAAGTGAATATAGATGAAAATATGTGAATACTTTGGAATAAAGAATGGGAAAATGTAGGATAAAGACTAGGGAGTGGTTGGAGTAGTAACCATCTACTTCTACTATCTCGTAATATCTCAGCAGGTCTTCTTCTTCGAGGTATGGTAGCTGAGAAGCTGGAAGATGTTCTAGCATTTTCTGGATGGTCCATCTTATTTCGTCTGGTTTTATGAGTCCATTATGAAGAGTTTTGATTTTTGCGAATGTGATTGCTGTCTGTAGGTCATCTAATATTTGTATAATGGTTTGTAAGGCTAAATTCATCTGGTCTAAAACGTTTCGAACTTGCATGTAATGGTTGAAATCAAAGACAAATTGGTTTAAGTCTGTTCGGATTTTGTTGGTTTCTGCGGCTATTATCTCTTGATTGTGGGTTAGTAGTGTCACTGTCTCGTTATAGTTGTTCATTATTTTCTTATTAAGGCTTAATTGGTTATTAACGTTGTTAATAATATTTTGTTGATTGAGTTTAAGTGACTGAATCGCTGCATCGTATCTTTCTGCGTCTTCTTGATCTAAGTTTCCTGAGATGGATTTTATAATATTTCCTAGTCCATTGATAAGACCTCTTTTATTTCTGGTTGCTGGATAAACTGAGTCGAGTTTCTCTTGGGCTGTTTTAAGAAGATACTGCAATGTCTTGTCGAAGTTCTGTAGACTGTCGAAGTACGGCTGACTTAGTCCATTTTCTATAGCTGTAGTTGTAGTTTGATATTGATATGCCAATGTTTCGATTTCCTGTGCTATTGGTTCCAATTGGAAATAGTGGATGAAGTCGTGGGTGGTAGTTTGAATTCTGGCTTCTCCAAGCTTAACTGGGAGGATCCCTGGATTGTCGCGAAGGTCCTGGATTTTAACTTCTTGGGCTGTTACTGAGATACATCTGTAAAGTATTTTTGCGGTTAGTTTTTATTGGTGGTTGATGTTTAATATTTTTCTTATGCACCGTAGTATCTTGGGTATCAACAGTAACAGGATTGTTGTTTTGAACTATTTTAGGTGCAAATCTAGGGAGCAGTTTGTTTCGTTTTACTGTTTTTCGAGTGTATATTTTCGTGCTGGGTTTATATGTTATCGGAGAGTGTCGTTTTTCGTTTATCTTTTCAATATTTTTCTGTTTGCTCTCTTGTAATTTCTTATTTATTTCTTTATACATCTCTTTTGTTTTCAATCTGTGCTCCTGTGTAATTATTTATCAGTGTTCTATTAATGTCAATATCGAATGGGTCTTGAGCATCTATGTGACCATTAAGGACGTTGATGGGCTTCTGTTTGGTAGCTGAGTGAATAGAATTGTTGTATGCCATAATGGCGTATAGCATCTGGTCTTTGATGTTAAGTGTTTTCTTTTTTTCTTTTAATATTCGAAGATGCTCGATGATTGTGGAGTGAAAGCGTTCGATCATTCCATTGGATTGCGGGTTATCAGGTGTTGTGTAGTGGATTAAGATCTTGTGAGTGTCCACGAATTCTTGAACAAGTCCATTTTTAAATTCAGTTCCACTGTCAGAAATTATCATATGTGGAAGTCCATGGTGGGTGATGAATAACAGGAATGCGTTTAAGATGTTAATCGCGTTTGATCCTTCTATTGGGTACGCTTGACCATATTTTGAAAATGCGTCGATGATGGTAAGGAATTTTTGTCCTGCTGCTTGAAATGTGTCTATGTGAACAATTTCTAGTGGTTTCGTTGGTGTTGGAGTTAACATAAACTTCGGTTTTTCTGGATTTCTGTCGTATTTGTTTGTTTGACAAGTATCGCAGAGATTAATATAATCTTCTATATCCTTTTTCAACGTTGGCCAGTAATAGTGTTTTCTGATTTGAATTTCTGTTTCATTGATTCCTCTATGATTTGTCTTTCCTTGGTAATAGTCTTTTACGATGGTTTTCTGTCTTTCTGGACTGTTTATATCTTCTAGTAAATTGTTACATTTTACAAGATCAAATGCAGAGTTTTTGAATGTTTCCCGAAGTATGTTGCAGACAGACTGGTAGAGTTCATCAGTTTCGAATAGGATAGCATATTTCTTTTTTGTATCGACGTAGTTCTTAAAGAAATTAAAAATATCGTTTTTCAGGTCGTTGTTATCTAGTTGGACGTGCATTCTTTTCTTTGTTAGGAAGCACTGTTCTGTTATAGGTTTTGCAGGATTGTAATTTACCAATTTGAATATGATTTGGTTGTTGTAACAGTTCAATGGTCTTTCGCTGATTGGAATTCCGAGTATTGGATTTTCTTCTGTAGAATGTTGGGTACCATCTGTGTTATTGTCTTGTTGGTATAGCGATTTTGTTGGCTGACTGTCAATCTTTTGGTTTTCTTCTTGTAAAAGTTCGTCTATTACTTTCATTTCTTCTGCAGTTAGGCCGGATGTTTGTTTTTCTGTGATAATTTCGTCTAAGTTAACCATAGGATCTTCTTCATCTGGATAGCATACTGAGTTTGGATGGTTGATCATAGATATGTTGTCATCTTCTTTTCTGGATAATAGACTGATTATTTCTTCTACGTGTTCGTCAATGGTATTTACTTCTTTAGTGTGGATTTCGACACGGGATAATGCATCAGCGTTCGTATTGGATTTTCCTTTTTTGTATATGACTTCATAATCGAATTCTTCGAGTTTTAGTCTCCATCTAACAAGTTTCGAGATTGGATCTTTTAAAGAGAATAGCCATTGAAGTGGTTGGTGATCAGAGAGAATTTTAAACTTCCTTTCAAATAAATAAGGTCGAAAATATTTAGTAGCCCATACGATTGCAAGCATTTCCTTTTCGATGGTAGAATATTTAAGCTCGGTCTCGTTCAGTGTTCTTGATGCATATGCAATGGGTTTGTCTTGTCCTACAGGACCCTGTGACAGGATAGCACCTATAGCAAAGTTGCTTGCATCTGTGGTGAGATTGAAAGGCTTCGTAAAATCCGGGTATTGTAGAAGTGGTTCGTTGGTTAACAGGTTTTTGCAGATTTTGATACAGTTTAGGAATTGTTCTGTGTGTTCTATCTTGGCATCTTTCTTTAAGCATTAGGTGAGCGGTTTTGTTATTTTTGCGAAATCCTTAATGAACTTTCTGTAATATCCAAGTAGTCCTAGAAATCCTCTAATCTGCTTGGTAGTATTTGGTATGGGATAGTCTATGATGGCTTTAATTTTGCTTGGATTTGGTTTTATTCCTTCGGGGGTTACGACGTGGCCCAAAAATTCAACTTCTTTCTTTAAAAATTCGCATTTGTCTATCTGTATCTTGAACCTAGTTTCTCGTAGTCTTTCAAAGATTTTCTTAAGGTTGACCATGTGTTCCTGAAGTGAAGTTGAGTATACGATTATGTCATCCATGTATACTAGGCAGATTTCTCCTATGAGTCCTTTAAGCACATTGTCCATTATTCTCTGGAATGTAGAGGGTGCATTCTTTAAACCAAAAGGCATTCTAAGGTATTCATAATGGCCATTTTCCACGTTAAATGCTGTTTTCTGTATATCTTCCGCTGCCATTTCTATTTGGTGAAATCCACTGGCTAGATCGAGGGTGGAAAAGTATTGACAACGTCCGAGTTTATCAAGGATGTCAGTGATATTTGGAATTGGATACCTATCGTCTATAGTTTTCTCATTTATCTTTCTGTAATCGACTACGATTCTCCATTTAATTTTTCCAGAGGCGTCTGGTTTTTTTGGTACGACCCAAATTGGAGATGACCAGGGTGATTGACTTGGTCTGATGATGCCTTGGTCCAGCATTGATGTGATTTGTTTTTGGACCTCTTCTCGATGTACGTGTGGATATCGATATGATTTTGTGAAAACTGGGACTTCATCTGTTGTTCGTATGTGGTGTTTTATTTGATTTGTAAATGTTAAAGTATCATCAGGATTATGGAATATATCTGCAAATTTTCTACATAAACGTCTGATGTGCATCTCTTCTTCTGGATTTAGATGATCTGTTCTGATGAGAGGATCGCTGTCTACTATTGTTTCTGTTTCCATTGGAATGATGTCCGAGGTATACAGGTAATATTCATGAAGATCTACTGGGTTGCTTCTAACAGGATCGGTGAGTGCTACTTGAATAGGTTCATCAGTATTGTTAATCATTTCGGTCCAGGCTAGATGATTGCAAGCTTCACTGAGAGTTTCTCTTAGAGTTGCCCCTTGTATTTCCTGTTTTGGTATAAGTATGGTGCCTCTTGTTTGTTTTACTGGAAGTCGTACTTGTGTGATTGTTCTGGGTTCCAATTGAATTGTATAAAATTGTGTTTTGTTGGTTTCATAATAAAAGATAGGGAGAACTGAGTGTGCTGTAGTTAGTGTGGATGCTGGGAAATTAAGATGTGCTTGTAGAAGTTTTAAGTTATCGAGGCCGATAAGACCATCAAATGTTTTATGGAATTTAAAAAGGTAGAATTTTAAATTAATATTAGAGTTAAATTCTGGGAAGATTGGAATTTCAGCAGAATATTCCTGTGAATGGTTTTGAAATATTGAACTGACTACAAACGGTTCATGTTTGATAAAATTTTTATAAAATTTGGATGCAATTTCGGGGTTAAGAAATGATTTGGTTGCCCCTGTATCAAGAAGAAGTTTAAGGGGAGGATTTTTAATTTCGATATATGGAAGTTCTTTTTTATCTGAGTAAGAATTGAGTTCGACTACGTTTCTTCGTTTTCCTCTTGGAGTTTTGGAAAATTTATATCCTCTTCTTCGTATTGGGCATTTTGGTAATCTTCTACGTGGTAGTCATCTGAATATGCGTCTTGATTTGGATAGTAGTATGTCTGTTCTCCATAGTAGGCATCGGTATCGTTTTCGTCTTGTTGTTCAATATTGAACAGCTCCTCTACGGTGAACTTTGGGGTGTGTGGTTGCTGTTGCTGCGGCCTAAAGTTTCTGAAGCTTGAACCTCTGTTATGTCCTGTTTGGCGTGTACTTATAGACATGGGTGTTGGTTTGTACTGTTGTGGTGGTCTGCTTGCCCATGGGTTAGGTCTTGGAGGTTGAGTGTTTGCCGTGAATTGTTGCCTTGATGGTTGGAATCGAGCGGGTTGTATCGGCCATCTTGGAGTAAATGTTGGTCGGGATGGTGCTGGATTACTTCCGAAAAATGGTTGATGTAACTGTGGCCTGGGCATGGGTTGTTGCCATTGTGGTGGTGTTGTGAACTGCGGTTGTCTCTGGGGTTGTATGTGGGTAGAATTCTTATTTGGCAATTTGTTTTCTGCAAATATCTAATATTGTTTTCTTCTTGGATAAATTGAAGAGCGAAAGCAAGATTTGTAGGCCTCATTGATCGTATGGTTGATCCCATTGGTTCTCGTAATCCTGCTAAGAACGTAGTTAGGGCCTGCTGTTGAAAGAATTCCTTTTTGCTCCTCTTTACATCTGCATTATCGGTATGTAGTTCGATGTGATTAGAAATTGTGTTTAAAAGTGACATTACTTTCTCGTGAAATTGTTGAGGAGTTTCGTTGGGTCCTTGCCTTAAGTTTACCATGTCTCTCGTAAGTGAATTTTCATTACGTTGATCGGCAAAGTTTTGAATTAGTATGGTCCTTATTGTGGGCCAATCTTTACACCCATATACGGAAATGATTTCTCGAGCTCTTCCCTTAATTTTATTCATTACACCTCGAGTTATCATGTGATTTTGGAAGTTATCGGGATTATTGTGGTCCCAGAAATAATTAAGAAGCATTGTAGTAACTTCAATGAAGTTATGAAGTTCATTAGGGTTGCCATCGTAATCGGGCACGATGGAAAGATCTTTATTGACGTCGAAAACTAAAGCGGGAGCGGGTGCCACGGCCATAGTATTTAATTGACTAGCGGGGGTAATAATTATAGATGGTATATCTAAGCTATTTAAAGTATTATTTACAGAACTAACGTTGGTTTTTAAACTAAATTGAGAAGCTGAGTTATTTTCCGAAATAGAAGCAGCACCAGGTTCGATAATCGATTCACTAATAGTTGAAAGAGAATTACTAATTCTAAGAGATGAAGCTTGTGAAGCGATTAAATTATGATTAGAAAAAAGATTAAATTTGCTTACAGATAAATGATGATGCTTGGGTGCATTTCTTTTCGAAGGAACTGGTTTCTTTTCTTCTTTCGCTTTCTTTTTATCGTCTTTCGTCATATAAATTGATTTCTACACTTTAACACTGGATTTTTGTTGACTTCTGGGGTTGAACAGCCGTAGTTTTCCCTTGAATTTGGTAGGTTCGTAGCGGGTAAACGTTTAAGAACGACGAGGATCTTCTGTAGACTCTCCCACTATCTTACTGCACTGTGCCACTTAAAGGTTTGAACTCACGAAGGTACTTTTTAAAAAGACCCTTTATTCACTTTTACAACTATACTGCACTGCTTTATTGATTGAAAATAACTGAATTTAATTACAATACAATTGCTTTTATATAAAAATTAAATGCTGACAAAGTGTTGTGAGTTTGCTGACCTCCGGGGTTACTGCACCGTAATTCGCACATTTGCGTTAATTCAACTAATTTTCTTGGTATTCGCATTTCTAACATTGCTATCCACAATTTGCTTCTTTTTATGGAATCATATGCTTGCTGGAAATCTATAAAAAATTGGTGCACATCTGTTCTATAGGTAATCTTCCGCACCGATCCGATCCGATATCCTGATAAGCGATATGCCTCTATAGTTTCGGAGTTGTTCTTTGTTTCCTTTTTTATATATGGTAATTATAACGCTTCCATTCCATTCTCTAGACATTTTCTGTTATTTTCATACTCTCAGAATGATAAAATTTTTGGCGTAAAACGTTTCCTTCTTTTTTTAACAACTCTACATTTATCCCATCATTTCCTGGTGCTTTATGGACTTTAAATATTAAGTAAATTCCGAAAGTATACTTTTCCTCTTTCAACAATTTCCGTTTCTATTATTATAAGTTCACCTGCTTTATTTCTCATGGGCTGTGTTACTCCAACACGTGCACCTTCTCTGACTGACTTCACTTCACTAAAGAATTTCCTTATTTTATTCATCTCGCCACTTCTGTTTATTTTCCGGATTTGCTGTTCTAAGTAGCTCCTCTTTTTAGTTCTTAATAGTCGCCTTGTTTGTGCTCTTATTTTGTTAAAATCTGCTTTGTTCTTATTTGTGGGGTCTTGTAGCATTTTCAATCTTTTTTTCGTTTTTACTTCCAGAATTTCCTCGCATGCTTTGTCAAACCATTTCCGTTTTGGGTGAGTCCTCTTTTTTCCAATGGTTTCCTTGGCTGCTTGTTCTATAACTGATGCCACTTGCTGCCATGCTTGGCAGCAAGTAGCAGAATCTGTTGCTTATTGCTACTTGATAATCCAGTTCTTTATTTGGTGTTTGTAGGGCTTCCACATTTCTCTTTTCTTTCGTTGTTCAAGTTTCTGTATTGATAATTGCGTTCTTAACTTTGATTTCAACAGAAAATGCGCTCAACGATAGCGAAAATTCGCTATCGTTGTCAGCTCCTTTCATACTTCGCGAATTAATAATGCTACTAGAGTGACTTACGTCAATGAGGACATGATCTATTTGATTTCGTGTTCTTCCATCATTTGAAACCCATGTGACCTTGTAATTTTTTTGTAAAGTACTATTTCAATATGTTGAGTAGTTTTTTGTTAAGTACTATTTCAATATGTTCCGCCTTCATACGTCAAATAACTGTGAAAGTGTGGATACACATTTTTAAATACTTTCCGCATTTTAAAGTTTATTTTATAGAATTTAAAGAGTCTAGTTGTGGCCTTTACAAAGTTTTTTGTGAAACAATTTGTGACTTAGAAAAATATAAAAGTTTAGTGTATTGGAATTTATTTTACCCCCATTGGGGGTTACCGTTTGTATACGATAAGTGTTATTAAGTGTAAAATAGATTCAAAGTGTTAAAGTGTTAAATTATTAAAAACTTGATATGGACTATGCGGGGAGACCACCAGACAAACCTCCAGATATTAGCCTGATGGAGGAAGATGCTAATTTAGAAAAAAATAAGATCCAATATAAACAACACCTGGGGCGGTAACTCTTAAAACAACGGAGAAACTGTAAGTAGTAAAACTTCTAATAATTCTACAGAAAATGTAAGAGAACAATTTCTATATCAGAGCAGTGATACAGGTCCTTTTCATGTATATATAGAAAATAATACTCCTGATTTTAAAGGTGAGATAAATTCTATCAAAATCGGTGATATTATACTATAAAATTTTCCAAATTTAGATAAAACGATTACTAGTATTGATTCAATCGGCAAGAATAGAATCAGAATTAAATTTAAAGACTATCAGTAAGCCAATTTTTTAATCAATCAAAAAACTTGCTCATTATTTGCAAACAACAATTTTGATGTTTACGTTCCGAAGTTTATACTACATAGACAGGGTATAATTAGAGATATAGATACTGAATTTTCTGAGAAATACATCAAAAATAAAATTAAACAATACGATATGCACTGTCAGTTTGAAGTAGCTTCAGTTAGAAGAATAAATAGAAAATTAGAAAAACATATCGAAGATAAAACAGTAATAGACAAGGTTCCAACCAAATCATGTATTGTAAATTGTAAAGCACAAACTCTTCCAAACTATGTCATAAATAATAAAGTAATTTAAAAAGTCGAACCCTATGTTCTAAAGCTAAATTTTATTTTGTTTCTCTTGCCTTCGTTTTGGACATCTTGGATCTCAATGCAAAGCACGTCCCAGGTGCAATAA
Source organism: Diabrotica balteata (assembly GCA_918026665.1). NCBI lineage: Eukaryota > Metazoa > Arthropoda > Insecta > Coleoptera > Chrysomelidae > Diabrotica > Diabrotica balteata. The sequence goes on from OU898277.1 coordinate 89,038,239, forward strand.
ATGTCATGATATTTATAACACAAAAGACTGTACAGTAAATATACATACTCCTATCTGTTTGAGCTGTGAAAGTAGTCATTTTACGACACACCTAAGTGCATGCCTTTAGTTCTCTAGGCAAAAACAAATCAAGAATACAATGTCATCAATAAATTTAATTTGAGGCCTGTAAACAAATTCCGAAAAAATCATATGCCAATGTCGCCGCTAGACATAATAGTTCCTCCTTGCCAACCAACTCTAATACCAATGATCAGTCCTATCAAGTAACTCCAAATCAAACTGGTACGTTCGCAAAAAAGTTTTCTTCACAAATGTTTTATACCAGCAGTAGTCCAGAAAAATCAAATTTAAAACGACAACGTCCAAGTATTCCTGATACATTGGAATCAGCTAGAAAAGAAATAATTCCCCCAATAAATATTCCTAGATAAAAAAGTGGTATTTATAATACCTCTAAATATACAGAGAATAGAAATAAAACAAATTTGCAGACACAAGGAGTATCATTAGATTTAAATAATGTAATTTTAGAATTGGTTCTTAATATAATTAGTTCATTAAAACTCACTGAAAATTTAGACGAATCAAAAACAGGGATTATACAACAAATTAATAGATACTTAAGTACGGCATTGATCTCGCAAGAAGACTAACATGGACAAACGTCATCTTCCCAGACATAACTAGTCCTATAATTTTTTACAATGGAACTACCGCTCAGCAGTTTCTAATAAACCAAATTTAGAAGCCTTACTTATTCAAAAAAATGTGTATGTGGCCATGTTATCAGAAACATGGTTTAAACCAGGAAAATTCTTTAACTTCTCTGGTAATAATTGCTTTAGATCTGATCGCCCAGTTGGCTATGGAGGTACAGCAATTTTAATTAAAGATAAAATAATTGCAGAAGAAATCAATTTATTAAATAACTATAATTTTACTTACACATGCATGACTGTTAAACTTTCTTGTATCAATAAACCTATACATATAATATCCTTATACAAAGAACCACGTATTAGAGTAACAGTTGAAGAATGGATCCATTTTTTTTCAACACATTCCTCCACCATTCATCATTGGAGGGGACTTCAAAGCTCACAATATTGGATGGGGATGCGAAACTAATGATATAGTAAAATTTTGTTAGAGGCGATAGAACAATGTAATCTATTATACTTAAATGATGGTTCTCCAACTCTTGCACTGAGTTCCAGTCCATTAGCAATCGACATAGCAATTTGTACCCAGGACATTATATCTAAATTAACTTGGTCTGTTATTCAAGATCCACATGGTTCTGACCATCTACCCTTGACTATCTCCTTAGAAAATCCCAAACAAGCAACTCCACGTGTTAACAATGTACAAAAAAGATGGAATCTAAATAAAGCACATTGGAATTTGTATGCATCCAACTATTCTTCAGAAAAACTTCCTCAAACTTATGAAGTATTAGTTAATGAAATAAACAGATGGGCACCCATTGCTATTTCAAAAGTATCAAAAAATAAAAAATACCCTACAGAATAGATTCCAAAACCATGGTGGGATAATAACTGCGAAACAGCTGCAAATAACCGTAAAACAGCCTATAGACGTTATAAAACAAATCCCAATATTCATAATTTAATTGAATACAAAAAAATTGGATACATGAGCAAAGAAAATTTTTAAAAATAGAAAAAAAAAACAAAGTTGGATAAACTACTGCGAAAGCCTTAACTCCCATAGTCCAATCAGCGACGTCTGGAAGAAAGTACATTGTTACAAAAACCGAAAACAGTCCAATAAACTTCCGATAAACTGCGAAGCTGCATGGATAGAAGATTTTCACTTGAAAATTTCACCTCCTTGGGTACCAAATCAAGTAAACGAAGCTACAGTCACCGTTTCCAGAGAATACTCAAATCTAGAAAAACCATTTGAATTGTGGGAATTAAATTATGGACTTAAACAAAATAAGTTCGAGTAAAAGAAATAGCTCGTCTCCAGGGATGGACTGTATATCATACTCTATGTTATATTTTGTACCCACAAATTACAAATCATTATTAACCAGCCAGATAACAATGTTGAGTCTTGCAGACCTATATCTTTAAGTTCTTGTATACTAAAAACTCTAGAGAGATTAACCAAAAATCGGCTTGAATACTGATCTACACAGGATGCTCTCACTTCACTAGTTTCCTCTGTTTGGGTCAATTTCACAAATCAAGAATCAACAGCTGCAGCCTTTATAGATGTAACCTCTGCATTTGATAACATAAATTTATATATTTTACATAAGAAATTGTTATATCTTGGAATGTCAGCTAAAATTTCAGATTTCATTATATCCTTGTACAAGAATAGATGGACTTACTGAGACAATTTTAGCGCCAATGCTAACGAATATAGGTATACCACAGGGTAGTATTTTAAGTTCACTTCTCTTTTCATTGTCCAATATAGATCTAGAAAAGATAGTAATATTGCAGTTTGCAGATGATGTTGTGTTGTATACCTCCTATACTACCCTTGACATCTGTAGGCGTCAACTCGAATCTACACTAGATTGTATAAAAAATTATTACCATTCTCTAGGCTTATCAATATTAACTACAAAGACTAAAATTTGTTTTTTTTTTTCAAAAACGCCAAACTCCTCAAAGTAACTTTAAATTAGAAAAAATAGAATTTCAAATCAAAAATTGTGTAAAATATCTAGGCACATATTTGGATCGTAAACTGTTATGGAAGGTTCAAATTGATTCTATTATAAAAAAAATCGGAAAACTCCATGAATATCCTTAGAGCATTTTGTTAAAACAGTTGGGGAGCTAACCCAAATATTGCATTGCTATTTTATCGCTCAATGATTTGACCAATTTTTGACTATAGTTGTCATTTATATGGGTCTGCGTCAACAGGACATCTTAATAAAATTAAAACCCAAAAGAATAAATGTTTGCGGGTATGTCTTGGTTACTTAAACTCTACTCCTATTAGTATTATTGAAATTGAAGCTAAAGAGCCACCCCTTACACTGCGCAGACAGTTTTATACAGATAAGTTTGTAGCTAGACCTATATAAAAAAACTTCAGCTATTTAAAAAATATTAGTAACTTGAATATATTAGACTTAAGCCATAAATATTGGCGTAACAAAAAAACTCCCATATACGTTAAAAGTTATAGGAAATTGACAATATTTGAAGAACAATTGAATCAAAATAAAATACCACCAATTTATACGCAACCTCCTAAGACTCTCCTCTCTAAGATAATAGTAACATATTATATGGATTCAAATCTTCCAGGAAGTATGATCAACAAAATAAAGATAAGTGGTCTGCATTTCAATATATTTTTACTGACGGCTCTAAAATTCAAAATAAAACGGGTTGCGCAATATATCACTGGAATTCTAATTACAAAGAATCATGTCGATTGCCCAATGAAGCTTCAATATATACTGCCAAACTATCAGCTTTATTACTAGCGTTAAAATATATAGCCTCTATTGGTATGAATGATATAATTATATCATTCTGAGTGATTGTAGAAGCATTATGGACAAACTCACTTCTATCAAAACCACAAAAAACCTAATCCATATTGAGATAGAAATAAGGAGGTTACATCATGATATTATTTCCACAGGTAACTTGATTATTATTTGTTGGGTAACAGGCCATTCTGGAATATTAGGAAATGAATAAGTCGACAAATTAGCTAAACCTGCAGCTTTAACTAAACAAAATATAAACAACATACTTCTTCCAGTAGCAGACATAGATAATATCAGTAGAAACAACTGCAAATAAAGATGGCAACGTTTATACAATCAAAGTAGAACTAGAATAAGCTTTAGAGCTTGCCAACCACTAATTCCCAATGAGAGATGGTTCAAATATGAAACAAATAGGTTATTTATAAAAATAATAATTTATAAGATTATTATGAGAATTCATATTAAGAATGTAAAAATGAAATACATTACAATTTACAGTATCTAATTAGCTGTAGTATGAGCGGCTTATAATAGAGGGCTTCCAAAAAATACTTCCACCTATTTTCCTCAGTACTTTAGACCTATTAGGACATGTCTGTTCAATATAGATTTTGTCATGTATTTAACCGGGTATATTTTCCCAGTGAGAGTTATTTTTTTTATGATCCAGCCTTTTTTCCGGTAGCGGTAGACGTTTGTTTGCACTTCCACGACCGTCTCTAGAACGAGATATTTTGTAGCTGATGCTATTTTTTAAGTCCTGGATCCTCCATTATATTGATCCGCATCAGTTCGAAAGCCCTTATGTTAATTCCTTTTAAATACTACAGGACATACCTTTCTACCTGAGATACAAAGGCATATTGTCCTAGTGGAATAGAAATATTTCTACCACTACCACATATTTCTACCCCTGATCACCCATCTGCAATTTTAGATTCGTCTGTATACAAGGTATAACTCTGCAGGCTGGGTTAACTGTTTTCTTCTCGTTTTTTCGCAGTCTATAATATCCCATTATCGCCTTCGTCTCATAGCCGATATGATTTTGAGGTAATTAAGTTTTTGTACCTGGCTTAATTTATAGACAACATTTTTTTGCTTAACCTTTGGCCACAATAACACTGAAGCATATATAATTGTAGAATTTAGCACTGTATTATAAATCCAATATACTATATCTGATTTTAAATCATACATATTTTTTTTAATGCGTTTGGATACTATTAACGTAGTTCCCGCTTTGTTGGTTATTTGTTCTATCTTCTGATTCGTAATTTAGATTAATTATTTATCCCCTTTTTGAAGGACAATTCTCCTTCGTCGTCTGCCCTGACCCTACCTTCCATTAAACTTGGTTATCCAATCTCCAGTGTGGTTGATTCGTATCGTAGTTCTCCCGTTTGACCAAGATAACACTACTTGCAAGTGAGGATAGGAAAGGCTAGAGGGATTTCTGTAAATAACACCTTATATTGCACATCACCACATCATTTAAACGTTTTTGAAGCTCACCTAAAAACACTACTTTGCTAAATCTAAATACAAAGTGCACATAATAAAACAGCAAGGGAAAAAACACATGTAGAAACTACAATAAACATGCTGATAACATTGTTTACTTGGAGAAAAATTGTTTAAGGAGCATCTGTCAGTCTCTATTGTTACTAGAATAAATAACTTCAGGCTACTCATCGTTTAAGCAGTATACTGCGGGCAACAATAAATGAGAGCGGTTGAGTTTACTGAAAGTACAAGTACAAATGAAATATTTGGGATTGGCAATGTTGAGATGTTTTTATAATTCATATGTTGTATGCTTTAAAAATAAAGAGAGAAAGCTTTTAAACAGTACATTGTGATTATACTTGAAATGATAAAGCAAAACCTAGGATATAAGGTTTTAACCAACATAAATTGTACACATAATGTTAACAAAACAATAAAATTAACATGGCAGTGATAGTGACTTCTGTCAAACACTGACAGCATAAAGTTGCCTACAATATTCGAAGTCTACAGCCAAAGCATTACCAAGGAGGTTAATATCACATCATTTTGCCACACTATAATCTTCCAAATACCGTGGTGAATGACAATTTCTTTAAGATCTTCTAGGCAGTGCTGAAGGTGGCGATAAGCTTTGTTCAGAACTCATTTGGGGTTCTTCAAGAAGTAATGAATCCAATGGAGGGGAAGATGTAGAATGAGGAATCATTAAGGTTCGAATGTAACTCATGTGGGTCTTCTACGAACACTGGTTCTTGACCTGGTATATCTAATATTTCCCCTTCACCTCGTCCACTCGGAGCCAGATGACGATTAGACACTGTGGTCTCCCGTCCGTCTTTCAGTTTAACAAAAGAGTATTCAGGATTTGCTTCTGTTACCTTCACTTCTCTACGATAGGTTGGTACTTGTTTTTCCGATCGAACCTTTTAATTAAAGACATGCCCAGATTTTTCTAGCCATGACGGTATTGTATTCTCATTTGAAAATCGACGTGTGTGCACGAACAACCTTTCATGCGGCGTACAGTTAGTTGCGGTACACAACAGTGAACAAATGGAATGCAGCACGACAGGTAGGTATTGTTCCCAAGTCTCAATAGGTGCTCCATGTGATTTACAGGCCAGTTGAATAGCTTTCTAGACAGTAGAATTCAACTTCTCCACTTGACCATTTCCTTGAGGATTATAAGCAGTAGTTCTACTTGTTGCGATTCCTCTAGAGTTGAGAAACTCTTTGACTTCAGCTGATAGAAATTGAGTCCCTCTATCCGAATGAATGTATGCAGGCATTCCAAACATCATGAATAAGTTATTTAAATTCTTGATTACTGTTTTTGCACTAATATCACTGCATGAGAAAGCAAATGGGAATCTGGAATACTCATCTATAACCGTAAGAATATAACGATTATTGGTATTCGAAGGCACTGGTCCTTTAAAGTCGATACTGAGGCGTTCGAAGGGAGATGTGGCTTTTATAAGCGTTGGAAAAAGCCCCTCATTCTTAAAGTACCTCGGCTTGATTTTAGCACAAACTCCACAGTCATGAGTCATAGTCTTGACTTCATTGAGAGAGAAAGGCAAATTCTTCGATTTTATCCAATGAAACATACGACGTGTTACCCCTGAATGACAAAGTGCAGTGTGAAGTAACTTAAGCTTTGATGCATCTGCCGCCGTGGTAGTAGCACAAGAGCAGATACGCGATAAAGCATCCGTTGCTTGGTTATCTTTTCCGGGTCGATACACAATGTCATATTTATAAGGTGCCAATTCAAGTCGCCATCTTTGTATTTTCTCATTTTTAATTTTGCTTCGTGTTGAACATAAATGTTACAGACTTTTGATCAGTAATGATTGTGAAAGGCTTTCCTATAAGAAAATGGCGCCACTTCTTTAGAGATTCAACAATAGCGTATTCTTCTGTCTACACAGCAGAATGGTTCAGCTCACTAGAGTTAAGTGATCTTGAAAAGAAAGCAACGGGTCTAGAATCCTGACTCAATGTAGCAGCAATTGAGTGTTCTGAAGCATCAGTTTCAACAACAAATGGCATATTTTTGTTGATAGCGTGAACAGATGACTTTGCAACTATAGATTTCAGATTTTCAAAACAAGATAAAGCATCTTCGTTTAATGGAAAATTGTTGACATGAGCTAATGTGTGGACCCTTTCGGAAAATTTGGGAATCCATTTTGAATAATGGGCAAACATACCTAATACCCTTCTGAGAGATGAAGTGTCATTCGGTGAAGGCATTTTTATTAAGAGTTGTAGTCTGCTAGCATCGGGCTTTGTGACATGGTTTGGTCCTATAGTATAACCAAGTAAGTTTATTACTGTTTGATTGAATTTGCTCTTGGTTTTGTTTAGTGTCAAGCCATATTTATCTGTGGCCTTCAGAAAGTTCTCAAGATTTTTGGCATGTTCTAGCTTCGTCTTACCACAAACAGTTATGTCATCAAGGTAGGCATATATACCTTCAAGGTTTTCTGCGCGTATGAGCCAGTCAATTGTTCTTTGGAAACTGGCTACACCATTGGTAACACCAAACGGAATGCGACAAAATTGATACAGTTTCCCAGCGGCTTCAAAAGCTGTGTACATCTTTTCATGTGGAAGTATTGGAACCTGATGGTATGCACTTTGAAAATCTATTGCACTAAAGACAGTGAATTGTGATACATTGGACACCATTTTCTCGATATTTGGCAGTGGATAGGCATCAAGTTGAGTGAATCGATTAATTGTTTGAGAATAATCAATGACAAGCCGCTTCTTGTGAGTTTCATTTTTGGTGATAAGCACTTGCGCTCTCCAAGGGTACTGACTGTCTTCAATAATGCCATCATTTAAAAGCTTCTTTACCTCATTTTTAATAAAAATCTGATCTTCAGCATTATGGCTGCGTGATTTTACTGCGATAGGTTTACAATTTAAAGTCAGGTTACAAAATAAAAAAACTGCAGTTACTGAGGCTTCAACTACACTACATACCTTGAATACTTCTTTAGGTCCTCCAAATTCAAACTCTAGACTGGAGTGGTTAGATAGAACATCATGACCAATTATAATATCAGCACAAAGATTTTTAACTATAAGTAAAGTAATGTTGTCATACGAGTGGTCACCAATTTTAATATTTTGAGTAGTCACATCTTTAACTTTAGAGGTGTGTGATAATGAGGCCATAGAAACAGTCTGAGTACAAGGCTTCCTAGGGAGTTTGCACAGGTTAGCAAAGTCTTTATTAATAAAACTGACACAGCTACCAGTATCTATAAGGGCATCAGCACGAAGGCCTTTTAGAGATAGAGGCATTATAGCTTTCTTCAATGAAGCAGGAGTAACAGCAATAATGCAGGCTGTGCAGTTATCATAGCCTTCAGATATGTTGGCAGATGCACTAGTGCTTTTGGAGCGGCAAACCTTTGCAAAGTGTCCTCTTTTATTACAGGATTTGCAGATGGATTCCCGAGCAGGACAGTTCTTCCTTGAATGTATTAGCCCACCACAGAAAAAACATTTGTGTCCTGACCTAGAAGAGTTGGTAGCAGCTGTCACAGTGACACATTCAGAATTTGTTGGAGATATCTGTGACTCAAATTGATAGGTACCAGGTAGTGCACTAAGTGTTGAATGTTGATTTGAATAAACCTGAGAGTTGAGTTCTGCCATTTCCATTGAAATAGCTATATTGTAAGTTTCTTCTAAAGTTAGTGTTAAACTCTCTAAAAATCTCGATCGTATCTTTGTGGATGTCATTTCAGCGATAAAAGCTCCACGTATTGTATCATTCTTATTATCAGCATCTACAGCAGTAAAATTGCAGTCTTTTGCTAACTGTTTTAAAGATTGCATTTAAGAATCGATAGACTCATCTGACTGTTGTCGTCTAGTGGTTAGTATATGACGAGCATGAATAGTATTGTTTGGTTTGATGTATATTTTGTCAAGAGTTTGAATGGATTCGTTGTGTTACAATCGCTTATGTATGTATAAACTCGTGGAAAAAGATGATTTATTAACAGTTGTAGCTTAGTATCATTAATATCTAGGGAGGTACAGCAGCACCATCAGCAGAAACAGCGGGAGTGACAATATGCGCAGCTAAAAAGTTCATAAAAGTTCTTTTCCAATGTTCCCATTCCTTTGCTGTTGATTTCAAAGATGGATCCCCGTCGAACCTCTCGGGTCTTAGATACTTCTCCATTTATGTTGATTAAATTAAAATGATAAAGCAAAACCTAGGATATAGGGTTTTAATCAACATAAATTGTACACATAATGTTAACAAAACAATAAAATTAACATGGCAGTGACAGTGACTTCTATCAAAAACTAACAGCATAAAGTTGCCTACAATATTCGAAGTCTACAGCCAAAGCAATAACAAGGAGGTTAATATCACATCAATACTATTTCATGAATTCTGCAATTCACTTTTCAGTTAGGGTTCACGACATAAGGTCTAGTTTGGGAGGCTGTGTTTTCAACTCTTTCCATCTAATTTTCTGTTGTGTGTGTTTCTAAAAGGTGAGTTGAGCTTGATAATGACTAATAAAGCTTTTTATTGTTAGATTACTTTTTTTGCTTATTGGCTTAGTTTTTTTTTGTTTTTTTTTGCTCTCTGATTGCATGCTTATCTCTTTTGGTTGATTGTTTGAAGTAGTATGAGCGACACAGGGGGGCGCCCCCCCCCCCCCCAGCACAGGGCTAGAATGCTAAGAACAGATGGATAATGGTGATAATTTTGTTAATAATTCAACCAGTAATAGCAATAACCTTGAAAAAGAGCCAGTTTTTATTCACAAAACGACAATGGGCCTTTTTTGGTATATGTGGAATCCACTGAAAAAGTGAGTTTCAATATTGGTAAATTCAACAATATTAAAATTAATATAAGGTTGAATGTTCGAATAATTAAACTTTGAGGGTATACAAGGCAACTATCGAACACGGTGATTAATTTAATCTTGCCCAAGTACTTTCGATCAATAGATCATCTTCAGGGGCATTTCGTCAGTTGTGGCCTATCCGACATAGTAGAATGTCATAAATGTAAAATTTTGACATAACAATACAAAATACAATACACTAAGACAAACAAACACTTAAATTTTTTTTTTTTAATTTTAAAGTGTTTGTTTGTCTTAGTGTATTGTATTTTGTATTGTTATGTCCAAATTTTACATTTATGACATTCTACTATGTCGGATAGGCCACAACTGACGAAATGCCCCTGAAGATGATCTATTGATCGAAAGTACTTGGGCAAGATTAAATTAATCACCGTGTTCGATAGTTGCCTTGTATACCCTCAAAATATTAAAATTGCTAGAGATATTTGTATTCAAAACTTAACTGACCTTAAAAAAATTAATAACAAAGGCTTAAATAGAATCTCAGTAGAATTTGTTAACTTTCAAGCTGCAAATAATTTTGTAAAAAATAAAACTCTTCTTGATAAAGGCTATAAAATATTTATACCATTCAATTTTGTAACTTGTAAGGGATTAGTTAGGCAAATTGATATTGAATTAGGAGAGAGAGAACTGTTAGATTGCTGTAAAACAAACAGCTCGGTAGAAATTCTTCAAGTTAAGAGATTAAATCGTAAAATAGTTAAAAATAATGAAACTACATATGAACCTACTGGATCGGTTCTCTTTACATTTAAAGGTGTTTGTCTCCCTAAATCCATACATTTGTATAGATTGGAAAGACCTATTTCTGTATATATTCCCCCACTAACTCAGTGTTTTAGATGTCTAAGGTATGGCCATAGACGTACAAATTGTAAAGGCAAGGAGAGGTGCTTCACCTGTGCTGAAGAAAAAACATCAGACGGGGAGGTTCACTCTTCTTGTAAAATTAAATGTTTTTATTGTAAAAATCCCCATAAATCAACCGATAAAAGTTGTCCCGAGTATACAAGACAAAAAAATATCAAAGAGCTCATGTTTTTTGAAAATATAACTTTCTATGATGCTAGCGAAATAGTTAAAAAAAATTATTTGACACGTGATGAATTTGTATATCGTCCCTCCGATTTCCCCATTATTAAAAACTTTAATAGAACTGAAAAAACACATGATAATAAAGATAACCTCATTCAACCTTCACAAAGACGTACACATCATGTAAGAACCGATCCTATCAAAAGATCTTTTCAACAAGTCGTGGCTGAAAACAATAAAAAAAAGATAATTCACGGGGCTATATAAAAAGGCTCATAATGAAAATTTATTATTTCCCAACTCAAGATCTCAAAATGAAAATAAACAAACAATTTTCTCAAAAAAATTTGAAAACACTATAAGGTAAAGTCACCTAATACCGACCCATACAAAAATAACACCTATTACCGATCCAAATGATTAATACGAAATATTAAGCTTTGTGGATGAAAGGAACGTTGTATTGTCACAATTTCAGTCTTCTCGCCAAAATCACGTGAATAATTTATTAGTGTCTAGAACGAAAGTACCCGAATTGATGCCATTCGAATTAGTTTATGGTCAGATTTCGTAGAGTGTAGGTTACGTGCGCTTGTGATTCATTAAAGGGGTAAGTACACAAATAAAGAAATTAAGCATAAAATTCAAGTAGATATTTTTATATATTTATTATAAAGTTTGAAGACATTTCCATACATGTTGTCTATACTATAATGTAGTAATTTTTCGAAGATTTGCAGTATTTAATGAAATAATTGTAAAAATATATTGAGTCGGTAATAGGTATAGATATTTCTAATACCGACCTAAGGTCGGTATTAGGTTTGAAAACCTTTATTTTATTAATCTATTATTCTGCTTTGCCATGTAGTTGCACCGTGATTGTTCATTTCTTAAGTACATATACTATTAAGTCGACGTTTTTTTCAATTTTCGACCCATGATTTATGTTATGAGTAACCTAATATTCTAAAAATTTCTTTGTCTGGAGCGACAAACATGTTAATATTTTAATAAATCCAAACACCTGGATAATGTAGTTAATATAGATATTACTTTTGGTATATTTAATTATGGTAATTGTTAAAATCTTTAATTAACAAGAAGAAGGCGTTTCAGTCATTTTTCTCAAGTTTTACACAGTCGGTATTAGGATAAGTGCGACCATATTGAAATCAATTTACCGACCTATTGGGTCGATAATAGCAAATGCCATTAGCCTAATACCGACGCATTAAAAAAGGTGTTCGTTATTAAGCCAGACATTGCACTCATTAAAACCGTCTGCTATTTTTAATTAATTATATATTTCTTTTCAGGCATTACGGCACCAAAAATACGTGTACAATATTCAAAAGAAAAATTGTCTAGCGCCTTGGAAGCTATAAAAAATGGATGTCAGTTTACGAGACATCTAAAAGATTCGGATTGCCAAAGACCACTTTACGGGATAAACGTTCAGGAAGATTAAAAATCCCAAGTGTGGAGTGCAACCTGTGCTTGCTGCCAATGAAGAAAAGTGTGTTGTGGATTGGATTCTTTATTTGGCGCAACAAGGGTTCCCTGACACAAAATCCCAATTAATACACACAGTAGCTAATTTAATTAAAAACTTGGGCCGACAAAATCCATTTAAAGACGGTATTCCGGGAAATCACTGGTTTCAAAAATTCATGGAAAGACATCCTGAAGTTAGTACAAGAGTGTCCCAAAATCTTACCGCAAGTAGGAGTAATTTCAGTGAGCAAAGTATTAGAGAGTGGTTCAGAAAGGTTGGGGATTATTTCACGACCAACAATCTTATGAATATTTTTGAGGATGGATCCCGAATATGTAACTGCGATGAGACAGCTTTCTTTTTATGTCCCAAGGAGAAGCAAGTCTTAGCAAGAAGAGGAACAAAGCTGGTGTATAATATAATAGCTAATGATGAAAAAGAGTGTTTGACAGTATTGGCTAATGTATCAGCCAATGGTTCACTTGCTCCACCAATGATATTATTTCCATATAAAAGACTTCCGAAGCATATTCCAAAAACTGTGTTTTTGGTCAAGTTTAGTCAAGATTTGTTTCGACAAAGGTTTAAAAGAATATACAATAAAAAATGGATTTAAATGTTGTGGACTCTTTCCATTTAATTCATCAAAGGTTCAATACAACAAACTCTTCAAGACCAAAACCAAAATAGCAGAACATTCAACAGGGACTTTCGAAATTTCTAACAAAGATCAAAATAATCAAGAAACTCAAGAATATAAACAATTCAAACAGCAATTCGAAAATCGTTCGGCCCCTGAAACACTTTGTTCTTTCAAATCATCTGGCAGCTCTTGGCAAGGAGACTACTTTCGAAAAATTATTTGTGTATTGGAAATCTCTAGATGATAAAAATTTAGATGCAGACCTGGATAACAGAAATGAAGACTTACAAATTACTCTAAATGACAACATTCATTAATAATATTTCCAGTATTACGGACTTTAATGAAGATAACTGGATGTTCTTGACTTCGAAGTCCAGGAAAATGGGAATCTCGCTATGTGTAGGTTCAATTCCTCCACTAGTGATGATTCATAGGAACTAGTCTCAGACAAAACGAATAAGATTGTTCTGGAAATTCACCCTGTTGTTAACACTAATAATTTAGAACATGGTGATAAGTTTGATGTGAATGAAACGCAAAGATTACGATAGTATAGCAAAAACGCCTCAAAAGCTTGTTACACGCTCTGAGACTAACTTTGAAACGACAGATTTAAAACTGGTGCTAGAAAGTCCGAGAGAACACAAAATGACATTTTTGAACAACTAAGCAAAGGAGATACTGAACAATTACCTTCAAATACACACGTATCTCCTCTACAGCACACGGAAAACCAACAACAACCAGAAGAACAAAATTATAAAGACAAGGGCATTAATGCAAATTCCACAGTCATTTTTTTTAGTTTAATTTCATATATTTTATTTGTTTTACTTAATATAATAAACACTTTTTTATAGTCAGGGGTGTTTTACTAAATATAGACAATTTTGATAACATCTGTTATCCCACAATCGGTAATAGGATATAAAAAATCGGTAATAGGAAAAAATATTATTATTAGGTCGGTATTAGGAAAATTTGCTCTTTTTTGATTTAGTATTTTTTCTTAGCAATAAAAATTGAAATTTGGAAAAATAATTTAATTATTTGAAACGTAATATAGTTATCTTCACATAAATTCTACGAGATTTTTGTAACCATAAAAATATAAAAATAATCCAACGAAATATTGAACTTTCCTTAACTGGTGCGGTAATAGGTGAATTTACCTTAAATACACTACTACTACTGCCTACTACTAGTGCAATTCATACTTATAATTCAGAAGAATCTCCTTCCTCATATCCAGATGAGGTTAGATGTATTATCAATGCAATCTTAAATACTTCAGAAAATAATAAAATAGTAATTAAAAACATACTATTCAGTGAAAATTTTAATATAAATATAGACTCTAGTTCCCAATCGGACTCAGAGTCCTAAATAACCTTCTTTTCTTTCCATCTAGGTCAGATACAATTAAGCTAAAGATAATTTGTTGGAATCTAAGAAGCATAAATTTAAACAGGGGTAATTTAATTAGCTTAATTTACAAAGAAAACCCCGATATCTTTTTAATAAATGAGTCATGGCTAAAAGCCAATGACAATTTTAGGCTCAATTCATATAACATAGGCAGGATAGAGATTGTCAAGTGTGTACCAACGCAATTCTACCCGAATTTGCGTATAAAATACACGGTTCGTATATTACAAAATTAAACTTCAAAATTATTGAAAATTTATATTTGCCAGTTCCCAACAAAACATATCGCGTGCTTTTAAAAAATGATGTAACAAAATTATCACTTATAAGCATCAATCTATACATACACAAAATTAAAATATACTACGCCACGGAAACATCGACCGTTCAGCCCTCAGAGTCTTAGTCAACTGTTTGAACCTCATCAATTTTTATTACACCACTTACGCGTTAAAATAAAGAAAATAAATTGAAGTGATGGCGATAAAAATATAAAAATTATTGCCGACAAGTGGAAAGATTGTTATGATTTAAAAAGGTTTTATAGCTAAAGCTTTCTTTGAATTTTAATAAGAGATTTTTAACTTCAGCATTTAAAGCGGTATACAAACAAAATAATTATCAAATGGCTGTGACATCCTCCCACCTGAGGCATTTTACAAAAGTAAAACATGGCTCACAATATTAATATTGGCACAAAAGTAAACAAAACTACAGCAAATAACATAAAACCATAACAGACAAAATTCGAAATATAATTAAGCAAAAACTAAATCTACTCGTTAGCGTATCGCACAGGAGTTTTGACGCTGCGCCACTTCGCGTAACAATTTTTTTCGTTTCGGGTACTCTGCTTTCAGACACTCCCGTTTCCGCGTCGTTTTCGGAGGCACTCACTTCCGCGCCTTCACATAAACTTAAACGAGATCCTCTGTCTTCGGTCTCTCCCGTGTTTTCCGTTCGGTCATTGCCTAGCGTCTGAGAAAAATCTGCTGGGCACTCCATGGGGTAGATACGCTCATTAATACTGTTCTCAGCTATTTTTTGAAAGTCTACTCGAGAAAACGCGTTCTCAGTTCCGACAAAGTTAGTTCCATTATCACTGTATATAGTCTTCGGACGACCACGTCTGGCAATAAAACGTCTTAGAACCTGCATGAAGCAGGCGACTGACAACGAGGTGCAAAGTTCGACATGTACAGCACGATATACGGCACACGTAAAAAGACATATCCATGCTTTTCCTCGGTGGCTAGGTAAAGCGGTCCCGCAAAATCTACGCCCGTCGTTTCGAATGCTACCGCGTCCCGGACGCGATCTACTGGTAACGGCGGAGCACTTGCCCCGAATGGCTTCGCATTATGCCTTTTGCAGACGACACACTTAATGATGGCTGATTTTATCGCCCGTCGACCACCTAAAATCCAATATCGTTCGCGCACGATACTCGTGAGTCCTTGAGTTCCAATATGACACGACTTAACATGTTCCCGGAATAACAACCTATTCACTAAAAAATGTTTTGCCGGTAAAACTATAGGAAACCGAAAATACCCTAGGTCATTTCTATTACTAATACGCGACTGTAAGCGAATTAGTCCATGCTCATCCTTAAAAGCGTTCATTCCCGATAATCTATTGTCTTTTTCGTTCATAAATGACTCTTGCTGTATCACTTTAAGCACAAATACTTCGGCTTTGTCAACTTCCTCTAAGGTTAACTCCCCCGCGCGTTTATCGTCCCTATTCTTTGTATTATGAATAAAACGACGAATCCATGCGAACATTCGCAACGTTTTCAAATATTGAGAGAAGTAATCAAAGTGCCAATCATTCGAGGTCATAATAATTTGCCCCCTATTTATTAGAGCTGTAACTAGTTTTCTTTTCTTTCCTTATTTATTTCTTCTTCATCACAGTTAATATCTTCTCGAGGCCAAGACGCTGAATCGTGATGAAGCCATTTCGGACCCTCCCACCATTTGGATTCCAACAGTTGCTTAGCGGAGCAACCTCTGGAAGGAAGGTCAGCCGGATTTAATTTACCAGGAACGTGACGACATTTTTCAGTACTTGAGGATCTGCGAATCTCTGTCACACGATTCCAAACGAATGTAGTCCATTCCTCCGTTCTCTTTATCCAAGATAGTACGGTTGTTGAATCGCTCCAGAAATATTCGTCCAATTCAATATCAAGACTATCCCTAACTGTAGTGTATAATCGAACGGCAATGAGTGCAGCCATCAATTCAAGGCGGGGTATTGATAAAGCCTTTAATGGTGCCACCCTTGATTTGGCTGCTAAAATATGAACAAATACTTGTCCGTTCCGGACACCTCTTAAAAATATCGCTGCTGAATATGCATCTTTGCTCGCGTCACAAAATGTATGCAAAGTAAATTCTTCAGCTTCTCTAGGCCCTGCATGTATCCACCGAGGAATTTTAATAGCTGCTAAATACGGCAGCTCTTTGACCCAATTCCGAAATTGCGTTTCTATTGTAGAATCAACCTGCGCATCCCAAGTTAGATGCTGGTTCCACGTTTTTTGTAATAACAATTTTGGAGTCAGCGTTGCCGGACAGGTATACCCAATAGGGTCAAACACTTGCTGAGCTTGCGAGAGTATCACTCTTTTAGTTACGGGTTTATCGAAGAGTTGATCTGCATATCCATTCTCTTTATTCAGAAATAGAGTGTCGTCACTCTTATTCCACTTTATTCCCAACACCTGAGTTGAAGCTGCAAGGTTTTCATCCTGTATTTGGCCAGTATACTCCCACCCTCTGAGGTCAAACTTGCCTTCACTCATTATTATGTTTGACTCTTCTATAAAAGTTCTCAGTTCCTGCTCATTTCTTACACTGGTAACACAATTATCAACGTAAAAACTATTGGATAAATTTGTAATTGTGTCTTCTGAAACATTAAGCCGTGCCGAAGAGCATTTTTCTAACATCTGCGACAAATGATAGTCCAGTGTAGCTGCCAATAAAAATGGACTACTACTTATTCCAAATACAACTCGACAGTGACGGTAAATCCTTTCTTTTCCAGTTTTATCTATCCAGAGAAAGCGAAGAAAATCCCTGTCAGCTTTATGCAGGCCAATTTGCAAAAATGCTTTCCGAATATCGGAGATTACACCAATTTCCTTTTGTCTAAATCTCAACAAAATAGCTGGAATCAATTCAATCAGGTTAACCCCCTTTTCAAGACACTGATTTAAAGAAGGTCTGTGTTTTTCTTTGGCCGAAGCATCAAAGACCGGTCTGATTTTTGTAGATAAGCTATTTGGCTTAATTATCGGTCTATGGGGTAAATAATGACATTCTTGGCTAGGCTGCTCCTCGGATATTTCTTCAATTATACCTTCGTCCAACCAATCCTTAAATATTTGGTCGTAGGCTTCAAGATATCCGTCTTTCGTTATTTTCTTAAATGTGCTCTCGAGTCTCCTTTTTGCAATTTGGTAGTTGCTCGGCAATGCTGGATGTCCTTCCAGCCATGGGAGTCTCACTTCATATCGTCCACTAGAATCCGATGACACTGTTTCAAAGAAAAGTTTCCTGGCTGCTAGCGCAGTTTCTTCACTTGACTTCCTTTCAGTTGGATCACCAATGCCCAAAACGTCTAGCTCCCAAAGATTACTAACTGAAGCATTTTTAACAAAAAGTGATACAGCCGATGTGGTATTATTGTCCCGTTGACCTAAAGGTATCTTGCCCATTAAAGTCCAACCTAATAATGTTTCTACAGCTACCAATCCACTTTCCAATATGTGCCTCCTCCCAGTATAGAGTTTTCCAGCAATATCAGCACCTATTAAAATCTCTATAGGAGACGCATCACCCAAGTCCGATAGTTTTATATTAAACATACCAAGTTCTTCTATCCAGGGACCATTAAATATGGAAGAGACGTCGCTACATATAACGTTTTGATCTAGTGCCTCAAATGTATAACTATAATTGTTATGAAACACTCTAACATCATAGCAATCATGTTTTTGCGCTAATTGGTTTCCTCCAAACAATCCATGTACTAGATTAATCTGTCGTTTACTAGGATAACCCAAAAGTTTAGCTGTAGATTTCAAAATGTACGTTTTTTGCGATCCGGTATCTATAAGAGCACGTACAACTCGCGACTTGTCTAAATAGTTTATTTCAATACGCAGAGTTTGCAAAAAAACATTCGTACTAGCACTATTAGCGAGCGTCTGTTCAATTCTTGGCACGGCAATGCCATCGTTTTCTTTCTGCTCTTCTGTATCCTGCTTTACCCGGTGTCTTGAAAGTTCAGTGCACATTAAAGGTACATGCGATTTAGAGCAAATTAAACAACTTAATTGACTGCGACATTTTCGAGACTGATGTCCAATTTTCAAACAACGAAAACACGCGCCTTTTTCTGTCAAAATATTTTTCCTTTGGTCATAAGTTAATTTCTGTGCTTTAAAACAGTGGCTGCTTTCATGCGAATTCTGACAAAAAACACATTTATAGATGGTGTGAGAATTAACTAAACCCATCGCGGAAGGAGACTTGTGCTTGTTTTCCTCGTGTCTCCTTGTTTTTGGGCCTGTAGATTTAAAATCTTCGGTTTTAGCAGCATGCAAATGGAAATTCTCGACTGCTAAAGAAAGGTGCTGCTCATTATCAACTTCCTTTTTCAAGAACAACATTAAACTCTGAAGTCGATTTTCGATGCTCGCGATGCCGGCAGAATTAAGTGACGCTTGTGATCCGATACTTTCTGGCAATCGTTGCCAAACTCTTAATAAATCTGAAGGTAGACAGGATTCAACTAAAGGAAATAACATAGCCGCGTATTTATCCGACTTAATACCGAGTGTTTCCAGAACCCTCAACTGAGTCTCTAATTTGTCGTATAACAAGGATAGATCTAATTTATTGCCAGACGCAGTATTATTTATTACTAATTTAAGTAATTCCCGTACATAAACTTCGATCTGCAAGTCATCCCGACCGAAACGCGAAATAAGACAGTCAATCATAGCATCATAATTACTTCCAGTGGCGGGAAAACTATCCACTAGTTGCCTAGCTCTACTACCCGGTATAGTAGCTTGAATCAAATATTCGACCTTGTCGTTCGGATCTATGTCAGGATCATGATGAACTTTTTGAAATTGTGACCAAAAAGGCAACCAGTTTTTAATATTCCCGTCGAATTTTTTGAACTCTAATGTAGGTAATTTAAATTTTCGCTTACCGCGTCTGCTGTCTAAACTACTCCTATCATCAGATATCCTAGAAGCTACCTCACCTTCCACTGCACCTGTCACTATTGACTGCATACGGTCTTCGAACTGCATACTGAGATCCAAAAACTTCTTGCTATAGTTGTCACTACACTCAATTTCTGCTAAAAGGTCTTCTTCACTAGCGTCTTCACTTAGTAATAGACCGTAGATTTCTTCATCACTTTTCCTTAGGTCTTCAATTTTTTGGCGTAATAGATCCAAGGAAACTTTAATTGATCGTATCTCACCCTCCGGCGCCGACAAAAGCTTATCCATTTCATTCGCCGTCCTCGTGAAGGTGCCACGGAGCACTTTGCGATGTTTCTTCTTTTGATCCATTTTTCTCTGCAAACTTGGTCAAAACCACACACGTTTACCGAAAGTTACAGGCGAAACGCGATAAAGTTTGTCCGGTGATCGTCAATTCAATTTTGTTACACCTCGTATACAACCACGATTAATTTTATGGAAACAGTCCTGTCACGGTCGCCAAATATGTCAAGTGTGTACCAACGCAATTCTACCCGAATTTGCGTATAAAATACACGGTTCGTATATTACAAAATTAAACTTCAAAATTATTGAAAATTTATATTTGCCAGTTCCCAACAAAACATATCGCGTGCTTTTAAAAAATGATGTAACAAAATTATCACTTATAAGCATCAATCTATACATACACAAAATTAAAATATACTACGCCACGGAAACATCGACCGTTCAGCCCTCAGAGTCTTAGTCAACTGTTTGAACCTCATCAATTTTTATTACACCACTTACGCGTTAAAATAAAGAAAATAAATTGAAGTGATGGCGATAAAATATAAAAATTATTGCCGACAAGTGGAAAGATTGTTATGATTTAAAAAGGTTTTATAGCTAAAGCTTTCTTTGAATTTTAATAAGAGATTTTTAACTTCAGCATTTAAAGCGGTATACAAACAAAATAATTATCAAATGGCTGTGACAGAGATGATGGGTATGGTGGGATTGTAACATGCATTAAAAATAATATATTTAAGAAAATTTAATCTTTTTCTTCAGAACATATTCAATATATAATAATAGAAATAGGTAATTTACAAGTAATTAATTTTTATTGCAACTCACATATGCATATAAATAACAATATTTAAAATGATCTTATTTTCTTTGTAGCGTTTACGCTACTGATTACTCCAATATTATCCAATTTAAATATTGTATTAATAAAACCCCTCAAGAAATTTCTTATAACCCGCCTGCGACCGATTTTAAATCGACATTTTTTCACACACGCGCAGGAGTCGCTTTGACAGGAAGATTGGTCGAGTCTGTGCGGAAGCGGTTAGTTTTGGTCAGAACTCGTATACGCAGACACGCCAACCGGTGAGTTTTTCTCACGTTCAAACTGACGGAATTGAGGCAAATAAAATCTAGGACAAGAATAAAAAAAATATATAATTCATAAATAATAATAATAATAATAATTAATTTTTAAAATCAATATTCATTTATAAGAGTTCCACATAAAAAGGAAGATTTTTTGGCGTGCTGCGGCTCCATGTAAGTAAATCATTTCATACGTATTATCTCTTTATTATACAATCAAATTTATCATTGCAGTTAAGTATTTCTTTAGAGATTTATTTTTTGAGTTCCGAAATAATTTAAAGATAAAATTCCCTTGATTTACTTGCAAAGAACAGAAGGTCATTTTTTATATAGTCAAACTTAAATTCTGTTTTAGTCCATATCGTTATCATTAAGTTTTTTGGTTTTTTTTTTCTCTAACTCTTTTTGGTGGAATATACAAGGTTTCTACAGCCTTCTGTGTTCTGCGCGTGTTCATTTCATGGCGCAAACCTGTCATGTCTACGAAGTAACTTCGGAAATTTTGATATGCTGACCTAACCTAATGTTTTGTTTTGGTGCAGTCAATTTATGCTGCTACACGTATTAAATAAAATAGTAATTAAATCTGATAATTCTTTTAGATTCCGTCACTTCACTTGAGTGTATTTCTTAAGAATATTCGCTCAAGGATATTAGTAACAGAATTTGTTAAATAGTTAGCAACTCTCCTGGATTTTGCCGTCACTCCGAGCAGATAGACCAGTGACTGGTTTATGCCCAGACGCACCTGGGATTTGTCCTTTACAGCAACAAACTGATTTAGCCGTGCCAAGAGGAGTTTTCCTATGGACTTATAGTGCTGTAAAGGTAAGTTGTTTGACTGTGTAATTTTTTTGTTACTGTCTATTTTGTACACTTTTCATATGCATATGATAAGGTGAATACCTTTGTGATAATCTAATTTTGATATTGGGAGGGAAATAAATTGGGATTTTAACTAGGATTTCAAGAGTACTGACCAAACTCACTTTTGATATAATAATTTATTTAATACAATACATTTTGATATAATAGAATTTTGATATTGAGGGAGGGAAATAAATTTCAGGTGGTTTTTAAAAACATTATATAAGGAGTATTGAAGACTCACTTTTGAATGTAATATATTTAATATAGTTGTAACAGATTTATCACTTTTGATATCTTTACAATACGGTAATTGGTATTTCATTTTAGTAGAACTATTTAAATTTAAATTACTAACCTTTAGTGTTAAGACTTTGGCTATCATATGTACTATTCTTGGTGTTACTAATATTTTAAACTTTATTTGGCCAGTGGTAGTGACTATTCGCTTGTTGAGGGGCTATTAGGCTATTGTATCTTTACACACCCACTACCACTGTTATTTAGTTTTGCATACACGTTTTATAAATATATTTATTGTTACTATTTTGAGTTCTTTTTCAGTTTCTACTAACCAGTATATAATATAGCAAGACAAGATTAGTATTTGGTATTTGGGATTTCAGATTATTATCTCTAGTATCATTTGTTTCCGGTCATTTGTTACTTCAAAATCTCAACTATCGTTGAGTTGGCGCCCTTCTTTTTCTCTTCTTATTGTTCTCTTTCTATAAATTTATTCCCAGTGACATTCTTTGGGTGTATCACGTTTGATATTACCAGGTCTCATTTCGTTTCTTGTGCCATTAGCTCAGTATGCTTGCTATCTGTTTATATCTTTAAAGCCACAATCCAGTGCATTGAAGCTAGCCCAAACACTCACTTGAGATTTAGTGTCTCTATGGCCATTTAAATTTGTTCCTCTGAGCTTAGCCATATTTTTAGTATTTTCATCACCTCTCTTCCAGTTCTTCTGGAATTTGGAAGTCTTACACTTCCTAAAATCCAATACTCCCGGAGTATTGAGGTTTCAATTGGCGCCCAACGTGGGGCTTCTTTTCAACTTCTGCCTTTAAAAAAATATATATATCTCCTTTAATTTTTGGTTTTGATCTTGGGTTGTTGCGGTTTTCACTGGTTGTGCTTTTAGATTTTCATTTTAACGTTTAGTTTTTTACTTCAATTTTTTTTTTTTACATTACCTTATATCTATATCTTAAATCGACTTGTTTTGCTATATACTGTGTAGACTGAATAAATTGCTTTGTTTTTTGATTTGTTAAATAACCAGTTTAGATTAATAATAAATTAATTAAAAATTTAAATAACTCAAAGTTAACTATTTCACATATTTTACAAGTCCGGAGTAGTCAATAAGTTGAGTCACTATCTTGAAATAACAGTTTTTTTAATTTCAGGTTCCTTGGGGTGTTGTAGAAATATATTTCATTGGATTTCATAACTGGACCAAAACAATTAAACATTACTGGTATAGGTATCCCTTCAGAATATTAATTTGAGGACAGAGAGTAAGTTAAACTTTACCTACATTTACTCATTCTCTTGTATATCTCTCAGTTGTGTAATATGTCTGCTTTTAAGGTAGAGCACCTGTTAGCTCCTAAATTAGAGTATGAGTTGAGAGTCCGTCACTTAAACGATCCATCTTTGACAA
Organism: Diabrotica balteata; assembly: GCA_918026665.1. Lineage (NCBI taxonomy): Eukaryota > Metazoa > Arthropoda > Insecta > Coleoptera > Chrysomelidae > Diabrotica > Diabrotica balteata. The sequence continues at coordinate 89,061,967 of OU898277.1, forward strand.
CGGTGGAAAGGAAAAGGGTAGTGTTGCGTGGTGCATTAAAGCAAACTTCATCCAATCGGAGTTTCGCTGTTCTGTCAGCTTCCCGTCTTAATTTTAAGGATGAGATTGCTGAAATAGAGGTTACTCTTGCAGATCTGGTGATCAAAATTAATTCTTTTGTTGGTTCTTCTAGTGATACTGCCTATGCTCGCTATACTTCTCGCTTAGGTCATGTTGCAGCTAGAGTCCATCTGTTAGAAGCTACAACAGAGGAAGAGGAGGAAGTGAAGAGGTCTCTTAATTTCAGGGTTTTGATTCTGGAAGGTGAACTGGATTGTAAAGTGATTCCACAGGCACAGTCAACTCCTCATAATGCTAGTGTTCCAGTAAATTCATTTCCTTTTGTTAAGTCTGCTTCTATTCATAAATGGGGTGTGCATTTTTCCGGACAATCAAACGAAAATGTAGTTAGTTTCTTAGAGAAGGTAGAATGTCTGCGTATAGCGCGTGGTAACAGCGAGGAAAAGTGTTACTCTTCTGCTGCCGATTTATTTAAGGATTCAGCCTTCATTTGGTATCTCAATAACCGAGGTAGTTTTGCTTCATGGCAAGAGTTAGTTGCCAAACTTAGATCAGATTTTCTTCCTTATATCTACGAGGATAATCTCCTTGATGAAATCAAGTCTCGTAAACAAGCTCCACAGGAGAAAGTTACAATTTTTATTAACGAGATTGTTAGTCTGTGTAAACGTCTGGAGACTCCTCTTTCTGAACCTCATATTGTCAGGATTATCAAGAAAAATTTGATGCCATCGTACCATTCTAGTCTGGCACTTACAGATATTCCCTCGATTGCTGATCTTACTGAAAAATGTAAGAAGCTGGAAGAAGTTTTGTCATGGTCTTCTAACAGCGTGTCTAGAGCTCCTATTCGGCAGAATTTTAGAAATCCTGATTCGTCCTATTCTGGTAGACCTAATTGTTCTCGGTCTGGTAATGTCTCTTCTTTTAATTTGAAGCTTATCTGTTGGAATTGTCGTCAGTCAGGACATGGTTACTACGAATGTTCTGAGCCTAGAATTCGGTTCTGTTATGGTTGTGGACGTCAAGGTGTCCGTAAATGTGAGTGTGAATTCTGTTCGGGAAACGACAGAAGGGGTGGGTTGTCCCTGGCTCCTACTCCTCGTCAAAATACAGGGAATACAAACACTGTCCAAATTCCTCAAAAACCAAGGAATCAGTTTCTCGAGTCTGGATGCACAAGCTTCCACAAGCCAAACATCTCACCCTGTACCGAAAGACAAAAGACCACAGAACGGCAAATACCAACCGAAGAGAGGACAACGTTAGTTGAGCATGAACACCGTGATTCTTTTGTAGTTTCTTTAAGTAATCCCTTGTCTTCGTTTGTTGATTTAGATATAAACTCATTGTTGGTTCGAAAAAAACAAGGATATTCGTCTATATCTTGAAATATCTATCTTAGGACATTTTTGTTTAGCTTTACTGGACACAGGGTCCAATATCTCAATTTTAGGTTCTCTAGTTTTGGAATTTCTCCAGAATTCAAATGTAAATATAGGAATAGATCAAAGTTTGCAAGTGACTACAGCGGATGGTCAAGTTCAACCAATTTTAGGTCAATTCACTACTGAGATTTCTGTTAGTTTTTGTAAAAGAATGATTACATTCTTTGTTATCCCTTCAGTTAAAAATTCAGTTATTCTAGGAATGGATTTTCTGAAAACTTTTAATAGTGAGTTAAATTTTCCTGAATTTTCCTTATCTGTTTCTTCGTTTAATATCTCTTGTGTCAATGCAGTTAAAGCTATGAGTAGACTTAATACTCGTGAACTAGAGCAGTTAAATAATGTTATCAAATCATTCTCTTCTATCTCTTCAAAAAATAAGTTGGGTAGAACTCATCTCATCGAACATCACATTGATGTGGGTTCGTCCAAGCCCTTCAGACAATACCAATATCCCTTGCCTCAAGCCTGGCATAAAAACCTAGTAAAGGAGGTAGATGAAATGCTAAAGTTAGGTATTATTGAGCCCAGTACTTCTTCTTTCTGTAGCCCTTTGTGGTTGACAAAAAAGAAAGACGGGACTTTTCGTGTCTGTTTTGACGGACGTAAACTTAACAGTATAACTATGAACAGAGATGCGTATCCTATACCTCGTATAGATATCATCTTGAGTAAGTTACAAAATGCTAAATTCATTTCATCTATTGACTTGAAGAAAGCATTTTTACATATTCCACTGAGCGAAGAGAGTAAGAAACTCACTGCCTTTGCAGTCAATGGAAAAGGATTGTATCAGTTCACTACAATGCCTTTTGGTCTTGTGTCTGCTCCGCAGACTATGTGTCGGTTAATGGATTTGGTAATTGGTCCTGCTTTAGATCCTTTTTGTTAGTATTATCTTGATGATATTCTGGTTATTACTCCTGATTTGGAAACCCATATCTCTGTATTGCAGCAGTTGTTTCAGCGTTTAAAAGATGCAAATTTGACTATTAACTTGAATAAAAGTAGCTTTTGTCGTGAGTCTATTAAGTTTTTGGGATATGTTGTAGATTCACATGGTCTCCATACTGATCCTGATAAGGTATCAGCTATTCGTGATTTTCCAGTACCTAAAAATACCACTGAGGTCCGTCGATTGTAAGGAATGGTGAGTTATTATAAAAAATTTGTCAAGTCTTATTCTACCTTGTTGTCCCCTATCACTGATCTACTTCAAAATAGGAAAAAGGGACAAAATATTGTGTAGACTCCTGAAGCTAATAAAGCTTTCATTAAAATCAAGGAGGCTCTAACAAATTCCCCAGTTATAGTAGCACCGGATTTCTCTAAGCCTTTCTATTTGATGACTGATTGTTCAAACACAGCATCTGGTGGGGTACTCTATCAAATTGTTGATAGAGAAGAACACCCTATAGCCTACACCAGCAAGAAATTAAATAAAGCCCAGAAAAATTATACTACAACTGAAAAAGAGTTGTAGGCTATAATTACGGGTATTGAACATTTTAGATATTTTCTTGAAGGTCGTTCTTTCACGGTCATAACTGACCATAGTATTTTGGTGTGGTTACAAAGTACGAAGAACCCATCTTCTCGTTTGGCTAGGTGGATTTTAAAATTGGCACAATACGATTATAAAATTGTTCATCGTAAAGCTTCAGGTGTAGTAGTCGCTGATGCACTCTCTAGACCTTTCGATATTAATTTGTTAGACTTATCTTCCTTACAACCAGATGACTGGTATCGAAAAATGTTGTATGATGTACAGAATGTACCAGGTAAATTTCCTGATTTTAAAGTTAAACATGGTGATTTTTATAAATATGTTCCATAGATGCCCTTACTGGAATGTCGGATTGGAAGATAGTCGTTCCAACTCCTAATAGAGCAGAGGTTTTGGCCACTTTTCATGACCATCCTACTGCAGCTCATTTTGGTTTCTACAAAACTTTCCGTCGTATATCGGAACTCTATTACTGGCCGAAGATGCGTCAAACTGTACGAAGCTATATCGCTAAATGCAAAATCTGTGCTACATGCAAACCGACAAATCCTCCCCAACCAGGTTTAATGGGTTGTTATCGACGGATTGATTTTCCATTTCAACTTATATCTTTAGATCTCATTGGTCCGTACCCTAGGTCTTATAAAGGTTCCCAATATGCTTTATTAGTTGTTGATTATTTTACTAAATTTCCTTTGGTCCATACCATGTCGAAGGCAACTACTTCTTCTATTATTAAATATCTCGAGAATGAAGTTTTTTTAATTTATGGTGTTGCACAAATTGTTTCATGTGATAATGGACCCCAGTTCACAGCTAAGGCTTTTCGCGATCTCATGGCTAAATACAATGTCTAAAAGATCTGGTACAATGCGAACTATCATCCACAAGTCAATCATACCGAAAGAGTGAATAAATCAATCGTGACTGCTTTAAGGTCATATTCTTTTCCTGATCAGAGAGCTTGGGATACTTATATCCACTCTATAGCACAAGTGATCAGGACTTCTTCTCACGAAATAACCAAGTGTCCTCCATCTTATTTAATGTTTGGTCGTCATGTCCCTCTTTCTGGTGATTATTTTGGTAAGATTTCAGAGAATGCCAATAACTTTCCCACTATATCAGATAAATTACACCGTTTAAAAGATATTCAGCATCTTCCTGATATTTATGTGGATGTTCGCAAACGGTTGAAAGTATCTTATGCTATAAATAAATGCCAGTATGACCTGAGAAAGCGAGCCTTATCTTTCAGAGTTGGAGATTCTGTTTTAAAGAGGAACTTTGTCAAGTCTGATAAATTAAACTTCCAATCTGCTAAGTTATGTCAGAAGTACATACCTTGTACGGTTATCAAAGTTATTTCTCCTTTAATATACGAGCTGAAGGAAACTTCTACTGGTAGGAAACTAGGAAGGTTTCATGTTAAAGACTTACTGGAGGACAAGACAGTAGGCCCACATAACTTGTCAGATAATTTGGATTCTTCATCTTATGATGAAGATTAACTGGTCCCTTATCACTTCTGTACCAGTTTGGTTGTTTAAGATCTGTTTATCTATTTTGTTTACCTGTTTGTTTATTTTGCCTTCTATTTTTTTCATCTTATCTTAATGTTAGTTATTATCTTAGTTTATGGACTTGTTAATTTTGTTGTTTGTTTTCTCTTAAAAGTCCAACTGCATATCATAGGAGTACAGGATGGATATATGGGAATTTCCCCATCTTGAGTTCTGAGTTGAATAGATATTTACAGGGATAATTCGGAAAACATTCCAAATATTTTCTTTAATAATGTTGTATGGTTTTGTGGACCATGGCCATAAAGCGTATGCATTCATATTCACTTACTGTGTCAGTGTTTTAGCGTGGGAGGATTGATCACCCTGGATGTGTTCCCTCACTTGGCTCAGAAATATATCAATACATATTAGTTGTTCCTTGAGTGTCTCTTAGGTTGAAATTAGAATGCGTCATTTAAAATTGGATCGTTCTGATATTCAGGAGTAAGTCTGTTTAACTTAGTTTGTTATCTCTTATGTTATTATCTTCTCAAAAATTTGAGTTTAACATATCTTAGTATCTTGAGTTTGCACCTGTGTCCCTACCATTCATACGGATTGGTAGATGTGAGTTTATTTTTACCTTGAGTTTATCTCGTACCTTGACTGAGTTTATCTCGTATCTTTACCTTGAGTGTATCTTTATCTTTACCTTGAGTTTATCTCGTATCTTTACCTTGAGTGTATCTTTATCTTTACCTTAATTGAGTTTATCTCGTATCTTTACCTTGAGTGTATCTTTATCTTTACCTTAATTGAGTTTATCTCGTACATTTACCTTAATTGGTTTATCTCGTACCTTTACCTTAAGTTAGTTATCTTTACCTTTACCTGGATAAGTTTATTTCTTATCTATATCTTATAAATATATATCTTATCTTTATCTTGATTATGGAGTCCTAAAAATCTGTCCTTTACTCTTCTTGTCGTGAGTAAAGAATTGGACCACGTAAATAGTACAGTTTGGGTATTACAGTTAGGATCTCTTTTATCCTTCCTTCTACCAAGTGTATAGCTGGTAGATATGAGTTTTGTGCATATCCTTTACCATGAGTAGATCTGGACTTGCAATTATCTTTTACCTTTTGTGCATATCCTTTACTATGAGTTTGGATTGCAGTTATCTTACTTACCTTTTTTTTTAGCATACCCTATACCATGAGTATAGTGGCCTTGCTAGTATCTAGGCTTGCTAGTGCCTTTACCGATTGTATGTTTTTCTACCGCTGCTAAAGCAAGTAGGTGTATTGAATTATCTTTTACCTTGAATTTTCAATATGTTGTTGATATCCCGAACCATATTTTTAGGTTTGTAGTTTCAACTAGTCCTGAGTAATTAGGCCTCCATTGAACGCTATGGTGACGAATAGAATCTGGTCGCCCTAGTGTCAACGTTGGATAAAGTTCATATGACTTTGTTTGGATTTCGTTGTTATGAACGGTTCTTGGGGATATTTGTTAGGGGTTATTTATACACACCTATAATGTAGTTTTAACGATGGTTGTTTTTACTAATACTTGAGAATGTAGATAAGTAGTGTTAAAGGTTAACTTGATCTGTAAGGTTATAGAATTAAACTTAAAATGTATACTTTTTTTAATCTTTGGTTTTACTAAATTAACATACATTATCTCATTAGGAGGAAAAAAAAATGTATGACTTCGTCCCATATTCTTGGTTCCATATTTTTATTACGTCCTTGATTTTGTTCCAACTCCTGAGCAAATGGTTGACTGTTGAGGAAAATGTTCAATTTTAACGTATCAACGTTCATTGTCGACTCAGCGTTAGATCGTTTTGCCAAAAAAAAAAGTTCCTAAAGTTCCTTTTTTTTGTTGGAGATGAGGGAGAATGTAGCGTTTACGCTACTGATTACTCCAATATTATCCAATTTAAATATTGTATTAATAAAACCCCTCAATAAATTTCTTATAACCCGCCTGCGATAGATTTTAAATCGACATTTTTCCACACACGCGCAGGAGTCGCTTTGACAGGAAGATTGGTCAAGTCTGTGCGGAAGCGGTTAGTTTTGGTAAGAACTCGTATACGCAGACACGCCAACCGGTGAGTTTTTCTTACGTTCAAAGTGACGGAATTGGGGCAAATAAAATCTAGGACAAGAATAAAAAAATATATAATTCATAAATAATAATAATAATAATAATAATAATAATAATAATAATAATAACACAGACCAAACTGTAGCACATAATAGACCAGATCTCGTGCTAGTTAATAAACTAACAAGACAAACAACTCTAATCGATGTGGCGATACCTAACAACAATAATCTGCGTGTTAAGTACAACGAAAAGATTGCCAAGTACAGAGATCTGGAAATACAAATAAGGAGACAATGGAGAATGGAAGGTATCCAGACGATACCTATTATTCTTTCTACCACTGGAGTCATTCCGAAGAACCTCCTAGAAAACATAAAAAAGCTGGGTCTAAATGAACATCTATATAAGATCATGCAAAAATCTGTGCTACTTTCGACGTCCAGATGCGTGCGAAAATTTTTGGGAGATACACCGACGTACCAAGTCACCTAGGACTCGATAACATGGAAAGAGTCCCACCAGAGCTCAATCCTTTTGATACCGTAGGTATCTGGGATGAGTGAATTTTCCCCTTAGAGGGAGTGTGAGCGTATGGCTAAATCTGGATAATAATAATAATAATAATAAGCTGTACTCCTCGCGACCTCCAGATGTGTACGAAAATTTCTGGGAGATACTCCGACATACCAAGTCACCTAGGGCTCGATAACACGGAAAGAGTCCCACCAGAGCTCAATCCTTTTGATACCGTAGGTATTTGGGATGAGTGAATTTTCCCCTTAGAGGGAGTGTGAGCCGTATGGCTAAATCTGGAATAATAATAATAAATAATAAATAGTAAAAATTTGTTTAAGGCATTAAATACGTACGCCTGTTCCGCGCTGAGCTACTCATTTGGTATTATAAAGTGGTCAAAAACGGATATAGAGGGTCTTCGGCGGAAAGTAAGAACACTTCTCACAAAGGCGCAAAAACATCATCCACGTAGTGCAGTAGAGAGAACAACATTACCGCGGTATCAAGGGGGAAGAGGACTTATGGATATAGGTGAGCAATTAGATAAACAAATTGCTAATTTAAGATCTTATTTTCAGGTACAGGCTGAGACATCTACTTTACATCGAGCAATTTGCGCAGTAGATGATACGACGCCGCTTAAACTGAGGGAACAAGAAATGCGCATAAACCACCTGACCCAGCAAGAAAAAATGCGCACCTGGATGAGTAAACCTCTGCATGGGCGACATCTCAATGAGATCAACCAAGAATATGTAGACAATACAGCGTCGAACTATTGGTTGACATCAGGAAAGATGTTTCCCGAGACTGAGGGCTTCTTACTTGCCATTCAGGATCAGGTTATTCCAACTAAAAATTACCTGAAATATATTGTTAAAGATCCTCAAGTACAAAATGACAAATGCCGATATGGATGCCAAGCCCAAGAAACCATCCAACATCTTACCGGTGGCTGCCAGGCATTTGTCGGTACTGATTATAAAGAACGCCATGACTCAGTAGGAAAGATTATCCACCAAGAACTAGCTGACAAACTGGGACTTCTCCATACCGACCATCTTCCTTATTATCAATACGCTCCTGATAGAATGCTTGAAAATGACAACTACAAGCTATACTGGGACCGCACTGTGCTTACAGACCAACCAGTGGCCCATAATAGACCGGATCTCATACTAGTTAATAAACTTACTAGACAAACAACACTTATTGATGTGGCGATACCCAACACCAATAATTTAGTTGTTAAATACAACGAAAAGATCGCCAAGTACAGAGATCTAGAAATACAAATCAGGAGACAATGGAGAATGGAAAGTACCCAGACACTACCTATTGTTCTATCTACTACTGGTGTTATTCCCAAAAACCTCCTAGCGAACATAAAACAACTAGGTCTAAATGAACATCTTTATAAGGCCATGCAGAAAGCTGTACTCCTCGCGACGTCCAGATGTGTACGAAAATTTTTGGGAGATACTCCAACATACCAAGTCACCTAGGACTCGATAACATGGAAAGAGTCCCACCAGAGCTCAATCCTTTTGATACCGTAGGTATCTGGGATGAGTTAATTTTCCCCTTAGAGGGAGTGTGAGCCGTATGGCTAAATCTGGATAATAATAATAATTTAAGAACTTATTTTCAGGTGCAGGCAGAGACATCTACTCTTCATCGCGCGATTTGTGCAGTAGATGATACAACACCGATCAAACTAAAGGAACAAGAAATGCGCATAGACCATCTTACTAAGAACGAAAAAATGCGCATCTGGATGGGTAAACCTCTACACGGGCGACATCCGAATGAGGTCAGTCAAGACTATGTCGACAATATAGCGTCGAACTATTGGCTGACATCAGGAAAGATGTTCCCTGAAACAGAAGGTTCATTACTCGCCATTCAGGATCAGGTTATACCAACCAAAAATTACCTGAAATATATCGTCAAAGACCCTCAGGTTCAAAACGACAAATGCCGATATGGATGTCAAGCCCAAGAAACTATCCAACATCTTACCGGAGGCTGCCAGGCATTTGCTGCAACTGAATATAAGGAACGGCACGACTCAGTGGGGAAGATCCTCCATCAAGAGATAGCTTCTAAACTGGGACTTCTACAAACAAACCATCTCCCATATTATCAATACGTTCCTGAGAGTATGCTTGAGAATAACAACTACAAGCTATACTGGGATCGCACTGTGCTCACAGACCAAACTGTAGCACATAATAGACCAGATCTCGTGCTAGTTAATAAACTAACAAGACAAACAACTCTAATAGATGTGGCGATACCTAACAACAATAATCTGCGTGTTAAGTACAACGAAAAAATCGCCAAGTACAGAGATCTGGAAATACAAATAAGGAAACAATGGAGAATGGAAAGTACCCAGACGATACCTATTATTCTTTCTACCACTGGAGTCATTCCGAAGAACCTCCTAGAAAACATAAAAAAGCTGGGTCTAAATGAACATCTATATAAGATCATGCAGAAATCTGTGCTACTTTCGACGTCCAGATGCGTGCGAAAATTTTTGGGAGATACACCGACGTACCAAGTCACCTAGGACTCGATAACATGGAAAGAGTCCCACCAGAGCTCAATCCATTTGATACCGTAGGTATCTGGGATGAGTAAATTTTCCCCTTAGAGGGAGTGTGAGCCGTATGGCTAAATCTGGGATAATAATAATAATTAATTTTTAAAATCAATATTCATTTATAAGAGTTCCACATAAAAGGAAGATTTTTCGGCGTGCTGCGGCTCCATGTAAGTAAATCATTTCATACGTATTATCTCTTTATCATACAATCAAATTTATCATTGCAGTTAAGTTTTTCTTTAGAGATTTATCATTATGTCATTTTTTATATAGTCAAACTTAAATTCTGTTTTAGTCCATGTCGTTATCATTAAGTTTTTTGTTTTTTTTTTCTCTAACTTTTTTTGGTAGAATATACAAGGTTTCTACAGCCTTCTGTGTTCTGCGCGTGTTCATTTCATGGCGCAAACCTGTCATGTCTACGAAGTAACTTCGGAAATTTTGATATGCTGACCTAACCTAATGTTTTGTTTTGGTGCAGTTAATCTATGCTGCTACACGTATTAAATAGGCTAGTAATTAAATCTGATAATTCTTTTAGATTCCGTCACTTCACTTGAGTGTATTTCTTAAGAATATTCCCTCAAGGATATTAGTAACAGAATTTGTTAAATAGTTAGCAACTCTCCTGGATTTTGCTGTCACTCCGAGCAGATAGACCAGTGACTGGTTTATGTCCAGACTCACCTGGGATTTGTCCTTTACAGCAACGAACTGATTTAGCCGTGCCAAGAGGAGTTTTCCTATGGACTTATAGTGCTGTAAAGATAAGTTGTTTGACTGTGTAATTTTTTTGTTATTGTCTATTTTGTACACTTTTCATATGCATATGATAAGGTGAATACCTTTGTGATAATATAATTTTGATATTGGGAGGGAAATAAATTGGGATTTTAACTAGGATTTCAAGAGTACTGACCAAACTCACTTTTGATATAATAATTTTTTTAATACAATACATTTTGATATAATAGAATTTTGATATTGAGGGAGGGAAATAAATTTCAGGTGGTTTTTAAAAACATTATATAAGGAGTATTGAAGACACACTTTAAATTACTAACCTTTAGTATTAAGACTTTGGCTACCATACGAACTATTCTTGGTGTTACTAATATTTTAAACTTTATTTGGCCAGTGGTAGTGACTATTCGCTTGTTGAGGGGCTATTAGATTTTATTGTATCTTTACACACCCACTACCACTGTTATTTAGTTTTGCATTATATGTAAATTGTTAATACATATATATCTATATACACGTTTTATAAATATATTTATTGTTACTATTTTGAGTTTTATTTCAGTTTCTACTAACCAGTATATAATATAGCAAGACAAGATTAGTATTTGGTATTTTGGATTTCAGATTATTATCTCTAGTATCATTTGTTTCCGGTCATTTGTTACTTCAAAATCTCAACTATCGTTGAGTTGGCGCCCTTCTTTTTCTCTTCTTATTGTTCTCTTTCTATAAATTTATTCCCAGTGACATTCTTTAGGTGTATCACGTTTGGTCTCATTTCGTTTCTTGTCCCATTGGCTCAGTATTCTTGCTATCTGTTTATATCTTTAAAGCCACAATCCAGTGCATTGAAGCTAGCCCGAACACTCACTTGAGATTTAGTGTCTCTTTGGCCATTTAAATTTGTTCCTCTGAGCTTAGCCATATTTTTAGTATTTTCATCACTTCTCTTCCAGTTCTTCTGGAATTTGGAATTCTTACACTTCCTAAAATCCAATACTCCCGAAGTATTGAGGTTTCACTTTCAATCCTAAAAATATTATAATTATGGGAGATTTTAACTCTCATCATCCCTTATGGGATAAAGCTACACCCAACAAAGGAGGTAGAATAATTCATGATATCTTATTTGATAATGATCTAGTTTTTATGAACGATGGTACACCAACACTATTATGAACAACACTATTTCAATTATCAGCGGCAATACCAAGTGCTGTAGATTTGACTATGGTAAGTGGGAATCTAGCTCTTCGGTCTAATTTTGATACTATTAAAGATTGTGGTAACAATGACCACTTTCCTATACGTCTTTTACTTAATGATAATGGCAATTGTAAGGTACTTAACAACACGATTAATCCTTATAAAATTAGAAACTTTAAAAAAGCTGATTGGGAAGCGTACCATAATAAAGTTTTGATATACCTATAAGATTTAAATTATAACTTAACCTATGATCAACTAATGTATATTATTAACATAGTAGCTGAGCAAGTAATTCCATCAAAACAGGCCGGTATACATGTTAAAAGGGGTAATGCCTGGTGGGATGATGATTGTACATCCTGGGTTAAGGAAAGGAAAAAAGCCGTAGCAAATTTTAATAATTTTTTATCTATAAAAAATTATATATTAGCAAACAAAAACCATTGCATTAACTAAGAAAAAATTAAATAATAAAAAAAAAAGAAAAGTTTAGACTTTTGTGAAACTTTAAATAGGAACTCTAGCATGACTTATGTTTGGAACAAGATTAAGAAATTCAATAATAATAACTTCAAAATAGGAAGATTTAATTTTACTATTCCAGATAATCTTAAAATATGTATTTTAAATAAAATGTCAATTATCAATATAGATCCAAATTTTGCTCTTGACAACATAGATGAAAATTTAAAGCAGTTTTCCATAAATGAATTAAACCTGGCCTTAAATAAAAAGAAATCATCCGCTCCTGGTATAGATGATATATCTTATGAAATGTTTCAATTTTTACGTTTCAAAGCTAAGCAAATTCTTATTAATAGTTATAATAAAATTTTAATAGGTGGAGAAATACCAGCCGTTTGGAAAACATTTAATATTATTAGTTTTTTAAAACCAAATAGGAATCCGACAAATCCAAAAAATTATAGGCCAATTGTCCTGTCTTCATGTGGAGCCAAAATTCTAGAAATAATGATCAAGAATCGATTAGACTGGCAATTGGAACATAATTTGAAATTTTCAAATAATCAGACTGGCTTTCGTAAAGGAAGAGGTATATATGACAATATAACACTCATCACATCTTACATTAACCTGGTATTTCAATCCTCTGAGTCAGTCATCGTAATTTTTTTAGATATAAAAGCTGTATACGATAATGTTGACATATATAAACTCTATAATAAACTCTAAAGCTTAGAAGTGCCTATCCGAATGTGTAACCTAATTTTCAATCTTTTAACAGAACGATCACTATATTGTAGGGGTAATGACGGCTCCTTCCTGGGTCCTGTACCAACAACCTCGGGTATACCACAGGGCTCCCCTCTGAGTACTATTTTATTCAATATTTATTTAAGGGATATTTTTGATTTAAATTTGGGAGATGAATCTATCATAGGGTATGCTGATGACTTGGCAGTTATGATCAGAGGAAAAAGTGTAGCAACCATGGTAAATAATATCAATAATGCTTTAAAGCACATAAATGCACACGTTCGTGAACACAACCTGTCACTTTCCATGGATAAATGTGAGGCAGTATGGTTCACTAGAGGGAGGAAACATACCTTCCCACCACTACATATTAATAATGCAATCATTGCCGTTAAAAAGGAGGTTAAATATTTGGGTATTATACTGCAAGAAAACATGAAATGGTCATCACACATTACTAACATTACAAATAAAGCAAAAAAATCATTAAATGTATTAAGAGCACTGTGTAGGGTTTGGTGGGGTGCAGATCCAAACACACTTTTGACCGCCTTTTCTGCTCTAGTCCAATCACATCCTGATTTTGGATCAATGTTTCTTAGACCATGTTCTAAGGCCGCTCTCAGTAAATCGGATGTGGTGTTTCATGAGGGATTGCGTGTAGGTAAAAATTTATGGTCGGTATGGTAAAATTTAACAGGATATCTAACGCAGATATAAAATCATATTTTCAGCGAATAGACAAAGATAACAATCATATTTCTCCTTGGTCTCCCATCCATAAATATTTTTAACACTCATTACCCATTAGTGAGACGAATAGTTCGGATCGAGATATTTTACATATTTTCTGGTTCCGATCCTAATATACCTAAAAAAACTAGAGGTGGGTCCTCCCGTTTTTTAAATTTTTGTCGGAACCGTTTTTCGTAAACTGTAACTAGTTGATTCGAATTAGCAAGTATGTGTGTGTGTGTGTGTATGTGTGTGTGTGTGTGTGTGTGTGTGTGTGTGTGTGTGTGTGTGTGTGTGTGTGTGTGTGTGTGTGTGTGTGTGTGTGTGTGTGTCTGTGTGTAGTTTTATTTTATGACTAGAGACATAGTCCATTAGCCTATTATGTTTTGAGTTATTAATTAATTTTTTAAACAATTGTTATATAGAAAACCCGTAACAACAATAAAATCTTAACTTCTATTGACTTACATATAAGTACGTACCTACATTAATTTTTTTTTTCATTATATTTTTTTTATTGTTTTTTATTTTATTTTTTTTTTATTTTTTTTATTTTCTTATTATTTTTTTTTATTATTTCTTTTTTTTATTTTTTTTTTTTTTAGTTTTTTTTTTACTGGAAGGAAAAGGAAAATATATGGTTTTGCTGATGTATTACATACGCCTAGGGGTCTATCAAGGCGATTTGAACAACACAAAATTAGACCACGGATAGAAAGGTTAACAACTGAGTTAAAACAAAGGACTTATATAACTAACTTTTTATGTTTGAAATGTATACAGTGTTACCATAATACATTTAAAAATTCAATTTCATTTCACGTACGTGGCGAAAAATTATTTCATAAATATGCAAGTTATTGGTTTTTATTAAATCTGATAAATTAAAAGGTCTTTTAATAAGAATTTTTTCCTTATTGATATACTCGTATATTTTTATTGTAAATTGGTTTATACATCGTGTATTTAAAGAGCAATTTAAAACTAAATGCTGAATTGAGCCTTCTTCGCCACATTCGCAAAATGGAGTTTCAGCTAAATTAATTCTGAACTTATGTAACGGAGACAGATCATGGTTAAATCTTATTCTACTTAGTATTCTAATCATATCTTAATTAAAATTTGAGTTTTTGAACCACGTTGAGGACTGTATTTTTGGTTTTATATCTTTATAATATATTCCTTTGTTGGATAAATTGTACATTGTTTGCCATGAATTTAACATTTTTTTCCTTAGATGAGAATTTAGATCCTCAATTACACATTTATATTCTGATTCTTTAGATGGTTCATTATATTTAGCAATTTTGTCTACTATTTCATTATTTAATATTCCACAATGAGCTTTTATCCAACAAAACATTACATTAGATCCTCTTAATTTCATTGTACCCACCAGGTTGATAATTTCAGATAACACATAATTAAATCCAATATTGTTATATTTAGAAATATTTTCAATTTTTTATATTGAGCTTTTACTATCAGAGAATATAACGTAATTAGATTTTGTTCTTAAGAAATTACTAATGTATTTAAGTGCTTCTAATATTGCTATTAGTTCAGCGGTATATATCGAGGTTTTAATATTTAGTACTACTATACTAAATTTTCGATCTGAGTCGTAAAAGGCAGATGCAACCTTTAAATCTGATTTAGATGCATCCGAAAAAATATATGAGTAATTAGGGAACATAGACTTTATGTCAGCTTGGAAC
Organism: Diabrotica balteata; assembly: GCA_918026665.1. Classification (NCBI taxonomy): domain Eukaryota; kingdom Metazoa; phylum Arthropoda; class Insecta; order Coleoptera; family Chrysomelidae; genus Diabrotica; species Diabrotica balteata. Next base: position 89,077,368 of record OU898277.1, read on the forward strand.
ATGCTATTCCGGATATATTGTGGGAATTCTGAGTAGTCTCTAAGATATCCTACTTTTATGCTGTCCAAGTGTTCTAATTCTATTTTAAAACATGGTAATTCTCTTGAAGTCGAAATGTCCTTACTAAGTTGTATCCTTAAGTATTTGTAAGATTCAATAATAGGAATTGTAGGCTTTTTTTGCCAATATTCCTTGACTAGATCGTAAATACTGAGCTCGAAGCATTTTTGGACTACCGGACTTTTCTTTGCATACATTTTTAATAAAAACTTCTCCGTTAAGTAATCTCTTCTGAAATTTAGTGGAGGTTCATTGCATTCTACGTTTAAATTTGAAATGGGTGTACTCTTAAGTGCGCCTATACTTATTCTTAAGACTTTATTTACTAGCCTATCTAATTTCTTCAGGTGAGTCTTCGCTGCTTGACTATAAAAAATTGACCCATAATCTATTATTGAACGAATATAAGCTTTATAAAAGGTAAGCGTAATATTTGGATCAGCTCCCCAACTTGTATGACACACTGATCTTATTGCATTTAATTCTTTTTCTGTTTTTGTTATTAAGCGGTCTATGTGTTCGTTCCACAATAACTTCCTATCTATTACCATACCCAAATAGTTAATGGATGATTGAACCTCAAAATTAACGTTATTGAATACTATTGATTGTGGTAATCTATGTTTTTTGGAGAATATACATGCTTGAGTTTTCTTTGTAGAGATGCCGAGACCTATATTAAAATAATACTCTTCTATTGTCGAAAACATTTCACTCATTATATTGATACCTTGATCGATTTCAACTTTAAGTACATATATACACACATCATCAGAAAACTGTAGAACATTTCCTCTTGTATGTATTTTTTGTGTAAGTCTGAGGTATAAATGACATATAGTAAAGGACTAAGGATGCTGCCTTGCAGTTACCCAACATTAGAAATTCTTAGATCCAATAGTTCATTATTAATTTGAAGTTGTAGATTCCTATTTGAATACAATTTTATTTTTCTTTTATCAAAGTTACTGGGTATTCCTATCTTTTCCATTTGTTGATAGAGGATATTTAATTTGATATTATCATATGCACCTTCTACATCTATGAATAGAGATACCAGGGATTTACGTTCAGAAAAGGATATATTAATGTCTAGGATAAGGTTAGCTATATTTTCTGATGTCGATCTTAGTTTACGAAACCCATATTGTGTATCACTAATTTTGTTATTTTTCTCTAACCATAATTCAAGTCTTCTCTTTACCATCCGTTCGAATGTTTTTAAAATACACGATCCTAACGAAATTCCTCTATATGAATCCGCCGAGTCTATATCTTTATTTGGTTTTAAAATCGGTATAATATTCAATCAACGGTATAATTACATAATCCTTTCATGAATCCGGAAATTCAGCTTTCATCCATATTAAATTAATTATATTTAACAATTTTATTTTCTTGGTAAGTAATACAGCATAATATAACGGACATTGTCTAAGCCAGGAGCAGTATTTTTATGACACTTTAAACTATACTCTAGATCTTTTAGAGTAAATTCATTTAACAAATAGTTTGAATTATTATTATTCACTTTTTAGGATGGTTTACATTTAAATTTGGTGAAACCCAGGGCGGAGTTAACTTATTTAAAAATTCTTCAGTCCAATTATCTTTCTTTACTTGATTTTTTGGGACATAAGTATTTTTGATTTTTTTAATTTCTTTCTAAATTTCTTGGACCGAAGTATTTTTATTAAATTTATTACAAAATTCTCGCCAAGAAGCTTTTTTACTTTTTAATATTGTTTTTTTTTTATTTCCTCTGCTTTCTGATATTTTATGTAATTTTCATATGTACTATTTCGTTTAAATTCTAAAAAAGCTTCCTGCTGAAATTTTATAGCTTGTGCACATTCTGGGTTCCACCATTTTTTATTAAACTTACTATTGATCGTCATTTTTTTCTTAGGTATTGATAATTCACAAGCATCATTAATTATATTGATAAATGTATTATATATGTTATTAATATTTTCATCAGTATTTATATCTTTGGTGTCAATAGTTTCAAGAATCGAAGAAAATAACGACCAATGTGCTCTGTTCACATTCCATCGGGTTCTCTCATTAACTATTGTTATACTATCAACATCGCTTTCAATTATTATTGGAAAGTGATCAGAACCTAGAGCTACATTTTTTACCTTCCAATTAAAACAGGAAGATATGTCACTGGAACATATAGTTATGTCCACAGCTGATTTATTTCTACTGTATAATCTAGGTATTATAGTTTCGGCCCCATTATTTAAAAAACATACCTCACAGTCTTCTATTGCTGTTAATACACTAAGTCCAGCCCTATCATTCTGATCGCAACCCCATACATTATGGTGACAATTAAAGTCGCCTGCCACCAAAAATGGTGTACTTAAACTATTAAAAAACTTTTTCCATTCACTCTCTGATACGTTTAAATTTGGTTTTGCATACACTGAATATATATTAAGAACTTTATTTGATTTTAATTTGACTGTTATTGACATACTCATAACCTGATTGATTTTATGATGATTTGGATGACCTGTGAACTGAATGTATTTTTTAGTTAAAATAGCCAATCCTCCATAACCATCATCTCTATCTCTCCGAAATACATTATAACCACTGAAATTAATATTATTTTTTTCTTTTAACCACGTTTCACTAATTATAGCTAGATCAATATTATTTTCAAAAATAAATTTCTCAAAATGACCTTTATTGTGTACAATGAACCTAGCGTTCCACTGTACAATTTTGAACTTATTCATTATCTGCGAGAATACGACTTAAATTATTTTTAAAATCGTCAAACATTTTTATATTGTCTAAAGTTATTGAGTTATTCTTTAATACATTTTTAAAAGTGCTTATAATCATATCACAAACAGAGTTTATTTTACAGTTTTTATTTAAATTTAAGCTCATTGTTGATTGGGAATAGTTAGGTATATTTCTATAACTTTGATAAACCGGTTGACTACTAGTAGATGGAGATGAAAGAATCTCCTTATGCTCGTCGGAATATCCTGAACAGGGATAATTAGGATAACTTTCTAAATTTCGTCTGCGTTTAACTGGTACTGAGTGCTTTTATTTACATTCTTTGTCACCGTTGCGTAACTATGATCATATTTTTTGTTAGCCTCACTATATGATAAATTTTCTGTGACCATATATGTTTTAATTTGTTTTTGACGATGAAATTCTTCACAATTTTTCCTATCCGTTGCTTCATGATTTCCTTTGCATAAAATACATGATATCAATTGCGAATTACAAGAATTTGTTTCATGTTCATTGCCACATTTTCCACATCGAACATTACCTCTACATTGTGCACTAACGTGACCGTACCTCATGCATTGTCTACATTGAATTACTCGTGGAACATACACATTTGGAATTTTAAATCCGGAACATAGGATTTTTAATACAGTAAATAAGATTCTCTGCGTTGCAATTAACCAGTGTAAATTTCTTTAGAACGTCGCGATGTTTTGTAACTAATTTATTTGTTCCACTGGATTACTTCTCCTCAGCGATTTGTAGTAGCGTATGTGCACGCCGAGAGTGTCGCTCCGTCTACCGATTTTTCCTGAAAGTCCGGTTTTGTGCACATAATAAATAATGTTTTATCAATTTTGTTTGTGTTTATTAGGTATTATTTGAGGTATACAATTTATAATTAAATACATTTATTATTCCAAATATTGTTTATAATTTCAAATTAAAAAGAGTGTAATATAATTATTTTATTTTTAAAATTCCTTTTTATTTTTAGTTTTAGAAATCTCCTTTTTCTCAAGCCGTTTTGGCAATAAAACAACCATTTTTTTTAGTTATAAAATATTTTCATATCTACATTTATAAATAAGAACGTTTTCCTTAAATTTACATGTAATTTAGATGTGTTCCGTTTTTACACTTACACTGGCAGCATCGCGGCGTGAATTGAGACTCCAGTCGAACAAATGAATTAATTATAAAACATCGCGACGTTGTATTGAAATTTACACTGGTTAATTGCACATCAAAGAATCTGAGCTGTATTAAAAATCCTATGTTCCGTAATTTTTTTTCCAAATCTGTATATGTCTACATCGTAAATAATTTTTTCTACTACTACCTGTTTAGGTATCATTTGGCCCTTAAAAGTAACAATAACTGCCATTGTCGGGAGTAACTCACCATTTACCTTTCGTTTTATTCTCCTTACTTCATAAACTTTAAAATTATATCCATATTTAAGTTTAATTATGTTTAATAAATCATCGTCTTTAATGTCCTTGTCAATACTTTTTATTATACCTTTTTTGTATGTAAAGAAATTGGGTATATAAGCCTCGTAATTTTTTTCCTGAAATACTTTAGACTCGACTAATTTGTTGGCACTATTGAATGAATTTAATTTGACTTTAACTTTATTTCTACCAGTTACAGAAATATTTAAAATGTTATCCCTGATCTCCGGTTCTGCGTTTAAAATTAATCTTGCAGTAGAAATTTTATGAAACTTACCTATGTTTCCTTCTTTACTTTGCACAAATACATAATATGGACCTTGGTCCGTTGAACTATATTTATTTTTTTGTTTTATTATTTTTTCAATACCACCTGTTTCGTCGTTTTTTCTATTTCCGCTAAATTCCATATTCACTTCATCTATAATTATACTTTTTCCCCTATCAGGAGGTTCATATCTTCCGTCCGAATCCCCGATCATAACAATCAAAAACAAATAAACAAACACTTAATGAAGACTCGTTCACGCACTGATAAGAACTTTACCTGACCATTGCCAAAAACGAACTGAAATTAGCAAGTACACAAACATATTGTATAAGTTGTATTGTTTATGTGTATAAGTATTGAAGTGAAAGAACCTAACGAAGGATATATTTATTATAACTTGACAAATAAATTAAATAATACAAATAGTACTTACATTTACTTTACACATTATTAAATCGCGAATCGTCTAAATTGACATTTAAAAACATAAGTTTTTCCACTTTTCTTGTTAACCGTGCTCTTCTGTTATTTAAAATTAAACCAGATTTTAAACATGTGTTCACAAGGAAAAGATTTTGTTACAATACTACAATATTTTATGAATATAGTGGTTAAGTTAGGTTATACATGGCGATGGTTTTTCTACCACGGTTATGGATAGTTCCAATCTACGTTCGAAATTTTTTGTGGGTAATATATCATCAGACAAATACACGTAGACTTCTTTTATATCTCTCGATACAGGTGTATGTTTAGATGAGTCATGTCCAATTAATTCATCAAAAATACACCATGGACTTAAGTTATCTTTATTAGTTTCTTTTTCTTGTACTGGTTGATTTTCAAGATTTACTAAACTTATGCAAAGACTCGTTTCATCCGTTTTCCATAGTTGAAGAACCAGCTTTTAAAAAGTTTGCAGGGTGGATTCCTGGATATAAACCGCCAACAAGAAAAACTGTCAGGTTCGTTACTTCAGGAATGTTATGTCAAAACTGAGCAAATTATTAGATCACAAGTTGTTAAAGAAGTAAAAAATATCTGTATTACTACTGACCTCTGGACATCTGGAGTAACTGGGAGTTACTTCCCATTAACAGGACAATATTTAACCGAAAATTTAGTATTTAAAACGGTTTTATTAGGCTGCTGACATTTTTCTGAAAACCATAATTCAGAAAACAGCGATTAGTAAAATTATTAATCAGTGGGGTCTAAAACGAAAAGTAAATTTTGCAGTAACTGGTAATGCCTCAAATATGTTCAAAGCTATTAAAGATGTTTTAGAATGAAAACATTTAAGTTGTTTTGCTCATACGTTAAATTTATTGGTGGAGGATGCACTTAAATGCTGTCGTGTACAAATAGATAAAATAAAAAGTCCTTTTTTGACAATTCTGCAAAAAAAAAATTAAAAAAAAGTACCTGATCTTCCGAAAGGCTTTTAAAGTATTAATTACAACATAACAAAGTTCCCAAATGGCCAATCCAAGACGTCGAAACTAGGTAGAACTTCGCATATTACATGTTAAAAAGAATGACCGAGTTACCGAGTTAGAGACAATCCGTTCCACATCGGATTCCACATTAAATAATATAGACTTAGACGTAGACCAAATCTAAATAAAGAACACTGAATTATTTGTTCTCAACTTTCCCAAATTTTAGGGCCGTTTAAAAAAATAACAAGTACAATGTGTGACCAAAAATACTTGAAGGGTAGTTTAGTGATTGTTATGGTACGCTACCTGCAAGAATCTTGCAATAAAATTTTAGCAAACGGTAACCTTATATCCATAGTATCCGACGTAGTATAATTACTAATATCGGGTGTAGCAAAAAGATTTAAAGGGATAGAACAGAGTGGCACATTGTCATTATGTACATTTATGGATTCACCATTTAAAGTGCAGGGTTTTTCTGATAAAAATGAAGCTAAAAAAATAAAAGAAAAAGTTAAGAAGCTGGTTACTTCTATAATTAACGAACTAGAAGATTGTACTATTGAAAATCAACCAGTACAAGAAAAAGAAACCAATAAAGATTACTTAAGTCCATGGTGTATATTTGATCAATTAATTGGAGATGACTCATCTATAACTTCAACTGCAAAAAGATCTGTCATAAAAATAAAAATCCCAGAAAAACGAAACTGAAACAAACAACACTTAATTTAATGGAAGAAAGAAGAAGAACATCGAAAGAATTACCAGAATATAAAGCTATCAACAATAAAGTTAAAAAGAGCATAAGGTCAGACTTGCGGGCTTATAAAACAAAACAAATATTGCAAACCATCGAAAACAATAGAAACATGAGAGTATTGAAATCATGAGAGTATTGAAATCAAATTTAACTAAAGGAAAATCAAAGATAACTAAAATCAACAGGGGAATACGGTGACCGAAAAAACTCAAATAATCAAGGAAATACAAACGTTCTATAAGAATCTTTATACATCTACTATACAGAACCCCGAAACAGACCACAGAACAATTCTAAACTTCGGCTCGGAAACCCTCCCTAAAATAACCTCTTCAGAAATTAGACATGCCTTACAGCAAATGAAAAACAAAAAAGCTCCTGGCGAGGATCGTATAACGTCTAAAATGTTAAAAATGGGCGGCAACATCGTTGTAGAAGTTGTGGAAGTCTTACTGAATAAGTGTCTAACGGAAAAAAGAATACCCAGCCTATGGGAAAACGTCGAAATAATACTTTTACACAAGAAAGGAGACACTACTAATATTGAAAACTACAGACCTATAAGTTTGTTGTCACACTTATACAAATTGTTAACAAGAATAATAACCAACCGCATAACACAAAAACTTGATTTATATCAACCGGTTGAACAGGCGGGATTTAGAAAAGGGTTTGGACTAATGATCACTTACAAACCATCAGAACACTAGTAGAAAAAACCACAGAATATAATGTACCTTTACATATGGCATTTATCGACTTTCACAAGGCTTTCGATAGTATTGAGACTTGGTCCTTTTTGTCAGCCCTGAAGGATGCTCGAATAGACTCACGGTACACTACAATCATTAAAAACATTTATGAACAGGCCACATTCTACATCAAAATCAATGAAGACGAAAAAACTTAAAAAATGCGCCTTGATAAAGGTATTAGACAAGGTGATACTATTTCACCAAAGCTTTTTACCTTAGTATTGGAAAATGTATTCAAACAGCTTGACTGGGAGGAAAAAGGTCTAAACATTGATGGTGTACGTTTGAGTCATTTGAGGTTTGCGGATGACATAGTATTATTTAGTACAGATATCAAGGAACTGGAGCAAATGTTGAAGGAATTAAACCAGCAGTCAAATAAAATAGGTCTAAAAATGAACCGTCAGAAAACAAAAATAATGAGTAATTTACAAACTAATCTTGTTATTGACAACATCAGTCTTGAAAATGATATATTATATCATTTTAACCACTATATATATCTTGGACATACCATTAAAATCGGCAAAGAAAATCAAATAGCCGAAATAAAAAGACGCATACAACTGGGGAGCTTTCGGCAAATTAAGCTTTATTTTGAAGAATAAAGATATACCAATGTGTCTAAAACGTACAGTTTATGACAAATGTATCTTGCCTGTAACTACATATGGACTGGAGACCATGGCCTTCACAAAGAAAACCTTAGAGCAGCTCAGTACAACCCAAAGAGCAATAGAGAGGGCCATGCTAGGGATTAGTTTGAGAGACAGGATTCGAAATAACGTCATTCGTGAAAGAACAAAAATTACTGATGTCTCAGAACGTATTGCAAGGCTCAAGTGGCAATGGGTCGGACACGTTGCCCGAGATAATCCCGAAAAATGGACACAGAGATTAACAAACTGGAGACCAAGAGATAACAGGCGAGGAGTAGGCAGACCGCAGAAGAGGTGGACAGACGATATCAAACAAGTCGCGGGCAAGCAGTGGATGAGAATTGCCAAAAGTAGAAATCGATGAAAGCAAATGGAAGAGGCCTATGTCCAGCAGTGGACGAACACAGGCTGAAGAAGAAGAAGACTCATCTACACGTACACCTGTATCGAGAGTCCATTACAACGGTGGAAAAACCATCACCATGTATATCCTAACTTAACCACTATATTCATAAAGTATTGTCAATGTGAACACATGTTCAAAATCTAGTTTAATTTGAAATAAAAAAGAACACGGTTAATAAGAAGTAAAGTAGAAAAACTTATTATTTTTTAATGTCAATTTAGACTATTCGCGATTTAATAATAACGTGTAATGTAAATGTAAGTACGATTTACTATTTGTATTGTTTAGTTTATTTTTCAAGTTATAATAAATATATCATTAGTTTCTTTCACTTCAATAAATATACACATAAACGATAATAGCCATTATGTTTGTTTATGTAGGTACTCTTTTACTTGAAACTACTTTTAAACAATCATAGTTACTTGTTTACGAAAATTTAAATTTTTAATTGTATTCATTTTTTTTGGAATCCTGAGAAAACTAACAAATATTTAAAAAAAATTTAAATGCAAAATGAAAGATTACATTATTACCGAGGGCCGAAAGTCCCTTAGAATAAACAAAAAGTTTTTTGAATGAGATATTTGAAATTAAAAATCACATTAATTTTTTTTCACCCCTACAACTTATTTAAATAAACATTATAGAAGTTGTCAGGGACTTTCGGCCCTCGGTAACAATGTATCGTTTCATTCTGCGTTTAAATTTTTCAAAAATATTTATTAGTTTTCTCAGGATTCGAAAAAATGAATGCATTTAAAAAATATTGGCCCGAAATTTTGTGCCTACGTTCTTAACAATAAAACTACCATGACCCACCTCTACTACTCGTTACTCGTTGTTTTGACCAGACCGACGTTGTCAAATAATTATTGTGTATGAATATTTTTTAATGTGGCGTTATTGTATGCAGTTTATTATTTCATATTGGGAAGAAGGCACAATGTGACTTTAAAATAAGCGTATTTTGATGTGTAGATTTTCAATTCGTAAATTGTACTTAAAATACGAAACATTAACAAATTTTATTTATATAAAACGATTACTGTGGAAATCAAAATGTTATATTACACTTATTGTAAAATAAACTTATGGCATATTCCCAATAAAAAAAAACAGCAAGCTCTCATTTAAATCAATTTCGCCCAAATTTGATTATCTTAGAATATTGTTCAAATGCAAAAAAGACAACAGGTCAAATAAAACCAATAAGTTTGGCAACGTTGAACTTCCCCTTTTTTATTATTTCCACGCTTGCATGTTCGGCGATATAAAGGGCGGACCTAATATACCTCTCTCTTTCTAAACAGCTGTTTCTCACTCCATCTCACGTAAGGTCCATACCGACCATAAACTTTTTCCTACACTGTATGTATGGGATGTATGCGTTCCTCGCCCAGGGTTGCACTTTTGGCTGAAGCATCTATATTAGATCTGGAACATAGAAGAAAACTACTGGCCCTTAAATTAATTTCAAAATTCTTAGTTGTATCAAATCATCCTACCATTCAATTTATCAACGACTTTCTATTAAAAATAATCCATAGACCAGGGTTTTGGAATAAGGACAAAATACCATACCTAGTGGAAGCACTTCATCACTATAGTCCTTATTTAAAGTTAATATATAGAGGTTCAAATTTTCCATGTTACGAAATTGATTTTCATATACTCAATAAACCTTTAAAATCTTTTAACTGTAATTGTAAAAAAGTAGACATCATGTCAAGATTTAATTTTAAGGCCGAAACTAATAGTCTAAAATCTCAGTATACTTTCATTTTTTCTGATGCGTCAAAAAGGGACAACAGAGTGGGCTTTGGTATATTCATTCCATCACTAAACTATAAATTTTCGTTACGTCTTCCCAATCATCTAAGTATTTACAAAGCAGAAATAATTGCCATACATGATGCAGTAAAAACTGGCATTAATAAAAAAATTAAAAATGTGATAATTTTCTTAGATTCACATTGGGCTATAACAAAACTCTGTAATCCTTCTTTTGCAACAAATTCTGAATACTGGGTTCTTATGATAAAAAGGCTAATTGCTTCATCTAACATGAATGGTTATAATATCCAATTATCCTGGATACCGGGTCACTCAGGTATACCTGGGAATTCAGAGGCAGATACTTTGGCCAAAATTGGAACAGATCTTAATATTCCCAGAAAAATGGTATATGACATAAAAGATATTTTAAATTTCTTAAAACAGGATATTATAAACATTTTTAAAGATAAATGGAGAATCTTAGTCTCAACCAAACATCGTGGGTATGCTAGAGTTCAATCAACATTCACCAATAAGACATGGTATGGCAATTTAAATTATAAAGATAGAAGACACATCACAACTATAATGAGAATGCGTACAGGTCATTGCCTGACTAATGCCCATCTTTTCAAAATCAATATAAAAGATGACCCTGCCTGTGAATGCGGCATAATAGAAAACCTGAATCACATATTTTTCGAGTGCCCTATTAACCATATTCCTAATTTGGACTTTATAAGTACTTTGTATCAAAAAAGAAAATATCACCGTTATCCATGACTGACATTCTATCCTCTCCGGAAGACGAAACTATAGAGATAATAATGCAATTCATTAACATTAATAAAATTAAACTCTGAAGCTCAACTATCCAATTTCCCTGATGTATCCTATAATCCTGCCTGTTTTAGTGCTTTGGTGTTGTCCGCTTATTCCATTTGTTGTAATATTAATTTGTCCTCCAGTATTTTTGCCGTAGTTATAAGCTATATAGAAACAAGAAAAGCGCTAACACGAGAAAAGCTGTAGTCTAGTGAAGTTTCCAGAGATTCCTGCATGACCCAGAGCCAGACAAAGTGGGGTCTCACACAAATCGGACTGGCAATTGCCTTGCAGCAAAGCCATCAATACAACAAGACAAAACAAGACAAGACAAGAATTCTGCAATTTTTAATTTCTATGAAACAACAACGAGTAAATATTTGTCTCATTCGAGATTAATTGCAAACATCTGTTGCAATCTGGCAACGGCGGATTTGATGATTGCCAAATATATCTCCCAATCTATATAAAAGGGCAATTGCCAAAAAAATTTTTAATAATTAACTGCAACTATTCTCCAAAGAAACAAATATTTACTCATTCTTGTTTTATATAAATCATTGCAGAATTCATAACACAATATAATCAAAATGTACTTTTTTAAAGCTTTATCTCTTTATATTTGAAGCGTACAACTATACATTATAATTAGATATATACATTAGATACGAAAAATGCGATTTAACCTCATCTTACTACTTGTCCTCTGATCACTATTCTAGATGAATATTAGTAATATGTTTGAACTTACTGCATCATGATAGTAACTTAAATTCTTTACAAAGCAATTTTTGTCCCTGTTAGGTACATCTGGGCCACATATTTGTAATGTGTATAATGATAATCCTTTGTAGAAAACTAATTCCTTTACGATTTCATCCAAATTATAATCATGCGGATCCCCAAAAACTCTGAAATATATATAAAGTTATATCAACTTAAAAAATATTCTTAAGATACAAGTACACTTTTAATGTTCAATAAAGGCATAATTTAAATAACTTTTTTCTCGACTTTTTTTATTATATTGCAAAATGTATTTTTTGCAAAAGTTTATTTAATTTTTGGACTGTATTTTTTTATATTCTTCCAATTAATAGAGACGCCAAATTAAAGACAAAGAAATTTTTCGCCTGATTTTTTTTATGGCCTGAAGAAATTTTTTTGTGGCCAACAGTTAATTTCCGGATTAACAAGCCTGAATCAAAGACTCTGAGTGGCATTTTGAAAAGAAATGTTTAGCATATTTTAATATGCTAATAGCATTTTAGTACGATTAAAAAATATGGAGGACTTGTGAATTGTGAAAGTGAATTCGCATTGAAAAATATGTTATGTTATCAAGCAAAAAGCACCAAGATCTATTCAAATCGGTTCACCCAATCTGAATATTAACTGTCGGTCGTGCGAAAAAAAGTTATTTCGAGAAAATCTCGAAAGTAAAATTTTTCTCATATTATTTTTTTATTTTTATTAAAATTATCGAGTTTGCCAACTGCTTTTGGCAATTTATTAATCTGACATTTCTTAACCATTCAGTAATAAGCCATCATAACTAAAGCCCTGTTCTTCCTCTTGCTGAGCAGTTTTTTAGCTTAATGATCTTCTTTCGTTGTGGCCTTGGTTGCCTTTTCCGCCATTAAAATTTGCTCTTGATGTGACCATTCAGAATATTTCTTCAGAAAAGTTGTGTTTGTTCAAATCAGTTGACACAGTTATAAACCAGTATGACCTACTCAACTATCCTACCGAGTTTTTGAATTCATTGGAATTATTTGGACTCCCTCCCCACAATTTACAATTAAAAATAGGATCATTATTCTGCGTAAGATTAATTAACCTCGACTTAGCAATGGAACGAGACTGACTGTAAAAACGCTAATGAATAATGTTCTTGAGGCAATGACCATTAAGGAAAAAGATAAAGGGGAGAATATCTTAATCCTGCGTTGACCGAAAACTCCAAGAGACTCATTTGACATGGAACTTTTACAATTTCTGGTGCATTTGTCTTTTGCAATGACGGTCAGAAAACAAATCACAAGGACAATCGTTGGAAGATGAGGAATTAACTTGGTGTTTTCACGTTTCGGACATGGATAATTATTTGCGCGTCGGAACACTGTCTTTATTGTAAATTTATTCACCGCAAACAAAATAATTTTTTTATTATAAAGCATTACATTTATTCAACATTTTCTTTAGATAATATTTTTAATTATCTTCTTTTGGTTCTCTGTTAATTTTAAGCTATTGTACTTTGACACAATATTTAATTTTAAGGCGATAAGAGTTAGCCAGGTCAGCTAGGTACAGTATAAAATTATAATATAAAATGGTGCATACTTATCTGTTATTTCAGCTATATTATCCTGCTGGTCAGTTTCACATACCACTACGGATGGAAAGTTAGTATCCCAATCTAGATAACTAGTATCTACTACGAAACTTATAGCATTATTTTTAAAGTCGTCATAAGCAGAGTATATTAACAAACCAGTTGCGATCCAACTTAATACACAACATATTGTCCAAAATACTCTACAAGATAATAAATTATCGAATACGAATGATAATTATACCGCTGCCAAGATACAAGATGGCATAATGGCGAAACAGAAAAATGAGTTTTAACATTTTGGCCATTAGATTTCATATTTAATAAAATATTTTGCTTTTTGCCATCTTATAGCCTGAATGTGGTTGCGGAGTATCTGTCCGAGAGGAGGATTATAGTGGAACAGAACGTGATCATCGATGTTATGGTTGGGGTTGCCCATATTGAGCCCGGCGCTATCACACCTGGCATATGACGGGATTAAGAACTATGAATAGGGAGAGGGTACAACCCACTCGCATTAGCGGATAACCCCTCTGTGCTGGTAGTGGAGGATAATTTTACGCGGAGGATAGTCTTACGCGGTGTTGTGCAGTGGATAGTCCTCACCCTGGCACCAATCTGGAGTAAGGTGGTAGTGGTTCTGGCCTACAGGAGACTTATGACAGGAGTGGACAGAACAAGTTTTCTGTGAGTAGCATACGCATGTACTGTGTCTGAGGCAGCCTTGTAGGCTATGAGAGAAAAGGCCTAGACATTATTATAAACGAGAGAAGACAGGAAAGAAAAATTGAATTAAAGCAAGAAAAATGGAACAACACGGAAGATGTGGCATAATTGACAAAGATGCTAATCCTAAACATAAGAGATTGGGTGAACTGTGATCACAGATAACTGGATTGTTTTTGAACACAGTTGCTCACAAGACACGGGTGTTTTAGGGCCTATCTCTCTAGGTTCAGAAAGACTAACACAGATAAATGCTTATACTGCTGACGCTGTAATGTTCTCGGACGCGACTAGTTCACGTTCTAGACGCGTCGTCCCGTCCCTTATTTTTCCCGTTGGCCCCTCCCTGACCTGGAAATCCCTAATTGCTACTTCAGAAAGTATAAAAATAGGCGATTTTCAGGTCAATGAAGTCAGTCCTTCATGGGCTCTCCGAGAGCTTAGTGCTCTCGGGGCTCTGCTTTCTTGTTTTTAGATTTTCCCATACTCTGTGGCTGGAGTTATTATTCAATGTGAATTTTTAAGTTTTATTTGGACCTGCATTATTTTGGTTACGTAAGAAATAACTTGCCTTTATCAAGGCAAGTCACCGAAAGAAGAGAACCTGATGGTTTATTTCGACTTAAATATTTTCGTCATGTAAGAAATAACCCGTCTTTTTCAAGAAGGGTACATCAGCGAAGCTTTTACAGAAGCCCCTGATGCCAATGGAAGTCCAGAAGTAGACCCAGTCATCGCCCCCCTACCGAAAGTGGTTGGACGACCACGTAGGCTTCGGCACCCTGGACTCTACGAAACCCCTGGATATGGCGGATGGGATCCGGACGACCAAGAAGAAGACGAACCCGTCGAAGGAGTTGGCACACCGATCGAGGATGGACCTGTAGGAGCCAAAGATGCCGTCAACACTACCGACCTCCCTATCAGTGCTGTGTAGTGAGTTTGCTCAAAGACAATGTTTTTACTTTTACTTACATTTTCATGTATTTTTTCTTATATATTTCGTGCATCTTATGTATTTTAATTATTCTTGTGTTACTTCACATGTATTGTAATTTTGATATTTAATAAATTTTTTCCCGGCCACAGAGTCTCCAGAGGAGGGGGGATGTTCTCGGACGCGACTAGTTCACGTTCGAGACGCATCGCCCCGCCCCTTATTTTTCCCGTTGGCCCCCTCCCTGACCTAGAAATCCCTAATCGCTACTTCAGCGATTGAATTTGATACTTTGGTTTAAACATACCATTTATAGTTTTCTCACTTGATAAGCTGAATAGAGAACTAAAAAGTATACTCTTAAATAAAACTTTAGTTTTGGTACGTATTCGTTAGTTTTCAGTATATTGTATTAATAGAATACCAAAAATAGCTGCAAATGTTAACTTTTATCCATTCAGCTTGTTAATATTAGTACATTTAATATTTTTGGCTTACACTTATTTTTGGTACTAGAACTCGGAAGGTTGAGTTTAAAAATAATTATGTAATTAATGGTAATGTACATAGAGACGCTAATTACGTAAAGAGAGAGGATATTTCTGTCTTTTCAAATATTCTAAAAACTTGGAAATTGTCATTACGTTGTCACAAGTTTTGTAATAAGACATAAGAAGCCCAAAATGGACAGCAATAATATCGCTAAAGAAAGATCACAGGAAAATGATTTACATAAATATAAAATTAATCAAATAAACGTACTTAATATAAAAATTAAACTTCGAAAATGCACACCTTTCTGTCCAGTGTCTCCCTTCTTCGACTATAAATCTGTATCCATGGAAAGAACTATTTAATAAATAATTTTTGAATATAGAAACCTTTTTTTCCTTCGGCATCGTACCTTAATTAGAAAAGTGTATCACAAAAACTAACTTTGTCTACTGTCAGAAAATATGAGGAAAACTAATTCAGTGAGCTTTTGTTGAGAGAACACGCAACAGTACAATTATCTATATCAAGCTTTTTATCTTTTCATAATTGAGGTATAAAATGACAAATAAAAAAATGTAGATAATAGATTCATTGAGTATTGAATCAATATTTAAAATTGATTTTCAGCCAATATGCATACTTTATTGATATACTTCTGAATTATTAAATTTAAATTAATAAATTTTAAGGTAACTCTACAAAGGCGCGTGTACCTACTTTATTTTTATGATTCAAGGAATTTATTAGTGACATATTTTAAATAGGATTTTAAGTATGTAAATAATTATCGGTATAAACCTAAATAAAACAAATTATGTAAAAATATTTTTTACTTGGTACATTAGTAAAAAAGTTAATTTTATACCTAAAACCTATATCGTATTTACAATAATTCATTATTCTTAGCAATCAGCATGAAAATAATTAACAGTACCATGTATTAAAAATATTCCTATGTAGTCTGGTTCTTTCTTTTCTGGTTTTCCCTATTGTTAATCTCAAGTATTTAAAGGCGAATACAGTTTAAACTTGTGGTTCTGTGTTATTTTTGAGATATTTTTGAGTTATTGTGTTGTCCTTACCTATCGTCATGTATTTTGTATTGTGTTGGTTTACCTCTAGCCCTATTTTCTGTTCGAGCTTATTTAGTATTTTTAGTATTTAGTCGTATGCTTTATTTAGGTTTTCATATAATTCATATTTTTGTGTTGGATAGGATGTTTCAGTTGGAGCATATATTTATTATTGTTATATTGTTTTTGCATTTTTAGTTTCAGTTTGCCGATCCTCCCGTCTATCGGATTAAACTTTGTTATATTTGTAAGTTTGTCATGTGTGTAAAACCCCACTCCAATCTTGCCTTGTTTGTCATCTCCACTCCTACATAAATACATATTCTTCTTTTGTGATTTCTCTTTTTTTTTTCCCATCTTACTGCTTGTATCGCAACAATGTCTTTTGTGTTTTTTAACAACTCTCTCACTACTTCATCCATCTTTCCAGTCCTTAATAACGTCTTAATATTCTATGTGGCTATTTTTAGTATATTTTTTTACTTTATTTGTATTTTTTTATTTACTATCATTATCAAATTTAATCTTTTCCTTATTTTTTGCCAAAATCGTTGTCGTCTGAGTTTTATTTATGTTTTTTTTTTTCTAGTTTTTTGAATCTATATTCAGCGCTGTTTGGTCATTCTACATTTTTATAAGTTTATGATCTTTCTGACTACACTTCCATACTGTCTCGCCTACTATAAGTTTCTTGTATGCTGTCTTTACTCGTTTACCTGCCGATCTAAAAAAAATTTCTTCTCTTCGAATTGTCATCTGGACTTTCCTAGTACTCTTATTCAATCAATTCATCTTCTTCTTAACATGCCATACACCAAAGTGCGTAGGCGACTATCTCATTACTAGAATTCTGTTCTTGGCGGCGTGATACAGCTCACCTGTATTGTGTATTCCTGTCCATTCTTTAATATTCCTTAACCAGGATAATTGTTTGCGGCCGGCTCCTCTCCTACCTTCGATCTTCCCTTGTAGGATTAACTGTGGTATTTCATATTTTGCTCCTCTTAATATGTGCCCAAGGTAACCAATCTTGCGTTTTTTAATTAATTCAAAGAGTTCTCTTTCCACGCCGGCTTTATTAAGGACGTCATCGTTTCGAACTCTATCCACCCAAGGTATGCGCATCATTCTTCTCAATGACCACATTTCAAATGCTTCAAGTTTGTTGATAGATGTTTTTTTCAAAGTCCACGTTTCTATGCCATAAAGCAAGATGGACCATATGTAGCACTTGACCATTCTGTAGCGTATTTCGAAGTTTAGGTGTTGATTACATCGGAGCGGTCTGAATTCATCAATTCATCGTCGATATATATTTTTTGATCTTTAATTTCTTTTAACCTATATTTGAGTTTGAGGATTTTAATTTTTTCTTCAAAGTTTTCCAACTTTATAATGCCTATTTGTGATCCTACATATTTTCCTTATTTCTTTAATGTTTCCCTCCACTTTCAGTCTATTTTGGAAACATTTGGTTACCCCATTTTTTAGTATCTTTTTATCTTTCAAATCTAGATCAAAGCCAGTTATTACAAGATTGTCCTTAATTATTTCGTTTTCTAATTTCGCTACTCTGTTGCTTAAGTCAATAATTCCTCTATTACGTTTTCCATTTTATTCATCTTCTCCATTTCATCCATTTTCTGTTTCAGTTTCTTTTTTATATCTTCGTTTTCTTCTCTTAGTTCTTTGAGTACCTGTCTATACTTCTTCTTTTTGTTCATCTTTTATTTCTTCTTCATCTTCCTCCATTTTATTTTTCTTTAGATGTTTTCCACCCTCCCCCCTTTTTTGGCTCTTATCTGTATCCTATTTGTTATCATCACTATCCGCTCAAAGTGTCCTTGCGTTCTAGTTGCTGTAGTTCCTGCATCCCTGATAAAGCGTCAAAAGATCAGTCTTCCCATAGGATCGTAATAAAAAGGGAATTTTTATTATTGCACTGTAGTTACTACGAAGGTAATGTCCTGTGTTGAAAATTTTAAAATATTTTCTGTTGTATGTCGCGAAAATCGGAATTATTATTGACAAGAAACTATAACAAATTCATATTTAGTCACACCAACGTTGCCTTTCCAAAATAAATTATACTGGTTTAATTTGTGTTTAATTTATAAAATTGTGGTTAATTCCCATTTAAAAAGCAAATAACATAAAACTGTCACAAGAAAATAGTTTTGGAACCACATTTAGAGATGCACTTTATAAATAGATGTTGCTGGTGGTCAGTATTAAATAAAACTATATGGTGATGATATACGTCATAATCGCACGAAATCCTTTATTTACTCAAACAACACACCATGTCATACCATCTATATTTATAGTGCTTCGGAAATTGAAGAGCATACCAACTTTATAAAACTAAAATTGACATACCCTAAAGCTTCCCACCTAGCAACAAGCCTAACATGCAATACTCCCACCCTTTCCAATATCGAGGTTATGTCTGCCAATAATCAGATAAAGATTGATAAGGCAGCTTCTAGTTTTGTTTTGATTAAGTATGAGCTTTCCATCGATAATGAAAAACACCCTAGAGAGTGATTATCACCATTTTACACATACAAAACTCTAAAGCGGTCAAATATATTATTCGCTCAAGCATTCCAACATGGTTTCTATTCTAAAAGACGGCAAACACAGCGACAGTATTTAAAGATTAGGTTCATTTGTATATTGAATCTACTGTGTAAGCTGCCCAGGAAGTTTATATACAAAATGAACTCATGTAACAGGCGAAAATAGAACAAACCGAGCATAAGTTGTAAGGAGCAGGTTCTCTCATTAATAATTGTTCAATCACAAATTAACCCCTTAATTTGTAATCTCACATTATTCGTAACTTCTTAATCTTTTATAGTTTCACCGTGTATAAGTTTGCATTATACATATTGCAAAACCATATCGTATGATAATTTAATAATTAGTTCATTTACCTACAACTAAATAAATTGCCGAATAACAATATTTTCTAATTAAACTTCCTAAGTGTCGCAATTAAGGCGTAGATTAAATTGTATTATAAGCAAAAGTTAGGTGGTGTGATATGAACGAAGCAATGATCTAAGGTGCTTATGTATCTATTATGTGTGAGATTATAAATTGGGGATTTGAGTTCAAATGAACACAGTCAATATTGAGTAGTTACCGAACAAACACCATATTGTGTAATTACGAGTTGCTGTCAATAAATAATCACCTTTACTCCACAACTTCAACATTTATTAACCCTACCAGCATCGATCGACGAGAAGCGAACAAAGGGGCATTACGAACCGAACCGAACTTCACTACTAAGTTCGATATATTTTCCAATAATCTTTATCTAAGCAGGGTACCAATGATCCGTTGGTTGGTTGCCACATTCGTGACCCGAAAGCTACATATAACATATGATATTGAGCCAAAACTGAATATAGACACTTTTATTTTGAGTCATCCTGAGTAATGGAATATGATAAACTGATATAAATAATAGAAAAATAAACCAGATAACTAGAACTAGTACAGTTTTGGAAGACACTACTAAAATATAACAAATTTACAAATTAATCTAGATACCATATCTTTAGGAAATACCCAATAAAGATTAAATCAAAGCTATGAAAAACCATTCAAAAGCTGAGTCTAGTATATTTCACATCATCATATTCTTGCATCAGTGTATTTTAATAACACCCTTACAAATTAAACAGATTTATTGGCTATCTACATTAAGCAACAGATTGAAACCATTAACAGTTGCTATCATGCTCTTCGTAGGATTGGGTTATTTATCCTTACAATAAAAAAAAATGTTAAAAGTAAAAAAAACAATAATTATTGCAACAAATCTATTAATTAATAACTAAACATATTTCCTATGTTCATTCCAAATCCTTAGCAAGTTGCATTTCCAAAGAATAAGTAACTCTTCTTTTTAGTTCATTGTCATCTTTCTTGTTTATTACTGCGTCTTCCTGCCTTTCTTTCTCTTCAACATTTTCTTGATTCGTATCTTCTAGTTGATCCTTCTTGTTTAGTTCCTTAGTTTCATTATTTTGATAAGCTTCTAATGTTTTACCAAGCTCCACCTATAAAACAATTTTATATAATTTAAAACTAGTAATATGAAATTTTCAAGTTAGTGCGAAAAATTTAATTTTTTATTAAAACATATTAATCAGCCAGTCTTGTAAGTCGGTCAATTTTAAATGTAATAATTAAATTCTTATTAGAACAGTAAATATACAAATAATATTCTATAATTCTAAAACCCAAATTAAAAAAAAAATAGTAGAATACTAATTTCCCTCTATTATCCTATCTGTAGGCAAAGTATGTGTTGTAACTTTCCGTTATAAGCTTGTTGTTACTCTTTTTAACCTCACCATCCCAGAAAAGTAACTTGGTAAAATAAATAGTTTATCTGATCACAGAAGAGAAACAAGACGGCTCTTTAATAGGGCCAAGGCGAAGAAGAAATCATGTGATTGGGAAGCTTATATTGCTAAACTGAAAACCTAAAATAAAAAAATCCTTTTCGCTAAATAAAGATCCTAAAGAAAATTCTGTGAAAACATTGAAAGTGTACCTGAATGTGCCAGGTTTAATATAATTCTCAAAATACGGACACAGCAAAGGAGGTTGTAGAACGTCTTTTAAATGTTTACTTCCTAGGGTAGATATAATTGACTAATGAGTATAATTATTCAACAAACTCTAATCCAACCAGAAGTAACTGGATGACCTCTCAAATAATATTTGTTTCTTACAAGGTCAAATGGGATATTAAAACTATTGAACCATATAAAATTGTGGGACGGGATGGCATATTTTCTAGGTTACTCTAAGAAGGACTGGACATAATTATGAGTCCTCTGATCGCAATATTTACAGCCAGTCATACTCTAGGATACATGATTAAACCAGGAAAACAGATTACACCTAAGTAAAAACACACACGCCTATAAGCCAGACTTAATTTACGTTGAAAGGCATGAAAAAATCCTGAGTAAATATATTAAGAAAAACAATCTTAATCAAAACTCACTACACCAGCGGCAATTAGTGTATCAAGCCGGAAAATTAGGTGAAGCCGCATAGTACAATCTGGTGTCAGAACTAGAAAAGAGTTTACACCAGGAAAAAATGAAGATGCTAGATGAAGAAACTAGAAGATGCATTTGATATTACTTCCATAGAGTAAATACATAGTGTACTGATGAGGAAGAAAATCAACAAACGACATATAAGTGGATTATTCAGATTCTTTAAGGCAGAATAATATCCACAGATATGCATTAAGGTGCAATAAACCTGAGATCAACTAAGAGACGCCCTCAAGGGGGTATATCGTCAATAACAATGTGCAATATATTCTTTGATGACCTGACTTATGGGCTTAGCAGCCAAGAAATCAGCAGCAGGATTTTGAAGACATTTTAATAGTGACGGGCAAAAATTTCCTAGCACTTTTGCGGATCAGATGCGATATACTCTTGAGTACATAGAGAATTGGTGTCTAAAAGAAAAAATCTCTGTGAACTCTTCCAAAACTAAATTAGTATCCTTCGCTAATAAAAGAAAGCCAACTAAACTAAGTGAACTGAAATTACTTGGGAAAGAACTAGAAAGAACCAATGAGGTCAAGTATCTAGAGGTAACTTTGGATTCCAAACTCAATTGAAACACTCATATTAACAAATATAACCAAGAAGGCTACGCGATTCCTCTGGAAGACTAGTTGTTAATAAAACCTGCTTAACTTACCGTACGTTGGTAGAAAAAGACGGCCTCACTCACCACCCTATACAGACGCTTCTAAATATAACAGGAGCGTTAAATAGTATACAGTAACGATATCTTTAGAGGCTAGTACAAGTCTCACTCTGCTGGAATTATATATTTGAGCGGTAACCTTTATACCCATCCTGAGATTTAAAGAAAATAAGAACTCAAAGTTGAATTATGTATTGAATAACCACACAAATATTACTAAAACCATACTTGCGAAATCCATCTTTATAAATAACTTAGATATGATGACACCTGAACTAATCTTCAGTGAGAATATTAACACAATTATACCATCAAGAGAACAAAAAGTCCCAAATATAAATGGGAACATGATATAGTTCACTGATAGATCTAAAACTGCCCATGGTACTGGATTAGGAGTCTTTGGACAGTCATGTTATTATAATAAACCTCACAACCTAGGTCAATTCACAACTGTGTTCCAGGCGAAAGTTTTTGCTTTGATGGATTTTATTGATAAAATCATGAAAAACAGCCCAAATCAAAGAGAATCAGCATTTATACACATAGCCAAACGACTATTCTAGCAATAAAGAACACATTTACTAAACTAAAAGTAATGAGAAACTGTAAAGATCTCCTTAACTACCCGGCAAAAGTGTCTTTATAGGTGCCGGGTTATGAAAGGCTGCATGGAATGAACGAGCAGATATGTTGACATATCAAGACTCGAGAAAAACCTTGTAGGCTCAGAACCATTATGTGGCATCAATAAAGATGCTACATAAAACAAGGTTCAGAAATGCCTGATAAGGAATCATCAAAAGAAATAAAGAGCAATATGGCAAATTGATCTGTTACGACAGGTTTATTTCCTTAAATTCTTTTTCGAAAAACTTCTGTCAGTTTGTTATTTTCTTTTGTTAGCTTTAGAATATTATTTATTAGTGAAAACTCATAACCTGATACAAGAAATGCAACGCTTAAAGCAGACAACCTTGGATGAAGTGAATTTCTATAATCTAACAGCGGCAGAAGTATAACAGACAAGTACGTGTTTTATTACTCTGGAGATATTATCCTGCACAATCGCAATGATGTAGTTATTGTGAAGAAACCAAAAAAAAGTTAATATTATTTATTACTCTGGAGATATCATCCTGCACAATCGCAATGATGTAGCTATTGTGAAGAAACCAAAAAAAAGTTAATATTATTTAAGGCAACTTTAATGCAAAAGTAGGTAAAGTAGGGACTAGAGAAGTAGTATTCGAATATAGATTAAGAACACGTAATAAGACAGGAGAGAAGCTAGTTCAGTTTTGTAAGGATAACAATCTCATTATCAATAACACGTATTACAAACTACAAGTCAGAGGAATATACACTTGAAAAGTCCCTAGATCTGCCAACAGATCAAAAAGCAAATACACAATAAAGTTCAGAAAGTAGAATAACAAGGACAACTTAACGCTAAAGAAAAATGGATAAAGTTACGGGATGATCCTGAGGAACATCACGCAACATCAACTGTAGGGCGATAGATGCCCTAAACGAACAACACTACAAACACGTAAATAAAACAATCAAACAAAAAATCAAAAAAGCGAAGGAATTGTGGCTATCAGAAATATGTGTAGAAGTAAAAAGATTAAAAAAAACAACATGACAGCTTTAACATAACATAACATAACGATATCTTTATTTTTAGAAAATAATATACATTCCGTGAACATAAAATTATTTAAAAAAAAACAGTGTTACAAACGAAAATATTATTTACTTATTCCTAACCGTTACATATATAAATAGTCCTCCATAGAATATGGCTCAAGAGCTACCAGTAATTTAAGTATATGATGTTTATACAAACTTAATCTTTCCTCCCTTTTAATAGGTTCAGGCAGTTTATTAAACAATTTGATGCAGCAATAAAGAGCGTTTTTTTCTGTTATACTTAACCTGTGTATTGGAATTTTATAATTATATAACCTGGTATTTACTATACTATTGGGCTCAAAGTTCCTAAAGAGTATTTTATTTTTATATAGAAACAGTAAGAATTCTTGAATAAATACAGCGTAAACTGTTAAAATATTATTACACCTAAAATGCCCTCTACATGATTCCCTACTTTTTAAGTCAAACATAACTCTGATTATTTTTTTCTGAACCAGAAATACATTATTTATGTCCCTACTGTGGCCAAAATTTATTAGACCATATCTAAATTTTGCTTCAAAATTAGCATGATACAGTGTTTTTAATGAGTTACTATTCATGTATTTTTTTAGAACTCTAAAGCTGTAAATCACTTTACTCAAAGACATACATAACTGGTCAACATGTTAATCCCAACATAAAAAACTGTCAATATATAATCCTAAAAATTTGATACTGCTGCTAATCTGAAGAAGATCTGTTTTATTTTGATTTAAAACCAACCTATTCATAGAAAACCAGTCTTTAGCTTTCTGGAACTCTAAACTAGCATTAACGCTTAGAACAGATTTGTCTTTACCACTGACTAAAATGTTTGTATCATCTGCATAATTTGTTATGCTGGAATTAGTATTAGCCACTAGACCATGAAGATCATTGATATAGATCACAAAACAGTAAAGGACCAATCACACTTCCTTGTGGTACTCCAATATTGATAGTGCTTTCAGATGAGATGCCTATTTCAGTGTTTTTATGTATTTTTACTAAATGTCTCCTATTTGCCAAGTAGGACTTAAACCAGTTCAATGCTGGTCCACGTATACCATATTTCTCCAATTTATCAAATAATATGTCATACACTAAACAGTCATTTGCCTTTGATAAGTCCAAAAAGAGACCCAAAGCCATATGACCAATCTCAGTACATTTCAAAATATCCCAGACAAATTGAAAAATCGCAATCTGAGTTGATTTTCCCTGTTGATAACCATGCTGATTTGCACTAATAATATGACATTTTGTTAAAAATTCTGTTATCCGCCTATACATAGTCATTTCTAAGATTTTTGAAAAGGAACATAGAAGGCTAATTATTGGTCTATAGTTAATAATTAATTTAGGATCACCCTTTTTGTAAACAGGTGTTACTATGGCAGTTTTCAGGCATTCAGGAAATACATCAGATTTTAGTGAATTATTTATGATTGTAGTGAGAGGATTCACTATCTCCTTTATACAAAGTTTAAAGATTTTACTGGGTATTTCATCAATTCCACAACTCATTTTGTTTTTTAAATTTTTAGTTATATCCATAATTTCAGTTTCTGTCACAGGTGCGACAAACACTGAATTTATGTTACTTGCAATGTTGTCTTTATATTCAGTGTATTGTAATTGAGATAAAGTGTTATTTAAAGAAGTATTTAAGTAGATAATGTATTTATCAGCAATCTCTTGAGGACTACCCTCTACTTTTATTGAATTTACACTTTTTAATTAACCATTAATTTCACTAACAATTTGCCACATGCATTTATTTTTGTTGGCAGCTTCAGACATCCTGTTTTCATATAGCTTTGATCGTTTTGTTATTAGTTTCTTATTATATTCTTTTTTTACCTGTCTATAGGAATCATAGAATTTATGGGTAACTCTGCTCATTGTAAACAAGATGTCTAAACGAGTCTTACATTCTATTATCTCTGGATCATCTCTTTTATTAAGACCTTTTTTACGTTGCCTAGAATCTAACTTTTTAAAAGGAAAGCACTGATTGAATATATACAGAAACTGATTTAAGAAAGTATTCCATTGATCATTTACACATTTGTAACTTAAATTAAGCCAGTCATGATTATGTAATTTACTTATAAAGGTTTCAATATTATTTGTACTAAAATGTCTTTTCATTTCAAGAGTATTCGTTTCTGCTTCCTCTACCTGAAAAGTTAATTTTTGGGCAGAATGATCAGATATTCCAGCGTGCAAGACTTCTACTGACACATATGATTGCATATTTGTTAGTATGTTATCTATACAAGTTTTAGATGTGGCAGTTACTCTAGTGTAGTCTTCAATTACATGACAAATATTATATGAGTTAATTAACATACAAAATTTTACTTTATCTAATGTGTTATTCTTAAGATCGATATGGAAATCTCCCCCTATAATTATAATTGTGTTTTCTATCATAATTCTTCCCAGTATAATATCAGATTTGTTTAAAAAAACTGCCAGATCGCTACCTGATGGTCTGTAAACTGATGCTATAATGAGTTTGTTATTACCTATATTAGCTTCGCATACAGCACACTCTATTACCCTATCTACTGATAACTCTTGTATATCCTTTCTTTCCTGGCCAATGATGTCTTTACTAAGATATATAGCTGTTCCTCCATGTTCATTCACATTAATTCTACAATGACTAGCTGTCAGCACAAAATTGTTAATTCCATATTCACTTAATTCTTCTTTAGTTTTCCAATGTTCTGTTGTGCACAATATTTTACAGTCACTATTGTTTGTTAGAAGTTCTTCTATTTCACTAATACAATTTCCTATGGATTGGAGGTTCTGGTGGATGATACTTATATTCTTTGCTCGTGTGACTGTGTTTTGTATTTCAATTTCCTTGTGTTGATGTGTCTTGTGCTCTCTATTTTCTCCTATGAAAAATTTCCACCTCGGTTATCTAGAAAATCCTTATGACGATGCATCTGGAACCTTTTTATGCCAACACCTTTAGGCCAAAACTTGACATATACAGAACAATTAAAGAAACAGGTGGCATATACAAAAAAGTGGTATTGAAAACATACTGGACAAAAACAACAAAACAATAGTTGAAAGTACAGAAAAAATAAATATACAGATGGGAAGAATATATATATATATATATATATATATATATATATATATATATATATATATAAAGAATTGACGAAAGAATTGAGACAATAGAACCAAGAGGTAAAATGGGCCCAAAATTATCAAAAAGGAAATTGAAAAAGCACTCAAATCTATAAAAAATGAAAAAAACCATGGGACCCGTTGAAATACCTATAGAAATTTTAAGACTACTAACAGAAAACCACATTGAACTACTAGTAGAATTATTCAATGAAATTGACTATAACGGGTAAATTTCGAAAAAATAGCTTAAATACCCATAAAAAACATGGGTTTCATCCCGGTACTCTCAATGCAATAAAATGTGAGAAATATAGGACAATAAACTTGATGAACCATGTTTCTCAAAAGTCTTCTTGCGAGTGATACATGAACGTGTTTACAGAAAACTATACGATAGAATAACAGGAAACAGGACGATAGAATAACAGAAATAGAATAAATAATAGTATTATTTACTATACAAACACTCGTAGAACACTGTCGAGATGTAAACTGTGACGTATTTATACATATAGTTGACTTTAAAAAATCCTTCGACAGAATACAAGACAGGAGGCTGGCAAACATATTACAGAACACAGAAATAGATGATCAGGACATGAGAATCAGAAAGTATAGGTACGACTAAAAGAACAAAAATCTAAGGGGATACCTATAAGAAAAATAGTACGACAAGGGTGTGTACTATCCTCTCTATTTTTATGTGCTTAGAATAGATGTTCAAAGAGGCACTAGAAGACATGAGTGAAGGTATATTTTTTAACGGAACACTAGTGAATAATCTCAGATATGCAAACGACACAATAGTCCTTGCGGACAGCAAAAAGGGTTGCCAGTTTTGGTTGACCCACTATGCAATACTGGTGAGAGGAATGGAATGGCTCTGAATACAAAAAAAAATCATGATTGTCAGTCAGAACAAGATTGAAGACGAAACAATCTACGTTAAAGGAAACGCTTTAGACAAAATAAGCAGATACAATTACTTTAGATGTGAGCTAAATGGACAGTGGGACTGCAGCCTTGAAATAAAACGACGCATTAAGATAGCCAGAAGCGCTTTCAATAAGATGAAATAAGTATTATCCAATCACTTGCCAGCAGAAAAGACTTCCCAGCTTTGAGATGTGGTGTTATCGAAGAATGTAGAAATATCATGGACACAAAACGGTAACAAACACGAAAACATTCAGAAATATGAAAAAAAGGAAAATAAATACTTAACACTATAAAAAAAAAGAAAAATGATCTATTTGGTCACACCCTAAGAAATTAAAAATCTGAGTTGAAGCGATTGGTTATACAAGGGAAAGTGAAAGGAAAAAGAGGACCAGGGAGACAACGCACGTCCTGGTTGAAAAATTCAAAGCAGTGGAGTAGAAAAATAATAAGAGAACTCTTTAGAACTGCTGCAGATAGAGTAAAATGGGCCGTGATGATCGCCAATGTTCTTAAATGATGAGGTACACGAAGAAGAAGAAAAAGTCGATCAATTTTTATAGTAGTGGGTGGCGCCTCAAGGGTTTAGAAACCTACCGTTACCAATTCCTTCTAACTAAAAAATAAAAAAATAAAAATATTCATGCGAAACTATTTTCTTCACAGATATAAAAGCGCATTTATTTTTAGTACGACTCAATTAGTAGCCGATTATAATTAAACCTTATCAATACATAATTTCTGCCTTTTTATTGTTGCTTTTTATTTTGGTATGTCAGATTTTTTTAAAAAAATTTTATCTTCTTGTTTTGGTACGTTGTCAACATTTTACTACATTATTTTTACATTATTCTTATTTAATATATTGTGTTTAAGGAAATAGTTACATTCTTATATTTAATAGCTTTGTGCTTTGGCGCAACCACGGATTATCTTTTATTTATTTTATGCTCTAAATCTTTGCAAATTTGATCCAGTTGAGAGTTTTTGTTATTTTTGCCAAGTCAAGCATGTTAATGTTGCACATAATGAGAGCGTGAGAATTGTTGCTGGATGTTTGAAACCTACTCCTGACTTATACCTAAGCGCGTTAACTGAAACAGCTTCATCACGTGTAAGAAGAAGTGTGACAGTTACACGAAGAGAGAACACCGCTAAAGTACCAGATGTATATTATATACATAACATAGTTACAGTACTACTGTGTCTCGTCTCAAATCAAGACACCGATCATTAAAATAGTAAAAAACGAAAGAAAAAAAAAGATCATGAATACAAGATTTAGTTAACAAAGTTAATTCACTTGGAACGGTAACGTGGCTTAGATATATGACCAATTTCTATACAATATAAAGAAGAAAACAAAACTAAGTAATATCGTATGCAACAGAAATGATAGTTGAGAACATCATGCACAAGAAACACTCAAAACTGGAATAATTATGAATTCAACACAAATCAAAGAAGAAGAAAAGTTGCCAAAATTAGATTCTTAATAAATTACTAAGAAACAATATATGCAATTTTTACATATTTTACTGAAGCAAATAAATTATGATAATTCTGACCGAAACTTAATAGTAGAAATCTGTTCCAGGATAAATAAGAAATTTCATACATGTACAAACCTCTTCAGAAATAACTTTTTCCATGAATCTTTTTACATCGAAGTCTAATGGTAGTTTTTTGTTAGTTTCTTTATCAACTTCATCAACTATATTCTTGAAACAATCCTGTATATTTTTAACTCTGTATTGGCAATCTTCATAATAACCATTAAATTGATTATGTATATTTGGGTCTTCGTTAATTTTTGTGTATTCTATTTCATTAATAACATTATTTTCTTTAAGATCGATTTTGTTGGTAGCTATTTCCTCTTCAGTAGAACTTTCTTCGTCATCAAATTCTAAACCTATCTCCATATAATGTTTTTTAAAATCTTTGAGTTTAAGATCTTCCCGAATAGGTGTTCGTGGTATATATTTTCTTTCTTTTTTCTTTTCGAATAATGATTCCTGTGCTTTCATTAATTTCTTAACAATAAAGAATTCCATCTGAATAGCTTCGTTATAGTCTTTTAAAATTTTTTCTCGTGGTCCCATGTATTTTTGTTTAAATGAATCGAATGATTTGTTGAACTCTGACATCTGAAGACGAATCTCGGAAATATTTTTGGAAGCTACTAAAGCATTCTGTGACATTGATGGTTCTAGTTTTGTCTGTAAATTAAAAATAAATAATAATACATAATTTAATTTACTTATAATCAATTTAACATAGCGAATTTGAAAAAAATAACAGAACATAAAAAAATGGTCTAACAAGTAAAAGACATGAGTAGGGGTACGGAATTTTCGTTTATACGAAATAGATGCGAATTTCGGCGAAATTTTGAACATAAATGCGATAAATGCGAAATATGGATTTTTTGTTTATTTCCGCGAAATATCTGCAGGTGCTCAACTCACCCCTAAATAAGTAGGTAGTTACGAAGGTATAGATAGTAAGATAAGGAATTGATATTTTTCAATGTTGATTCTTTGAGAAATATAAATAAGCCGACTGTTGTTGATAAAAGCGGTGATTCTTATTTTGTAAAAAATATAAATTAGTCAACCAGGACAATCAATGCTCATTCCGTCAATTTTTACTGAGTGAGAACATAGTCTATCAAAAAAGTTTTCATAGTGAAATAAAGTTACTTAAAGTATCTCCTAAAATGGGACGCCCTAAAACAATTTTGAGTGATCGAGTCAAAGAATTTGCAACCGATGGCCTATATGTGTGTGACACAAATATTGTGATGTGTAAGTATTGTAATACTCGTTTGGAAGGTGATAAAAAGGACACACTGCAGAAACATGTGAAGTCGACTAACCACATTAACAAGAAAAAATCTATAGCATCTACTTCAGGAACTAAGCGACAAATGTCAATTGCTAGTGGCTTTGAGAGACAGAAACGAGCAAAAGAAGAAAATGATACTTTTGTGGAGGATACAGTTAGTATGTATCTAAAAGCCAACATTCCACTTCATAAATTGGATCATCCAGCTGTGCGTGAATATATTGCTAGATATGTGCCGGGGTCGGGTGCTCTTCCATGTGCGGACACTTTAAGGAGAAAGGTAGTGCCTCGGTGTGGGCTGTCTGAAAAAGCCAATACAAAGCAACAGCTGAAAGACAAGCCCATTGTAATAGTAGCAGACGAAACCTCGGATGGACAAGGAAGATGTGTTTTTGCTATTCTCTTCAGAACTATAGATTCTGTACTACATCAAGAATGTTTTTTAGCAAGTGTTAACTTCCTTGATACTGCCAATGCATCAACGTGTTCACAGGCAATTATAGATACATTAAAAGACTTTGAAATTGGTTATTCACAAGTTAAAGGCCTTGTATCAGATTCCGCAAGATACATGTCTGCTTGCTTTAACCTATTAAAAATTCTAATAGGGCCACATATCTTACATTACCAGTGTTGGGCTCATAAAGTTAATCTTGTTGGTGATGTGTTTGTAGGAGAGTTCAAGGAGTTAAACATGTTTACAGCAAAAGTCAAGTCAGCCTTTTGTCTTTCAAGAAAAATGAAGAACTCTTACTTGAATTATTTGAAAGAAAACGTGCCCAATCTCCCAGCAAAACTTTATCCAGCACCAGTTGTAACTAGATGGAACTCTTGGTTCTCAGCAGTGTCATATCTAAGTGAATATCTTAATCACTTACTCAATTTTTTTGATGTGTGGGAGAATGAAAATTCCAGTATTAAAATTCTCAAAGACAATTACGCCGATGAAACTTTCAGGCGTAAACTAGAAATTCAAATGACCTTCACCACCGAGTTCTGTCCAAAATTAATGAAATTAATAGACGATTTGGAAGGAGCCAGTTATCCATTCGCCCATCTTTTATGGAACAAATTAGAGGGCTTAAAATCGTTACTTGAACACCATCGCCAAGGTTATTTTGGTGTAAAAACATCTCGATTGCTCACTGAAAACGAAGAAATTGACGCTACACTGAAGAAAATGCTTATGAAAGCAAACGACAAAGCCTTTAATAAACTAACTCACCATATGACTTTAAAAGACGCAAACGAGGCTTTCTTACACATTGGACAGTTATTTAACCCATGTATAGCTGCAAGTTTTACTGTGAACCCGAGTGTACTCTCAGAAAGCTTTGCTAAAATTCCTTTTTTTAGAACAATGACACAATTGGAGTACATAGATGGATATACTCACTTTCACAGATTAATCCTTCAATCGATACAAAGGAACGAAGATCCCAATGTGAAGGATATTTTGCTTGCTACACAATGCAGTTTTCCGTCATTTGCTAAAGCAGCATTACAGAGCATCTGGAGTCCAACGAACAGCGTAGATGCAGAACGATTCTTCAGCAAATATAATATTGTAGTGACAGATCGAAAAACAGCTCTTAAAGAGTCAAATGTCGAAATTACAACGATGTTAGCTTTTAATTAATAATGTTTTTTGTTGTTTACTCGTAGTTAAAAATAAATGCGAAATAAATGCGAAATTTTGTAATTATAAAAAAAGTAAATGCGAAATTCATGTTTTTTATTTGCGAAAATTCCGTACCTCTAGACATGAGGTATTAACAGAGATAATTCAATAGTGGAATAGGTGACAAATAAAAAAAAACTCAGTAAATGACGAGTAAAAGTAAATAATTGAACAGTCTAAGCAAAATAGTGATAGGTTTTTCGTTAAAAGGTATATAATAATATATCACTAATAATTTTGCTTCCGCCATGCATTGTAGGATGAAATTAGCCATATCAAAGACGAAGTTGCAAAGTGAGTTCTGCTGAATCATCTGATGTTTTCTATTATAAAGAATACTATTTATTTTGTTGCTTTGATAAAAAATACGGTTTATTTGCAGTCTCATTATGTCCATTCAAGTACAAGAATGATAAAAGTATCATGTTGAGAGATTTCATAGTAGACTCAACCCCTCAATGAGTCTACGCCGAAATCAGTGAATGCTAGAAAGAACATCGGTGACATATTTATTATTAGGTTTTGGACATGGTCATAACAAAATTCGAGAAACTATTTTTTGGAAACAATAAATTGCCTACCGCATTTTTTTTTTAATTTACATTTTAATTTTGGAATTAATAAATTATTGTGATTTTAATGTTTTTTTTTGGCATAGTTTTTGCATAGCCCTGGTATATTTAACTGACCAGGCTATTCATTAACTTGTATACGCTTGTATTCACAGATCTACAGAGTTCAAGTTAGTATAATTTTGATTCATTTTTTAATCGCTTTTTTGTTTTGTTTTTTTTTATTCCTTCCTAATATAAGAAAATATTACTTACATTAATTCTACGTGTAGGATATGAAAGAAGAAGATTTAATAATTAAATAACTTCTTAAACATTACCCACAGGAATAGTATTTTCTCATATTTTTATTGTGTATTTTTTAAAAAATAAAAAAGAGAAAAAATTGTCATAGGACAATTTGGGAAGAAGTCCCTTTTTAATTTTAAAGTTATAGCAGCTTTATTTATACCAATTCAGAAATCTGATAAGCTTCATTTGAAAGAACATACTTTAAAGTTTTAATGTACCAAAGCAAAAAAGATTGCCTTTCAAGGGAATAGTCCAAAGTCTACAAAGCTTCAAAATATGGTCCTCAAAATCTGCCGGCTTTGAATCTCGCGGAAGCGTGGGAGAAGGAAGGAGCTGTTAACTGTATCTCTGGTTCTTGTTTATGGATTTCGACAATTTGTTTTTTAATTTGTATGTACTTTTTGCGTAAAATACGAATATACATTTTTTAAATAAATAAATTATTAATAAATCATCTTATTTGTATAAATATATTTGTTTTAATTTTGCATTTTATGGAAGAAAATAATTATCCTATTGAATTGTTTCTAAAATTAGTATTGGTTTATGTATTCATTTGGAAATTAAAAATCTCAAATAAACTAGATTTTATTTCTTGCTAATATCACCAGATAAGACGTAAGAATCTGGAAAAGCACGACTACTTATCCAATCCCACGGTGCCTTACAGAGGAACTTCGACCAGTCAATTCGAAGTGCCCCCAGCGTAGATTTCATCGTCAATGGATTTTTATTTCTCACATTGGAAATGAAATAAAAACACTTTTTAAAGAGTAGAGATTATCCAGCCACAGAGTCTCAGTTCGAAGAACCGTAGCAGAGCACCGACATTGGATTCCCAGGGTACAGAAGACCCTATTTGGGAGCCGAGAACCGACTGGCTGGAAGTCGCATTGTCTCGATGGTCGTTTCTTTGTGGGTTGGATTTCTTTGGCATATAGGACTCTAAATTTATTACTATTGTTTTCTTCGAAAATTTTCTCAAAACAAAGAAAATTATAGGTGACTGATATATTGACTATATAGTGACTTCCATATTAGAAAAAAAAAACAAGAATTACATCCGTAGAATTAAATTATGTGTAAGCACATAAAGCAATGATTTTTTTTGTATTGTTGAAAGCAGCTGACCATTTCTGAAAATATTTCCACTAAACAACTTTGTATGTATACTGAACAAGAAGTATTAATTGTCCCCAACGAACAATGAACAGAAAGTATTAGAATAGTAAATGTTACTCTGGATATATATATATATATATATATATATATATATATATACTGGATATATAAGAAATACTGGATATTAGTGACTGTCGATATAAACAAACAACACAGTTTATTAGGGTTTTATTCCTTTTTCAAGACACTGTAATAAGACAAATATGCAAATATTTAAAAAATATCACAATTATTCAGTGTAACTTACTAGTCGTTGAGATTATTTATAAAAGCATTGACACTCAACATTTATAACACACATTAAAATATAAAATTATGGACAAAATACATTCTAATATTTTTAAAATTTATTGTAAAGATAGTAAAACTTAGTTAATGACATGTTTTACTGGTGTGCTTAACTCATATGTATAGAGAATGGAAAGTAAAAACATTATAATTAACATGTAATTAGGTGTAATTGATATTATCTTTCTTTTCAAGAAATATTAGAGGCTCATCTTAGGTGATTATACTTTTTAAACCTGTCTTAATGGTATGCAACATATTATCCATACAGGTGTAATTTATGTACAGGTAAATATTTATGTTATTTTTGGTGTTTTCCTAGTAAATAACAATAAATGTTGCTGATTTTATCTATGCTGGACTTTTATTGATGCAAGATGTGCTAGATTTTATGAAACACATTTCCAAAAAAACAAGTTTTGAATGGTTCTTTTCTTTTGCCAAAATACAGGAATCATCGAAATTGAATTCATGTTTCAGAGTTAGTGCATGTTCTGTCAATGCACATGCATTGATTTTTTTGGTTTTTATATCACTACGATGTGGTATCACATTGCTGTGAAAATTACGAGATGACTCTCCTATGTAAATTTTATTACAATTAGTACACAGTATAGAATAAACAACATTCGATGACTCCTGTATTGTGAAAGGATCTTTTGTTTTTGTGTAAAGCTTCGATACCGTTTTCACATTTTTTGTTGTAATTTTTAAGCCACTAACATTTTTGAAGATGTTCATTAGCTTAGGTGTCAGAACTGGAATGTAGGGTAGGCAACCATGAGTTATTTTAGATCGTAATATTGATGCGTTATGTGTCAATGTCAATTGTCGGATCTCATTGTTATGAAAATTTTGGTTGACAGCAACTTGTGAAGGAAAAGGAGAACCAAAAATGAGTTTATTTAACAGCCCTATGGGATAAGAATTCTTTTGTGGTATAGATCTCAACTTTTTTAGTCCCTTGTCCCTGAATTCGATGTGTGACAAGTTGATAACCCTAGTTTTTAGAGCCAAAACCAAATTTGTTTTCATCTTAGATGGATGTTGAGAATAAAAGTTTATGAAACGGTTACTAAAACAAGGTTTACGATACCATTCCGTCTTTAGCATGCCATCATTGCCACGATGGATTAGCATGTCCAAAAAAGGAATCATATTATCAGCCTCTCTCTCAACCGTAAACTTTAGATGTTCACATTGGGCGTTAAAAGTGTTTAAAACATCAGAAAACAAGGTAACTACGTATCATTGGTGTTTTCGAAAAAGGTAAAGTGGAGATATGCTATGATTTTAAGAGATTTTAATGATATTATATTACTATTATTTAAATCAGATTGAAATATATCTTTTTTGTCATTTATTGCGTTGGTATTTCTTTTTATTTTTATTGATTCGTATATCTCCCTATAGTGTATTTTTTTATGTCATTCCACTTCTTTTTAATGATGTCAGTAACAAGTTTTATTGGGATGTTGGATGATTGGGACACTAACATCCCAATAAAACTTGCCACTAACATCATTAAAAAGAAGTGGAATGACATAAAAGAGTACACTAACATTCCATTGCAAGAATTTCAATCATCTGTACAGAAGGACGAAATATATCAACAAATGCATGGATGTGCAATGGGTGCAAGTATTTCTAGTGTCATTGCCCAACTGGTTCTGGAAGAAGAATCTGTCATGAGTCATTTAGATTTTAATTTACCATTCTTCTACCGCTATATCGATGACTGTATCTGAGCTATTCCAACAAATAAAACAATCGAAATTTTAGATATTTTCAACAGTTACCATCCAAAATTAAATTTCACTATAGAAATTGAACAAAATAATAAAATTAATTTTATGGATATCACCTTATATCGCAATAACAATACAGTAAAAACCATGTGGTTTACAAAAGAAACATGGTCTTCACGATATCTTAACTACAATTCCCATCATCCATTTTTACATAAGAAGTCTGTAATTATAAGTATCGCTAATAAATCTATACAACTAAGAGATCCAGAATACAGACCAACTTCAATAAAAAAAGCAAAAAATGCCCTTCTAAAGAATGCATATCCCGAACATCTAATCGGAACATTTTCAAATCATGACTCAATAAATTTTATAACAATACAACTAACAACAAACACAACAGTATTAAAACTACTTATACAACTATATATATTATAAAACTACTCATATATAAAAGGTTTATCCGAACAACTAACAAATCTTTTAGCCAAACATAATATAACAGTATAAATATTCCTACTTTAAAATATCCATACCTCAGGATTTGATTTATCCACAACTTGACATTGATTTTGTTGAAAAATCGAAAAATTCTGGGGCATTGTTAGTTGTTTATCAATACCTTGTGGTATTATTTTATTTGGACTTATTTCTTTTTCTTCGCAAGTAATTAAATATTTGGAAGAAGTAGAATTTTCACGACAGTTTTTTGCATATATGATGACATCACCTTCTTGTATATTATTACCTGAAAAGATATAAAGTAAAGACATTTATTAAAAAGTATGTATATACAGGGTATTTCAAAAAAAGGTAACACCGCCTCTAGGATAGGTAAAAAACTAAAAAATAATTGTGGTTATTAAAACATTTTTGTAACACCATCTGCTTTCAAGATAAAGGGAGTTAAAAAAATGTTTTTACGGTTTTGGCAAAAATAACGGCAGCATTGTAATAAAAATTTTTACGAGTGATACATCCCATGAATTTGATTTTGTATCTGACTCTCATAAAGTACATAAAAACTCCAAATCAAACTGGTTCGTTCGCAAAAAAGTTCTCCTTTGGAATCAGCTAGAAAAGAAATAATTTTTCCAATAAATATACCTAGACAAAAAAGTGGTATTTACAATACCTCTAAATATACAAAGAATAGAAATACAAAAAATTTGCAGACACAAGTAGTATCATTATATTTAAATAATTTAATTTTAGAATTGGTTCTTAATTTAATTAGTTTATTAAAACTCACAGAAAATTTAGACGCATTAAAAACAGACATTATACAACAAATATCTCCGAATATAGCATGGGGATGCGAAACTAATGATACTCACGGTAAAGTTTTCTTAGAGGCGATAGTACAATGTAATCTATTATACTTAAATGATGGTTCTCCAACTATTGCACTGAGTTCCAGTCCATCAGCAATCGACATAACAATTTGTACCCAGGACATTATATCTAAATTAACTTGGTCGGGTATTCAAGATCCACACGGTTCTGACCATCTACGCTTGACCATCTCCTTAGAAAATTCCAAACGAGCAATTTTTGTGTATTGCTGGTAGCAATACACAAAAAGATGGAATCTATATAAGGCAAATTGGAATTTGTATTCATCCAACTTTTCTTCAGAAATACTTCCTCAAACTTATGAAGAATTAGTTAATGAAATAAATAGATGCCCATCCATTGCTATTCCAAAAGTATCAAAAAATAAAATATATCTTACAGAAAAGATTCCAAAACCATGGTGGGATAATAACTGCGAAACAGCTGCAAATAACCGTAAAATAGCCTATAGACGTTATAAAACAAATCCCAATATTCATAATTTAATTAAATACAAAAAATTGGATACATTAGCATAAAGTTTTTTAAAAATATAAGAAAACAAAGTTAGATAAACTACTGCCAAAGCCTTAACTCCCACAGTCCAATCAGCGACGTCTAGAAGAAAGTACATCGCTACAAAAACCGAAAACAGTCCAATAAACTCCCGATAAACTGCGAAGCTGCATGGATAGAAGATTTTCATTTGAAGATTTCACATCCTTGGGTACCAAATTAAATCAACGAAGCTACAGTCACCGTTTCCAGAGAATTCTCCAATCTAGAAAAACCTGCTCGAGGGACCACAATATGTATAAAAAGGGTGTACATATGTGGGAAATTATGAGTATAATTTCAGTGTATGTGGACTGTATTACATAGGGCTGGTTTAAATAAATTAGAATATGTAGTAAAGTGTATACAGACCATAGCAAAGTCTAACCAATATTTCTGCTCCACACTCTCGCGGTTTTTCCGGCTTTCATTCGTGGTTATTCTTCATCCGCGAAAACTGTCCGAGCGCCAGTTTCTGAACACGTGTTTCGCACTAAGATCACGATATAGATCACATTTTGCGTCTGTACGCGATTTAAAATAGTAGGTATATGCGGTATATTTTCGCTATATTATTAACTATCCTTCTATCACAATTTTACAATTATTATCTTAGTCCAACCCTTGAACCCTTCCTACTCACATTTTAACCCCACTCCATTACAAATACAGACAGTTTGAAGATAGCAAAGACAAACGGGGCCACAAACGGTTCCCTCGGGGCGTCTGGCGAAACCCCGTTGTAAGCAGCCTTACCACCACATGCGGGGCTCTGTGATGGAGGACCTTTTTTTCCCTAGCTACTCGTGGGGTTTAAATACCTAATAAATTCTCTAAAGAAACCGCGGGCGACCTGGGCGGCAATCCAGGAAGAAAACTAGACACAGCCAGGATGAGAACAAATTCTCTTCCTGACGACCATAATCTAAAGAGAAAAGCCTCGTACGTTAAGTCGATCTCCGAAGTATATAAAAAGAGACCGTACAGTCAAGCAATGGAGATGCTCGACTACATAGATGATATGACAAAACAAATAGAGCGGCTTACTTCCTTAATACAGGAGTACCCAAATACGGCAAGACCTTTAAAGGAACTTCATAGGCAGCTCCACAAGCGGCATGCACCCCATCGTATGGAGCACATCCGCGAATGGTTGCATAGTCATGCTATTAAGCCTATCGAAAAACTAACTGTGGACTCAGACGTCCAATGTGACCTTCCGTGTGCCAAAGGCTCTATTGTGCCGAGGCCCACCATGACGGATTTCGGCACGCAGACCGATGCGTGCCACGGACCTCCCGCGAGGACCAAGGTGAGCCTAGAAGATGTCAGCACCTTTGCAGACTTCCAGAGGCACGCTCTCTTTGAGTGGCCTAAGAGGTTATATCAAAAAACGACTATGGAGGCCTCAAACCCGTTGGACTCTAAGTGCCGCGTGAAATTGGTAGCTCTGGAGCTTAACGACAGAAATATGAACTTTAGTATTCAAAGACTTTATAGAGACTGATACCCCGATCTACCGTCACTTAAAGGGGACTTCGAGGTAATGGAAAATTCAATCACCATCCGGGAAGGTGACGGAAAAAAAACAAAATCCCACAAAGTGATTAAGGTCACAGCCAGTACACCGGAAGAGCTCTGGCACGTACTCGAGCACGTCAGGGAGGAAACGCAAGAAAATGACACTGTGGCCTTGCACCATGTGAGCTACATGCCGGTGGCTGATATGAGGAAGATGGCGGAAGTTATCTTCCGGAAAACTACCCGTGTCTTTGTCTCGATATTCACTACAGCCACCAAACAAGAAAGGCCGACGTATGGATTTATTGTGTCTAAGACGGACACGACCTACTCCCAGCTGCTGACTGGAGTAGAGGAAGCCGTAGCAAACTGAGAGGCAAAGGAGATCGCACAGAGAAACAGGACTCAGCAGACGAAAGAAGAATATAAACGCGCCAAGAACGAATTGAACAAACTTATAAAGAGGGCAAAGCGCACATGTTGACAGGACTTGTGCGAGGCGCTGGAAAATGACGTGTGTGGCGAAGCCTATTGAATAGCCACCAAAACGCTGAGGTTCGAGACTCCATACAACCTGTGCGATGATAGAAGAAGAGACATAGTGAACACCCTCTTCCCAACAAGCCCAGCCTTGAACATACGTACAATACACATATCTGTCCGGAGGAGATAAGTAATGCGGAACTCATCAAAGCTGCAGAGTCCATTAAAGTAGGTAAGTCCCCTGGATCCGATCGTGTCCCACCAGAGGCGATAAAACTGATAGTTAAAACACAACCAGAAGCTATCAGAGCCATGTTGAATCAGCTGCTGATAAGACAAGAGTTTCCTAACCAGCTCAAGCTCGCGAGACTAACTCTAATACTCAAACCCGATAAAGACCCGGAAGAAGCCACAGCCTATAGACCGATATGCCTCCTCGACTGCTTGGGAAAACTATACGAGAATATTTTTAAGAACCGCCTTGAAGAAGAGCTAAAAGAAAATGACATCATCTCAAGCAGACAATACGGGTTCAGGAAAGAAAAATCTGCTATAGATGCGGTCAATCATATTACAGGCACTGTGAAGAACAGCAGAAAAAGATGGGCCGCTCTAGTAATGTTTGATGTCAAGAACGCTTTTAACTCTGCCAACTGGAACCATATTATTACTAAATTAGAAACCGCTGAAGTCTCGGAATATTTGATCAATATTATAAAACGATATTTATGCGAGAGATATGTTTTAGTGGCCAGAAATGTTGAGATGAAACTAACAGCTGGCATACCGCAAGGTTCCGTATTAGGCCCAACGTTGTGGAATGTCTTGTACAATGGGGTTTTAACATCGACTATGGGAGAGACACCATGGCAGTAGCCTATGCAGATGACCTTGCCATATTGGTCACTAACAACAGGCACTGGGACCTTGTGGAAATTGTAAACGAATGCTACGAGAAAGTTAACAGATGGATGGAAAATAATCATCTCGAACTCGCAGGCCACAAGACAGAAGTGGTCATCCTTAAAGCTCCAAGCAATGGGCCGGACCTAACCTTCCAAATATGCAATAGCCAATTAGAGCCGACGAACTGCGCGAGATATTTAGGCATCGACCTGGACAGAGGCCTGAGGTATACGAAACACCTGTTAGGAGTGGTTAAGAAGGCGGATAAACGGACGGCAGCTATCCAAAGAATAATACCCAACATAGGAGGGCCCAGCAGCAACAAGAGAAAATTGTACCTTCAAGTAGTACAATGGACCCTTCTATATGGAACTCCCGTCTGGATTAACGTACTGAAATACCAGAAGTACAAAGATGTTATAACAAGAGCCCAAAGGAAGCCCCTTTTAAAAGTGGTGAGCGCGTACCGAACCACTTCTACGCTGGCCTTACAGGTGATTGCGTGAACGCTTCCCATCCACCTACTTGCCAAAGAAAGACAAATGCTGTATGAAGGCCACGACGGTCGCCTACCTCAGGTAAAAAGGACCATACGAGTGAACATGCTTATAGAATGGCAAAGAGAATGGGAGGTACAGACCACGAAGGCTCGTTGGACCAAAACGCTTATCCCCGATGTTGTAGCATGGTACAACTGTAAATTTAAAAGAGTAAATTACTATTTTACTCAGTTCCTGACCGGTCATGGATCTTTCAGATCCTACACATATGGCATCAAAAAAACCAACGATGACATATGCACCTCGTGTGACGAGAGGGATGATGCGGAACATTGCATCTTCCGGTGTAATGTTTTCGCCTACGAACAACAAAGGCTGCAGAATAGATTCGGCGCGATCGCGCCCAACAACATCATGCAGATTGCAATGACCAGCAAAGAGAATATTGAATATATAATCAACCATATAACAGATATCATGAAAAGGAAGACTATAATAGAAAGAGCCGTACAAGCTGGGTGAGGGGTCAAATACAAAAATAAATAATAATAAAAAACATAAACATTCTTTTTTTTCTTTCTTTTTCTTTTCTGTACAAAAATGTACCAAATATTACCCTTTACGGTAACCTCCTTTTTTAAGCTCTTAAGTTTTCTCCGCTTATGAACTAGGTCTCCTTCCCTACACGCTTACTGCTTTTAGGTAAGTGCTGTAACTAAAATAAATAGCCATAAGGGCACCTTTAACCCAGTCTGCACGTGGTATCCCCATGTTTCGTTCGCTAATGAACTCGTCCAGGGATACCATGGGTCGAAGAGGGGGTGGTTTTAGTTGGTAGGCGACCTGGCAGCGCCAACACAGTTGAATCCAACAGTACTAGGGACACCTTCCCTAGTCGATTTTACGAATCTTTCCACCTCAGTCCAAAAAAAAAGATAGCAAAGAAGAAAGACTCTCTCTTGATTTGACTACCGCTAGGGCGAGTCGTGCCCTCTTGATTGTTGGCTACCGCTTGGGACAGTCATTTATCTCTTCCCTGTTACCTATCACTTGGTACAGATATGTCACGTCGTTGAGGACAGTCCACTCTCTCAGTCTCTCTCTCTCTCTTCGCTTATCAAGAAGAACAGTTAATTCCAAAATATGGAAGGACTATATTGTATTGCCTATAAAAAAGCCAGAAAAGCCAAATAACAACGTTGAGTCTCACAGATTTATATCTTTAAGTTGTTGTATACTAAAAACTCTAGAGAGATTATTCAAATATCGGCTAGACTACTGGCTTGAATCTGAAGATATCCTTCCCAAATCTTCCCATGTGGGAATTAAATTATGGACTCAAACAAAATAATAGTTCGTCTCCAGGGATGTACTGTATATCATATTCTATGTTATATTTTTTACC
This sequence comes from Diabrotica balteata, assembly GCA_918026665.1. Classification (NCBI taxonomy): domain Eukaryota; kingdom Metazoa; phylum Arthropoda; class Insecta; order Coleoptera; family Chrysomelidae; genus Diabrotica; species Diabrotica balteata. The sequence goes on from OU898277.1 coordinate 89,120,990, forward strand.
CACAGAATATAAATCATTATTATTAAAAAGTTTAACAATATATGATAAAATGAGAATTTAATTCCAAAATGTGGAAGGACTATATTGTATTGCCTATAAAGAAGCCAGGAAAGCCAAATAACAACGTTGAGTCTCACAGATTTATATCTTTAAGTTGTTGTATACTAAAAACTCTAGAGAAATTATTCAAATATCGGCTAGACTACTGGCTTGAATCTGAAGATATCCTTCCCAAATCTCAATATGGCTTCCAGAAATCCAGGTCTACACAGGATGCTCTCACTTCACTAGTTTCCTTTGTTCAGGCCAATTTCACAAATCAAGAATCAACAGCTGTAGCATTTATAGATGTAACCTCTGCATTTGATAACATAAATTTATATATTCTACATAAGAAATTGTTATATCTTGGAATGTCAGCTAAAATTTCAGATTTCATTATATCCTTGTACAAGAAGAGATGGACTTACCTAAAAATAAATGAGACACTTTTAGCGCCAATGCTAACGAACATAGGTATACCACAGGGTAGTATTTTAAGTCCACTTCTCTTTTCATTGTATAATATAGATCTAGAACAGATAATATCTAAATACTCTAATATATTGCAGTTTGCAGATGATGTTGTGTTGTATACCTCCCATACTACCCTTGACATTTGTAGGCGTCATCTCCATTATCATTATCAATATCAATATCATTATCAATATCAACTATAAAGACTGAAATTTGTTTTTTTTCCAAAAAAACGCCAAACTCCTCAAGGTAACTTTAAATTAGGAAAAATAGAATTTCCAATCAAAAATTGTGTAAAATATCTAGGCACATATTTAGATCATAAACTGTTATGGAAGGATCAAATTTATTCTATTATTAAAAAATCGGAAAACTTCATGAATATTCTTAGAGCATTTTGTAAAACCAGTTGGGGAGCTGACCCGTATATAGCATCGCTATTTTATCGCTCAATGATTTGAACAATTTTCGACTATAGTTGTCATTTATATGGGTTAGCGTCAACAGGATATCTTAATAAAATTGAAACCCAAAAGAATAAATGTTTGAGGCTATGTCTTGATTACTTAAAATCTACTCCTATTAGTATTATTTAAATTGAAGCTAAAAAACCACTTCTTACATTACGCAGAGAGTTTTGTACAGATAAGTTTGTAGCTAGAGCTATATCAAAAAACTTCAGCTACTTAAAAAATATTTGTAACTTGAATATATTAGACTTAGGCCATAAATATTGGCGTAACAAAAAACTCCCATATACGTTGAAAGTTATAGGAAATTGACAATATCTGAACAACAATTGTATCAAAATAAAATACCACCAATTTATACACAACCTCCTAAGACTTTCCTCTCTAGGATAATAGAAACATATTATATGGATTCAAATTTTTCAGGAAGTATGATCAACAAAGATGGCAACGTTTATACAACCAAAGTACAACTGGAATAAACTTTAGAGCTTGCCAATCACTAATACCCAATGAGAGGTGGTTTAAATATGAGATAAATATTGTTATTTATAAAAACAATAAACAGAATAAGATCAAACCACGCCACTCACTTCTGCATACAAACACAGCATAGGTATCACTGATAACCCATATTGCTCCTGTGGTTAAGTGGGAGATCTGCAGCACCTTTTATTGGAGTGTGGACAGTACAGACAATTTGAATTGTCTGTACTGACAATCTTTGATTTAAATATCTGCTTAAATGTATCGACGAATACATAACGTCCTGTACATTTAAATAATTATAAGTAGTTTTAGGTATTCAAATTAAAAATTGTAAATATGTCAAAAATTGTATGTGTATACGAATATATTACTTCCTGTAAATTTATATTATAAATAGGCTTAGGCAATAAAATCAAAAATTGTAACTACCACAAATAGTCTGGCTCATTGGCTATGTCAAAGCCATTATACAATGAAAAAAATATATTAATCTAAAAAACTATGACTTGCCTGAATATTCGTCCGTTCTTTCTATGAAAATCTTTTCACCTTATGCAGGGAGTTTACGCCTACTTCATTTGAGCACAGGGTGACCATGCTATTATCATGCAACTTTAGGACAATAATGTTCTAGTTTTCAGTCTTTTTTAAATTAAAATCGCCTCGAGCTTGCTTTTTTTTTTTAATTTGTTAGTGGCCCATTAGGTATGCGATTTTTACGAATTGTTCCGGTAGCGTTGAACGTTTTCTCCGATTGCAATTTTATAAGATAATTTATTAGGCCCCCTAGTTCATAAAACGTCGGCATACTCCAATACAACATATGGATGCTCATACTCCACAATCAGTAACTTATTGCTCATATTTGTGGTAGCACCTTGGTAAGGTTCCATCTTATTTACGTAGTAAAAGTTTGTAGGACAACAGCGGAAGATATGGGTTGCTGCAATTAATTCTACAACAAAGAGTAGAAGGAAAACGAGAACCAGAAAGGCGAATTTTCTTCATAATTTTCAGATCAGCAGTTTGAAAAATACAGATTACCATGATGATTGCCAACATTCGAAACAGATAGACACTACAAGAAGAAAAAGAAGAAGCATGAAAGTGATCCAACAGTGGCCTAACCATGCCCTGGAAACTTATATGAATGACCTTGGAACATTGCCACATCAATATATTGTGTCAAAAGTAATGATAGATCTTTTGTTTACAACTTTCAATTTTATATTTCTTTAACTTTCGTTTTTATTTATTCTTAGTTATTTTAATTTAAGTCGGTTACTTGGTTTTTAAAGTTTAGTTTGATTACATATTGTGGGATTATGGGAAAGAATTTTTGTGTTGTGCTAGTAAAAACGTGATGAATTATTGTTTTGTACCGTTGTGTATAAATCATGGAGAAATTACAACAATGTATAGGATTCCATGGAAGCTGATAGCAAGTTGTCACTGAAACTCAAACTATTTTCTTGTTCTAAATTAATGAACAATAATATTTTATTAATATGATTTTATATATTGCAGTTATATCAAATTTGGATTACCCAAATTAATAATCAGAAATTAGCCATTAGAAATGTCATTTTCAGTAAGAAATGGTGAGAATTATTTTTAAAAGGGTGTTTGAATAGCTCCCTATAGAGGCGTCAATTTTAAAAATTTTCAGGAAGCAAACAATAATAGTAACATTTGTTTCTGAAATTATAAATGTAATAAATATTATGTAATTAGTTTATAACTGAAGATACGTCGATAGCAATTAATCGAAATTAAATATTAAATCGAAACGCAACCTTCTTCGTATAGTTTATAACTGTTTTATCTTAAACAACAAATTAATACACGTATATCTAGAAAAAATTGTACTTTTTTATATATCCTTTTATTTTTTAATATTATGTGTGAGATGATTTCATCGGAAAATATTAAGATATTTTCAATTTTTCAGTAAATTTTAATTAGTAATAAAATAGCCCACAAGAGGCGCTACAGGGTATCGGGAAAGGGGTGTCCATTTGAATTTCAGGCCAAATGATGATTGGTAATGACTCCACTCGCAAGTGGTACTAATAAACGAAATTTATATACTGAGTTGTCTATCTATCTGTATATACTATATTATTTATCTAGGGCCCTAACTTTAAGACATTTGTCAGATGTATTTATAGTGAAGTTGTCAGTTGGGTGACAGTGAGATAAAATATATTCAAATCTATTTCTTGACAAAGCTTCAGAAACCAGTAGATTTTGACTATCTCTTTCGTTTTCCCAGAACATTCTTTGCCTTGGAACTGGCACATATCCACTGAGTAACACTCCAATGAATGCTTTTATCTCACGTGTTCCTATTTTCAGACAATGGTTTTGTTGCTCTGCATATCGATTTGATTTAACAACTATTAGGTCTAATATTTTTTTATCAAAAAATAAAGAAAATATATCTAAAGAGGCTTCAGAGGCATTTCTTCTTCATCGTTACTAAATTCTTCACCATCCTACAGCAAATCTTCGATTTCCCACATATAAATCTGTTTTTGTTCTATTTGATGGTGTTTCATATTTTTCACCGATGTCAGATCTTAATTTTTTTCTTTTGTACTCTTTCTAGGAACCCGCAGATCAGTCAATTTTTCAGGTTATTTATGGTAAGCGTATCTTCGTCATCAGAATCTTCATCAATTTGAGAATCCGTGGCATTTTCTGGTGAGTAGATAGTCGATGTTCGGGAAAATGACTCAATGTTCTCTATCATATTTTTCTCGTTCTCTAACACAGCCAGTGCATCATTTAGAGCAAAACCCTTGAAATTGTAAATATACATGACGTTTACTAAATTATTGATATATTATGTAATTTACATAAAAATAAACTAATATGTTTAGTACTGTTATGTGCCCAACGTATATATACAAGAGGCTGTAGAAAAAAGGTTCAAAAGTATATCATAACATAGTTGTAAATTACTGTTGATCGTATATTGCTACATATACTACTTTTTACGTTAAAATTCAATCTCGAAATATACATATAGTTTAAAAATAAAAATTTTGCTTACCCTGCGAATATAATACCGTACTCGGCCATTTTCAACACAAATGTTATGGTGTAACTAAATAGCCGTTATATATATATATATATATATATATATATATATATATATATATATATATATATATATATATATATGTTATATGTGAAAATAGTCACCTTGAACCACTCAAGGGTTACCGGGACTTTGGTTTGGCAATATCAGTTCCTATTTCATCATTCTTTTAGCAAGCGTTCCCATAGAGATAGCTGACTATGCACAGACATCAAACTCTGACCAAAGCTGGCCTTTCGTGGGAAATGCCGACACCACATTTTGTAGATAGATTATGAATTCAGGACTAACATTATATTTTTCACTCGTCATATAAGTTTCTTACTAATAACATTTGTATTATATAATTTTATTTGCTTCATTTTATCGTATAACTAAGTGTAACTTTTATTTGTGAAATAAATCTTTTTTAAAAAGTCAATCAAGAAGTTAGTGATTTAACATTTGGCGCAGTCAGTAGGATCCGGTTAACGTTGTTAGAATAAGGAAACTCACTAGCAACGGCGGATCCCTATCCCTCAACGGAAAAAGAACCTAGAGCCGTCCTCATTCAACTGGATACTACGGAAGGAACACCTGGTGAAGCCCCTGGTAGCAGATCCCGTTAGAAAACAAGACGTACTTGATGTTTCTGTTAATGTAACTTATTGAATCATCTCGTTTTTACTATTTACATAACATACAAACATTACAAACATACCGTACATACATCATAATTTTTTCAATTTATAATCTTGACTATACAGAAAGTCAAGCCAAGTTGATTATCTAATAAGGAAATACCTTTTTATTGCATACTTTTATTATTTTATCATTCTTATTTACACATTTTATTGATTTCGTATTATATTTTCACCGATATTTTACTATATTTTACTTTATTTTACCACATTTTACTTGATTTTACCATATTTTACTTGATTTTACTACATTTTATTTTATTTTACCATATTTACTATTCGTATATTTTGTTTTATACTTCCACTAACATATTATTATCAAAATGCCTGAAACACGTTCACAAACCCAAGTTGAAATTGAACCATACAAACTTTCAGAAATATTCTCCATAATTCCTGAGTTTGAAGGAGACCCAATCTCTCTTCCCACATTCTTAGACGCATGTGATTGCGCGATTAAAATGTCTTCGGGAGACCAATGTATTTTATTAACGATTCACATTAAAAATAAACTAAAAGGTAAAGCAGCTCAATTAATAAACTCTAGAAAACCAACTTCATACACAGACATAAAAAATTTATTAAACCTTCATTTCGGAGATAGTAGAGATCTCACTTCCTTAATTCACGACCTACAAAGACTTCGACAGTTATCGAACGAATCACCTTTAACCTTTTTCAACAGATTACAAGTTCTAAATGCAAACATGCACGCCTCAATTCAAAAATCAGGCCTAACACAAGACTAAAAAACCGCCCAATGCACGTTAATTGACTCTATGGCTTTGAATACTCTCTTAACTGGACTAGAACCCCGCTTAGGACAAATAATTAGGGCCAGTAACCCTAAAGACCTTATTGAAGCCAGTAACCGTATCCGACGTGAACTTCAGTTATCGTATTTCGAATCTCAAAAGTCAAATAAAGATAGCCAAAATAATCCAAAACCTTCCCAACCGATGAAAAGAACCTCATCTAATTTTTCTAAATGTACAAGTTGTGGTCGTATTGGCCATTTAAGTAGCGAATGTCGCTCATCACGTTTTTTTTCTTATCAAAATCAATATAGCGGTAGACCACAAAACTACCAAAATAATCAAAACCAATCCAATCAATATAATACTAGATCACAAAATTACCCAAGTAATCAAAACCAATACTCTTCTAATCAACAAAATTTAAACCCACAGAGATCGAATTTCCCTTCTCAAAATCAACCGCAGAATCGCCCCTCTGTTATTCAGAGAAATCCAAATTTCCAAAATTTTCAGCAAAGAGCCCATGTCTTTAATGAATACCCTGACGATCTTGTAGAATCTAATGAAGATTATTATACAGAAAATGATCTTCAAACTAACTATTTTTACGAATATACCAATGACCCATCTGATTATATTAATAATACACCTGATACAGAAAATTATCAGGATTTTCTTTCGCTACCCAATCAGAACCATCCCCCAGTACATACGAATCTTTCAACCGATATTACGAATGTACAACAACAAATCCAAGCCCTCAATTTGGACAATTTTGATCCAAATGTGAATTTCCCCGAACAGAAATTCCTGTAAGCCCCTTCCACACAATGAGCTCTAAAAACTTATATTATATCAATGACGCTACGAATACTTTTAAACTTCTAATTGACACCGGTGCAGGAATTACAGTTTTCAAAGAGAATACTGCACGGAATTATCATAACCGATCCCCAGAAAATGTTACCATTCAAGGCATAACCGACGAGAAACTTCTAATTACAGAATCTGTCCTTATTCCCTTTACCGATGACAACCCTCACAAAGTTTTCATTTTTAATCTAGACATTGACTTTGACGGCATAATAGGCCTAGATTTCCTAGACCACTACGAATTTGTAATAAACCTTAAAACAAGACAACTTCATACAAATTTTAAAACTCTTACCCTGCATAAAGTCGGACAAGAGACACATAAACCCATAGAAAATATTCCGGTTACATTTCCTACAAAAATAGTACCGTCAAATAATTTTCAAACATATCCGAAATCAAACTCAAACGTTAAAGCTCAACACAATAGCAGCTCATTTCACGAAAACACTCATGATCAACACAAACACATCCCAAGACCAGAGAAAAAACGAATTAAACTCAGAAGAAAAGGAACAAATTCTAAACATTTGTACGGAATTTTCAGATATATTTTACGTAGAAGGTGACAAGCTAACATTCACAAATGAAATTAAGCACGCAATCAAAACGAACAACGCGAAACCGATATACACGAAATCTTACAGATATCCACAGGTTTATAAAGAAGAGGTAAAGACGCAAACCAACAAAATGCTAGAGCAAGGAATAATTCGGCATAGCATATCGCCCTGGTCAAGTCCAGTGTGGGTGGTACCCAAAAAACTTGACGCATCTGGCAAACAGAAATGGAGAGTCGTTATTGACTATCGTAAACTTAATGAAGTTACAATAGAAGATCGTTATCCACTTCCACAAATTTTAGAATTGTTGGACCAACTCGGAAAGTGTCAATACTTTACAACATTAGATTTGGCGTCCGGATTCCACCAAATTGAAATCGATCCAAAAGATATCCAAAAAACAGCATTTTCAGTAGACAACGGACATTACGAATTTGTTCGTATGCCTTTCGGATTAAGGAATGCTCCTTCCACATTTCAACGAGTAATGGATAACATCCTCTTAGGAATTCAAAACGAGAGATGTTTAGTATATATAGACGACATAATCATCTATTCAGCCACCATTCATGAGCATATGTCACGACTGACAGAAGTATTTAAAAGATTCTTCTTCTTCTTCTACTTTTTGTAGATCTTTCGATCTGTTTAATTCTGAAGCTGCCTCTGGTTAATTTCTTGGGAGGTAGATTGCCAACTATCCCTCCATCTTTTAGGTGGTCTTCCGGGGGGTCTTGAACCAGGCGGATTGTTTTCTAGGGCAATTTTTGGAAGTCTATTCTTATCCATTCGTCTTACATGGTTGTACCACATCCTCTTGCGTTGTCTTCCCCATCTTACAATATCTTGAATTTTGCACTGCTCTCTAATGTTTGTATTTCTCACTCTGTCCCTTCTTGTTTTCCCCATTATTGTTCTTAGGGTTTTCATTTCGGCAACCCTTAGCATCTGTTTCGTTTTGTTGGTATCTTCGCGCACTTCTATGCCATATGTCATGATCGGTCGTATGCAAGTCTTATAGATTCTAATTTTACTATCTGTGCGCATATACGGATTAGACCAGACTATCTCCCGCAGACATCCTGACAGTGCAGATGCTTTGTTGATCTGACTCCTCAGGTCCTTTACTGGGTCATGGGTGCTTGATATATCTATGCCCAGATATCTGAATTGCATCACCTGTTCTATGGGGTTGTCCTCAACCACTAACTTACATCTGAGCGGATCTTTTGCTATTGTCATACATTTAGTTTTGTTGGTAGAGATGTTCATATTTAATAGTCGGCTTGTTTGAAAGAACTGAAAGAGCTGCCTTTGGAGATCATCTTCTGATTCGGCAATAATTGCTGCATCGTCTGCGTAGCACACCATACCAATTCTTTTGTTGCCCATTCTATATCCGAGATTAAGAGATGTTACTTTGTTGATAATTTTGCCCATGAGAAGATTAAACAAGAAGGGGCTTAAACTGTCGCCTTGTCTAATTCCTCCCGGTGTTGGAATATTTTCAGTGAATTCGTCTCCTGCTCTAACTTTGGTTACGTTGTTGTTGTTTAGGTTATGGAGTATCTTTGTTATACTGGTCGGTGTTTCATTTTCTATTAATATATTTAGAATGTCTCCCAGGCGAACTCTGTCAAATGCCTTCGTCAAATCAATGAAGCAAATATACGCTGGCATGCCGAACTCTATAGCTTTTTCTTTTATTTGTTTTATTACAAATACTGCGTCTGTTATAGACCGCCCTTTTGTAAAACCTTGTTGTTCTTCAGCATTAGTGATTTGCTTTTCCAATTTGTCCTTGAGAATACCCGTGAAAAGTTTCATTGTTGTATTTAAGAGGGTTATTCCTCTATAGTTTTGTGGGCAGGTTTTTTGTCCTTTTTTAAATATGGGGATTGTGATACTATTATGCCATTCCTCTGGTGTTTCTGTTTTGTTTAATAATTTAAAAGATTAAGAAAAGCAAATCTGAAGATACAACCGGATAAATGTGAATTCTTAAGAAAAGAAGTCGCATACTTAGGACACCTCGTAACTGAACACGGTGTAAAAACAAATCCTGCCAAGGTATCATGCATAAAAAGTTTCCCAGAACCCAAGACAACTAAAGAAATAAAATCATTTTTAGGCCTAGTAGGTTACTACTGCAGATTTATACCGAATTTTGCCAAAATTTCCAAACCACTGACTAAATTACTTCAAAAAGAAGTCCCTTTTGTTTTTAATGCCGAATGTAAGGAAGCATTCAACGATCTCAAAAATATTCTAATGACAGACCCAATTCTCATATATCCAAATTTTGAAGAACCCTTTTTACTCACTACTGACGCTAGTGCTTTCGCAATTGGAGCCGTTTTGTCACAAGGCCCATTAGGAAAAGATCTGCCAATCGCTTATGCATCACGAACATTATGCAGTGCGGAAACCAAATATTCCACAATAGAAAGAGAATTACTAGCTATAGTATGGGCAGTAAAACATTTCAGACCATATCTTTTCGGTCGCAAGTTTACTCTTATCACTGATCATCGACCTCTTACTTGGCTATTTTCAATCAAAGACCCAGGAAGCCGCCTAGCACGCTGGCGCCTAAAACTTGAAGAATATAATTACAAAATAGAGCACCGTTCAGGAAAAATCAACAGAAACGCAGATGCACTCTCCAGAATAAAAATAAACCATTTTAAGGACTGTGCAGATTTTCAATCAAAACTTGCCCTGCACGCATCTAACAGAGATGAAACCGAGACAGATGAAGACGAAGAAGAAAAAGAAGACACAGAAGAAGAAATAGAAAAGATGTCCGAAGAATTCGATAAATTTCTAGAATTATATAGAACCAAATCCATTATCGATTACTCCAAAATAGAAACGTCAAACGCAGAACTGTTAGATAAATCTCACAAGAATATTGTTACCTTTTTCTGGCAGAATAAACTTGAGGACCTGCACGAAAAAATAATGAGTGACATATTCGAAGAAAATATAGAATATAGTAACCGAAGGATCAATATTGTATCTAGTAAAACCGTAAAAGATCGAAAATATTTCATTATCCCATTACCTTACGATCCACAAAGAGTAATGTCATACTTATTTCTCATACTTTATGCAAACCAAGAACAATTTGACGAATCAAAGACCTATTGCATAGAAAACAATCTCGAACTTCCCATTCTAAAAATATTTTCCTATATATTTGCAGACAAAGAACTTAAATTAAAAATCTGCCAAAATGTAATTAAACAGGCAAGCGAAGACGAAACCCCACAAATCCTAGAACATTACCATTGTGGCAAAAATAACTTGCACAGAGGAATAAACGAAACCGTTAGACGTATAAAAGAAAAATATAATTGGAAGAACTTAGCAAAAGACGTAGAAAAATATATAAAAGCCTGTAAAATTTGCCAAAAGGTTAAAATTTACAGAAAAAATCTAAGTGGAGCATTAGTTATAACGGAAACACCAAAAACACCATTTGAAAGGATCAACATAGACATATTTGAATATCCCACCAGAAACTACGCTTTAACTATTCGTGACGAATTGACAAAATTCACGCAAGCCTATCCTTTGGAAGACAAAAAGGCAGTAACAGTAGCCAACACACTCCTACTCTTCTTTCAACACTATGGAACACCACTAAGAATTCATTGTGATTGCGGTCGAGAATTCGAGAATGCTATAATCAAAGATCTATGCGAATCATACGACATCAAACTAATATTTTCTAGTGTTAACCATCCACAATCTAATGGGTCTGTGGAAAGATTTCATGCTACACTCTCAGAAATGATTAGAGAAAATCAAGCCGAGAACCCAAACGATCATCCCTTCACTATACTTCCTTATGCAATAATATGCTATAACAACACAAAAAATAAGACCCACGGTTTCACACCATATGAACTTATATTTGGGCACACTGCAGGCCGACCACCAGAAACTCTATACAATCAAAAAACACTAATAAGCAAATATATTCGAGACCTGAATAATCGCATGGAATATTTTTACAAAGTAGCCAAAGCAAAAACAGAAAGACAGAAAGAAAAGGCGAAAGTAAGATTTGACGAGAATATTTCAGAACGAAGACCTGATTTTAAAATTGGTGACAAAGTTTACGTAAAAGAATCCCAAATTAAATCAAAATCGGATAATCTTTTTAATGGACCTTTCGAAATTCAAGAAGTTTTTACAAATTCCGCAATTATCCTTAACCCCAAAACTAACCAAACCTCTAAAGTAAATTTTGACAGACTGAAACCTTATTTTGAATAAATTTCTTCTTTACAGATTCTATGGACTATTCTTAGTCGCCTACTCTCAATTTCACCTCTCTCCCATTAATAATACAGTCGGAATCTTCTATCACGAAGAAGGTACCATTCGAATATCTAACGATAAATGGACATTACTTGTTTACAAGGAATTGCTCCCTATAGAAACTGCCATATCCAACAACGACAGAATTTTAGAAAACTTGCTAGATAAATTTACTAAGGCCGATACTCCAAGAAAACTTGCATTTCAATCCGAAGTACAAACACGCATTAGTTTGATAAGACAAATTTCTAATTCCGCAAATTTAAAATATAGAGAAGTAATTGCCGACACACGAGCCTATAATTCACGCCAAAAACGAGGATTAATCAATGGTGTTGGAACCTTATGGAAATCTATTAGTGGAAATTTAGACGCATCAGACGGTGAATATTTCAATCAATGTATAAATAGGATCACTACAGATGAAAAGCAAATAGAAACACTCCTAAAGAACCAAATCTCTGTTACAACTTCTGTCATAAAATCTTTTAACACTACTATCCAAAAATTACAAATAGACGAACAAACTTTTAACAAAGACCTAAACGATATCGAAACCACTCTTATAGACATTGCTGACGACATATCATTTTACCGTGCACAATTACAAACCTTAAATTTGTGTGAATCATTAATGGAAAGCTACATATTTTTAGAAAATTATCTCAATGACATTTTGAACGCCATCACCTTTTCTCGGTTGCAAATTTTACACAGTTCAATTATTTCGCCCAATGATTTACTAGATTCATTGAAAACTATCTCACAATCATTACAAAATAATGTATTACCATTGCCCATTTATACATCAAATATAGCCCAATATATTGATATAATAAAACTTCAAGCATATCAACTCGATTCCAAAATTGTATTCGTCCTAGAAATTCCATTAGTCGACCCCGAAATCTATACCTTATATCATTTATATTCGATACCAATATTAGATAATCAAACTGGTCTTTTTCATACACTTTCTACAATACATAAGTATATAGCGCGAGATGATGATTCAATTTCATATGTATTACCCCGAAACACAGAAGAATGCAAATCAATTAGTCCAAATCAAAGAATGTGCACAGATATTCTTCCCTATCCAATAGACAGCGATACTATATGTGAGGCACAGTTATTGAAACCAGTTAGATTTCTACCAAAAACTTGTCAGATGTCGGCGTTTTTAGCACAAGATTACAATGTGCAAGAAATTGACCGAAATTTATGGTTAATAACAGTATCCGATCCATTACCAGTTACAATCAAGTGTGAAAGAAAAGACATTAGTACCCAGACAATCAAAGTAAACACAATTCTAAGATTACTACCCGAATGTACAGCATTTATTGGAAGTACCAGAGTCCACGCCAGAGATCAAATCAATAAATATCCAAATCTAACCAACAGAAGTCATCCAGTTAATATTCCATACAGATGTTGTGACCATTTCGGAAGAAGAAACCATATACCAAATTTGAAACCATTACAACTCAATAAGATAAATGCAGACGATTTAAATATTGCACAACATAAGCTGGACCAATATTCAGAAGAACTCCAAAGAACTACCAACTCATGAACCAACCATTCATCGAAAAACATTTGCCTTGGTTCACTATATTGTCTTTATCATTAATTATCATTCTAGTTTTTGTATACATCCTCTGCAAATGTAGACGCAAATAATTTCCAAGACTTGCCATGAACTACCCTCAGGACTCACCTCCACCTTCACCGCATCGCAGCAGTTCCATTAAACAGAAACTTAAAGGATTAACCTTTAAAAGAAGACCAGACGTACGCCCAGAAAATGAAGACGTCTCCGAAACCCCAATTGAGCTTTAAAAGTCGAAGCAAGGCATCGACTTATCACTAATGAGGGGAGCTGTTATATGTGAAAATAGTCACCTTGAACCACTCAAGGGTTACCGACACTTTGGTTTCGCAATATCAGTTCCTATTTCATCATTCTTTTAGCAAGCGTTCCCATAGAGATAGCTGACTATGCACGGACATCAAAGTCTGACCAAAGCTGGCCTTTCGTGGGAAATGCCGACACCACACAAAAATATAGAGTTGCTGGTGGTCGGCCTGCAGTGTGCCCAAATATAAGTTCATATGGTGTGAAACCGTGCGTCTTATTTTTTGTGTTGTTATAGCATATTATTGCATAAGGAAGTACAGTGAAAGGATGATCGTTTGGGTTCTCGGCTTGATTTGCTTTAATCATTTCTGAAAGTGTGGCATGAAATCTTTCCACAGACCCATTAGATTGTGGATGGTTAACACTAGAAAATGTTAGTTTGATGTCGTATAATTCGCATAGATCTTTGATTATAGCATTATCGAATTCTCGACCGCAATCACAATGAATTCTTAGTGGTGTTCCATAGTGTTGAAAGAAGAGTAGGAGTGTGTTAGCTACTGTTACTGCCTTTTTGTTTTCCAAAGGATAGGCTTGCGTGAATTTTGTCAATTCGTCACGAATAGTTAAAGCGTAGTTTCTAGTGGGATATTCAAATATGTCTATGTTGATCCTTTCAAATGGTGTTTTTGGTGTTTCCATTATAACTAATGGTCCACTTAGATTTTCTCTGTAAATTTTAACCTTTTGGCAAATTTCACAAGGTTTTATATATTTTTCTACGTCTTTCGCTAAGTTCTTCCAATTATATTTTTCTTTTATACGTCTAACGGTTTCGTTTATTCCTCTGTGCAAGTTATTTTTGCCACAATGGTAATGTTCTAGGATTTGTGGGGTTTCGTCTTCGCTTGCCTGTTTAATTACATTATGGCAGATTTTTAATTTAAGTTCTTTGTCTGCAAATATATAGGAAAATATTTCTAAAATGGGAAGTTCGAGATGGTTTTCTATGCAATAGGTCTTTGATTCGTCAAATTGTTCTTGGTTTGCATATAGTATGAGAAATAAGTATGACATTACTCTTTGTGGATCGTAAGGTAATGGGATAATGAAATATTTTCGATCTTTTACGGTTTTACTAGATACAATATTGACCCTTCGGTTACTGTATTCTATATTTTCTTCGAATATGTCACTCATTATTTTTTCGTGCAGGTCCTCGAGTTTATTCTGCCAGAAAAAGGTAACAATATTCTTGTGAGATTTATCTAACAGTTCTGCGTTTGACGTTTCTATTTTGGATTAATCGATAATGGATTTGGTTCTATATAATTCCAGAAATTTATCGAATTCTTCGGACATCTTTTCTATTCCTTCTTCTGTGTCTTCTTTTTCTTCTTCGTCTTCATCTGTCTCGGTTTCATCCCTGTTAGATGCGTGCAGGGCAAGTTTTGATTGAAAATCTGCACAGTCCTTAAAATGGTTTATTTTTATTCTGGAGAGTGCATCTGCGTTTCTGTTGATTTTTCCTGAACGGTGCTCTATTTTGTAATTATATTCTTCAAGTTTTAGGCGCCAGCGTGCTAGGCGGCTTCCTGGGTCTTTGATTGAAAATAGCCATGTAAGAGGTCGATGATCAGTGATAAGAGTAAACTTGCGACCGAAAAGATATGGTCTGAAATGTTTTACTGCCCATACTATAGCTAGTAATTCTCTTTCTATTGTGGAATATTTGGTTTCTGCACTGCATAATGTTCGTGATGCATAAGCAATTGGCAGATCTTTTCCTAATGGGCCTTGTGACAAAACGGCTCCAATTGCGAAAGCACTAGCGTCAGTAGTGAGTAAAAAGGGTTCTTCAAAATTTGGATATATGAGAATTGGGTCTGTCATTAGAATATTTTTGAGGTTGTTGAATGCTTCCTTACATTCGGCATTAAAAACAAAAGGGACTTCTTTTTGAAGTAATTTAGTCAGTGGTTTGGAAATTTTGGCAAAATTCGGTATAAATCTGCGGTAGTAACCTACTAGGCCTAAAAATAATTTTATTTTTTTAGTTGTCTTGGGTTCTGGGAAACTTTTTATGCATAATACCTTGGCAGGATTTGTTTTTACTCCGTGTTCAGTTACGAGGTGTCCTAAGTATGCAACTTCTTTTCTTAAGAATTCACATTTATCCGGTTGTATCTTCAGATTTGCTTTTCTTAATCTTTTAAATACTTCTGTCAGTCGTGACATATGCTCATTGATGGTGGCTGAATAGATGATTATGTCGTCCATATATACTAAACATCTCTCGTTTTGAATTCCTAAGAGGATATTATCCATTACTCGTTGAAATGTGGAAGGAGCATTCCTTAATCCGAAAGGCATACGAACAAATTCGTAATGTCCGTTATCTACTGAAAATGCTGTTTTTTGGATATCTTTTGGATCTATTTCAATTTGGTGAAATCCGGACGCCAAATCTAATGTTGTAAAGTATTGACACTTTCCAAGTTGGTCCAACAATTCTGAAATTTGTGGAAGTGGATAACGATCTTCTATTGTAACTTCATTAAGTTTACGATAGTCAATAACGACTCTCCATTTCTGTTTGCCAGATGCGTCAAGTTTTTTGGGTACCACCCACACTGGACTTGACCAGGGCGATATGCTATGCCGAATTATTCCTTGCTCTAGCATTTTGTTGGTTTGCGTCTTTACCTCTTCTTTATGAACCTGTGGATATCTGTAAGATTTCGTGTATATCGGTTTCGCGTTGTTCGTTTTGATTGCGTGCTTAATTTCATTTGTGAATGTTAGCTTGTCACCTTCTACGTAAAATATATCTGAAAATTCCGTACAAATGTTTAGAATTTGTTCCTTTTCTTCTGAGTTTAAGTGGTCAATTCTCAGTTGTTCTCTAATTATTTCTTCTCTGTCTATAATTGGCTGTTCGCAGTGATTTTGATCGTAGGTGAAGATAGGTTCGATGGAAATATTCGAAAATTCGATTATTTTTGGCATTGCATTAGCATTAATGACGGAAGTTAAAAAGTCTCCGTTTTCGTCTACATGGACTAATGCGTGAGGAATTCGAACTTTTTCAATTTCTTGGGATGACAGTATTGCGTCTGTATTAGATAGGTTGCATTTCAATTTGAATATTTGTTCTGTTCGGCTATCAATCGAAATTTGGTTTATTTTTTCTTTTATTCGTTTTTTCTCTGGTCTTGGGATGTGTTTGTGTTGATCATGAGTGTTTTCGTGAAATGAGCTGCTATTGTGTTGAGCTTTAACGTTTGAGTTTGATTTCGGATATGTTTGGAAATTATTTGACGGTACTATTTTTGTAGGAAATGTAACCGGAATATTTTCTATGGGTTTATGGTTCTCTTGTCCGACTTTATGCAGGGTAAGAGTTTTAAAATTTGTATGAAGTTGTCTTGTTTTAAGGTCTATTACACATTCGTAGTGGTCTATGAAATCTAGGCCTATTATGCCGTCAAAGTCAATGTCTACATTAAAAATGAAAACTCTGTGAGGGTTGTCGTCGGTAAAGGGAATAAGGACAGATTCTGTAATTAGAAGCTTCTCGTCGGTTATGCCTTGAATGGTAACATTTTCTGGGGATCGGTTATGATAATTTCGTGCAGTATTCTCTTTGAAAACTGTAATTCCTGCACCGGTGTCAATTAGAAGTTTAAAAGTATTTGTAGCGTCATTGATATAATATAAGTTTTTAGAGCTCATTGTGTGGAAGGGGCTTACAGGAATTTCTGTTCAGGGAAATTCACATTTGGATCGAAATTGTCCAAATTGAGGGCTTGGATTTGTTGTTGTACATTCGTAATATCGGTTGAAAGATTCTGTAATGTGAGCGTAGCAAGTGAGTGAGAAGTTGGAATAAAGGGCATAGAAAAGATAATAATTATTCGAGATAATTATTATATATTCCAAATCAAATAAGGGATAATTATTACAGTAAAATTTGCATTTTAAATCACACAAAGAAATTGACCTAGTTATTGCATTGTTTGATAATTGTTTAAACGTATAAAAAGCACGAAACTATTGTTGTAAAAAAATAACAACACCCGTGACCCAAATAGGAGCAATAACGCCAAAACTACAACTTAGGGAAAACGTAACCTTGGACTACAACCGGTACGAGTAGTTAGTAATCAGTAGTTAGTAATAGGCCGTCAGTGATAGCGAGGCAGCTGTGACTGCCCGAGGCAGTAATTGCCTCCGGGAGCGTCCAGTACGCGAGACAGTCGGTGATTTTCCGGGGGACGCGTATCATCTGGCATAGTATCGCGTGTAGTCCGGTTATTGTGGCAGCTCGAAAGTTCGCAACCCTCAACTGACCGAGTTCCAGAAGACCGAACGTGTCGTGGTTGAAAGCCCTAATATACACATAAGGTAACAGATTTCTTTATACTAACCCTATTAATTATATTAGTTGTACTGTCAAGCTCATCACTCTCTCGCTCTCTTCTGCTTTACAGGACCTTATACATAGAAGTCCTTAATCCCCTTAACCCCTAATCCCGAACTTCTCTCCACTTCTCGTAAATCTGTCCCAATGTATCACTTTACATTTGTTGACAGCGGTCCCGGTTTGGGGGAATTTCGGAAAATAGGGATAACTAAGTCACTTCTTCAGTATCCTTGTAAACTTTTGCAAGTTTTATAGCTATAAGAAGCCTTCATCGTTAACATTTCATTTCACCATCGACATTCCAATATTCTTTCTCCTAGGACGACAACAGATTAAAGAAACAGTGAGGTATCCAGTAAATATTGTGTGCAGTTCAGGACTCCCTTTTCTGGAAAAAAATCCTTTTTCTCTCTTTTTCTTTTTTTTCTCAACATTGACGTTTTAGAAGTACAGACTCCCGTGAGGTTTTGAAAAATTTAGGGTATAAGCAAATTAGTTAGCCTAGATAATTTTCCAACAGATCCATTTAGTACAAAAAAAAAGTATATAAACTTGTTAGGGGCTTTACACAAATTATTCGTATATAGTAGATTTTTTTTCTTGTATCACTAGAAAATTTCCGCATATCAATTCCTGCCTGAGACCTAGAATCTCCTAAATTAAGGTAGGTGAATTGCTTTTATGATATATGTGAAGAGATGACAAGTACAAATTTTTTCAAAAAAAAATACATACCAACACATTATATGATGTTCTCTATATAATTGTTCCTTTTTAAAATAATAAATATATTGTTTATTAACTAGTTGAATATAAAGAATTTAAGTAATTAGGTCAAGATCAAGTTCAATTGAGTGTACGATTTTATTGCTTTCAAAAGCGCAAAATATAAATTCTTTGAGTATTATTTTACTAACTAACGGTTTACATGTTATCAAATTCTATTTTTTTATTGAAACAAGTAAGCCAAACAATCATATGATTTTGTTGCTGATGCGTGGTGAAAGTATGTATATTTGACCATGAAAATGCACCGCGACGGATAGGAAAATATTACATTATGGCATAAAATGCTAGGTTAGCGAATTCTTGTGATATACACTAAGAAATTAGATATGACTTTGTTTAACTAATAATTAATTAAAGTTAATTGGGATAGTTGGATTTATAAATAACGTTTCATTTGTAAAAAGGGAGAAGAATTTAATAGAACTTAATTTTTCAAAAAAAAAATTAATACTAACACCTTATTTGATATTTGACTATTGATTGATTGATCGATTATTATTGATTTGATTATTTGATATTTCCTACAGATTTTTTTTTAAGTTCGGCAGCGTATATTTCTAAGTTCTTTATTTTAACAAAAATTTAATTCTTTATACAATTGTTGGTTAACTTCATAAATTGGCACATCATACTGAGATGGACATATAAAAGAGGGAAAAGAATTTAATGGAGCTTTGGAAGATAATTGACCGTGGCGTCAGAAAATCTTTTTCACTATTTTGGAATGATTTCCGCGAACATATGAGTCGGGAATGGATTCATTATGAAAGAGTCAAGATTTTGTAGGCGTAGAGCTTGCATCGCAT
>OU898277.1:89141161-89180727 GCA_918026665.1 Diabrotica balteata
TATATATATATATATTATATTGAATAGATTGAACGAAATAAATTCGGAACATAGGAATATAATGTATTTCGGCTCAATTCTGCTGTATGTGGTTGGCCAACAAAAGATTGTCAAATAATTCTATTATAAAAATCCCATACTTCAGCGGACTGTTGGATTCTGAACTCATAAAAATTGAAAGCTACACATAAATCTACGATTTTATTATGCTGTCAAACCAATTATAGTCCAGGAAATGAAGATTTCACCTCGCAATTTTTTCGTGCTGCGTGGACTTGAAATGTAACAGAAGGTAAGTAATAGACTAAGGATCAAAATCTATCTCTAACCAAAGTGCGCCAAAGCCTAGGGTGTGGTTGCCACCCCGTCTCCGGGGTGAAAATTTTTTTTACGTTTTAACTACAGGTTTCGATTAAAAAAGTGATTCTAAACAAAAAAATGTGCTATACATTTTTTTTATAAAATGATATTTTTCAAGTTATTCGCGATTGAAAGTAACAACTTTTAGACGAAAAAATCCACGTTTTTAATCGATTTTTCGCGAATAACTCGAAAATGGTGCATTTTATCAAAAAAATTGTGAAGAACAAATTTGTAGCTTTTAAAAAGACAAATACAATTCATTTTTTAAAATGTTTTTGCGATATAATAGGAACCGAAATACGGCCTATCAATGTTCAGCGGTTTTGGAGCATTTTTGGAAGAAAACTCACAAAACCTTTTTTAAAAAGCATAAATAGACCTATCATATAAAAAGACTCTAGCTCAAAAATTGAGTGAGTTATGATAAAAAATAAGGTCAATACCTTAAACCACCCCCATAATTAAAATCGATCTTCACACTTCTGCAATTCCCTTTGTACATGTATTGTTAATACGTCCAAGAAGTTTGACCCATTTAAAATGCTTAGTTTTAGAAAAAGTACAGCTTAAAGCGAGAAACGATTTTCAATTTCATATTTTTTACCCTTCTTTTTTTAAATATGCCCGAAAATACTGAATATATGAAAAAAAATAAAAATTACCAAATTGTAGCTTTTTTAATGACTAAAATTATCCTTTTTTTAGATTTGTTGTACAATGAATATTTGGCGAGATATAGCCGTTTAAAGCATCGATTTACGATCAAGCACCATCTTTTTCGAGCCCTTTAAACTCACCCATTTAAAAACCAAGGGTTCCAAAAGATTTAATTCACAGATCCTTGTAGCTCTTAAAAACCTCTACAAATCGTTTTTGAAGAAACACTCTATCGTTAAAAATTAAAGAAAATACGTTAACAAAACCAGTTAATTTTTTTCCGGAAAATTCCATTAGTATAGTACAGTACATTTCGGAGCATAATAATCTACAAAACCGGTATATTAGCTAGTAGGGCGTTATACATTTGAAATTTTAAGCGTTCTTATTTTGAAATCCCATACAACAGAATAAAACATCTGCTCATATGTCTATGGCTTGACAATGAAAATATCAGAGCAACAGATTGGGGATGGTATTCCAAAGATGGTTTGTTATTACCCGTACGCATGAACAAACAACCTGCACCCGATGAACTTTTGTAAATTATTTTTTGCCAATGCAAAAAAGGATGCGGCGTTTCATGTGGGTGCAGAAAAGTTGGTTTATATTGTAACTCTACTTGTTCTGGGTGCTCAGGTGAAGGGTGCAATAACAGTCCACCAATAATTGAAGAAGATGAGGATGACATAGATCACGATGAAGATGTAATTGATGACGAATAAAATTAATATTATAATTGTTTTACCTGTAAATGTAAATATTTTCAACTATTTATGTAAATGTATAAGAATGTATGGTGCCTTTTTATGTTGATAAATTTTTTTGTATTTAATTCTACTTTTTTCAATTTATATCTTATAAATTAGTTTATAAAAACTGCAATGTTGTAAAGGGTGATTTTCAAAAGTTGAAAAGTTGCAAAATTTTGGCAAAAAATTCTTTTCACCTATAGCACTCATAACAATTGATTTTTAAGGGTTGAAAATGTATGAATTTGTATTTTAAAGTATAAAAAAATATTTAACCAATCCAAACCAAATTTCACTCATCTTAAGATTTGTAATATTATTTTACAATTTTTGAAAATTAGGGGTAGTTTTCACCGCTAAGAACAATCAGGGTTCATCGGCATGACATAAACTATAAAGCAGAGGGTGAGTTGAGCTTAATTCCAAATTTTTATGCAAATCGTTCCAAGGTAAAATCATTTTCTTCGCATTACTATTTTTTTTATATTAATCTCTAATAAGGGTCGCTTTTTAAGGGTTGAAATATGATGGAACTTTATTCAAAAGCACGAAACTATCATTATTTAATTAATTCAAACCAAATTTTACCCATATTCAGGTTTAATATGTTATTTTATAATTCTTGACAATTAGTGGTAGTTTTCACTCCTAAGAACAATCAGAGTTTGTCGACATGACATAAACTATAAAGCAGCGGGTGAATTGAGCTTAAATCCAAATTTTTATCCAAATCGATCCAAGGCGAAATCATTTTTTTAGAATTAGTAATTTTTTTACATTAATCTCTAACAAGGGTTGCTTTTTAAGGGTTGAAATATGATGGAACTCTATTCAAAAGTATAAAATAATCATTATTTAATTAATTCAAACCAAATCTTACCCATATTCAGGTTTAATATGTTATTTTATAATTTTTGACAATTAGGGGTAGTTTTCACCCCTAAAACTTTTCAGCGCACTTCGGTTAGATATAGATTTTGATCCTTGGACTATCACCTACCTTCTGTTAAAATTTTAACTAGATACATGCATGACGAAAAAATTGCGAGGTTTTAACTTTTTCGAGCTTCATTTCCTGAACTATTATCGCTACCTTAGACAAACCCGTCTTACGCAAACAACTTTGTTGCGAGACAAATAGTTGAACGATATTTTATACACTGTCTATACCCAGGTATGGATTTATTTTTGCCAAGTTTTATATTGGTCCACTATTTCAAATGCAGTTCAAAAAGACATGTATTAAATTGTATGTTCCGTTTTAATTTGGTTCAATCTGTATATATATATATATATATATATATATATATATATATATATATATATATATATATATTATATATATATTATATATATATATATATATATATATATATATATATATATATATATATGGTGGGGGTAAAAGTCCGCATGGGGTAAGAATCCGCACACGCTTTCTAGATCACAGAGCGAATAGATTATCTTGACTCACACTTGGATCGGTCAGTACCTTTCGAACAGCGCTGCAGATTATACACGTGCTTCGTGCGCCGGTAGTTAAAGAAAATATGAGGTAAGTTTTAAATTTTGGTGTTCTAATCTAATTTTTTTAATCATTTTTTTGAAGATTGTATGTGTTGAACTATTTTTCTAAAAAGTCTGTTAACTAATTTATGTAATCCGGTTTATTGTAAATAATGTTTAGAAACAAAATCTTTATTTTAAGTTAAGTTGTTCCAAACTTGCCTGGCTAAAATTAATAGTGAATTTTGGGGTATTAGTCCGCATGCCGGAAGGGGCAAAGATCCGCATGCGGATTTTTGCCTCATTAAGCACGTTTTTGTTTATTATCTAGAATTTTACTTCAAAGTTCGTATAAATTACGTTTTTTTTTCTTTGTTTGTAAAAATTACGTTTTTGTTTTAGGACGTACAAGAGAAAAAATAAGAACCTGAGACCATTACGGAGGATGTTTTTATGCAGGCTAAACATTTAAAGGAAACAGGTCTATCAACACGAGAAATAGGTAGAACTCTTGGCTATGATGAATCTACCATTCGAAAGAGGCTAAAAGCGGACAGCAGCGTTAATTTCTTGGGTAGATTTCGACCTGTATTTACTCCAGAGCAGGAACAGCAAATAGTGGACCATTGTAAAGCTTTAGACTTAAGTTTCTATGGGCTTACCCTAAAATCGCTTCGTTTTCTGGCATATCAGTTTGCAGAAAGAAATGGTATCCAGCATCAATTTTCTAAGCAATCAAAACTAGCAGGTAGAGATTGGACTAAAAATTTTATTAAACGAAACCGCCTTTCACTACGTACACCACGAAAAACCAGTATAGCTAGGACCATGGGGTTCAACAAACATCAATTGACACAGTATTTTCAAAATTTAAAATCTGTCTTGGAGAAATATAAATTTCCAGCGAATAAAATCTACAACATGGATGAGAGTGGTCTACAAACAGTACCAAATAAATTACCTAAACATGTTGCTCCCACTGGAAAAAAAGAAGTAGCAAAAAATGTAGCTGCAGAGCAACGAAGAACTGTGACAGCTGCATGTTCTATGAGTGCAACAGGTCACTATGTTCCACCATTCTTTATTTTCGCACGCAAAAGACTAAATCCTCTTTTGATAAAGGACGCTCCAACTGGTTCTATTTTGGCTGTAACTGATTCTGAATACATGAATTCAGTTAAGTTTCTTCAATTTTTGGAGCACTTTCGCAAATATACAAATCCTACGGCTGAAAGCCCAGTGCTATTAATTTTGGATAACCACATATCCCATACCACTTTAGAGGCTATCACTTACGCAAAAAATAATAACATCCATTTGCTCAGCCTCCCACCTCATAGCAGCCATCGAACTCAACCACTAGACAGAAACTTTTTTAGGCCATTAAAAGCTTACTATGATGATTTGTGTGATAATTGGACCACATCTTATCTTGGGCAAGTAGTCACTGAATACCACGTCGCTGGATTATTCAAGTAGACCTATG
Source organism: Diabrotica balteata (assembly GCA_918026665.1). Taxonomy (NCBI): domain Eukaryota; kingdom Metazoa; phylum Arthropoda; class Insecta; order Coleoptera; family Chrysomelidae; genus Diabrotica; species Diabrotica balteata. Next base: position 89,145,926 of record OU898277.1, read on the forward strand.
AGAAAACTGCTACTATAAAAAAAGCTGTTAATGGATTTAAAATGACAGGTATTTTCCCTTTAGATGAAAATATCTTTACTGAGGAAGATTTTTTACCTTCTTCAGTAACTGAACAAGAGCAAGAAGAAGTAGATGATCTTGACCGAAATAATAAAGATACACAATTAAGGATTGTATTTGACGAAGACAAAAGTCAGGAAAATGATAAAGCAGAAGAACCAAGTGGTGAAGCAGAAGAACGAAATATTGAAAATTTACCAGATAGAGCTAGCATTTTAAGTAACTTGGAATCAAAACCTGGAAGCTCGAAAAATGAAATGTCTACTACGTTACCGTCAGATATCATTCCGTTGCCAAAACTAACCAAAAAGAGTGTTACGTTTGGAATGTCCTACGATTAATTATCGCAAGAGACTCCTGGTTCGAAAGAATACAAAATTAAATTTCTATTACAAAAATTACTTTCGTATTAAAATACACAAATGTGACTTTAAAAGTTTTATTCAGTTTCCTTCGGTTCGGTGGTATAAATTCGACTAAAAACTAACTCTAAACAAATTGAATATATTCTTATACTATATGAAATTCAATACCCTACATTCTCAGACGAAAGTCATTAAAATTAATTGCTTTCACAAGCCCTTAGCCGGAGAGACGATACGCTGATTACAAAAGGGGATTTTTAAAATAAACATATTACTTAAGTATTAACTCGACATACTCCCACCTTGAGAAATTTAACATAATTTCTCAAAAAATAAGAGAGTTACAAAAAATAAAATCATGAAAATATTACTTAAATCTTAAAGGAGTTTTCACCATCCGGCCACAACGCGTATATCTTCCATTTAAGTCGGGTACTCTGCTTTTTATCACTCCCGCACTTTTTTCACTTGGTTCTTCCTCAAACTGGAGTTGACCAACGTTCTCTTGGGGTAACCTCTCTGGAACCGTCTGACTTCCACAAGGTAGAGTATTACCTTGGACATTCTCGCCAGTAGTAACTGCATCGACGATCTCCACCGGGTAAAGCCTTTGTAATGGTCTCAGAAGTTGCCCTTGTGCAGTCGCAAGACGAACTAATCTTACCTGGCCATCCCTACCAGGTATAAGTTCAATAACTTTACCTAAAGGCCACTGAAGACGCTTGATGTTGTCATTGCCGACTAAAACGACATCCCCGATAGACACTTTAGATACCTTCGGCTTCTTCGTTCCTGCTTTGAGTTGAGCCAGATATTCAGCACGAAATCTTTTTCGCAAATGATTTCTCAACTCTTGTAAACGTCGTATTTTGCGTGTGAGAGAATTCTGCTCTAGCAAATCACATTCCGGCAACTCGTAACTGACTTGTTCCTTTAAAAACATACTTGGGGTTAACGCGATTAACTCAGTAGAATCGTCCGAAAGATACGTCAACGGACGCGAGTTGACTATACTCTCACAATCACACAATAATGTCAATAAGTCTTCATAATTGAGAGACGCTCGACCTAAAACTTTTCGCAAAAGCCCTTTAACAATACCTACTAATCGTTCCCAAAATCCACCCCACCATGCAGCTGTAGGGGGGTTGAAACGCCACTTAATACGTTGTGTAGAACTATATTCCGCGATAGTATTCCAGTCCAATTGCTTAAGCGCATTCTCGAATCCCGTAAAATTTGTTCCATTGTCACTATAAACTATTCTCGGTCGTCCTCGCCTTGCAACAAAGCGACGAAAGGCTTGAATAAAAGCATTTGTTGACAACGAGGTAACGAGTTCCAGATGAACCGCACGATAAACGGCACAAGTGAACAAACAAATCCATGCTTTCTCTCCCGATTTCAAGTAAAGAGGTCCCGCTAAGTCCACTCCGGAAATTTCAAAAGCTGTAGTATCCCGAACTCTATCAGCCGGCAACGGAGGCGTTTGTACTTTGAACGATTTCCCTTCTTGTCTCTTGCACACACCACATTCTTTTAAAATGGACCGCACAATCCGTCTACCCCCTAAAGTCCAATATTTTTCGCGAAGCAAACTAAGTAGTCCTTGTGTGCCTACATGACAAGAGCTTTTATGCAGGCTTAAAATTAACTTACGCACTATAAAATGTTCACCCGGAAGTAAGATAGGCAGACGAAAATCTTCCGTGTCAAGTCTCTCAGTAACGCGAGTTTTTATACGTATAAGTCCAAATTCATCGACAAACGTGTTTAGCGAGGAAATTCGTTTCGTATCTGAATCGAACGCTTCGTTCTGCACTAGCTTCAATACAAATATTTCGGCTTGATCGATTTCCTCAGCGACCAATTCACCTGTACGTTTTTTGTGTGAATTTCTTGCATTATAACAAAATCGTAGCACCCAAGCTATCATTCTTAAAAGTTTTATGTACTGAGAAAAGTAATACAGATGCCAATCGTCAGATGTCATATTCAATAGTGACGAACTGGCATTTTTCTTTTTCTCTGTACAGACTTTTTCTTCATCAACTTCTAATTTTTGTTGGGGCCAATCATTTTCTTTTCTGTACAACCATTCCGGGCCCTCCCACCATCGAGAGTCGAACAATTGCCGAACACCACAGCCTCTTGATGGGAGATCGGCAGGATTGAGAGAACCAGGTACATATTTCCAACACTCAGGATTGACTAAATTTCTAATCTCTTGAACTCTATTAAAAACAAAAACAGACCAGTCATCCTTACGTTGAATCCAAGAAAGAACAGTAGTGGAATCACTCCAAAAATAAGACTCAACATATTGAGAAAATTGCCTTTTTACTGACTGATAAAGTCTAACACCAATAGTGGCTGCCAACAGTTCCAATCTAGGTATAGAAATCTTCTTCAAAGGGGCCACACGACTCTTAGCTGCTACAAGGAAAATTGAGACAACATCATTCCGAACCACTCTCAAAAATATTACAGCCGCATAAGCTTTCTTACTTGCATCTGAAAATATGTGCAAGCTCCAATGATCAGCTTCCGTCGGTCCAGCCTCAATCCAGCGTGGAATCTCAATACTCGACAGTTCAGGAAGATGAGTAACCCAATCACAAAATTCTTCAGCCATATCATTCTCGACTGGAGCATCCCATCCCTGGCGCTTCTCCCAAAGTTTCTGTAGCAACAGTTTGGGAAATAGGGATACGGGACAGGTAAAACCAATAGGGTCAAATATACTCTGAGCTATGGAAAGCATCAGTCTCTTAGTTATGGGACGTTTCAATGCCATTTCTTGAAAAGTTTCACTATTGATTTTCAGAGTGTCTCTTGAAGAGTCCCAGAGAAGACCAAGAACCGGAACAACTGTTTTTGTATTACCAGAGGCCTCCCACCCTCTTAAGTCCATCTTAGCTTCCTCCATAAGGGCGGTTGCTTCTGATACAAACACTCTCAACTCATTTTCATCAGTAACACTGGTCACACAATTATCCACATAAAACCCAGTCATAAGCTTTTTAATTGTGTTTTTAGAATATGGATTATCATTACAACATTTCTCCAGGGCCTTTGTTAAATGAAACTCTATAGTGGCACCCAGAAGAAATGGACTACAATTGATTCCAAAAACAACCCTTTTGTGTCGAAATACAAATTCCTTTCCTTCATCGTTCACCCATAGGAACCTCAAAAAATCTCTGTCCTTTGAATGTATAGAAATTTGAAGAAAAGCCTTTCGAATATCCGACACAACTCCTACCCTTTGTTGTCTGAATCGTAATAGAACAGAAGGAATAAGTTCAATAAGATTAGGCCCTACCTCCAAACACTGATTTAAAGAAGGACAACCTTGTTCATGAGATGATGCGTCAAAGACTGGCCTAATTTTTGTGGTTTCACTATTATTTTTAACAACGGGCCTGTGAGGTAAATAATGCACACAATTATTCTCTTCTGGATTATTCACTATTTCAATCACACCCTCGCTCAACCACTCATTGAATATAAAGTTATACATTTCAAACAAATTAGACCTTTTCAACTTATTTAAAGTATTATCTAACCTTCTCCTAGCAACAACTAAATTATCTGAAATTAAAGGATGCTCGTTCAACCAAGGTAACATAACTTCATACCTGCCTTCGCTGTCACATCGTACAGTCTCATAGAAAAAATTCTTAGCCTCTTTGGCTGCCACCTCTCGTGTCATTTTTTCTACAGGGTCGGTTATCCCAATAACATCAAGCTCCCAGAGTTTCGCTACAGAAGAATCATTAACAAACAACGAAAATGTAATCATACTTGTACTAGAATTAGAAGCAACTGCCGGCACCTTACCCATAAGAGTCCAACCTAACAAAGTTTCAACTGCTACAAGACCACACTGTAACTGATATTTTCTCCCTGTATACAATTTGCCTACAATATCAGCTCCTAACAAAATCTCAATCGGTGTTGTCTTTCCGACATCGCTGAGTGAAATATTCATGTCACTGAGTTCCTCAATCCAAGGGCCGTCATAAATAGAAGAGACATCGGCACAAATTTTTGGTTGATCTAATGCATCAAATGAATAAGCGTAGGTTCCTTCACACGCAGTTACCTCGTACAATTTATGTCGTTGTTCAGAAGTGCTTCTACCGCCAAATAATGCGTGTACAATCTTTTCCGTTCCTTTAGCAGAAAAACCCATTTCTTGCGCGGTACTTTGTAAAATATATGTCCTTTGCGATCCAGTGTCAATAAGTGCCCTTACTTGTTTAGTACCATGTGCACTTCTTATGTTTATTCGCAGAGTTTGTAAAAAAACCTGTGTATTATTCAAATTAGCAAGCGTCTGATCCTCAGTTATATTTTCTTCCGAACGGGTAGTACTTGAGGTCGATGTATCAATTTTATTAACAGGCAAATTAGGGCACATCAAAACAGCATGTGATTTACAACATAATATACAATTCAAACGTCCTCTACACTTTTTAGAAGAATGTCCTACTTTCAGACATCGAAAACATGCTTTCTTTTCTGACAATGTTCGACGTTTCTGCTCCATAGTTAATTTTTGTGCTTTAAAACAATTTGTACTGTCATGCTGCGCTTCACAAAATACACACCTGTAAACCTCATAGTTTACTAACCCAGCAGCGGTCGCTAAGGGCTGATCAGTTCCTTGCTTATGTAATTTTACAGTTTTCTTGGCAACGAGGTTATTAAATTTATATTTATTTTCAGTCGGTAAACCAAAACCTTCCGTTGCTAAATCAATTTTTTGTTCATTTTGAACTTCACTTTGTAAAAAGCTCATTAGCCCATCCAATCTTGTTTCTAAAGTTGTAACCTCTGCCGTTTCTGCGATATTTTCCATGGACCCGGAAACATAAGGCCTTAAAAACTGTGAAGATCTATGCCATAGTCGAATCATATCTTCTGGCAAACATGACTCGATAAGAGGATACAATATCGCCGCATACTTGTCAGCAGTTATGCCTAAGGTCTCAAGTGAACGAAGTTGACTTTCAATCATATCATAAAGAGCAGAAATATTACAAGAACTACTAGAAACTCGACTCAAAATTAACTTTAAGAGCTCTCTAATATAAACTTCAATCTGGAGATCCTCTCTGCCAAACCTAGACTGCAAACTCTGGATAATTTTTGAGTAATTGTCGGCTACTGCAGGAAAACTCTCCACTAATCGTCTGGCCTTACTAGACTCTACAGTGGCTTGTCTCAAATAAGCTATCTTATCAGTCAAATCAATTGATGGATCGTCATGCACTACTTTGAACTGTGACCAAAAGGGAAGCCAATCTTTCAAGTCTCCATTAAATTTCTTAAATTCGATTGGAGGTAATTTAAATTTGCGCTTACCTTTTATACTTGATGACTCTGAACTTACTGAACCTGGTCTGTCATCACATTTGTACTTAAGTTCAAAGTACCTTGCACTATATTTATCTTTTGTCTCCATCTCACTGATTAATTCTTCTTCGGAAGCTTCTTCCAACATACTTTCAAGTACCGCACTTTCCACTTCACAAAGCTCATTGTACTTTACTTGTAAAAGTTCCCACTGTACGCTAATATTCTGCCAGGGTCGAATGTCCACCGGTTGAGCTAACAAACTGTCCAAAACAGTAGCAACTTTCGTAAATGCACTACGAAGAACCGTTCTGCGTTTTTTAACTGATTCCATTTTTTTCGCTTAAAAAGGTTAACTTTGGCCGAGCCTCACGACAAAAACAAAATTATTCGCCGGAAAAAAGTTTGCACTAAAATAAACGAAAATAACTAACTTTTAAGCACACCCGTATATAAGTCCTGTCACGGTCGCCAAATGTTACGTTTGGAATGTCCTACGATTAATTATCGCAAGAGACTCCTGGTTCGAAAGAATACAAAATTAAATTTCTATTACAAAAATTACTTTCGTATTAAAATACACAAATGTGACTTTAAAAGTTTTATTCAGTTTCCTTCGGTTCGGTGGTATAAATTCGACTAAAAACTAACTCTAAACAAATTGAATATATTCTTATACTATATGAAATTCAATACCCTACATTCTCAGACGAAAGTCATTAAAATTAATTGCTTTCACAAGCCCTTAGCCGGAGAGACGATACGCTGATTACAAAAGGGGATTTTTAAAATAAACATATTACTTAAGTATTAACTCGACAAAGAGAAAACGAACAAGAAAAGAATTGAAATCTACACTTCTGACATCTACTCCACATAAAGTGCAAATGGAAATCTCAGAGCTGGAGAAGAAAAACAAAATAAACGAGAAAAAAAGGAAGGAAAGCATTAAGAAAAATAAAAATATAGTAAGAAAAGTATTTGAAGAAAAACAAAATATACTAAATAAAAAGGAATATGAATATTCTTCTGACTCGGACGCGCAAATATCACTGCATGATAGTAGCAGCAATTTAAGTTTTTCTGAAAGTGATGTTGAAAATGAATTATCCGAATTAAGTCCAGGAGAGTTTGCTATAGTAAAAGTTTACGGCAAAACCAAGGACTCATTTCGAATGTACGTTATGCGAATTACTGTAATGGTAGATGATGGTTACCTTGGTATTTATTATAAAAGGGCACCCAATACAATGCGTTTTTCAGAAACTGACGAAGAGTTTTTTGTTAACAAGACAGACATTATAAGGAAACTTTCCAAGCCATTGCTAGGCAGTTCTGCTATATTTAAGGACTTTGTGAGCTTTTCAACCGATTTAAGTGATTTAATGTTGCACTAGTTGTAACCTAAAAAATGTTTCACCTTTCAAAAATTTCTTTTATTTTTTATCTTTTTGCGTTTAGGTCATATATCTACTTGTTTGTATTTTTATAAGTTCTTAGATAATGTTTGTTGACAAAATAAAGATTTGTATTTGATACATTGTTAATTTATATTTTTTTAAAATTATTTTTATTCAAAGGGGGCAAAGATCCGCTATGCGGACTTTTGCCCCGATTAAAGGGGCAAGAATCCGATTTGTAAACTATTGTACTTTGAGGTATAGTTTTTTTTCTTACATCTATTTAGCTGTCGTTTTATATTTACAGCTAAGGGTATTAGTTATCCTAATGGCCCGACAAATTTAATATGTATACTGCAATCACAAGTGTGGCAAATATTGCATATATATAAAATGCGGACTTTTACCCCCACCTACCTATATATATATATATATATATATATATATATATATATATATATATATATATATATATATATATATATATATATATATATATATCGGAAAAAGGAGTACGATCGCCAATCCAATATATATAAGGATCACTCAGACGAGTGGTGGGTTCTTATATCGGTCTCTAGGTGGAGAAATAAAAGACAAATTTGATAGGCTACTTTATCTATTTTGAAGACGTTTCGCTTTCGAGTTTTGAAAGCATCATCAGTTCATCTAAAAAAGTACAATATGAGAACCACACAATCATGGAAACGATGTTAATTGTTACCTTAAACAGACATGTAGCAGTCAATGTTATTAACAATAATGTGAATGAAACTAAGTAAATGGACATAATACGCTGATTTTGTATAAACAATTAAGTAACTAACAACATATATGAACTTATAAAATTAGCACAGCAAATGACCATGTGGTCTAAAGTAAATTAAATGTTATTTAATGTTAATTAGTGAGAAAGAACCAAAAAAATCATAGATAACTTCCAACTATTTTATGATTATTAAGCTTTGATTTTAACTTTAGGTAGCATTATAAGTGATATTAATAACTACCTTTATAATTTTTATAAATATCACTTATAATGCTACCTAAAGTTAAAATCAAAGCTTAATAATCATAAAATAGTTGGAAGTTATCTATGATTTTCTTGGTTCTTTCTCACTAATTAACATTAAATAACATTTAATTTACTTTAGACCACATGGTCATTTGCTGTGCTAATTTTATAAGTTCATATATTTATATATTTACAGGGTGTTTCAAAAAGGTATGTCATAAATTAAATCACGCATTCCGGGGACAAAAATAAATTGATTTAATCCAACTGACCTTAGTATAAATGTGCACACAAAAAAGTTGCAGCTTGTTGAAGTTACAAAATAAAAATTGTTTTTTTTTTGCATTATCTCCTAAACTACTTGACATTTTGTAATAAAAATGGACACGTTACTTTCTTGTTCTGAAAGCATTTTTCATACAACAGAAACAATAAAATCTAAGCTTACAGAAACATTTTAAGAGGGGTGTGCAGCCCTAAATCCCCCCAAACTTTTAAGTACGTTTAAATCAAATGAATTTTGTAACATCATTAGTTTAACACATTATTTTTAAAACTTTTTGCCTCGTTTCACTTTTTCGAAAAACTAGTTTTTTCCTAGTTGGCCATAAAATTACAATTAGTTTCTACGGATATAATAATTACAAACAGTTCCATCAATAATAGTCAACAATTTAAAGATCATTTATTGTGTGAATAAGAATAATATTAAAAATTTTGATATTACAATGGCCTACACATTTCAGGAAAAGGCTGATATGCATTTAACTTTTACTTTGGGTAAGTTGGATCAGAGTAAATTATGATTTCAATAAAATATCGGGAATATTGTAGGTGAATGTCAAGGAAATAGTGCAGCAGCCGCAAGGCGTTATACAGTAAAATAAACCAATCGAAATACACCCGATAGACAATTATTTCTGACCATTAATCGTCGTTTACGGGAAACGAGTACATTCCAACCACAAGTTGCTGGCAATAGTGGTCGTCCAATAATGGATGGAACTGATGAAGACATTTTAGAAATCATTGAAGATGTCCCTGGAACAAGTACAAGGGTAATAGCTACTCAACTAGTGTTTCCTTACGTAAGGGTTTGGAAGCGTTTGAAGGATCAACTGCTTGAACCTTATCACTTAACAACGGTTCAAGAGTTATTGGTTGAAGATTATCCTAAAAGAATTGGATTCTACGATGGGTGTTTATGGAAAACACTCAAAATGTTAATTTTTTTAGAAATATTTTGTCTACCGACGAGGCTACCTTCAGTAGAAATGGAATAACGAACCATCATAACGAGCACATTTGGGCCGACGAAAATCCTCACGCCAAAAAAACGACTCATCACCAAAGGACTTTCAAAGTTAATGTTTGGGCAGGAATTGTGGATAACAATCTAATAGGCCCAGTATTTCTTCCCAACATTTTAAATGGTAATAATTATCGGCAGTTCTTGGCAAACGATTTACAACAGTATTTGGAAGAAGTGAATATTGCAATAAGGCAAAATATGTGATTGCTACAATTCGGGATTTTCTACAATAAATTTCTACAATGATGTCCGGCAATACCTTTGCAGGCAGGCAGGTCGGTGGATTGGAAATGGTCGTGATGCACCTATTTCTTGGCCACCCAGAAGTCTAGATCTTAACCCCATGGACTTTTGCTTTTGGGGGTTTATAAAAGACAAAGTGTATTCTGTAACAATAGAAGACGAACAACAATTGAGGGTAAGCATAATTGAAGCTGCAAATCAACTTCGTTAGAAATATGATTTTTCAGCGCATTCGGTTTTCCTTATTAAAACGGTACCGAATGTGTATTGAAGAAAATGGTGGTCATTTTAAACATTTATTGTAATGTCATATTTCAAAAGGGTATAGACATTTTTTGTACTTGTTAATTCATTTAAGCCATTTATTTAGTTGCCCGTAATTTTTTAAAGGTTAATGAAAAGGACCGTAACTCAATAAAAACTGTTTTTTGAAAAAAGTGATAAGAGCAAAATATTTTTAAAAATAATGTGTTAAACTAATGATGCCACAAAATTCATTTGATTTGAACGTACTCAAAAGTTTGGGGGGATTTAGGGCTGCGCACCCCCCTTAAAATTTTTCTGTACGCTTAGATTTTGTTGTTTCTTTTTTATGAAAAAATGCTTTCAGAACAAGAAAGTAACGTGTCCATTTTTATTACAAAATGTCAAGTAGTTTAGGAGATAATGCAAAAAAACATTTTTATTTTGTAACTTCAAAGTGCTGTAACTTTTTTTGTGTACACTTTTGTACAAAGGTAAGTTGGATTCAATCAATTTATTTTTGTTCCCGAAATGCGTGATTTAAATTTTTAAATTATGACATACCTTTTTGAAACACCCTGTATATATATATATATATATATATATATATATATATATATATATATATATATATATATATATATATATATACAGAGTGAGTCATAACTATTGGGACATAGACTAAGGACAGGTTATTTGGACCAAAATATTGCTATTGGGCCAAATATGCCTTAATAAAATGTTGATGAGAAAAAAGATACAGGGTGTTAAAATAGAAATTTAAAATTTTATTTTTAGCTATAACTTTTATGTTTGTAAACATTTATGAATAAAAATTTACAGCTGGGTACTATTGAATATCAGAAATTATAATTTGATGCACACTTTAATATATCTAATAGAGGGCGCCACATATGCCACATAGGTGGCATACATTTACACTTAACTTTTTTGTTCTTGAAGTTAACGGTATTCTTGATAAAAAATATTACAGATACATTATTTTAACAAAAAAATGTATACTTGTTAATAACTTCAAAACTTAACAGTTTTCGAGATAATCGCATTTTACAAATCAACTGCATAATTCTGATTTAACGCAATTACTCCAGGCAATGGAAGAAAAATAGATAAAAACATCAATACTTCTAAATTTTGTTATTAAATACCTTTAATAAAGTTAATAGTTAACGAATTATTAAATAAAATAAATATATCAGCAGGATAATTAATAATAGGATTTCATAAAATAACAGAATAATTGGATTTTACATAAAACATTTTACGTTTTGTATTAAATTAAAGTCATAATTAAAACATTTTATTTACAAACCAAATTAAAAAATGTTTAAACTAAATAAGTTAGTGTAAGAGTAAGTGTTCGATATGTCCACCATTTTCTTTAATTCGTTTGTCAATACATTCCGTAAAATATCGTCTCATTAAATAGCATCTTTGGTTCTAAAGAAACTGCTGCAGAATTTATTATAGTTGTTTTAAGTATAATAAGTAATTTTTTGAAATTTTTATGAATTAAATAATTATTATTATCTTACCACAAGAATATGACTACAACGAACAATCCAACGTTCAGGAAAGTGTGTTTAAATACTGTCTCACTCTGCTTTCTCTGTAATGTAATGGTGTACCATCTTGTAGAAACCACATATTTCGCATTAGGTTTGATGACAATTCTTCCAATAAATCAATAAAATCATTTTATAAAAAATGTAAAGAAATCTCACCATTTCAATTGAAAGGTAATTCGCATATCTGTAAAATATCATTCAAAATTCATATTTAAAATTCATGTCCTATGGTTTGGAACCACTGATAATTATTTTTCTCGGATATGCGAGTTACCTTGCAATTTCAATGTCGAGATTTATTTACATTTTTTATAAAATGATTTTATTGATTTATTGGAAGAATTGTTATCAAACTTAAGGCGAAATATGTGGTTTCTACAAGATGGTACACCATTACAATACAGAGAAAGCGGAGTGAGACAGTATTTAAATACACGTTCCTGAACGTTGGATTGTTCGTGGTAGTCATATTCTTGTGGTAAGATAATAATGTACCGTTTTTAAATAAAACGAGCGGTTCGAATTTATATAAATATATTTATTTATAACTTTACAGTTCGGTATTCTCTTATCAACTAAACTAACTCCTAAGATCGTTACATATATATACTAAAGTTACTATTTTCTAGAAAGTTCCCACCTCTAGACTGATCTTTCTCGAAATATCCAGTCGCTTTCGAGATGCCGCCGCATGGAAGCATGAGGTGCTTTTTCGGTATGCAACGATTATACGTGCCTCGTTAAATGCACGTTCGTAACACTGCTCCCCTCTTAGATCTGAGCGTCCCGATCAGCAACTCTATATGTAGGCCCAGGATGGCGGAATCTACAGGACTCTCCAGCTCTGCATGAACCCCTCAGAAAGAAATAACAGTCTACTGTCTTTGAAGGACACGATCTCTTTGGATTAGTGCAACACACGGTAATTCTTACAGCGGTTTCTCGGAAGATCACTTCTAGCATGCTTCTGACAATCTTCCAATCCAGATTATCTAGTGCATGGCCTATCTTGGGTAAGGCCAAATTCTTAATGTCGTAATTGCAGACGATTTTCTTCAAATTAGTTAGAGCACACCATATATTCTCGTAGGTTGCCCTGTCTGTATACGACTTCCTGGTCACCATATACAGCAAAGATCGAGAACCATCTTCTAATCTCAGTACTCTTCCAACTTTAGGCTGCTGGTTTTTTAACTCGTCCAAACGACCGAACTTCTTATAAAATACGGATGAGATTCCTTTAGTCATCTCAAGATCTTGGGCAACACAGTGGGCTAGAGTGACGTTATGCGGAACACTAAAAAGATCCTGCTGAACTTCTGTCGTCACGCCGAATCTAGCACTCTTTCTCTCTGCGTAATTTGACATAAATTCATTAAAGCTTGGTCGCCGGTCATCTTCGATCTCATGTTGAAGGATTCGTGCTTCTTCTGTTTCATTTGAGCCAGCATAAGGTGCAAGCCGATTTATGTGAACTACTTTTGGTTTACCTTTCGGTAACTTTTTAATTCGGTATATTACGTCATTTATTCTCTTTTTAATTTCATACGGACCCTCTCATTGTCTTTGCAGTTTAGGAGACAAGCCACGACGACGTTGTGGATTATAAAGCCAAACAAGATCACCTACTTTATAGCTTTCATTCTTGCATCGAGAATCATATTGATCTTTCATTCTGTCACTGGCTAACTGGATGTGTTGTCGGGCAAGTTCATTAATGTTGTTCATTCTTAACTTCAGGCGGTCGACATAATCTTCGCTTGCAACATGTTCTTCGGAAGGTCTGGAGCCAAACTCTAGGTCGCAGGGCAAACGAACTTCACGACCTAACATCAGGCAGGTTGGAGTCTGGCCGGTAGTTTCATTCACGGCCGAGCGGTAGGCCATTAGGAATAAATGAATGTGCTGGTCCCAATCTCTTTGATGTTCTGATACAACTTTGGACAGGTGTTTACCCATCGTTCGGTTCATTCTCTCGACCATTCCATCTGATTGAGGATGCAGGGGTGTCGTTCTGGTCTTATTGACACCAATCAATTTACAAACGTTTTGGAAAAGGGTCGACTCGAAGTTTCGCCCTTGGTCGGAGTGGATCTCCAAGGGAACACCAAATCGGCTAAAGAATTCTTTAACAAGTACCTCTGCAACGGTAGCAGCTTCCTGATTTGGTATCGCATAGGCCTCAGTCCATTTTGTAAAATAATCCATTGTTACCAGGATATATTTATTTCCATCGTTTGTCTCTGGAAGTGGACCTGCAATGTCGATTGCTACTCTTTCCATAGGACTACCAACATTGTACTGTTTCATGGGTGCCCTCTTTTTACCAACTGGACCATTACTGGTTGCACACAGTTCACATTTCCGGCACCATCTTCTTACATCATCTTTACAGTTCACCCAATAGAACCGTTCTCGAACCTTTTGCAGAGTCTTCGTAATACCAAAGTGTCCACCTGATGCACCGTCATGTAACTGACGCAATACTTCTGACACTTTACTTCTAGGTACAACTAACTGAAGCTTAGATTCTGTACCATCATCGTTCTCAAAGGTTCTATAAAGAAGATCATCTTTTAGCACCAGGCAATTCCATTGGCTCCAGTAACACTTGACTTCAGGACTACATGCACTAATGTCTTGCCAAGAGGGCCTTTCACTTCGACGCATCCAATCCAATACTCTTTTTATACATGGATCATCTGCTTGAGCGTCTTGTAGTTGTTGAGGCTGCCATTGATCATTAATGACGGTGGTTCGTCTCACGGGGCAAAGTTTTTTTTCTAATTTAAGACAGTGATTACAATGTTCACTGCACGGCCTTCTCGAAAGCGCATCAGCATTTAAATGAACTCTTCCAGCCCTGTGTTCGATCTCGTAATCATATTCTTGTAATCGTTCTAACCATCTTGCCATCTGGCCCTCTGGATTGCGGAATTGTAGGAGCCATTTTAGAGCAGCGTGATCCGTGCGAAGAAGAAACTTTCTGCCATACAAGTATTTATGAAAATGCTCGCAAGCCTTTACTACGCCTAGCAATTCTCTCCTGATAACGCAATAGTTTCTTTCTGGTTTCGACAAGACTTTGCTAAAGTAAGCGATGACTTTCTCCTGCCCATCTTGGATTTGGGATAGAACAGCTCCTATTGCACTGTTGCTTGCATCGGTGTCCAACACAAATTTTCCTGCCTATCTAGGGTAGCTTAAAATCGGTGCGTTGATCAGAGCCATTTGTAAGTGTTCGAAAGCTCTTTGGCACTCTTCGCTCCATGTATATTCTTTGCCTTCTTCTGTCAACTTTGTTAATGGCTTGCAGATGTTGGCAAATCCTTTGACAAAACGTCGGTAATATGTACAAAGGCCAAGAAAACTTCTAATTTCGTGTTTGTCTCTTGGTACCGGCCAATCCTTAATTGCTGCAAGTTTTTCAGGATCAGCTGTAACACCATTACTTGCTACAATATGTCCCAAGTACTTCACTTCTCGTCGAAACAAGTGACATTTCTTCGGACTCAACTTCAAATTTGCTGCCCGCAATCGTTGAAAGACTTCTGTCAAATTATTGGCATGTTCATCGAAGGATCTTCCTACTACAATTACATCATCCAAATAAACCAGGCATGTTTTCCATGTTAGACCTCTTAAACTGCCTCCATTAATCTTTCAAATGTGGCTGGGGCATTACATAAACCAAAGGGCATAACCGTGAACTGCCAAAGCCCTGATCCTATCGAGAATGTGGTTTTCTCACGATCAGCTGGCTCCATGTCTACTTGCCAATATCCACTTTTCAGATCGAGTGTGGAGAACCAACGAGAACCAGAAAGTGTATCCAAAGTATCGTCTATTCTGGGCAAAGGATAACTATCTTTTTTTGTTACTGCATTGAGCTGTCGGTAGTCAATACAAAAACGTGTTGAACCATCTTTCTTCTTTACTAGCACTACTGGTGATGTCCATGGACTGTTTGATGGTTCAATTACCCCTTGTTTGCTCATATCTTTGATGATGTCTTCGGCTTCATCTCTTTTCGCAAATGGAAGTCGTCTAGGTTGTTGTCTGATTGGCTGAGCGTCTCCGGTATTAATTTTGTGCTTTACTATGCTTGTTTTGCCATTATTCTTCTTATCAATGGCAAAAACATCTTGAAATTCTATTAGCATAGACTTCACTTTTTTAGTTCGTTCATCATCAAGATCTTGGCACGTTTTAATCATCGTCTCTACAAGCTCCTTTGGATACTTAGATTTTGGCGGTTTCTCATTAGTACTCATGGAACAAATTGAAGCCACGGGAACACACTGTCCGATCAAAGTTCTTATACTTAACTTAATAGCAGTTCCTTTTAAATTCTCACCAAAGCTTTTGCCGTTAGGAACTCGGCATTGTTCACATCTTCGACCATCCTTAAACTTTCCTCTCGGCAGTAACCATCAGGTCTGGCCATCAAAATTTTCTCACTATTACCGGGTATTGTTACGTCACAAGTAGTTATTAAGCTGATAACATCTTCTTTGTCTTCATGAAATGGCAACTCTTCACCACCGATCTCGAGAACTCCATCTTTGACATTCAATACAGCTCCAACTTTCCGTAGTAAATCCATCCCCAATATGAACTCGTCAGAGATCTCTGCAATTAATACTCGATGTTTCACTGTGGTCTGGCCAATGGATACTGACATATTAGCCTCGCCATATGTATTAATTATCTCACCAGTTGCTGTTCTAAGCTTTACTGTTGCAGGCGATAATTTAAGATGGTCTCGTACTACTTCTGGTCGTGCTATAGTTCTTGTTGCACCTGTATCTACCAAAAACGATATACATTTATTATTAATACGACCCTCGATGTACAAGCTATGAATTCCACCGGAGG
The DNA here is from genome assembly GCA_918026665.1 of Diabrotica balteata. Lineage (NCBI taxonomy): Eukaryota > Metazoa > Arthropoda > Insecta > Coleoptera > Chrysomelidae > Diabrotica > Diabrotica balteata. Next base: position 89,162,395 of record OU898277.1, read on the forward strand.
ACGTAATGTTCACAGTTACTATGGGGGCTGTGTTTCTTGAGGTCGGCAGTTGCCCCTTAGTGTCGACCCGTTCTAGTTTTCCGACTGTTGTAACATTTTCTTGCAATTACGGCGAATGTGACCTACGTCACCACAATTCCAACATCTGGGCTCGCGTCTCTTCGGCATCGTGTTATGAACTATTTTTCGTACCATTTCTTCTAGACGTTCATCGTTTGGTTCGTCGCCTTCTTCAATGGTTCTTACTCGATGACTCCGTGAAGTTTGACTAGCTGTTTCATGTTCCAAAGCAATAGCGAGCGCTTCATCTAGAACTTTCGGTCTTGCTAGTCGTAAAGCTTTCTGTAATTCGCTTTTTTTTAACCCATTGACGAAGGTATCTACAGCAATTTCTTCCAAAATGTTGTCTGGTACCTCCGGATAAGCCAACCGCACTATACGAGCAACATCTGCTTCAAACTCTTGCAAATTTTCACTTGCTCGTTGAAATCTACTTCTTAGTTGCGCCTTGTAGACTTGCTGTAGATGGGCATCCCCGTAACGTTTGTCTAGTCGGGTAAACAAGGTCTGGTAACATTTTTCTTGACCCTTAGGAATCGATCTTAGGATATCTGCAGCATCACCTCGTAAAGCAGCAGTCAAGGAAACAGCCTTTTCTTGTTCTGTCCAATGATTGGCTGTCGCAATAGCTTCAAATTGTCTAAGGTATATGGACCAAGAAGACTTTCCATCAAACGGTGGCAATTTGAATCTCATATGATGTGTCGTTTCGTCTCTCGGTGATTCTTCTTTTACTACCGGATCTAAAGCTACCGTATTAACTGGTGGTAGCATTTTTGTGTTAGTTATCATACTCTCTAACTGTTTGATCTTCTCTTCTACTTTTTCGAATGTTTTGGAAACTTCTTCAAATTTCTCATTATTCTTTTTCGAAGTTTCTTCCATCATTTGAGAAACATTTTCAAATTTCTCGTCGAATCTTTTTGACACATTTTCGAGTTTCTCATCAGTTTTTGTAGAAGATTCTTCAATTTTTTTAGAAGTTTGTTCAATAATCATTTGCGACACATTTTTTATTTTCGTTAACACTGCTTCTTCCGCTGACTGGAACTGGAATGTCTCTGGGTCTTCTCCATTCTTGTTGAGAACAGTCTTCAGTCGTTCTTGTAGTATCTTCTTAGACCCGCTGCAGTCTTCATCGCGTTCTTCTAGTTGTTCACGCAACTGTTTCACTGAAAGTTCTACTAGCAGCATCTTTGGTCAGGCACACACGTACTTTTTAAATGTTCTTTCGTACAACGATCACTACTGAACTACGCGGATGTTTCCGACGAACAATACTTTTCAAAAGTTCAAAAGTCTTTTTCAAAAGTCACTGTTGACTATTTTCAAACCCCACACCTGACACCAACTGTACCGTTTTTAAATAAAACGAGCGGTTCGAATTTATATAAATATATTTATTTATAACTTTACAGTTCGGTATTCTCTTATCAACTAAACTAACTCCTAAGATCGTTACATATATATACTAAAGTTACTATTTTCTAGAAAGTTCCCACCTCTAGACTGATCTTTCTCGAAATATCCAGTCGCTTTCGAGATGCCGCCGCATGGAAGCATGAGGTGCTTTTTCGGTATGCAACGGTTATACGTGCCTCGTTAAATGCACGTTCGTAACAATAATAATTATTTAATTCATGAAAATTTCAAAAAATTACTTATTATTACACTTAAAACAACTATAATAAATACTACAGCAGTTTCTTTAGAACCAATAATGCTATTTAATATAATATGAGACGATATTTTATGGAATGTATTGACAAATAAATTAAAGAAAATGGTGGACATATCGAACACTTACTTTGACAAAAAGATTAATGTTATTTAGTTTAACTATTTTTTAATTTGGTTTGTAAATAAAATGTTTTGATTATGACTTTAATTTAATACAAAACGTAAAATGTTTGATGTAAAATCCAATTATTCTGTTATTTTATCAACTCCTATTATTAATTATCCTGCTGATATATTTATTTTATTTAATATTTCATTAACTATTGACTTTATTAAAGGTATTTTATAACAAAATTCAAAAGTATTGATGTTTTTATCTATTTTTCTTTCTTTGCCTGGAGTAATTGCGTTAAATCAGAATTATGCAGTGCATTGGTAAAATTCGACTATCTCGAAAACTGTTGAGTTTTGAAGTTATTAACGAGTATACCTTTTTTTTGTTAAAATAATGTATCTTTAATATTTTTTATCAAGAATACCGGTAACTTGAAGAACAAAAAAGTAAAGTATAAATGTATGCCACGTATGTGACATATGTGGCGCCTTCTATTAGATATATTAAATTATGCATCAAATTAAAATTTCTGATATTCAGTAGTACCCAGCTGTAAATTTTCATACATAAATGTGTACAATCATGAAAGTTATAGCCAAAAATAAAATTTTAAATTTCCACTTTAACACCCTGTATCTTTTTTCTCAGCAAAATTTTATTAAGGCATATTTGGCCCAATAGCCATATTTTGGCCCAAATAACCTGTCCGTAGTCTATGTCCCAATAGATATGACTCACCCTGTATATATATATATATATATATATATATATATATATATATATAATATATATAGTAATTAAAAAGAAAGAAGAAGAGAAACACCAACCGGACCAACAACAGAGATAAGATTTAAATAAGAGAAGAGAGTGTACAAAAATGCCATCAGCCTTACAGCGGCCATCTTACTATCGGAGTACGTTAGGTGCGACAGTCAACTGTTCACAAGTAGGAGAGGATGGTTTTAGTTGGTAGGCAGGATAACAGATACCTAAATCTTTGGCACTGCTATCTTTAGTACTTTAAATAAAACTATAACCCAAATTTCAATGACTCAAAATGGAGGTAGCATAAAAAAATTTTGGTGACCAACCAAATCCCCCACCCCCAGGCGAGAGTAGTGCACCACTGTTAATAGGACTTTGAAATGTTTAATTTTGAATTGGAATAAGGACTTATGACAATGGCTTAATGTTTTTTTAGTAATCATGTACGTTGCAATTACAATCTGATCATAAATGAGTTTTTTTTTCTTCTCAGGGCGAGTATCCGTTCTTACAACTGTCGAAACCAATAGTCATTAACATGCATAATTGAATTATTAAACAAAGTTTCCAGATTTTGAAGCCAGACAATTCATTTTCTTGCTGATCCCCTTTTGAGGTAAGTAAACTTTTTCTTAGTAAACCAACTGAAGTTGTCCGTATCGCTGTTCATAAAGTGGCTCATAAATTTAAGATTGCATTTTTTGTGTTTAAAATAAATCACTATCTCCCCAGTATGTTAATGATTTCCACCTTGACGATGTGGTCGGCAGAATAAATTCTCAGAATTCTTACACATTTCAAATGCCTCCAGTTTTTTTTATTGATAATTGAGAAAGGACCCAAGCTCTCACTCCATAAAACAGTCCTAAAAGCACATAACAACGGAACATATTGCACTTCGTTTTTAGGCCCAATCTTGGCTTTTGATGATGGTATATACCTATTCTAATAATGACAATTTAGCTTTTGCTGTAAACTGATTTATCATCTTTATATTGAATATTATTGCTGACAAAATACGTAGCTATTTTATTACATACGTTTTAACTTTTAAACTAATCTTGTTTAAAGGTTTTGTTCCCATCACTCTTGACTTTGTTCAAATTAGTTCTCCATCTTTTAGACTACACGAAATATTTTGAAAGGTTAATCGTAAGCTGTTATAGAACATAGAAAGGATTTAACTTTTCTTTAAGGTCCTTTAAGAGAGGACCACAATAAAGACCATAATGGGTGTCAAATTTTAATTATTTGTGCTTTCTCAAATGTGCAGAACTATAAGAAGATCCATAGTAAAAAAACACGAGAACAGATATAAATATGAAATATTATAAATAAATGGCAATTCCAACAATTCTATATAGCAGCTATATAGAATAGGATAAAATAAAGAGATTATATTTTTGAGAAGTGCTAGGGGATAAACTAGGGCTGACATAATAACAAATAAAAAATTTGGACAAGAGTTACATATATTCGCCCTTAATAACAAAATAATAGAATATCTAAACAACTAGAAAAAAGATCTGGACAGAATGAATGATAACAATACAAATAAAAGGTAAAAACCGAAAGATAAAAAAAGGAAAGACCCAGGTAGAAGGCCTAATTCGTAAAGATGAACGATGATGACGATTTTTTACAATAGCTTCCATATATCACCACTTCCTTAGGCACACCTAGCCAAACTTCTTCTCATTGAAAACTATGTTTCTGGATTATCTTGAAATGTATTGTGTTTGAATATATTTTAAAGATATGCAAACATCTCTGTGAATTATGTTCTTTATTTCTAGTCCTTTAGTTTACTTCTTAAATTCTATATTTTAATGTGTGATGAGTAAAGTACAGTATTTCTATTCTTCTAATAGTTTTCCATAGAAAGTAATCAGAGTTATAATCATTCGTCAACGACCTTTAAGCATCCATTGATTTGTTAATTAGTTGTAGCATTTTCTGTTTTTGAAAGAAATCTTACTTGCTCTGTTTAGTTTAGTGTTACTTTAAGAAGCCATTGTTCTTATTTTTCTTTTCTCGGCTATGAGGTTAATTTTTTTTTTGATAATTGTTTCTTTTATGCTAGACTTTAGCGTAAGATTATTTTCCATTGCGGTGTACTGTATTATGTTAAAATTAAACAATATTATTTTTACAAAAGAATATTTATTTCACAATTACTTATCATATTTCATTTGTTTGAGAAAACAAATGTTAAATATGAATCTAATTAACTTTAAATATACTTCTTACAGCATGTTCTTCTACATTCTACGTTCCAAATTGTAAAGATAAAAAATAATTTTATATACCACATACATAAACTAACTGATGCAAGTTGTAAAGGAAAGAAAAATTATCGTAAAATATTCAGCAATTTATAACTGCAATTTACTAGCCTGATCTCCTAAGAGAAATAAAGCAACAAAATCTCATCGAGTCTGTCAGACTTAGCGCGCTGACTGGATTTTTAATTTTATAGAGAAACTTTTGAATCAAATCCTAAATTACACCATTACTTGAAATAACGAATTAAAATTGAGTTGAGCGGAGATATTTTGGATATCTCTTAACGTATTCTACGAGTGCTTTCAATTAACTTCTCTAACTTTCCTATCTAAAGAATATTTCTCGGTTGAAGTAATTAGTAACCAAAATAAACAAAACCAATCATCATCCGTCTACGGTACCACTTATCAGCATGGTATTAAGGTAAAGGTATGGTAAAAATTGTATATATATATATATATAATATATATATATATATATATATATATATATATATATATATATATATACCTATATATATATATATATATATATATATATATATATATATATAAATATATATATATATATATACTTCTAGCGGTTAATATGGGCTCCGTACTAAAACGGTATTATACTAACTCCAGGAGAATATACGCCGTATATATTATTATCTGAGTAGCGCTTTATGTAGACTCCGACCAACACGTCGGATCAAGTGGACTCCGTAACTGGATAAAACATTTTTGGGATCCGTATACAGCTTTTAGCGTACACAACTAAGCTTCTGCGATGTTGCCAGTAGTTGTATTAGTCGTAGATTTTCAAATTTTAGAGCAGGTACATTTTAGAACTTAAAATTTATTTAAATATCCACCAGGTTAGTCATCGAGGAATTCCAAGAATATTTGGCTACTGTTTTTAAATATATTATAATATAAATTGTTAATATAATTTTATTTTATTATACAAATTACTTAATACAAATTATTTATACAAAATACATTAGGAAATATTCGCATATGAAAAAACACGTCCAACTTGGTAATGAAATCCTTTTGTATTTATAAAGCTATTCTTAGAATAGCAGGTACCTACCAAAAACAGGTATTTGGTATTATACATATCTATTACATATTGTCAATATGATCGCCAACATTCATAACGGATAGGCACATCAAGAAGAAGAAGAAGATTACGTATTGTAATGCGTATGAAAAGGAGTCCGTATGAACCGTTTAAAAATATAAAAATATATATATCAAGAACGCTGGCCTAAGTGCATAGTTGCCAAACTATCAGAGCTTACTTAAACCGATATTCCTATGGTTCCAATATACAGTGAAAAAGATCTGAACGACCCCTATAATATATACACGTGAACTAAGCGAAATACATTTATGATACAGGGATACTTATGACCTCCAAATTTTATTAAGAATTATGAAACTATACATCTTAACGAATCGACAGAGCCAATATTTTGGAATGGTCATGTGAGCTCCGTATATCGGTGTCCACTTGACCACGGAGCTCACTTGAACCTGAATTTTAACATGGGCGGAGTTCACTTTATGCCGTAAATATATATATATATATATATATATATATATATATATATATATATATATACATATATATATATATATAATATACATATATATATATATATATATATATACATATATATATATATATATATATATATATATATATATACATATATAATATATATATATATATATATATATATATATATACATATATATATATATATATACATATATATATATATATACTTTTAGCGGTTAATATGGGCTCCGTACTAAAACGGTATTATACTAACTCCAGGAGAATATACGCCGTGTATATTATTATCTGAGTAGCGCTTTATGTAGACTCCGACCAACACGTCGGATCAAGTGGACTCCGTAACTGGATAAAACATTTTTGGGATCCGTATACAGCTTTTAGCGTACACAACTAAGCTCCTGCGATGTTGCCAGTAGTTGTATTATTCGTAGATTTTCAAATTTTAGAGCAGGTACATTTTAGAACTTAAAATTTATTTAAATATCCACCAGGTTAGTCATCGAGGAATTCCAAGAATATTTGGCTACTGTTTTTAAATATATTATAATATAAATTGTTAATATAATTTTATTTTATTTTTATGTTTAATAAGCACTTTGATAATTTAAATTACTTGCTCTAATTATTTTCAAACTTTAGTATCCATTGTAAACTTATTAATGCTAATATATAGCATTATTTTATAGCATTCTAATATTTTAGCTATGGATTAAATCCGAATAGCTTTTTGATATTACTTTACTTTCTCGGAGACATTATATTGTAACACAAGGATCTTATTAAATTACCAAAACCTTCCTTTCATATTTTATTCACTTATAAGGGGCAGCACTAACATCAGTAAGATAATAAGGCGTACCTATAGTTCTGGGCAGCTTAATAGAAAACTTGAATGTAGCAATTTTATTGGTTTCGGGACTGCTAACTGGATTGGGGAAGCAGGATATCAGCATTAAGTTAATGCATATAGCAATTGTTGCTTGACGGTTGAAATATCAAATACCAGAAGGTACGACGGTGGCAGTCTGAGAAAGCAAAGCAAAACAACTTAACTATTATTAGACAATATCATATTTCCTAATAAACTAATATTCACTTTATTACGAGACAAAAAGATATCGAAACAGTATGTACATACCAACGGGTTTCCTATGTCGGCACCCAGCAAAATTGTTGTAATATTGATACGGGAAACAAAACCTTGAGAGAGAAATTGGCCCCAAGAAACTCTGCCTTAATAAACAGTCGAATAAAATACAGATTCTCGATTTAAATAGTCAAAAAATTAAAGAACAATTTATTAAAATAGAAACAGCGCCGATTTACGATGTAATCCATTAACGGCCTAAGGTACAAAGCAGCTCCTAGTTATGCTGATGATTACATCTATAAATATGTAAACGACATACTGAACAAAGTCCAGAGAGCACGAAAAAAGTTTCAAGTAAAATCAACGAAGTGAAAACCAAATACCAGCGCATAAACATAAGAGACCGTCAGTAAATCTAGATACAACGTTAAAGTCAACAATTTCAATTTCGAAAGTATGGAAGACATTAAATATCTTAGAACAATAATCGCAGTTGGTAATACTACCACTGAAGGAGTTTAGAGCATAATACAAGGTTTAGACCTATTTTTATGTACGGATGCGAATCATTACAATGACTAAAACAAATAAAAAAAGACTTCAAATATTGATAGATAATTGATAGGGAATAAGCACATCTATAGATAAGAATGAACAGATCATACAAGGTGGATAGCAAGGATTTCGGATTGGAGCCCAATAGGAAGGAGAAAAAGAGGTAGACCCCGAAGATCATGGAGGGATGAAGTGGACGAGGCCATGGAAAAACGAGACCTTAGAGATGGAGAATGGCAGAACAGAGCGGACTGGAGACGTTGGCTGAAAGAAGGAAGGCGGCGACAGCTGTAAAAATCCTTATATAGATAGATAGACAGATAGAATAAGAAAAATACAATAAACTATTACATTTGCTCTTTAGCACCGTGAGAAGATCAAAATACAAATCTGCATACATAATTATATTAAAGAAAAGTTAATAAAAACTTCTGTTCGTCAGCAGCCAGAGAAATTACACATTATAATATATTGAATAATGCTTTTAGCATAAAAAAAACGGTGTTATAGTCAATAACAAGAAAACCAAATAAAAGTTCATTAACAGACAAAAGGTATGATATAGAATGCAGCATTAATGTAACAATAAAATCATATACTTTTGAAGGATTGGAGCTATTTAGATATCGCTGATAACTTTGTCACATAAAAGATAAAAGCGAAAATGCATGTAGCAAACCATAGACATATAGTACAAATAGACTGAATACTGCCATACATTCACGTTTCCGCAATGCGACAGAGAAAACTGACGAAAAGCAATATCTGTATCTTTTTCTAATAGGACGGGTTTATCGACCACGTGACCTTCTCATTGGTCATTTAGGTCACGCGTTCGATAAACCTGGTAAATTAGAAAGAGATGCAGGGACTGCTTTTCGCCAGTTTTCTCTGTCGCACTGAGGAAACGGACCTGTATTGCAACAGTCAGTCTATTTGTATTTTATGTATATGTAGCAAATGATATCCTCATATCACTATTAAATCTACAAAAAGAAGAAACTGCAATATAAACAAAATTTGTTTAGTACGTGTCTAGAAAAGAACTCTAAAAAAGAATTTGGAGATAGAAACGTCAACTACATGTGTAATATAAAAATCAAATTTATTCTTTTAACCAAAATGTTCACACCAAGTTTTAATGTATTTAAATATCCGGTAGCTCAAACTACTTGTATGCTATAATAGTATTCAGTAATCCATCTCAATATGTCTGACTTTATTTTTTTTTAATTTTTTGGATAGAATGAAACAAATATGCCACAATATTTATTATGTACTACATATTTTATTTGACGCTTCAATGTTCAAATAGGAGTTCGTTCTTAAAAATGTACAAAATTATTTTTACAAGGTATTACGTATAAGATGTTATTTATGTTTTTACTTTATTTAGTTGGTCATAATAATCAATTAGTTCGCGGTTGTTTCGCACTCTGTATTGATTTGTAACATTATCGATAACAGGTTTATATATTTCTCTAATAATTCTTCTTTCTGCGATGCTCAATCGGCTCTTATTTTGTTTTTTCGTCGTCCATGTTTCATGTTTTAATTCTCCCCGTATAATTAGCCCATTAACAGAGAGTCATTCCATCCAATAAGAGTGGAGGCTGCTCAGTCATCAAAGACAATCATTCCATCCAGTAAGGATGAAGACTGCTTAGTCATCAAAGACAGTCGTTCTATCCAGTAGGGGTGAAGGCTGCCTAGTCGTCGAAGAGACAAGTGCTATCTGCCAAACAAGAGAGTCGTGTCTTGGTTAAGGGGTAGCTGCCCTTTGCGCTATCGCCGATTCTTTTGTGGTTGCTGTATGTCAAGGGGTAAGGTCAGCCTACATATCTGTTGCTAAAATTACTTCGCTGCTGTAACGAGTACCATTTACTGGTATATGAATTTTGTTACGAATTTGTCTTATGTGCTAAATAAACTCTAATAAATCTTTTACCGCGAATTATAAAACATGTTTTAACCTTTACGTTTATCTAAATAAATATTTACTATATTGTATAATAGTTGTTTATTATGTTTGTTTTATCATTTGTATCTCTATAGGTATAATTTAGAATATAATATTATTTGTCTTATATACAAAATCATACGATTTGCGTTACATTGATATTTATGTGGCAATTAGCTATAGAGTCATTAGTCTTTCCTGTCATATCATATTTTCCTTAATCAACAAACCATAATCAAGCGGTTTAATTTGTGTAATACAATATCCCAATTCGTCTCATAATATTTAGTTTTCAAAACAGCTGTTACGCTAATAATTCGTTCACCTTTGTTAAAGCACTTTGGATTATGACTACTTTTTCTTGGCTACGCAATTTTAGTTTTTAAATTACAGTATTTATTGATATGTTATTGATAGGGTATGCAAGTGTTGAGGAATAGTTTGGGATTGATATATGAGGTTGTGAAATATTAGGTATTGTTGATAACTGGGTAGTTGTTATATTTTTATCTGTGTATGTAGTTTGAGAACTTGGGAATAATGTTAAGGGTGATATTTGAGATGGAGTTAATATTGGTATAGTTAATTAAGTAGGTATAGTCGAGGATTGTAAGGAAAAGGACTTCGCTGAAGATGCTGATGTGATCAGGACGTCATGTGTGGAAGAGTATTAACTACTGTATTTATAGTAGTAGTTGGCACTGTTGTTGTAAAGTTCTGATTTGGATTTGTACAGAATGACCAATTTGCTACAAAATGGTCAGATTTTTTACAATAGTAACACATCTGTTTTCTAAAGATAAGAAAATACGATTAGATGTTTGATCGTGGTTTCTGACAATTGAGGGAGGAATTAATGTAGCTTTCAAAGGAAAGATAAATGTATGTCTTGGAAAGCTCAATATTATATATCTATATACTGGGTTTGTTGTACCTCTTCGTAAAAAATTAATTGGAGGTAATAAATTGAGGCCTAATTTTGTAAGTTTATATTCTATGAAAGTGTGATAAATACTAGGACAAACATTAGAGATCAGTAATCTTTCATTTGGTGTAATTAAGCGTCGAGCATAAATTATTTGATGATTGATAGTTATTCTTTCGTTGTCAGCCTTTATGACAGTTTTTTCTAATTCTTCACTAGCTAGGTAAATACAAATACGGTGATTTAAAATTCATGATGAAAAAATGTATATATCTTGGTTCTATAATTTTTCACACTGCAAGTAGATATTGGAATTTTGGAATTGAATTGGTTAACGCTACAGAATATGAAGAAGTTTTATATGATGTCAATAACGTTTGGGGCCTCGACGCCACTGGACTATTAACATCATCCATTTTCGTTGTTTAATGACATCAGGTTATATAAATAATATGAACTTGTTTTGAAGTAAGTATCTAATTAGATTAAAATTCCTTACCGATTTTCTCCATTGTTATTCTCCATTGTTATTTACGGTATCACAACAATTTATTACACTTTTAATATTACCTGGATATAAATAAAACCACAAAAACTAGGTGCGATTAGGCTGGTAACTAAATAAATCTAGCTTCGACGAAGGTTCAAATCGTTGTCTCTTATTATTTTCTTTTCAAATATTCGGAGTTCTTCCTCACTTGCTTTAGTCATTTGCTATTACTCGTATCCATGTATTAAAATAGGTTTGAAATTAGTAGCAATATTATTTCTCCGAGAAAGTGAAGAATATCTATTTGCTATCCAGATTTAATCCATAGAATAAATATTGGAATGCTATAAAATAATGCTATTAGCACCAAAAAAATTTGCTGATAATCAGTAAAAAACTAAATAAATGTCCGTTAACATGCAAAAAAAGATGATATAGAGTAGAGCATAATGTTACAATAAACCCATATAATTTTAAAGCATTGCAGTATTTAATATATCGTAGATAACGTTCTCACATAAGAAATAAAAATGAATATTTAGGTAGCTAACTGATGTATATATTATAACCCTTATAACACTTTTAAATCCAGAAGTCTAATAGGAATCTATAAAATCAGGATATATAAGAAGATAAGATGTTTGATCGTGGTTTCTGACAATTGAGGGAGGAATTAATGTAGCTTTCAAAGGAAAGATAAATGTATGTCTTGGAAAGCTCAATATTATATATCTATATACTGGGTTTGCTGTACCTCTTCGTAAAAAATTAATTGGAGGTAATAAATTGAGGCCTAAATTTTTAAATTCATATTCTATGAAAGTGTGATAAATACTAGGACAAAAATTAGAGATCAGTAATCTTTCATTTGGTGTAATTAAGCGTCGAGCATAAATTATTTGATGATTGATAGTTATTCTTTCGTTGTCAGCCTTCATGACAGTTTTTTTTAATTCTTCACTAGCTAGGTAAATACAAATACGGTGATTTGAAATTCGTGATGAAAACATCATCCATTTTCGTTGTTTAATGACATCAGGTGATATAAATAATATGAACTTGTTTTGAAGTAAGTATCTAATTAGATTAAAATTCCTTACAGATTTTCTCCATTATTATTCTCCATTGTTATTTACGGTATCACAACAATTTATTACACTTTTAATATTAACTGGATATAAATAAAAGCAGAAAAACTAGGTGCGATTAGACTGGTAATTAAATAAATCTAGCTTCGACGAAGGTTCAAATCGTTGTCTCTTATTATTTTCTTTTCAAATATTCGGAGTTCTTCCTCACTTGCTTTAGTCATTTGCTATTACTCGTATCCATGTATTAAAATAGGTTTGAAATTAGTAGCAATATTATTTCTCCGAGAAAGTGAAGAATATCTATTTGCTATCCAGATTTAATCCATAGAATAAATATTGGAATGCTATAAAATAATGCTATTAGCACCAAAAAAATTTGCTGATAATCAGTAAAAAACTAAATAAATGTCCTTTAACATGCAAAAAAAGATGATATAGAGTAGAGCATAATGTTACAATTAACCCATATCATTTTAAAACATTGCAGTATTTAGTATATCGTAGATAACGTTCTTACATAAGAAATAAAAATGAATATTTAGGTAGCTAACTGATGTATATATTATAACCCTTATAACACTTTTAAATCCAGAAGTCTAATAGGAATCTATAAAATCGGGATATATAAGAAGATAATTAAATCAGTGTGGATATGTGACGAGAACACTGTCAAAACAATGTAAGTAAAACTCAAGTAGTAATTAGATCAGGATTGCTAGAAATGTCATCGGAAGTATTTGCCAACTTATATAGGTCCGAGTACTAACCAATACCAAACGGAACTAATGCCAAGGTCAAACACATATACAAAGGTAGCAACGTCGTACAAGAAACTAAATCTCAACGCCAAAGTTGCGCCAAGCTTGCGCTGGCTATATCCAAAGGCTCTCTAATAACTGTATTGTCAAGCTAAATTGGGAGGATCGAGAAAAAAAATGCCCTTAGGACGTCCACGAATGAAGGAGGGAAGTAACATATGGTCAGATTTAGGAATAATGAGACTACCTACATCTTATCAACACATCCCTGTTCAATCACATGCTATCCTACCTACAATCAACAACTTATTTGTTAGGGATTATCAAATCAATTACAAGTAATCAAATGAACTAGACTTGAAAAAGTTATCCCAGGAAAGGCACTTCAGAAATAGGGAAATAAATTTTTACGTCATTTACGTGGCTCAGTTTTCAATACTAATGAGGAGACAAAATGAAGAAAAGGTAATAGAACCTTGTTGCGTTCTGACTATATGATGACGATGACCTTTATATAACATATAGGGAGAAAGAGAGACGAATGTCTATGTTCAATCTAGAACTCGCTGGTTTTTCTCCATTTCGAATTGGGTTTGTATATGTAATACTATAGAAAATAAACGGAAGAGAACTATAATTATGAAATTTTATCTAAAATGTAAAATCAATAAACAAATTATATATACAAAAAGATTATATAAATCCCTAATATTCACACATTAAAATATGCCCGATAGAAGTATGTCTTCTAAAAATACAAAAAAGTAGTTATTCATAACTCAGGTGGCTTTACAAAAGGTAAACGAATGAGCATAAAAGCACAGCTGTTTTTAAAACTTAATATTATTAGACAAATTGTGGATATCCATTACCGCTTGTCTATAAAATGAATCAGAAGACTATGCTAAAATATGATACGACAGGAAAAACGGCAATGTAAAGCAAATATGATGATTTTGTCACAGCATAAGAATATTGCCTCGTACTGTTATATAGCAATTTGTTGTCACAAGTTTATAGTTTTTCGAAAAATGAACTCAGATTTAAATATTTAAACGTCAAATAAAATATAAAAACCTATTTAACCTTATTCCCAGCATTATTCTTAAACACTGACATAACGTCACAATAAAATAATTTTAAAAAATCATTGCGAAATTCAAAATTTATATTTATACCGGTATCTCAGAAAATAATAATATTTGTATAAAGTACAGTCATATTGTGAGATAAAATCTTCAATTCAGAGCAAAAAACTGAACACACAAATATTTATTATTTTATGTACTATGTTGTAAAATAAGTATACTCAAAACAAATAAATATTATAGTTTATTCGTCTTCCGGGTTTGGACCGTGTCATTTGTGAGTGACCCAAAAGTGGGTTCATCTCGACGTTTCGCTACAATTGTATGTAGCTTCTTCAGGAGAACAACTCCCCGCCTCTCGACGCGTTAGTGTTCTGAGCTGTTGGACGTGAATCCCTGTCCTGGCATTTGGTTTTCACCTCTGGCTGCGTTGAGTAGTTGAGTTACTGTGACCAAATGCCCATCTTGGTAGTTAGTATTCGCCTCTGGTTGCGTTGAGTAACTGAGTTACCGTTGCTAACTACCCATCTTCCTGTTCTTTGTTTTCTTCTTTCTTTCTTTTTTCTTTTTTGTTCTCCTGAAGAAGCTACATACAATTGTAGCGAAACGTCGAGATGAACCCACTTTTGGGTCACTCACAAATGACACGGTCCAAACCCGGAAGACGAATAAACTATAATTCTGACTCTGGCCGTGGAAGCCTACGATTTCAAATAAATATTATCTACCAAGTGCTCTACTCCAGTTTAATATCTTCTTCTTCTTCTTCTTCCTTCTTTATAAATAGGCTTAATGCCTGTTTTACTTCGGTTTTGAGCCTCAATTGACGTTGTCTGACCAACTTTTCCTCGGTCGTCCCAATGATCTCCTTCCATTTGGCGATTTGTCTCTTGCTATTCGTACTATTCTATTTTCTGTCATTCTTTCGAAGTGTTGATTCCATTCCGCTTTTTTCTTTTGGTCCACGCGTTTATTTCCTCTAAACCACATCTCGCTCGTATTTCTTCAGTTCTTACTCTTTCTCTTAGAGTTTAGTTTGTTATTTTTCGTAAGACTTTCATTTCTGTTGTTTCTAGCAGTCTTTGTGTTTTCGCCGTATCTGCTCTTGTTTCCGCTATGTACGTCATTATCGGTCTTATTGTTCATTTTTATATCCTCAGTTTAATATCAGTTTAATATCAATGCATAAAATATTATAAAAGTTTCGTCATAGTTGTAAATTTATATTAGATAAAACCAAATGTAGAGCATATAGTGAAATCTGAATATCTTAGAATAACTATAACGAACGAGAACATTATTGATAAGAAAAAGCCAGGCACATCGCTAAGAAATTGAGAAAGCAATTGGCAAAAGCAAAGGGTACTTTGTACTAAAGTAGCCGTACTCTAAAGCATAAGCATGTCATTTTCTACTCTTTTAGTAAGTGATGGATCCGACCGTTACTTGATAAAAATTCATTTTATCTAACAATAAAAGATGTATGCGTTTACACGTTATAGTTTGTAACTGAATAAGTTAAGGACGGGAGAATTGTTTGTCTCAAGTTGGCCATTTAGAATTATGTCTTTATTTTTTAATTTGCTAATTTCCATAGATTCTACTTTTCATAGAATCTAAAGGTAGCTTCAAGGCTTTATTATAAATATACTTTTTTAGGAATGAAAATACGTAAATAGAACCTGGAATATGCATGTAACGTAACCTTTGATCTCTGAGATAAACCCAACTCCTGAACAATGGCGCCGATATATGTAGTTAAAATTTTGTACACCTATTTTAACCGTTTATTTCCTTATTATCCCTATATGAGTTGTGACCGATATTACAAACTCATTTATTTTTCACAAAGAGACTGTATATTAACTACATTTATTACTATACAAATCTGATCGAAATATTGTCTAAAAGTAACAGTATGTAAAATTAAAATTTTTAATGAAAAGTAAAAGATTAGCCATATTTTATAGGGTTTAAAGATCGGCCAAATCGGCCTTTTTAATGCCAACTATCCTAATTATGTCTATAAACATTAGAGAAGGGAATATCCAAAGATAAAGATAGGTACTTTACTTTACTTAACTTTATCAGACATATGCGGTTAACACAAATGTGACGTATTTCTAGTGCAGGAAACACATTGAGGGCCAAACATAGGCAAACAAGAAAAGAAAAACTTAAAATGAGAGGGGACAAAACCAGTCAGCTAAGGGAATCTTTCAACGGTGTTGAGCTTGGATCTGCTATCTACGTATATACCTAATGAACAATATTACGGCTCCTGGCTAAAGATCTGAGCACAAAACTAATTCTAAAATTTGGATCAAAAATACAACAATGGCTTGTATTGTCCGGGTATGCCTACACAACAGAAGATTTTTCGTATCATTCAATGGTAAAAATAACAGATGGAAAACGCAGAAGAACGGTCACCTTTGGGGTAGCGTAATGGTACCTACACTGTATAATATTTACACAACCCATACCAGTAAATACTAGGACTTTTATTATGTAGACGATACATCGATATTGTTGCACAACCAAAAACTTTTGTTGCTGAAGTATAGAAAAATCTAAATCATACTTTAAACACAATAAAAATAGACTATGAATCAATTTTAAGCCAAACCTCAGAAAAAGTCAGATGTCCTGCTTTAATGTCCCTAACAGAATTGCTTTTAAAAATCTAAACATCCAATAGTGTCATGAAATTTTTAAACTCTGGACTTGCTACAAATACCTTGAAGATAGTTTGTATCACACTTTGTCATTCATAGAACATTGTTTAAAACTAAAAGGCAAACTGAGTACCAGAAAAATAATCTCTGCAAACTTGTCAGCTAAAAATGAGAAGCATCCTTTCATCCTTAAAACGTAGACGCTTGCACTCTATGCTTCTGCTACCGAATATACCTTGCAAGTATGGATGACACCAACACATATTTAACACGTAGATTTAGCTATAAATTAGACAGCCAAATTCAGCGAATATTAAGACACACACACACATACACATCCATACATAAGCTCTACAATATCGTAGCTATCAATTCACCTAATATCCGAAGATAAGTAGCTAGACTGCTAGAGAATAAAAGATACAAAGTCTAGAATCGCAACATCCACTCAACGAATACCAGCTCAATTTATGACTAAAATCGAGAAAAAACTGACCAAAGATTATTGCAAATTTGACACTAACTCCACGTTTATTGATTACATATTACCCCTAAATAGCAGATAAAACATTTAGAAGTATGTAATATTGGTGAACTGGTACATTCTTCTTATATAAATTAAGCAATCTTCCCTCTTTTGTGCACTACTACCAATTTTTACATAAAAATATCTATTTTTGCACTTAAATATTTATTTTAAGATAACCTATCCAGCATAATATGTAGTACACAGATAAAACCAGAAATAAAATAATGAAGAAGCTGTATACAAGATATCGTAAAACAATGGATTAACTAAAAGTTCTTATTAATCGTATTCTTAAATAAAACGTATAAAGACATACGTATTCATGTTAACAAAATACATTAGGAAATATTCGCATATGAAAAAACACGTCCTACTTGGTAATGAAATCCTTTTGTATTTATAAAGCTATTTTTAGAAGAGCAGGTACCTACCAAAAACAGCTATTTGGTATTATACATATCTATTACATATTGTCAATATGATCGCCAACATTCATAACGGATAGGAACATCAAGAAGAAGAAGAAGATTACATATTGTAATGCGTATGAAAAGGAGTCCGTATGAACCGTTTAAAATATATAAAATATATATATCAAGAACGCTGGCCTAAGTGCATAGTTGCCAAACTATCAGAGCTTACTTCAACCGATATTCCTATGGTTCCAATATACAGTGAAAAAGATCTGAAC
>OU898277.1:89181227-89277226 GCA_918026665.1 Diabrotica balteata
TCTGTGAGAGAGAATCCAAATGTGAGTTTACAAAAAAGAGCAGCGGAATTTGCTTGCAGTAAGAGCCACTTATAGAAAATATTCAATCAAAACAAAATTCATTCATTTAATCTAAAATTTCTAAAACACCTTTCACGATTGCGATTATAACTGTAGGCGTGACTTTTGTGCAATTATTGATGAAAAAATTAAACTTAAGTCATCGGTTCTTTCACTACAATATTTTATTTTCTCATAAATCAACATTCATGACAAATAAAACGGACAAATGGGCTACCTAAAAGAAAAATTGACGAAACAAACTTAAACCATAGTATTGAGGGTCTTAAACAAGTAATAATTAGTGCTTTAAATTAAATCAGACATGCTAGGAAATGCTTATAAAGAATTTAGAAATAGAGTGGAGATATGTTTTGAATTGTCACTAGGCGAAGAAATAAAACGTAGATGTGATCTAGCAAAAGTCGCCGTAGGAAAGATGGCCAAAATATGGAAGGACTCTCAAATATCACGAACTCTAAAAATGAGGTTGATAAATTGCTTAATATTCCCATTACTGATATAGGGATGTGAATCTTGGACCCTGCGACAAGCGGAAAGAAGAAAGACGCCACTGAAATTTTCTGTTGGCGAAGAATGTTGACCGACCACGGGACAAATATTTTAATTTTAAACGAGCTAAAAGTCAACAAATGGCTATCCAGCAAAGCAAAAACAATTAAAATACTTTAGACACGTTATGAGAGCAGACACAGAAAACATGGAAAGACTTATTATCCAAGGAAAGGTAGAAGGCCCGAAGATCATGAAGAATATATCCAACAAGATGGATCAATCAAATTACAGGCATATGCAAAAGACCTATGCATGACTTAAAACAAATGAATGAAATGACAGAGATCTTTTCTAGGTGGACAATACACGACATCACGATGAATACTACACTCCCTCCGGGGGGTCATGACTGAAGAGAGAAATGTTTTGAAGTTGGTGGAGGCCATGTCGAATAGTTGTTTGTTTATTTATTATTAGTTTTTCTACAATATTATCATTTATTATTGTTATTGATTATAATTTAAAGTTACTGTTGTATCACAATTTTAATTAGTATTTCATAGATAATAACTATATTTTTTTATGTAAATTTCACTCACTAAAATAGAATCTTGTTACATGTCCGAACTTGTGCAAACATTATTGATTCAAGTGATTTTCAAAAAATTGAATTTAAAATGAAACGTTTTAAAAAACTTGAGTTTTTTCATTGTATGGGGTTTTTGCTAAAAATAGAAATAAAAAGTTTTTTTTCTGGGCACTAATCCGTGGACACACTGTATATTAACTTACGTTTTTATACTATTTTTTTTTTTCAAAGACTCTAGCAATGTACCAGTCTGATGCAACTTTTTGCTTTTTAAATATATAAAAATAGTATTTAAAAATGTTATTAATAATAAAATATTATGAAGAATATATCCAACAAGATGGATCAATCAAATTACAGGCATATGCAAAAGACCTATGCATGACTTAAAACAAATGAATGAAATGACAGAGATCTTTTCTAGGTGGACAATACACGACATCACGATGAACACTACACTCCCTCCGGGGGGTCATGACTGAAGAGAGAAATGTTTTGAAGTTGGTGGATGCCATGTCGAATAGTTGTTTGTTTATTTATTATTAGTTTTTCTACAATATTATCATTTATTATTGTTATTGATTATAATTTAAAGTTACTGTTGTATCACAATTTTAATTAGTATTTCATCGATAATAACTATATTTTTTTATGTAAATTTCACTCACTAAAATAGAATCTTGTTACATGTCCGAACTTGTGCAAACATTATTGATTCAAGTGATTTTCAAAAAATTGAATTTAAAATGAAACGTTTTAAAAAACTTGAGTTTTTTCATTGTATGTGGTTTTTGCTAAAAATACAAATAAAAAGTTTTTCTTCTGGGCACTAATCCGTGGACACACTGTATATTAACTTACGTTTTTATACTATTTTTTTTTTTTTTTCAAAGACTCTAGCAATGTACCAGTTTGATGCAACTTTTTGCTTTTTAAATATATAAAAATAGTATTTAAAAATATTATTGCTGTTAGAAGTTTTTGTGCAGCTGTATATGTAGCTATAATATATACAGGGTACATACAGGATATTTTACAACGAGTTTACACTATCTATATATCGGAAACTACTTATAACGATATTTTTGAAATTAGTACATTGGTACATGGAACATCCAGTATATTATTGCATTTTTAGATTTTGCATAAGATTCTAGATAAAATTTGTATAAGGTACCAGAGGTCAAAACTTCATATTTTTTGAGTTATTCATCTTTTTCAAAAATTTTGACAGATAGAGACAAACTTTTCAAAGTTAAAATCTATTTACAATCACAATGTCTTCAAAACCGGTACACATAAAAAGAAGGTAACGTTCTTTTACGAATTTACATCGAAATCGAATTTTTGTATACAGGATGTTCAAACTACAGTAAGTCAATAATTTTAAATGAAACACCCTGTATTTTATAATTTTAATGAAAAAATAAATCAGTTGTCTTTCAAGTAGTATTAATGTTTCCTATACCTAGTTACAGTGGCGGCTCGTGACATCTGCTATAGGGTGTGCTGCATGAACCACGGTCAATATAAAATAATAGAAATAGAATAACATACGAAAACAAAAACAATAAAATTAGCTTTAATACTAATTAATAGTAACTAATAACGACATGCTATAAAAATCTGATTAACTTACATTTATTGCATTTTTCTAAATTGGAAATTAATACGCCGGTCCTTTTTTGTCGCAAACTTTTCGATTACTTTATCGTTAAAGTTCGGTATTGAAGCGATGAACTTTTTTTCTATCGAGAGTGTAGAAAGGGCTGTTAATCTGTCTTCGCACATTGAATTTCTTAAAAATGTTTTGATCCGTTTTAAAGTTGAAAAACTACGTTCAGCTTCTGCTGTGGTCATTGGCGTAGTCACCAGAATTTGTATCAACTTTTTGGTTTCTGTTAATGTGTCCTCTAAATTATTAGAAATTATAAATTTTAGTAAAGGCACTGCACCTTTTAATGTTCTACACTCGATATTGGAATACAAAACTGACAGTTCTGTTCGCAAACGGTTTTTATCAAAGAAGTTATAAGCTGTACAAGTTAAATCCAATTCATTTTCAGGAAACTTATTATTATATTTTTCGAAATGTTCTGAAGATAAAAGTGTTGCGGCAACTAGATGATTTGTATATGCAAACCGTTCTTTTGCATTGTTTATAATAACATCACAAACTTCTAGACAGGCAATACGGTGATCCTGTTGGCTGTTATTTGGGCGTTTCCTTTTTTGGACACTAGGCGCCGCATTTAAATTTGAAGCTTGATGTATGATAGGGTCTATTTTATTTCGGACATTGTTAATACTTTGCTCAAAAACATGTATAGCTTTCTGTGCTTCGGTTGGGTCCATGTTCTTTTTTTGAAGATTATTGTACAAAACGTCAACATGTGGCATAATATAATGAAAAACAGTCAGCCAGAAAGTAAAATTTTGATCTTCCAGAATACGTCTAAGTCCTCTTGCTTCCTTGGAAGTAATAGCATTTGACTCTTCTTCTAGTTGCTCCATACACTCAATAATAAAGTCTCTATATTCGTAAACGACATTTACTGTACGAATATTGAAATTCCAGCGTGTAGGGATTGAACGAGGAATATTTTTTCCAACTATTTGATTTAAGACAGCTATTCTTTGAGGTGAATGACTAAAAAATCCAGGTATATCATGTAAATCTCCAAAAAATACGCGTACTTGGGAATTAATAGAACATGCTCTTGACATTATTAGATTCAATTGATGGGCGTAACAGTGCACAAAATGAGCAGTTTCATATTTTCTCTTAATTATTGTTTGCACTCCGCCATGTATCCCACTCATAACAGCTGCTCCGTCATAACTTTGTGCAATGAGCTTATTTTTGTTATTCTTTAATATTGGGTCTAAAACATTCAAAATTGTGTTAGCTAAGGTTTCAGCATCATGTTTTTCTGGAAGCAAAAAAGTCCAAAACCTTTCAACTGGAGCACCGTTTTTTACATAACGAAAAACAATGACCATTTGAAATTTCATAGAAACATCCGTTGTCTCATCAGCTATCACTGCTAAAAATGGGGCTTCATTGATTTCGTTTAAAATCTCCTCAGCGTATACTTCTAGCATGCAATCCAAAATATCATTTTGTATTGTTTTTGAGGTACCTTTGAAAATTGTCGCATTTGTAAGGTGTTCACTAAGTGTTTTATCAAGTTCAGCAGAAAAATTCACTAAACCACGAAAAATTCCAGGGTTATCTGATGTTTCAGATTCATCGTGTCCTCGTAAGGCGAGCTCAAAAGCCCCACAGAATTTATACAGTCAATTATTTTTGACAAAACATACCTGTTTTTCGTCACCTCTTCATTGTGTTTTTGTATATTTATCCAATAAGCAGAGTCAAGTTGGGCCTGTATATTAAGTTTCCCAAATAATGCAAATCGCATTTCATTGTTCATATGAGTTTGCGTGTTTTCATGCTTCTTTATTTTTTCACTTAAATGCACTAGATCCTGCACTCCTGTCTCGCGCCACAATTTTTCCTCTTTATCTGCGCCGAATAATGCACACGGAAAACAGAAAAAAGCATTTTTTTCGGAACATCCACAAATCCACTGATTTCGTAGATACATGTCTTTATTAAATTTACGCGTATATGTTTTTCCACGGCTTTTACCGGACACTTCAATATTAAGATCAGGCATAGGACGGCCACGTTCTTTTATAATCAACTGTTGTTGATAGTGAAGTTTTTGAAATTTATTTACACCTAATTTAAATTGAAACTCCATTGTTTTAAACACGCTCGAACAAAACAAATTAAACAAAATTGTAACCTAAGAATTTCTAAACACGGCACAGATGCAACGGTCACGAATAACTGTCGTGAATTGCAGCTCGCAAACACATTTCCGAGGCCGTTAATCAGCCGATTGCCGAAGCACATCGGCTAAGATCGCCGTTTGCCTAATAAATGCATTTTACCGCTGCCAGTGTTTCGGTTGTTATCGACGCGGCTTCACTGGAGCAGCAAATACGTAAAAAGATTGCTTCACTGGAGCACCAAATACGTAAAAAAATTATACGGTTTCACTAGAGGAGTAAATACGTAAAAAAAATAATATTAATCATCGTTGTTGGTGAATTATTATTAACAGTTTATGTTTAATATGATAATATGGCAGATTTGAAATAAAACTATATTAATTATTCTTTAATAATTAAGATTTGCTATGGTTGTTTGGTAGTTCTGCAGCTCAGCAGCACATAAAGAAAAGCCGCCACTGCCTAGTTACCTATTTGATACTTTTATAGATAGTTGTGGTTAATGTTAAAGGTAATATATTTATAGACTATATAATATGTATTTATGGTTTTATTCTAGTAGGTCGTGTATGAAGAATATGTCATAATGGCCATTAGTTGTGATCATGTTGTGATAATTGGTTCTTTTACAAAGTGATAGAAATTGCTCGTTTAGAATTAAACATAGAAGATTGCGTAAATTTACTTTAAATATATGTATTGAGATATCGTTCACCTAGAAAAAGTATTTAAAGTTACCATCATAAAAGTGGAGAGCTACAACCTGGTTGTCTCTGATCGCATAAAAGACACTAAACTCCCATTGCTACTGAAAATCACGTAAGTACTCTTGTTAAAGGTTGATTTACTTCCGATATTACTTTTCGAATTGTGCCTATTAAACATTTCATTTTTTGTAAATTTTTATTCACTAAATATTTTTTAAAAATTCACTATCTTCTTGACATTTTATCGTTAGAAATTCTATTTTTTATTATAGCCTGTTTCCTTTAAACTTTGAACTGTGATGTAAGAATAGGGATGAAATTTTTGTTTTTTGTTAATTCGCAACAACTTAATGACACTACGGGATAAGCAGCATAGTGACCAAGAACATTAATTATTTCATGATCATTATTATCAATAATAGACTTCGCTTTGTTAACTTTTTGTTAAAAAAAACCAAAATGTGTTAAATTTTTAAGTAATCTCTTCACAGTATCACGGGTAGTTCGGGATCGTTCTGGATATATTTTAGTAAATAAAGCACATGTTCTAGTAACAACTTTGTCACATTCTTCATGTATTAAAAGTAAATTTACGCATTCTTCATTATTTAATTTTTAACGAGCCATTTCTATCACTTTGTAAAAGTGCCAAGATCCACAAATAATGACAATTAAGACATATTCATACACGGCCTGCTAGAATACAACAATAAATATCTTATCTTTAACATTAAACCATAATTATATCCAAAAGTAGTAACTTTAGGTATACGGAACCCTAATGCAATTTGAAAGATAACTGATTTATATTTTTATTAAAATTATGAAATATAGGGTGTTTCATTTAAAATTATTGACTTACTATGGTTTGAAGTTTAAAGAAATAACGTATCATTTTTGAACTCTAAGGCTGTCCGCACATGAAGCTACTAAAAAAAAAACTAAACTAGTTGGTAACTAACCGGAGGGACCGCAGACGTTCGGATACAATTAGCGTCTCTTAGCAAAGACAATGACGTCGACTTTGCTAAGTATCAAGACAATTACTCTACACACACACACACACTACACCTCAAATTGTAAGATTGGCGAATGGATTTAGTGTCCGCAGTCATTTAAACACAAACAAACAACAACAAATAGTTGGTAACTAGAATTACCAACTGTTTACTAACTGTGACTCGCACACTACGCTACTGAAAATTTATAGAAACGAGTCACTTCTCGCCTGTACGAGCTTTGTTATAGGGTGTTTAAATTTTAACCTTTATATTATATTATTGAGTGTTATAAGCAAATTGATTATCTCGTGGCGTCTACGTCATATTTGCGCGCAGGGCAAAGTCCGACAGGAGCTGTATAAGTGAATTGTAAAAACATGGGTTTAAACGTAGTACAGTGGAATTTCTAATTGAATTGGGAACAAACTTAAGTTAGCGGAATTAATTTATTTAAACCTTATTTATATGTTTTTGAGAAAAATATTAATATTTTTGTAGAAAAAATTTGATTGCAATTATCGTAATTAATTATAAGTAACTTGCATATTTTATGGAAAAAATATTCTTTTGTATAACATTTAAATATAGTTTTAAGAAAATACAATTTTTAAAAATTTGTGTTAAAATATGTATTATTTTTACAATAATGGTTGACAACCCAAATCGCTGTCATTTTTTTCATCTGAAGAATTGTCATCAGAGCTAGTATCAGAGCTATTTCGTCTTCTCTAATTGTTATTACCAAATCTTCAACTTGATCGACTACATGATGTCTCTCCAGATACTTTTGCTCAATTTTTTTAACATGATTACAGATATTTTGCCATTGGTCCACGGTAACGTTCTGAAACTTTTCTTCCGCTAATTTCCAGACATCATCCAAAAAAGTTGTGTTGCAAGCAGCAATTTCATTTTTAACTAATGCCCATATTTTCTCTATGGGATTTAACTCTGGGTGATAGGGTGGCAGACGTAATGCTACTATCTCTTTTGCAGCTAAGATCCTATCCACAACATATTGTTTGTGAACTGGCTTGTGCCTTTTTATTAAAGCATATAATTCAGGCTTCGTTGCTTTAGCCTCGTATAAAATACCTCTTTCCATTAGCCATTGTTGCATAGAGGCTTTCTTCCATGAAGTATTTGGATTCGGCTCCACCGTTATATTGTGGTAAGAGGCGTTATCTAACACCAAGACACATTTTCTTGGGGCGGCCGGCATAAATTTTTCTTGCAACCATTTTGTAAAATGTTTGCCGTTCATATCGTCATGGTAGTCCCCTGTTTTACAACCAGATTTAAATATATTTAATGCCCCAGGTACAAAACCAGATGCACCTCCAGCATGTACAATAATTAGGCGTTTTCCTTTTGATGCTGGCGATTTTAGGCATTTATTTTTGCCATCGTCCCATGCCTTAGGTACCGTGTGGGAACTGTGTATATAAGTCTCGTCACAGTATATAATTTCTCGGCCTTCATCTCTATACTTTTGAATGTTTCTTAAATACTGAATTCTGCAAAATAAAAAAAGTGGTTCATATCTTATTGTAGAGAAAGGGTTTTTTTTGTTACAACAACAAGTATTATGCAGTTCTGTAACAAATGGTTGTTTGTGGCATGAAGCAAGTGTGTTTATATAAATGTTTTTATTGTTGTATTTGACCACAGTATATTTTGTCTATAGCTATAGACTCATCATATGTTTGTGTCATGGTAACATTTTTTTCTTCATTATAACACATATATTTTAGCAGTGATAACATGCTCAAATTAATAACGTAACAAATAATTGCTATGCTAGTTAACACTAAGTGATTTAGAAAAAACGTTTTAAACTAGCTTGTTCTAGTAATGCAACTTGACTTTAATTTTGTATATTACGATTAATGTTTCGACTAGCTGTATTCACCGATATTCTTGAAAATAAATACTGATAATAAGTTCTCCTAACATAAATCTGTAATTATGAAAAAAATTAGACTTTGCGTTAAGTTACCAAAGACAGCACATAAAATATGTTAGTTCAACAAATACGTCTCCCGAAAGAACAAATCAACAACAGTGAATCGGTTATTATAACACTGAGTAGAAAACTTTTATTAGATATTACTCATTCGTTATAAATAACTTTGTACAAATAACAATGTAAATAAAACTATATTTACCGCAAATAGAAAATTGTTAAACTCTTCAATAAACTGTTAATTCAAAAAAGTTTTTATATTTAATACCTAACTTACACACTAACTTTACTAGACACTTAGTACCTAACTACACACTATTTTTACTAGACTAATTATTAAACGTTATGTAGAAGCGATCCGTTTGTTTCGGTTGATAGAAAATTTGTGGCAATGCTTTTAGATCCGTTAGTAACCACGACCGTCAGACGAATATCGGCCGTTGGCGCACGATGACGTACACGCCACGAGATAATCCATTTACCATATTATCGCGTTAAAAATGTCTAGTGACTCAAGTAATGGGAGATTTTATTATTATAGTAGAAGACGTAAAATGCAGAAAAAAGGAGTTATTGGGTTCATCCCTACATTGCAAACAATATAAATTGTTTTTTTACTTCTTGCACTAATTTTATATTAAACGACTTTCTACCAATTTCGCCATTTCGCGTGTAAACTTTAAAAATATCACAATAAACTAGAAACTAGTCACCAAGCGACCTGCACGTCCAGTCTGCTGTCGACTGATCACTGATGCATTAGAGACCCATGATACTATGACTAAGAAGATAAGATATTGCGCATAAGTCCTGACGTCATTGGAGAGTTGCACGTTCGAAATGTCAATTTTTTGTATGTATCAATAAATAATCTTTAATAAATAGTTTGGAGATATCCTTATGTGTACGATTGTTATAATTATTAAACCTCTTGACTTATTTTCGCCTAGTAATTTCATTACATAATGCATACAAATCCCATTGAACTTTAACAAGAATTCAAATTCTACTCTCTAATGACGGCATGCGCGAACACGACCGATTTTGTGCTACGGGAAGATCCTATCTTGTAGTGTTGGCTAGTGAGTCGATGTTTCGAAGCAATGAGTTGAGTCACAGAACTGTTTCAATGTTTCGGTACATTAAACGTTTACTGTTTCGAAACATCGAGTCAGTACGTGGCATCGTGTCGACTCCAAAAATCACGTCGACTCCCTCGTTGTTCGGTATATACTGTGTTGCCATCTGTGTTGCTGTGCTGTTCGTCGTAAATCTTTACTGTTTCGAAACATCGAGTCGAGTCAGTACGTTTCATCGTGTCGACTCCAAAAATTACATCGACTGTCTCGTTGTTCGGTATATACTGTGTTGCTATGAAAAATAAGTGTGCTTTTTATATATGAAAAATAAGTTTTTATTTAACATTTTAAAAAAGAGAACTTATTAGTTAAGATTTAATTTTTATTTTATATTATAATATGTATATCCTAAACCGTTTTCAGTATTTATTATTTTATTGTTGTAAAATTATTTTATTTTAGAATTATTTCGCCATTTTTCTTTACAATTATATTTTTTGTTGTTTTATGTTTGTGTGACAATAAAAATGTTATATTTCTCTGAATTAATTTTAGTTGAAAAACAAAGCTTATTTTAGATAAATGTTCTATAGCAGCGAAAGTAATAGTAACTGATTGTAATTGTTATTTATTCCGTCTCTACTATGTCAAATGCTCTCAGTTCTTAGATTAAATTGTAAACAATTGTTTTTGCTAAACGAAACAACTTTAAAAATGTTAAAAATTTCTATATTCCAGTCTGTAATAATGAAATGTCATTTTTATTTCAAAGTATTCAAAGTGTTATTTACATTGAACACCTAAGACCTAAAACAATAAATTTGTGCTTAACAAGCTCAAATCCCTAATCGTTCAAAAATCCTCACAATGTTTTAACAATCACATTGCTGTCACGTGCCTTACAGAAAATGAATCGGCAGTCTGCACGAAATATGATATCTTTGCATAGCAACCGAAAATGAGTTGTTATGACATGAAGTCACAGTATCGGGTAGAATGTGTCAATTGTTTCAATGTTTCGAATCATTGTTTCGAAACATCACAGTGAGTCAATTCAAATGATTCGAAACATTCAAATGAGTCATTTCGCCCATCACTACTATCTTGTTAGTCATAGTATCATGTTAGAGACCGGTTACTAACTAGTAGCGCTGTGTGCGGATACTCATTAAAATACATGGACAGTGACTAATAAGCAACTGATTGGTAACTAAAGTTACCAACTGGTTTCTTTTTAGTAGCTTCATGTGCGGACGGCCTAAGTCGATTTCGCTGTAAATTCTTGAAGGAAAGTTACCTATTATTTGTCTACAAAAATTGCAAGACATTGTTTATAAATGGATGAACTATTAACTTTAAAAAGTTGGTCTCTATCTGTCCAAATTTTTTGAAAAAAGATGAATACCTAAAAATTTTATGCAGAATCTAAAAATGTAATAATATACAGGGCGTTTCATTTAAAATAACAAAGTTGCTGTTCACTTCCGGCCTAACCGGAAGAGTCATATCTGTCAAAACATTTTCTTTACGTTCGTCATAACTTGTAATCCCCACATACCAATTTTCATATATAGTGTAAGTTCGTCGTTACACACGCTGTATAGGCAGCTATAGAATTAATATAGTTCTATATATTTCTTTTTTTCAGTGATGTAGTAGTTCAACCTTACAATTCATTACTTACTTTAAAAAGGTTAACTGAATCAGCTGATTCTGTTGTGGTATTGGACAATACAGCCCTTAATAGGATAGCTGCTGATCGTTTGAAGATACAGAATCCTACTTTTACGCAGATTAATAGTTTAGTTAGTACCATTATGTCCGTCTCTACTACTACACTCCGGTATGTATATTGGTTTTATTTCTTGTAATATCTTATGATACTATCATTTTGAACAAGTAAAATGACAAAAAAGTGATATATGGAATTTAGGATATAAAATAAATGGTTACATGTAATAGGTATAAGTAGGAATGATCCAATAGATAATAATCTTAGAGACAAACTAGAATATACATGTAAAGAAATCAAAAGTATTAAATATTTCTTCAATTAAAACAGATATCAATATTAAAAACATGTTCAATTCCTGCCTAATGATAATTCTTATTAAAACTTGGTTATCCATCTTGTGTCTCTACAGCCCAATTCGAGCCCTGGCCTCTCAGTAAACCTCTCCATTCGTTACGGTCTGTAGCCATTTTCCACCAAGATCGACTGCCAAGGAAATTTCTTGCATCCTTATCCACATTATTCTCCCATCGCTTTCTCGGTCTTCCAATAGATCTCTTCGCCTGTATTCTTGCATTAACAGTTTTTTTAGTAGCCTGTTTTCTTTCATCCTTAATATATGGCCTGTACATTGAAGACTCGGTAGGCGAAAGGTTCTTCATATATTATATATTTCATAATAGTAGATTATCCACCTGTTGTTCTCGTTTCTAGAACCTAACAATTCGTATCAGCGCCTTCCTTTCAACGATTCCATGCAGTTTGCAGATTAATTAGATTTAGTCAATACCCAAGTTTCACATCCATAGCTCACATCGGTCGGATTACAACCTTGTAGATTCGCATCTTAGTACTTTGATGTATGTCTCGTGATTTAAATATCTGTTTCATAGCAAAGTATGATGTATAATATAATAAGATTCCGGATTGTAAATTAATAATTTGTGGGGATTATAACTTACCTGATGTAGTTTGGGTTAACAGTCTTTATGGTACCACGGTACAGGCTAACCAAAACTCACCAGCTAACGATATATGTAATATCATTAATATTTGTGACTTATACCAGGTCAATACGATATCCAATCGGAGAAATGTTTTTCTTGATTTAATTTTTTCTAGCTTTCCTGATATATCTGTTTCTGTACCTCTGGATCCGTTATTTGAGGAGGGATTTCATCATACACCAGTCAATTTTGACGTAATTGTTGATATAAAAGAATCTGTCCTTAATTATGAAGAATACTATTTTGACTTTAAAAATGGTGATTATGTTGCTTTAAATTATTATTTAGCAGAAGTTGACTGGAATTTATTATTTCTTAACAAAAGCATTAATGACGTAGTTAAAGATTTTTATGATATTTTATTTTATTTAATCGAATTGTTTATACCATTAAAAAAATTTAAAACATCTACATATCCCAAATGGTTTACATCAGAGTTAAAACATTTACTTTATGAGAAGAAAAAAGCACATAAAAAATTTAAAATGATTGGTGGTGATGAGAACTATTGTCTTTTTTCCGATCTCAGGGAACAATGTAAAGAGCTTAGCAAGTATTTACAAAGGCGTCATGTGAATGAAATTGAGGCTAGCATTTTTCATAATTCTAGTTCTTTCTGGAAATATATTAATAATAAACGCAAATCTCATATTCTACCATCGAGTATGAGTTATGGTAATGAAAGTAGTGAAAATGGTTCAGATATTGTGAATTTATTTGCTGGGTTCTTTTCGACTGTCTATAATAAAGAAAAAATAAATCAGATTCCTAATTTTAAGTACGAAAATTATGTTAATGCTAATAATTATTTAATTAATGTTAAGGATATTATTGATAAGATACAGAATAATCCGTGGAAACTGACAGCGGGTCCAGATGGTATACCAATGTGTGATGTCCTCTCGTAGGAGTCACTATCCGGGTAGCTTTTGGACAGTCAGAGACAGAGTTCAAAATAAAAATAAAACTTTATTGTCTTCCTTAAATTAAATTGACAAAAATCTTATGTACATATTTACAATTTGGTTTAGTCTTCTCAGTACCTGGGCTATTTATTCAAATTAAGTTTGACCTTGTCATATGAAATTAGTCTTATCGGCAAGCGAGTGTGTATTTGAAATTTTACGTGAACGTTGTATCGATTTAATAACAGCGGACGATAGGTACAAAGAAAGGAAAGGAACTCAACACGTCCCTTAAGTGATTCGGGTTAATAGGACACTCCTCGACAGTCTCAACACGACTGCTTCAGAGTACGGGTAGTGAAGAGCTCAACACGCTCTTCGGGTAACGGCGGTATGGAACGGACCAACTTGTGAACTCAACACGTCCACAAGCCGGGGTAGGGAAGAAGAGAACCTTCGGTCAACACCTGTCGATTCTCCTCTATGAGGAAATGTTGCGGTTTATATAGCGGAGCTTGGTAATTAGTTTTGCCCTTTCTACTGTCGATATGCTCCTACCTCATAGGTTGGTTCGCGCGCACGCTGGTTTAACGGTGATGGCTTGGACTCATCGTTACACCCCCTCTTCCTGGGAAAAAAAAATTTTGGAACAAAATTTTTTTTTTGGTAATTAGTTTTGCCCTTTCTACTGTCGATATGCTCCTACCTCATGGGTTGGTTCGCGCGCACGCTGGTTTAACGGTGATGGCTTGGACTCATCGTTACACCCCCTCTTCCTGGGAAAAAAAATTTTGGAACAAAATTTTTTTATTTTTATTCCTTGCCAGGTACTTGGTTACCCTAAAAAAATTTACAATACATCGAAATAAAAAATGTCCGCCCTAAAAAAAATTAATATCGTCTTCTTAAAAAAAAATCGTCTTCCTCTCTCTTAAAAAAACGTCTTCCTTCGTGGGGCTTCAATTATTGGTTTTTATCCTCAGCACCCGGTTCGGGAGTCTCAGTCTGTATTTTTTTCCTTTATGCTGCGGCGGAATTAGTGAGAGCAGCGGGATTGACACTGGAATTGACTGGACTTTCTGAATTTTTGTGATGCCCATGGTTGGTTCATCGAAAAGGTTTTTAAATTTGGAAATAGCCTTTATCAGGGGCTCGCAGCCTTTGCCCGGGGTGTTAGGTTTTGGTGTGTTTCCCAATGGTGATATTAACTCTGGAACGGTGTATGGTGGCGTAACTGTGCCGTCC
Organism: Diabrotica balteata; assembly: GCA_918026665.1. Taxonomy (NCBI): domain Eukaryota; kingdom Metazoa; phylum Arthropoda; class Insecta; order Coleoptera; family Chrysomelidae; genus Diabrotica; species Diabrotica balteata. The sequence goes on from OU898277.1 coordinate 89,195,818, forward strand.
ATTTCTATGTCACTGTAATATATTTCTAACGTGTCTGACATTATATTTGAAGGTTACCGGTAAACTGTATTAAAATATACTGTCACTACTTGGTGTTGACTGTAAGTGCTTGGACTGATTAAGGAGTAGGGAAATCGGTAAATGCGGGTTTTAGGTCTTTGATATGAGCTGTTATTGTACGGTTTTTATCGTCGTGTTTTAATTTGAATATTACATTAGAACACACTTTTGTTATAGTATATGGGCCTGAAAATTTCGGTGCTAATTTGGCGTTAAAATTTTTGGCGGCATTTGAGAGTTGGTATTCCCTTTTCATGACTTTGTCGTTTATTGTGGGTTTCCACTCTCTTCGTCGTAAGTTGTAGTAATGGCTTTGAGTTGTAAAAGCTTTTGCCAGGTTTGTACGTACTAGTTCGAATGTTTCTCGTAGTTTATGCCATTTTATGTTTTGATCGGTATGTTGTGTGTCGTTTGGGGTTTTTACGACTTTACTTGGAATTTCTAGTTCGTGTCCAAAGTTCAGGAAAGCTGGGAAGAAACCCGTTGAGTCGTGTTTAGCTGTATTATATGCGAATAGTAGTTCTGGAAGGCTCGTGTCCCATTTCTTATGGTTATTATCGCAGAACTGAGCTATCATTGTTTTGATTACTCTGTTTGTTCTTTCTACTGGATTATTCTGGGGTGAATATGGCGGAATGTTTCTTTTAGAAATCTGGAATTCGTCTAGCAACTTTCGTACTTCCCTGTTATCGTATGTTCTTGCGTTGTCTGATATTAGCTCTTTGGGTGATCCGAATCTCATAATGATTTTATCTTTTAAGTTCTGACAGACTGATTTTGCCGTTGCTGTTCTGATCGGTATGGCTTCGACCCATTTTGAAAAGGTTTCTTGGAATGTCATTATATATTTGTTTCCTTTGCTGGATGTTGGAAGGGGTCCTATGATGTCGGTTGAAACGGTGTGCCATGGATGTGGCGGAATTTGTGTAGATTGCATGCGGCCTGGAGTTAAGCTTTGTTGCGGCTTAAATTGCTGACAGTTCTTGCAGTTCCTGACGAACTTTGAGGCGTCTTTAAACATCCCTGGCCAGTAGTATTTTCTAGCTAGGCGGGTTATTGTTTTGGCTATTCCTAGATGTCCTGCGGTCGGTTGCTCGTGGGTTTCTGCCAGGAGTTGTTGTCTCTTGTGGTTTGGGATGCATAGTTTCCAGGGGTTGGATACCTCTGTCTCTTTTAAATCGTATTTGTCCCAGAAGTGTCGATAGAGAAGTCCATCTTTGATAGAGTAGTCTGGAAATAGTTGCGGATTTGTCTGGATTTTATTTAAAGCTTTATTGTACCATTCGTCGGGTTCTACATCTTCTACGTTGATTATGCAAACCAGATCTACTGGTTTGCATAATAAACGGATGGTTCTCTAGAGAGCGCGTCGGCCAGGATGTTCTGGGAGCCCTTTCTGTAAATGACATCGAAGTCAAATTGTTGCAGCAGCATTGCCCATCTAGCTATTCTACCTGTAGGGTTTTCCATTGTTTGTAAGTATCGTAGACTTTGATGATCTGTGATAATTGAAAATGGGTATCCTTCGATGTAGGGTTTCATCTTTTCTACACCGAAGATGATCGCTAGTAGTTCTTTTTCTGTCACGCTGTAATTTTTTTCGTCGTTTGTTTGTACTAAAGCTACTCCTAAACCGTGGTTCGAAGCGTCCGATTGTAAAAAAAATCTTTTCTGGAAGTCCGGGCAGATCAGTATTGGAGCTTGTGTCAGTAGTAATTTTATTTTGTTAAATGCTTCCTCTTGGTCTCTGTCCCAAGTCCAATGTTGTTTTTTCTTTAGTAGCTTTGTTAAAGGGGCTGTAGTTCGTGAAAAATCTTTTATAAATCTCCTATACCATGAGATGATGCCCAAAAATCGGCGTAGTTGTTTAACGGTTTTTGGCGCGGGATATTCGACTATAGCTTTTGTCTTGTTTTCGTCCACTTTTATTCCCGTTTTGTTTACTACATGGCCTAAATAATTTATCTCTTCTTTGCAGAATTTACATTTGTCTATATTAAATCGTAGTTTGGCCTGCTGTAGTCTGTGAAGTACTTCTTTTAAGTTTTCCATATGTTCCTCGAACGTTTTCCCCAGTACTATTATGTCGTCTAAATAGGCGAATGCATGTGGTTCCATTTCTGGGCCGATTATTGTATCTAGTAATCGTTGAAAAGTAGCGGAGGCGGCGTGTAATCCGAATGGAAGTACTTTGGACTGGAATAGTCCTTTTCCTGGTGCTATGAAAGCGGTCAAGGGTTTGCTTGCTTCGGAAAGTGGTACTTGCCAATATCCATTTTTTAGATCTAACGTGGTAAAATATTTTGCAGATTTTAACTTTTCTAGGATATGATTGATGTACGGTAATGGGTAGGCATCTTTTTCTGAGATGTCGTTGATTTTCCTAAAATCGATACAAAATCTGTATCCGTTGTTATCCTTCTTTTTTACTAGGACGATGGGAGAACTATAAATCTGGTCAAAATAATAATGTTGAAAATTACAGGGCTGTTTGTTTGCAGTCTGAACTACCAAAGTTGCTTGATTTTTTTGTTAACCTACGATTGTAAAAATTTTATTCTCGGTCAACAACATGGTTTCTATCAAAAGAAATCTACTTGTACAAATCTTATTTTGTATTCAAACTTCATTGTTGATTCTATGGAATCGGGAAACCAAGTTGACTCCATATATGCTGATTTTGCCAAAGCATTTGACAGGGTAAATCACGAAATATTAATTGCTAAACTTCGTGGATACGGAATTGGAGATAATTTATTGGATTGGATCACGAGTTATTTAACAGATCGTTCACAAATAGTAAAATATGGTAATTTTGTTTCTGAAGCGATTAATGTTACTTCGGGTGTACCTCAAGGTTCTCACTTAGGCCCACTTCTATTTAATCTGTTTGTGAATGATATATCATCAGTAATTAATAATAGTGAATTTCTATTGTTTGCTGATGACATAAAGATCTTTAAAGCAATTAAAAATACCTTTGATATGGATGCTCTTCAGTCTGACTTAAATAATTTATCTCGTTGGTGTGACATTAATGCCTTATATTTAAATATAAAAAAGTGCTATAAAATTACGTTTTCCAGAAATACTAAACATCAGTTATATAGAACATACATACTTAAGGGAGTATCGATTACAGAAGTAAATCAAATTAGAGACCTTGGAATTACATTTGACCAAAGACTAATGTTTGATAGGCATATTAATAATATTACATCGCGGGCTTATAGAATGCTCGGCTTTGTTCAAAGGAACTCCCGAGAATTTTCAATATTTACTTTCAAAATTTTGTATTGTTCTCTAGTTCGGTCCATTTTGGAATATTGTAATATTATTTGGTATCCATATTATAATATATATATTGATCAGTTGGAACGAATTCAAAATAAATTCCTAAGAATTTGCAGGTATAAAATGGGTTTTAATAGAACTAACTGTGATTATAACTATATTCTTTGTCAACTTAATATGAAAACTTTAGAAAATAGAGAATCTGAGTGTGAATTGCGTTTTTTGCATAAAATTCTTAATGGTTATGTTGATTGTCCGGAACTGCTGGAATTAATTGTTTTTAATGTAAATTCTAGAAGAACACGCTCTCCTGACCTGTTTAGACTAAAGTTTCATCACACTAATTATGGTAAAAGTGAGTCAATCACAAGGATGTTGAGAACTGCCAATAATTTGCAAGATAGTGTTGAATTGTTTAATTTATCCGTGTCCTCGTTCAAGAACAGTTTAAAGAAATTGAGACATTAATGTTATTAATACTTTTTAAAATTGTAATATATGACTACAGTTTATATGTTAATTATATGTGTATATTGTAATTTTTGTAAGGAAAAAGGGTTCATCCCGTTAAATAAACAAACAAACAAACAAACAATAATCAAGTAGTCAAAGATTTAACCTCTAAAAATCTTACGAACACTGTGAAGTTTTCTGAGAATGTCAATTTTGGGACTCCAAAAAAGTTGCAAAAAAGTTTACCACTTTTACCCGAAGGCTTTCTCCCTAAACCTTCCTTGAAAAGTGTGTTTGAAATTTTTCATAGAAACTGCCAAAAATACTGAGAAAATATTTATTAAAACTTTATTTAATACAAAATTACACGGCAAAAATGAGTTGTTTAAAAAAAATAATTCAGTATAAACTACGTTAAACAATATTTGTTTTTTTTTTAATAAAACTGTTCGCTTTTTACATGAAAACTGCGTTTTGTGGTCGTCTTTTTATGAATTTTTGTGATCGAATCCCTCTTTAAGTAATCAGCCATCATTCTATTCCATCTTCTTTGGTAACGTATCTCCATCTCCTTTATATCTTGATGAAACCTCTCTCCCTGCTCCTCGCTGACAGCTCCAATATTTTCGGGAAAATAGTCAACGTGGGAATCCACAAAATGAAGTGTGACGCTCATATTGCATCCCAGTTTTTTTATAATTTTCGACCATGTTGGCTACAATTTCTTTATAGTTTGGAGATTTGTTGTTTTCAAGGAAACCGCCTATGACTTCTACGAAAGAACTCCATGCTTGAGATTCATCTTGGGTCATTGTATTCTGGAACAATCTGTCCGATTTTAAGGTTCGAATTGAAAGAACTGAAAGGCAAAAGAACTGATTTTGGGTCAACTAGTGTATCAGGTTGCACATTTTTTTGTCCCGGTACAAGTTTTTCTCTGAGTGGCCACTATCTCTTAACGTAATGTAAATTTTGTGGTCGACTGTACCACTCACACAGAAAACATGGATACTTTGTGAATCCAGACTGCCGATCCAAAAGCATGGATATTATTTTGAGATCTCCACAGAGTTGCTAACAATATTCGCTATACTTTATTTTATTTAGCAACAGCTCAAGATTCTGTTATGTTTCTTTGAGATGCACGGAGTGAGTAACAGGCACTGAGGCATTAGTATTACCATTGTGCAACAAGACACCCTTCAGACTTCTCTTAGAGAAATCAATAAATAACCACCATGATGTGAAATCGTAATTGTCAGCTCCCAGTTTTATGACTACTTCAGGAATTTTATGACAATACATTAGTGATCACGATTCCTATACCACGAAAATGTGATACCTGGAGCCAATAGATTTTTATCTTTTAGTCGTGATCCTAAGATTTGTGCAGCGTCCTTCGATAGGCCCAAGTCTCTCACTAAGTCATTTAGTTCAGCTTGGATAAACTTTTTGAGGTTGGTCTATCTCAGGATTGAATTCATCTTTATCGGTTTTTCGTCTGAACTTTCATCTGATGATATCTCTTAGATGGTAAGAAGTAAAGGTGGAGAAATAGGGATTGGGTTTCTGTGACTGGTCCATGAGATACAGGTCGTTTAGCAGAAGCTAAATCAGGATATTGAATTTTGTGTTTATTTTTTTAATTCAAACCCTTAATATCGCAGGAGCAAAAGTAGCAGTCGTCTCCAAGGTTTTTGGTTCCCTCCGTACCATAGGAATGCCGAAGGGTAAAGAGTTACGTGTACCTTTTGTCCATTTTCTCAGTAGTTCGACACACTGAAAGCACACTTTGTATGGAGCCCAAGGTTTATCCTGATTACCAAGCTTCACACCGAAGTAAGCTTATGTTTTGAAGAAGTAGTTTTGAACGTTTTAGATTGTTTGTAATTTAAGCGTTTTTAGGCATATTTCAAATGTCTCACATTTGTTACTAAAACTCAAAACCGAAATTTCAGGCTATATTTTTTTAAAACTGTCGTCTACTATTTAAAATTCATTCCATAGTGATCGGTCGTTGAAGTGATAAATATTATTGATCTCAGGAGAATTGGACGTAGTTATGCAAGAAGGACTCAACTCCAAAAAGTGTGTTTTTCAGGAAAGACATATTCGCAAAGCTATCTACTGTAAATTACAGGTACAAGTTACAACCTTACTGAAAGTTGTACGTGTTGGAAAGAGATAGTATTTTATTGTTGATAGCTAAACTAACATAATATAAAATAACAAATTTGGTATTCCCATAAATGGTGATTGGTTCCTTATTGCGTATTATACATATTAATTAATTACATTTCATAGAGAAATAAAAAAAAACCAAACTTCTTTAGATTTTATTTTTATTATAATTATTTGAAAATAATAATAGGAAAAACTAAGTAAAAAATAAAGGAAAATATAACAGTATTTTATAGCTTAAAAAAATAAACTGAACTAAAATATGTAATGGAAATAATTACTATGACAATACTAGTGTAATGAAAAAATGAAGATGGTTTTTCAATGTTCAATTTTAATATAATGGAATACCTAGTATTTTAATCATCACCTAGTACCCATCAATGTCATCTTCAATTTCTTCATTAGATGATAAATTGCGATAAAAGTTTTTACAATTACTCCGAATTTAAGAAATAATGCGATTTCCTTCAGATTTTCAGGCGATATTGGTTTTCCTTCTGGTCAAAGACTTTTCAACAAAAATGACATGGAAGGGAGCCAACTCCTCGTCTTTGCAGATTTATTTCAACAAATTCGTTGTTGTAAGTGTTACTGACCTAAATAGTCATTGGTTTATTTTGAATATGATTTGTTTAAATTTCAACCAGTTTATCTTGGTGTTTGTTGTGTCTTTTTTCTGTTGACAATACTTTTCTTAATATCACTTGTAGACTTCCAAGTCAACAGATTTCATTGGCTAGGGTGGACTTCTAAAATACTTTTCAGCATAAGAACTATATTGATATTTCTATTCTGGCCATCACATGAATCACTCCAAACTGCTACAGCAACAAGCTCGTGCAAGAAGTGAATAACACTGTTTCTTTTTTGTATATATGGCATATTTGCAATAGGGCTCCTTTGATTAATTTTAATAAACACAGATGGACTTGGTTTTCTCTTGCAAAACATATGCCTGACTTTATGTGGTTGGATTCTGAATGCAAATCTCAAAACGATAGTTACGTAAATGGTAGTTGATTCAAACTGATTTTTTTTGTGTTTTGGCTTGGACAATTGTCATTCAGCCAGTCTCAATCAAGATAAGTTTATTAATGTAGTGTGTGTGTGTGTGTGGTGTGTGTGTGTGTGTGTGTGTGTGTGTGTGTTTGTGTGTGTGTGTTTGTGTGTGTGTGGTGTGTGTGTGGTGTGTGTGTGTGTGTGTGTGTGGTGTGTGTGTGTGGTGTGTGTGTGGTGTGTGTGTGGTGTGTGTGTGTGGTGTGTGTGTGGTGTGTGTGGTGTGTGTGGTGGTGTGTGTGGTGTTTGTGTGTCTGGTGTGTGTGTGGTGTGTGTGTGGTGTGTGTGGTGTGTGTGTGGTGTGTGTGGTGTGTTTGGTGTGTGTGGTATGTGTGGTGTGTGTGTGTGGTGTGTGTGTGTGTGTGTGTGTGTGTGTGTGTGTGTGTGGTGTGTGTGTGTGTGTGTGTGTGTGTGTGTGTGTGTGTGTGTGGGTGTGTGTGTGTGGTGTGTGTGTGTGGTGTGTGTGTGGTTTGTGTGTGGTTTGTGTGTGGTGTGTGTGTGTGTGGTGTGTGTGTGTGGTGTGTGTGTGGTGTGTGTGTGTGGTGTGTGCGTGTGGTATGCGTGTGGTGTGCGTGTGATGTGTGTGTGTGGTGGGTGTGTCTGGTGTGTGTGTGGTTTGTGTGTGGTGTGTGTGTGTGGTGTGTGTGTGGTGTGCGTGTGGTGTGCGTGTGGTGTGCGTGTGGTGTGCGTGTGGTGTGGTGTGTGTGTGGTGTGTGTGTGTGGTGTGTGTGTGTGGTGTGTGTGTGTGGTGTGTGTGTGTGTGTGGTGTGCGTGTGGTGTGCGTGTGGTGTGTGTGTGGTGTGTGTGTGTGTGTGTGTGGTGTGTGTGTGGTGTGTGTGTGGTGTGTGTGTGGTGTGTGTGGTGTGTGCGGTGTGTGTGTGTGTGTGTGTGTGTGTGTGTGTGTGGTGTGTGTGGTGTGTGTGTGGTATGTGTGTGGTGTGTGTGGTGTGCGTGTGGTGTGTGTGTGGTGTGTGTTTGGTGTGGGTGTGGTGTGTGTGTGTGGTGTGTGTGTGTGTGAAAATGAATTTCAAATATGTTTAATCAAGAAAGCTTTAAACTAGTAAAAGAAATATTAAAGACAGATGGGAGGAGTGACATCACAGGCATTAAAAAATGATATACTTGACTATCACAAGAAGAAATATTCATTAAAGTTCTAAAAGAATCTCAGAGAAAAATGATATTTGTGATTACTTTGTACAACTGTTTTAAATGTATGTAAATATAACACAGAAAACGATGTTTTATTATCATAATACAATATATTCCTAAGTTCATATTTTTTTAGGTATCCTTCTTATATGAACAATGATCTGATGGAATTACTCGGCCCGTTAATTCCAACACCACGTCTTCATTTCCTAATGACGGGTTATACGCCACTATCTACAGATACAGATGAAGCAAGTGTCAGGAAAACTACTGTACTGGATGTAATGAGAAGATTATTACAGCCTAAAAATATGATGGTATCCACAGCCCAAGATAGAAATTCTCAGCATTGTTTTATATCAATATTAAATATTATACAGGTAGGAAAACAAAACTTATCGTAACATTACACTGCGAAACAAAGAATTATGGTTTATTCTTCATATTTCCATATAAGACATTAAGATAACAAATTTAAGACTCTACATATTAACAGTTTATTAGACATTAAAATTGTGCAAATTGAGTAGACAGCTGCTATCAATTTTTTTATCACACAGCATTCGAATGATTATATAATTGTGTGTTATTCAATTTTAACGTTTTTTACACTAATTTTCCATATTATGGTGGTAATATCAGAGAATGTAGGGATTTATGGAATGCTAAAAATGTAAGGTTATTAATAATACATTTATCTGTTCAGAGGTACAAAATTTCATCGACAAGAAATAATGAATTGTAGTGATGAGTTTTTATTATTAAGTTTAAATACAAAACCAACTGTTACTTGATAAAATATTAACAATGACTAATATTTTACTGTTTATTAGGTTATCTATAACCTCGTCAGCAACTTTTAATCCAGGGAAATACGCAAAAAAGTACGCTGTTTGTGACACTAAACCTGCCAATTAAACGACAATTGTTTTGAGTAGTATGGACCTCTGTAACAAAAACCTATAATGTTGCCTGCAGTCGATTTTTTGGACCTAATTAATTCTTAACAAATTAAGGACAAAAAGCGGTAAATTTTCACTTTTTCATCTATTAGCAAAAAGTGAAGCATTTGAAACACGTTTAAGAGTAACTTAGTTATATAAAAACCTTCAAAATGGGGATTTTTAAATATTTTTATCCTTATTTGTTGCTTAGAAAGTTGCAAAATAAGTCACAAATTTCGGATTTTTTATAAATGTTAATAACTTTTTTAAAAACAAACTTACAACCGTCATATTACACGGAAAATTAAAATATACATAAACAAATTAATACATCGTTGCGTTTCTGAATATATACGAACTTCTAAATTTTAACGTTTGAAACATAATGTTTATTTCGTACCCATAATCTGATTATCTAAATCTTATTGTAATCGAAAGGTTATGTTGGTGCAATATTACAGTAGAAATGTTACCACGCGAACCTGCTTAATATAAACAAAACAATAAATAAAAATGAAGTTTTTTATTTATTGGAAAAATTGTTATAAATGAACAGCTTCCCATAGTAAACTTTGGGTAAACTTTTTACTGTAATGTTGTAGCATCATATTCTTTCGATTAAAATAAGATTCAGCTTGTGGGTGGGGTAAAAAATAAACAATGTGTTTTGAACTTTAAAGTTTAGATGTTCGCCAAGTCCATATATACCGAAACGCAACGGTATATTAATTCATTGATGGATTTGTTCAACTGACTTATTCTATATAAAATCAAAATAGACTTGCGCATTTTGAATTTGCGAGATAATATCACAACTTTCTACACACACCAAATTTTATACATAAGAGTTTTTACACCACTCTTCTCAACTCGGTATAGTGAATTGAAGAACAAGTCGATGCACGAGGGGAGACTTTGTCAATAAGCAACCAGTAAAACGACGACGCGCTTTTTGTAAAGACGGTTTTTAATTCATAGGTAAATTAAAATGAAACTTTTTTAGTAATGGAGCAAAGTTACCCTGGCAAGGGCAAAGTTTTGGTTCCCCGGTTTACTGGATATTTAATATTAATCTACCTTTGATTAAACTTCCTATCATCTAAAAATCCAATATCGTTACATGAGCACCCGCCACAGAAAATGTCAACTGTCAACTCTTTCCATGTGCTTTCTCAAGATTAATGAATATCAGTTTCCTTTCTTGTAATTATAAAGTTATATGGTCTGTTGTTGATCTGCCTTAAATAAAAAAACTGATTTTCGGATATTTGGGACCCTCTAGTTTATCTGTTAACCAATTTGGTTCTGTCTCCCTTAACAATTCACGCTTCACTAGAGATTTCATTTAATCAAACTGATTGAACTTTTTGGTCAAACTATTTTTCTATCGCTTTTAATATCCTCTTCGTGAACTAAAATTTTAATATTATTCTAAAGCTATTTTCCTGTGGCATCTTAAAGCAATTACTATTTGAATGGGAATAAGCCGCAATTAAAGTTTATTTGCGTTTCAATTTTCACTTAGGAAATCGTTCTTAAAATACAAACAATAAATTAAACAAATTTTGTTTTTTGCTACTCTAATAATTTAATTTTATCTGACTCATTTACATTGACAATTCATATATTATATATTTTATATATTCAGTATTTATATTTATATATTCAATATCAATGAGTCAGATAAAATTAAATTATTAGAAGAATTTTTCACCAAATAACAAAATTTGCTTAATTTATTAATGTTTGTATTTTGAGAACGATTTACGAAGTGGAAATTGAAACGTCAATAAACTTATTTTAAACTTCAATTGGTTTATTCTCATTAAAATAGTAATAGTAAAGCATTACCATTTTTATGGAATTTTAGGGAGAAGTAGATCCAACACAAGTTCATAAATCTTTACAGAGAATTAGGGAGCGAAAATTAGCCCAATTCATCCCTTGGGGACCGGCTAGTATTCAAGTAGCTCTATCGAGGAAGTCACCATATATACAGTCAGCACATAGAGTGTCAGGACTTATGTTGGCAAATCACACAAATATTAGTTCAGTAAGTATATTGTGTTATTTTTACTATTGCAACATAAAAAGTTACCCTGATATTTTTACTATTAACTTTTTGACGACTACTTGTTCTAGTTATCAATATAATTTTTAAAAACAATTTTATGTCTATACAAAATTATACAATACGATTGATTACTTAGGTTTTTTGTACTTTATTATGCATTTAAATTATTCAATCTGTTAACAATTCTTAATAAATATATTAACCATAACCTACTTAAATTGTAAAAAAAGGTGTTGAAATGAAATCAAGACACTAGGATATACTAATTTATTAAAATATTAATGAAATAATAAACACATGATTTTAATAAAGAACCCTTGCTTAAACCTAATTATTATAAATAAATGAAAGGCGATACATATTTTTAACTATAGTAAAATTCATTAAGCGATGCAGGAAGATGTAAACATTAAATCGTGTCCGAACCGGTATGAGCTACTGAAAACGTCGGTAGACGAAATTAAGATGGACATTTCGGTTAGTTTTTAAATAATTTTGAAGAACTGTTACTTGCATTTATGCATAAAATATTCATTAATTTTATAAATCGGATTATTTTTTCACTTACTATGTGTTCAGTGATAACATTAATTTATTTGCTATGCAATAAACACGAATATTTGAGAAAAGAAAAAAAATAATAAAGTGTAATAATTATACTGTTACTTATCGAAACGAGTAGACTCATTTGGAACATCTTTAACAATCATCTGTTAAATTTATCGTTGTTTTTATGCCCTGCATCGCTTAATGGAATAAGGTATAGTAAACTGTGACAAATATGTTCAATAACTTATAATGGTCCGCAATATTAATTGGAATTATGATGTCTCCGCTATCTACTATCCGGCGATGATGGTTGCTACTTCTATGCTAGTTCAATTAGATTTTTACATAAAAACTACACTTTTGGCTTCTAGCCTTGTTTATATATCTTTTACTAAATGTGTATAAAGAATCTTTACTCACTTACAAGCTAAATTCCCCTGTAGTCTTTATAACTTAGATGATGCTACAAAGCTGCAATTGTAAAAAATAATCACTTTCAAGACCGTCCAGCTTCTCTCGTATATTACTGGACATAAGCCTCCTTCATACGCCTCCAGGAAATTTTATTTTGCCCAAGTTGCATGCATTTATGCTCTATCCTATGTATGTCGTCGGAACCTCGCATCTGTGGTCTTCTTTGGTTTCTCTTATCTTCATGGGACTCCATTCAAATAATCTTTTAGTCTTTATTTCGTCGCTAAGCCGTTACACATAATTAAAACCTTTTTTTTTAATTTCACGAGACCCTATCTCTAATTTCAGCGCAAAAATGCTTTCTTTCACAAAATGCAGCCAAAGATTCCTTTTTTACTTCTAAATTTCAACTTCAACTCGCTCCTTCCTTTGCTCCTTTCCTCTCTCTTATCCCGTTCCCGTCAAATTTTTATTGTTTAAAATCCGATTCATATAAACTCAGTTTATTCTGTTACATTTGGAGAAATTCTAAAGCCGCATACCTATTCTTTGATCCTGTCTGCACCCAATAGACAACAAGTATTTAATATATTCAGCTACTAATTCCTTATTCCACAATGACAAATTCTATTATTCGTTTTTATTTATTACTCTTATGGGTTTATTGAAATTTCCCAATTGTTTATTTTACAGATTATTTGATTATTTAAAGAACTCGCTAGTGATGTAACGATAAATTTAATATTCTTCTAAATGTTCTTAATACAGTTTTTTTACACATCTAACTAATATAATAGAATTTAATTTATTTCTAACTAAATACCGGGTGATCTAGTTTTATAGATCTCTTGAGTCTATAGTATTTAATTATAATTTAGAAAATATTTTGATCGGTAGAGTCAATAATGTTACTGTTCTAAGGATAGCTTTTCACAGAAATTTTTCTTTTAATTTGCAAATAGATCTTATATACAACTAAACTATGAAATAACTTATTTTCATTAAACGACATAACAGAGATTTTTGTAGGATTGTATCTCTAAAAACTTACACTTTTATCTGCTTTCAGGTTGAAAATTCAACTCTGTTTTGTTTTCCATTTACTCAAGCATGTATCAAAAAGTAAGAGAGGGTTCAAAGATTTTTGAAATACTGTTCTTTTAAACTGTGTAGACCATATTCTTATTCTGTTGTGCTCAATTTCTTGAATCTAGATTTTCTTCTTATCAGAAAAGTTAATTATGACTTGATCATTATTTTTAAGCTTAATAATCCAATATCATGAATTGCTTCAGTTAATTTGTTTTTCATATTCCTTCCCGTTCATTGCTTTAGAATTCACTTTTTCATGTTTCCCATCGCAGAATTAATTGTGGTTCAAATATAGGTATGGTCCTACTTCTCATGCATGCTAATCAGTTACCTCATTAGATAGATGTGTTTGTATCAATATTTTTAGGTTCTATTTGAAGTAGGCTTGGGCATAATAGTTCATCATAAAGAGCGCTCAGTTTAGTTCAAATGTGAGAAATGAACTAGGTCGCTCTTTTAGTTCACTAGTTCATTAACTCAAAGAGTTACTAAGCATGAGAGATTTATTTACACATGAGCAAAATGTAAGATTATTTTATCTTTTGTACATAAGTTTATTTTTGATAACGCCGATTTTAATTTATATTAGAATTATAAATATTTTATTACAAAATTTATTATTGTTTTTTTAAGAATGTGGTAAAAATCAATAATAAGAAAATAAAGGACAAATTAATTAGTTTAAATTTATTTAAAAAAATAAAACCAGTACTCTAACACAATTTATAAGAAAGTAACTAAAATTAATACATTATAAAATAGATTTAAATGACTTAGTTTACATATTTGTATGTAAAAATATTAATTTAGAAACTTTACTCGATTTTAAAAGAGTTCTACGTTCATTTATTATTTGACCTGTGCCAGAAAAAATCAGTTCACATGGCACAGAAGTTGCGACGACACAAAATCGATTTAAAATTAACGAGTATAAATTTGGATAAACCTTTTTTCTTTAATCCCACCATTCTAGTGGATTGCTTTTTCTATCTAGATAGTTCTCACCTAAATATTTGTCCAACTCTATAATGCCAGCCATTTGTTTATTTTCTGGTCTAATGATTTTTATAGTTTCCTCAGCATAGTCATCCCAAATGCTCTTCTGCTGGTTTCTGTCTTCACTGACTATAATATTTAGGTTTATATTGTTTGTAGGCCTTTCTTGATTAACTTCCGGTAAAGATACAACCGCAAGTTTATTTCGAAGTCCCTGTAATGCCTTCTCAAAAGCTTTGACATTTGTAAAACCTCGATTTCTAAACCTTGGGTCCAAAATAGTACACTCTGCAAAAAGCTCATTATCTTCTATATTTTGAAATCGATTTCTCATTTCCTCTTTTAAAACATCTAATAATGCGGTCACTTTAGGATTGTCTGTAGAACTTTTTGATAACAATTTATCAATAATTTTACAAAACACAATAACTTTTGATAATGTTACATTTTTTTCGGAACAAAGTTCTGTTGTTACTTCATAAAATGGTTGCAGGAGTGGTAGTACTTGTTCTATAATGTCCCAGTCGTCTTGCTGCATGGAAAGATCGTTCCGCAAAAGGGCTGTAGTTGTAATAATAGCATCTTTTATTTTAAATATGCGCTCTAACATTTCAAATGAAGAATTCCAACGAGTTGAAACCTCTTGTTTCAATTTTAAAAGTGGTAAGTTCATTTGTCTTTGGGCGTCTTGTAATTTACGTAGTCCCTGAGTGCTTCTTTTAAAATATTCCACAATAGATTTCACCTTTGCAAGAGTATCTGATATTGTCCGTTTTGCTTTCTGAACAACCAAATTTAATGAATGTGCAAAGCACCCAACCGATGTCCAATATCTCATTTTAACAGTTAATAAAATATTTGACGCATTATCACTTACAACAGCAGCTATTTTGTGAGAAATTTGCCATTCTTGCAATATGTTTTTCAGGAAATCTAACATGTTTTCAGCAGTATGTCTTTCATTTTATTGGATGCAGCCTAACGTAGAAGAACAAAGCTTTGATTGTTCGTCAATATAATGAGCTGTTACAGCAATGTAACTTTCATTAGAGCGGGATGTCCATGAATCAGTAGTAAGACACACGGCTTATGCGTTATTTAACTTTATTTGTAATTCTTCTGCTATTTGCTGATGTGTTTTTATGAGCAAATTTTCAGACAATTTTTTCCTAGATGGTAATTGATAATTTGGACAATGAGATACCATTTTAATTAATTCTTTAAATTCTGTTTCTTCGACCATTCTTAATGCATGATGCCCTTTAGCGATCATTTTGATAACTTGTTTATCGATTTGTTCTATTTTGTGTATTGATGGCGGCTTTCGAACAAAATTTGTTATTCTGGTTTGAGATCTTGCTTTGGTACTTGAGGAAGATGACGTGTGACCAGAAATATCTTCACTATTCATTACATGGATTTCAGGTATAAGTTCAGACTTAGACGGTTCCACTGATGTTAAGACTATGGGGTGCTTACTTTTCATATGGCGACTTAAGTTTCCATTTGAACCATTAGCAATGCTAATTGATTGGGAGCAGTAATTGCATTTGGCTCTTTTGTCTCCATGTTCCGTAAAATAGTCCCAAAGAGCACTGTGTTTTCTTTTCGAACTCATAGTATTTTTTTAAATCTGAAATAAAAAAAGACTTAATTAAATTCTTACAATAATTGTACACAATTATTATTATACACAAGTACTATTATACACAAGTATAGGTACTATATAAACATACAATTATTATTACATACAATAATTAATTATTATATACAAAAATTAATAATTAATAAACATAAAATAATGATTCTATTGTACATATTATTATTATTGTTATTATACATAATATTATTCTACACAATTATAATACACTAAAACAATTTTTACTTACATAAATATATCACCAGTTATCAGCTCACCCTCACGGTAAAGTGAACTAAATTATCTATATAATGAATATAAAACGCACCACAAACTTGAAATTATAATCTCAACTAAATGATTTCTCAGCAGTTTCAGCGCTCACCCACTTCTACTCGTGCTTCTACTAATCGTCCACATGTCCACATATTAGTTCCTAAATGGTTAGTTCTTTTCATGTTCTTCCGTCCTACGCGCTACCCGCTCAGTTACCCAGCTCACTTATTTCGTTCGTCGCGTCTGAACTCGGAAGATTTGAACTGAACCGCTCCTGACCGATGAACAAACGAAACGCGAAGCTTCGACTCAGAGAAATAAACGGCTCAGCGGAGCGAGTGAACGGTTTAAGCCAGCTCTGACGAACTAGTTCATTTAGTTCAGGGTTTGGAGCCGGATCTTTGAACTAGTTCGCTCATGAACTACACAAGCCCAATTTGAAGCACTAAAATGCAAAATGATACTTTGTATAAATAAGTGTGTACTTAAAGTTTCTTTAATGATGGATTCTTGTTTAATTTTGACTGTGGGTTGGTCCCATTTGTTATTAATAAATAAAATTTACTAAAAAATTTTGAATTTCTGTGAGATAATCAACAAATTTAATCAATTATGTCACATTCTAGTATAGTTTTGCAAATTTCTTGTGATGATCAACAACCAGGAAGAACAAAACCAACTGTCTCAATACAGCATAAAGTACAAGTACCAAAAGCAAAGTCTACAGGCTATGACAATGATGCGAGTAACTAAAATACAACATTAATTTACTAAAGTTCTTTTATTGTGATGAAAACAACATGAAAATGCTTCCCAACAAGTATACACTAAGTTTAAAATATAGTTGCTGTATTTCTTACAATAATTTTAAAAATTGATAACATTTTAAACTATATTTAGTATAAATATCATCTAGAAAAATATTACATTAAATACTATTCGCATATAATTAAGTCCAAGTTATTACAAAAAACTTAAAGAGTCAGAAATCGATTTAGACATTAGACGAAAATAATATTCAGTGCATAAGATATATTCGAGATGTATGTAAAAATAAAAATTTTATAATTTTATTAGTCTTACAAAATATCCTCTCCATTTATGTCTTGGTGAAGTTCATGAACAAACTACACCATTTTTAATTTTTTCATTTAGTTTTTTGGTAAAAACTGAATTTATTTCAGATAGAACAAGAAAGTTTTGTTTTTGGCCAGCAGTCAAATGTATAAACCATTCTTTGAATAATTTTACCTAAAAATAACTATGGTAAGACATTCATGTTATAGACAATAAATCTTTTTTAATAACTTGCTTTATGAGATCATTACTTCGTATACTCATCATCAAACATCTTCTTCTTCTTATAGTGCCGTGCACCTATAGTGCGTTGGCAAATTATCTGAAGGCCAGACGTCTGTCTTTTGCGGCATGCAGAAGATCGCCAGTGTTATTTATGCCTGTCCAGTTTCTTATGTTTCGTAGCTACGACATTTGTTTGCGACCTACTCCTCTTTTTCCACGTATTTTTTTTCCTCTCAGAATATAGCCGAGGTATCCAATTTTTCGTACCTTGATCAAATTGAATAGTTCTCTCTCAGCATTTGCCTTTCTTAAGACTTCCTCGTTTCTCACCCTATCTGTCCACGGTATGCGGAACATTCATCGCAACGTCCACATTTCGAAGGCCTCCAAATTATTAATGGAAGGGACTCTTAACGTCCATCTTTCTATGCCGTATAACAATATGGACCATACATAGCATTTAAACATCCTGTAGCGGAGATTGAAAGAAAGATTGCGGTTACATAGTAGCGGTTTAAATTTGATAAAAGCTTGTCTTGCTTGTTCGATACGGCATTTTATTTCTTGTTTCCACTTGATCGATTGGAGCACCATCTACTTGCAGTTGTATTCTTAAAAGTGCGTTTTTCTTATTGCCATGCATTTAGTTTTTCCAGCATTTACCTTCAAGATATATATTTTTCCTACGGTGTTTATTTTATTTAACATTAACTGCATATAATGTTCGTTGTCTGTTATTATCGCGGTGTCGTCGGCGTAACGAATGTTATTTATCGGGAACCCGTTGACCTTTATTCCACACTCAGAGCCTTCCAGTGCCTCTCCAAAAATGTTCTCTACATAGAGATTGAAGAGCATAGGAGACAAAATACACCCTTGTCGCACCCCTCTTAAAATTTCAAATTCTTCTGTGTTGGTTGATTTGTTCAGTCTCACTCGTGCTTTTTGATTCCAGTAGAGATTCTGGATAACTCTTATATCTTTCTCGTCAATGTTAGTCAAACATACCAAGTATAATATCTTAAATGAGAACAGTAAAATATAAGTACATGATACTTAAAATGAAAATATTTGTACTCTGGTATGTTTCCAAGAACATGTCTAACAAAGACTGTTTATTGTACTTATGTCTATAAATAGGAAAAATATTTTGATCAAACAAGAAGGGTGCAATTACAATAATTTCTCATGTAGCTCATAAATTTTAATTACAAAAACTCTTTACTAGTAACAATAATATACCCAATTATAAAAATGAAACCTCTAAAATGTTTTAGATGTTTACATAAAATTGATTTGCTTCAAGAATTTATATAATAATAAACGACACATATTTGGAAAATCTGGGCAGTTGTTAATTTCACTTAAAATTTTATTTAAAGTGAGCATTTTATTCTTGAAAAAGAAGCTATGTACTATATGTCGTACATATGTTTTAACCATGGACGTATAAATAAAGATGGACCGGTTTCATGATACTATGAACTAAAGATAAACGCACGCGCACGCGATCAGTCGTGTGACGTCACTTGGCGACAAATGTCACCAGAAATGTTCTGTTGTATGGAGTTTTGTTAGATTTAGTATTGTTTTATCGTTTATCTTGTACGTTGACATCGGTTTACTGGGTAAACCATCTTTCCGAAGGAGGTTTACTTAAACCATATCCAGATTTTCTAATTAAATGTAATGAACTGGACCATATTTTTAACAATTTTAACAAAGAGTCATTAAAATTAATCAAGAATTATTTAAAATCGCTAATGGATTTAGCTGTGTTCAGATGTAATGTTAGTAAACGTAAGTTCAGATGTCAAACATCTTTTTTTTTTAGGTGTAAATTATATTTTAAAATTAGAAAATTGAATAGATATATTAAAGAAACATCCAAAGTTAAGAAGAAGAAAATATTAAAAATTGTAAAATAAATTGATAAATAAACTTGTAATTTATTACAGTGTACTTTATTTTATCAGTTGTCTTAAATTTTTATTTTAATAAATCAATCCATTGTATATTAATTTCCATTTCCAAAAGGATGTTTAGTTCCTACTTTTTTATATAATTTTATT
Source organism: Diabrotica balteata (assembly GCA_918026665.1). NCBI lineage: Eukaryota > Metazoa > Arthropoda > Insecta > Coleoptera > Chrysomelidae > Diabrotica > Diabrotica balteata. The sequence goes on from OU898277.1 coordinate 89,215,375, forward strand.
ATCTATTTAAATTGTATTAATTTACATTGCTAGGCTAACAGAGATGTATATATAACATATTTTTAAGTTTTAATTGCAGATATTTTACCTAACATTCCTAAATATTCTAAATATTTAAATAAAAACCCTCTTTTTCAATATATGTTTTACCGACTGTGATGATTAAAGCAAAGAATATTATAGACGCTTATTATAGCGTCTATATTCTTTAATAAAAGGTTGGTGATAAAAATGGAACTTTTATCACCAAGTGACGTCATGCGCGTCGACGTACAAAATTCGATTGCGAAGTGGGTTTGTAACGACTATTTTGCTTACCACAGGGTAAGAATATGGGGGACAAGATTGGGCAAACAAAATAATCGAAACAAGTGCATACGGACACTCAGTTGGTTGTTGGAGAGCTGGGTCGTGGATAAGTTGAAGATATTGGGGGTTGGATTGGGCAACTACAAAAAAAAGAAATAAAGGGGTACTTATACAAATCTCTTGGGACAAACAGAATGAAAATAAACGAAAACACCTCAAGAAATTTAATATAGGGCGCCACTTGAGGTGCCCAATTATACCTATTACAACCACTAGTTGTAACTAGGGAAATAATTGTATAACATCAAAAATATAGAAAAAAATATCTTTTTCAAATAAAACTCAAAACAGATCAGAGAAACAAATTAAACATTTATTTTTGTCTCAAACAAAACAGATCAAAAATACATATTATAAAAGAAACATATCATATAACATAATACAAATAACAAAAACTTACATGTTCTTTGTTTACTATATTATGGCCAATTAGATTATCAAAAATTAAGGATCCTTCTTAATGAAAACATATAAATTTAAACTTATATATGAAATATCGTTTCTACATAATTATCAAATTAAAATTGTCATAACAAAAAAACAAATTAAGCTTGCTGTCAGGTATCACATTTAATTTTGATGACAAAGAATGAAAGCAATTATTACTTTAGCCAAAAACTATCTGTCTTTACTTTGAAAAATTAATATATTGAATTGTTACCTTAATGTTTTTTTTTATACAAACACTTTGAAACTTTACATCTCTGGGGAAGCTACTCGGACAAAACTTTCAAAACTGGAAGGCAGCAACCATCAGGAACTAGTTCTACACTCCAGGACAAAACGATAGGAACAGGAACTTGGTGGAAGAATCGAGCCGACTACGGGGACATCCTATATCATACTTCTTTAAATATTTAGTAGTTACCCTTTTCTAAACCTGTCTTATTACAGAGGGTAATTGTTCCTCTAATTAACAAAATTTGTCGACTTTTTTCTTCGAGAAATTCTTCATCACTTCCTCTCAAATCTTTTACTCCATTCCCAAATGTCTGCCCGCTTGGAACTTAAATCTCGACTTCGTTTCAAATCTTTGACTCCATTCTCACATGTCTGCCCCGCTTGGAACTTAAAATCTCCTCATTTTCACATGTCTGCCCCGCTTGGAATCTAAATCTCGACTTCTTATCACATGTCTGCCCCGCTTGGAATCTAAATCTCGACTTCTTTTCAAATCAAATCTTGGTCTCAATTGTCCATGTCTGCCCCGTTTGGAACTCAAATCTCGACTTCTTGCTTCGTTACATTTTACCAGAATCTAGCCAAAAATTTCCCTTCCGTCTTGCAGCTAACCTGTCCCCACAAACTCAAGAACCGAAACAATATCCCCTCGCTCGTATCGACAAAAAAACAAATTTTAAATGTTCCTTTATTGCCTAAACAAACAAATATTCTTTTTTTTGACCCTCGACTAATAACGAAAAACAACTTTAATATTAGGGGAATTCATGGTTTATTGCGTTTTTAACGAAGAAAACAAATAAAACCTTTTTTTTATCAGGGGGCATCATAAATTTACATAATACAAATTAACAAAATACGTGCGTATTTTAAACTTGAGTTTTACCTGGCTTATAACAAAAGGTTCGATATTTGAATCTAAACACAGACAAAAAAACATCTATATTTACTTTTGAATCGGTAGAAATATACGCATTTAAAAATCTCGTCAAAAAAACTTGAAATATTATTTCGATTGTTTTCTTTGGTAAAAACAACAGGAACGTACCATAGAAATATTTTATATACACAATAAATAAAAAAACGCTACAATGCCCCTTCTTAAAAGAAAAAACTCGGATAATTCTTATCCAGTTTTTGATAAAGGCAAAACAACAAAAACCAAATCAGAAGATGACCTCTTAACTGAGTCGAAACTTCTTAATAATATCTTTTAGATGATGGCTAGCATGGGATTAAACAACAAAAACAAAGTTAGTTACAAAGAATGGGCTAGCGTGCCATCGATCGCCAGACTCTTTAAAGTCGAGTAGACTGAAATTTTTGACTCTACTTGAACTGTAGGTGACATGAGTTTCTATGCCTTGGGGGAAGCTAACCTTATGCCCTGCAGTGAACCTCGCTGACATTCACAGCAGTAACACAAGTGATTTGTCGGGCAGGCATAGCCATGACACCTCGTTGCCTAAATCAGGTGCTATACACAAATCCAAAAAAAATTTGCTCTACACTTAACAGGTAGGCGTCTACTATCTCCACTATACGCCTAGCGAGACAGGGAATTCGGCAACGGTTCTACAAAAAAATTAGGATATAGACCCAAAATCTATATACCTACATATGACAAAATGTGATTCTCACATGTGTCTCCCAAATGGGTTACCTGAATTAAAATTATCAAAAGTGAAACAATATTCCGAAGGGATGAAATCAAATCAACATATAAACTCGAAAATACAGACATGGGATAGGATGAACTAATTACTTAAAGATGACATATTGTCCTCATCTGACACAAAAGGCTTTAAATCTTTAATGTGCCACTTACCAAGATCTGAACCATTTAAATCTGACAAACGATAAACCACTGGTGACAATTTTTCCTTGATAGTTGCTTCAATATACTTTGGTGCTAGTTTGGACATAAACTTGTTAACAGCACAAGACAAAACCTTATTTCTTTTCCAAACTCTATCACCCACTTGAAATTGGACTTCTCTTCTACGTAAGTTGTAACTTCTAGCGTTACGTTCATATCCTTTTCGAAGATTAGCCTTAACCTTTTCAAAAACTTTATCTATACCTTTGACTTCTGAAGCATACATGTTACGGTCACCTGGAATTATCTCGATATCTTGATTCTGTTGATCCTTATGATCAACACCATAATAGTTTCCACTTAAGGGAACATGACGGCCATAATTCAGGAAAGCTGGAGTATATCCAGTCACTTCATGCTTTGCAGTGTTAATAGCTTGTCTAATCTTTGCTAAATTCTTGTCCCAATCTACGTGGTCTTTAACATACGTACGTATTGCTGTACCAATGGTTCTATTGTTCCTCTCCACAAAATTACACTGAGGTGCATATACTGGACTAAACCATACTTTCTGAACGTTATACCTATTACAGAGCTCAATTAAGAGAGGATTGTTCAGATTTGAGGCATTATCACAAATCACATATTGAGGAACACCAAACATTAGGAAAACATCATTTTCCAAAAACTCAACAATATTCTTAGCCGTAGCCTTTCTCAAAGGTTGGACTAAAGTATATTCACTAAACCAATCAGCAACTACTAATAACCACGTATAACCTTTCTTTGAACGAACAAAGGGACCTATCAGATCTATTGCAACTATTTGCCAAGGAAACTTGGCCTCTCTCTGCTTACCCATTTTACCTAATGGAGCATAATTTGGTGTCTTCTGAGCACCACAAACTTTACATGACCTGACAAACTTAAGCACATCAACACGCATCTGGGGCCAATAATATCTTTCCTGAATACGGGACAAAGTTTTGGAAAATCCAAAGTGAGCACACGTAGGTGGCTCATGACAAGACTTCATAACTTCAAACCTTTGTGGTTTGGGCACAAGAATTTTCCACTCTACATCATTAGTCTTAAAAGAATTTCTGGTAGGGGCAAACTTATAAACAAAATCATTCTCCACCTTCCACTGTGGATAATCAATGGGGGATCGGACTATCTTTGATCTTAAATTATCGAACCAAGGGTCTATTCTATCTACCTTAACTTCTAAACAATTAACATGGGGACGACTATCAAAATCTTTCTTTTCAAAAATTGGGTTCACTGATGACCTGTAAGGTCTATTGGACTTAGACCTATTCGAAATACAGCACTTGGGACAAGAAGATATGATCACACCTTTGTGACCACAACGCCAACAAGATACTGACTTGCTTCTACAGTCACGGGAAATATGACCTGGTCTATTACAATTGAAACAAATAATCCTTTTCGGATTCCTGGGAGCTTGATAAGGGACTGACTGCATTAATAGAGGTGGGGACGAAAAAGATTGCATCATTGGGGGTGGGGACGAAAAAGACGGATTTCTGATTTCAGAATTCTCTGGCGGACTGGGTCTATTATTTTCATACTTAAATTTGGGATTGGGTCTCCTAGAAAAATTTTCTCTGTCCTGTCTGTCACCTACTCCACTTCTATCTTGCTTGGTTTGATTATTCACCACATGAACTTGTTCTTTGGGCTTTTCTGAATCATCAATCGAAATACCTGCAAGACCTTTAGTAGTCTGCAACAAAGGCAGGACATTCTGCTCTAAACGTTTTATAGTTGCTACTAACGTTTCTACTGTAGCAAAATCTTGAAGGGCTATCAGTGGAATGTAGTCCACTAAAATATTTTTCCTCATTATCTTCACTTTTTGGGCTTCATTAGGATATGTTTCCAAACGTTTAAAAAGGTTTTCCATCACTGCTGAATAAATGGTTATGGATTCATTCCTTTTTTGCTTTCTATTTTTAATTTCTTCGAAGAGATTATCATTATAGTCTGGGTGTAAAAAAGCAGATTTGAGTAGGGCTACCAACTCATCCCAACTATTAATTTTATCTCTAACACTCCTATACCAAATAGCAGCATTACCTTCAAATAACTCAATGGCTGACCGAAATAGGATGTCTTCGGAAATATTCCTAGACCTAGCAGAATCTCTAACTTTCTCTAAAAATGTGGGAAGAGCTTTACTCTCACCATTAAACTTGATATGTAAATCAGAAATAATGACAGGAGTTGAAACCTGTATTATTGGGGCTGGGACTGTACAACTGGGAACTACAGGGACTGAAACTGGGCTACTAGTGGATGGTTTTACTATATCATCAAACATTTCCTCTTTTTCTAACACATCACCCTGTAACAACAACAAATCATCTTTACACTCATTGACAAACTTTTTGACATCTTCCTCAACATCATTTATAGGGAAATTCTCTAATCTGGTATCTAAATGTGAAGACCTTGTCTCAAATCTAGCAAAATCAGCCTCATTTGATTCTACATTTATTGATTGAGCACTAATACATAAATCTTCCATAATCAACTTAATCTCACACAACTCTTTTTCAGAATCTACTACATTACTAACCAAATCGACTAAACTTGAAGACAAAGTGGCCTCCTTGGCCAACAAAGCTCTTAACATCTTTCTCTTATCATCAACTGTCTTATTTGGGACATTTTTACCTCTTATGAAAAGCTCATAAGATAACTCTCCTGATTTCAAATGATTAACCTGAGTAGACTTCATTTTTCAAAAATTGGATGAAAGCAAAACACACAACATAAGTGAAATCAACCTCAACAACTAGTAGAAAATATGACAATTAAGAAACAACCGTTTCCATTTATCACCTGATAGTAAGTCTCACTTGCACTCCCGCGTACTGAAATCCAAAACTCAATCAGTTTGCTGCAACTTCTGCTCTTGACTTAGTAATCAGTTGGTAAACAAAAAATGAGGTCTTTAACCTGTCTCCTAAAAGTTCACACTTCCACTAACAAGGACTAAAAAAATGGTTTCAAACAACATGGGACAACATGGACACTAACAAGCAACATAAACCGTACATACAAGGAAAGACAAAATACTAATAATATTGAAAACTTGACCTTTGAGTGAGCTACACTAAATAATACCAAAATAAACCAACTCTTGTTCCGAAAACTAAATGAGACTGCTCCTAGTCAAAACTAAAACAGCATCTCCTGATCACAAATATTACACCTGTGGTCATTCAGATACAAGAAAGGATACACAATAAACAGTCTACTACTGAGACTAAACTTGTCGAATCTTCTCTACGACTCACAATGACTACCCCTCGTACAACAACATTAATTAACCCTTGGCATTTAAATACACCTTCAGAGACGGTTAATTAGAAGACAAACTGCATAATACTACTTCTCAACTACATAGCTCAAAAGTCACTCAAACGAATACACACATTTACTCAAAATTGACGGAACAAATAAAAAATTACAAAAACCGATTATTCTGTAAGATTTGTCAAATCAATAAAAAAATAAATGTAACAGTAACTGTATAATTTGCTACTGTTTTTAAATTCTTTTCAATATCAATACTTCAATTAAAACTCATATTTAAATATTTAACTCAAATATTTGCTTTCATTTACCATTACATATATGAAGAACAATACATATGTCACTATAAGTACATTACCTGAAAAAACAACAATACATAATGTTGGTACAAAATACATACATTGTAATACAAATACACTACTGTTTGTGAGACACTTTGGGGCACTATTCAAAAAGAAAAAAGGTTTCATTTAAATGGCAGGGAACTGGGGAAACTGAAAAAGATATGTGGCTTCAGGAAAAGGATCAAAAATCTAAAAATTGCCCCACGCTATGGGCGTCAAAATTGTAACGACTATTTTGCTTACCACAGGGTAAGAATATGGGGGACAAGATTGGGCAAACAAAATAATCGAAACAAGTGCATACGGACACTCAGTTGGTTGTTGGAGAGCTGGGTCGTGGATAAGTTGAAGATATTGGGGGTTGGATTGGGCAACTACAAAAAAAAGAAATAAAGGGGTACTTATACAAATCTCTTGGGACAAACAGAATGAAAATAAACGAAAACACCTCAAGAAATTTAATATAGGGCGCCACTTGAGGTGCCCAATTATACCTATTACAACCACTAGTTGTAACTAGGGAAATAATTGTATAACATCAAAAATATAGAAAAAAATATCTTTTTCAAATAAAACTCAAAACAGATCAGAGAAACAAATTAAACATTTATTTTTGTCTCAAACAAAACAGATCAAAAATACATATTATAAAAGAAACATATCATATAACATAATACAAATAACAAAAACTTACATGTTCTTTGTTTACTATATTATGGCCAATTAGATTATCAAAAATTAAGGATCCTTCTTAATGAAAACATATAAATTTAAACTTATATATGAAATATCGTTTCTACATAATTATCAAATTAAAATTGTCATAACAAAAAAACAAATTAAGCTTGCTGTCAGGTATCACATTTAATTTTGATGACAAAGAATGAAAGCAATTATTACTTTAGCCAAAAACTATCTGTCTTTACTTTGAAAAATTAATATATTGAATTGTTACCTTAATGTTTTTTTTTTATACAAACACTTTGAAACTTTACATCTCTGGGGAAGCTACTCGGACAAAACTTTCAAAACTGGAAGGCAGCAACCATCAGGAACTAGTTCTACACTCCAGGACAAAACGATAGGAACAGGAACTTGGTGGAAGAATCGAGCCGACTACGGGGACATCCTATATCATACTTCTTTAAATATTTAGTAGTTACCCTTTTCTAAACCTGTCTTATTACAGAGGGTAATTGTTCCTCTAATTAACAAAATTTGTCGACTTTTTTCTTCGAGAAATTCTTCATCACTTCCTCTCAAATCTTTTACTCCATTCCCAAATGTCTGCCCCGCTTGGAACTTAAATCTCGACTTCGTTTCAAATCTTTGACTCCATTCTCACATGTCTGCCCCGCTTGGAACTTAAAATCTCCTCATTTTCACATGTCTGCCCCGCTTGGAATCTAAATCTCGACTTCTTATCACATGTCTGCCCCGCTTGGAATCTAAATCTCGACTTCTTTTCAAATCAAATCTTGGTCTCAATTGTCCATGTCTGCCCCGTTTGGAACTCAAATCTCGACTTCTTGCTTCGTTACATTTTACCAGAATCTAGCCAAAAATTTCCCTTCCGTCTTGCAGCTAACCTGTCCCCACAAACTCAAGAACCGAAACAATATCCCCTCGCTCGTATCGACAAAAAAACAAATTTTAAATGTTCCTTTATTGCCTAAACAAACAAATATTCTTTTTTTTTGACCCTCGACTAATAACGAAAAACAACTTTAATATTAGGGGAATTCATGGTTTATTGCGTTTTTAACGAAGAAAACAAATAAAACCTTTTTTTTATCAGGGGGCATCATAAATTTACATAATACAAATTAACAAAATACGTGCGTATTTTAAACTTGAGTTTTACCTGGCTTATAACAAAAGGTTCGATATTTGAATCTAAACACAGACAAAAAAACATCTATATTTACTTTTGAATCGGTAGAAATATACGCATTTAAAAATCTCGTCAAAAAAACTTGAAATATTATTTCGATTGTTTTCTTTGGTAAAAACAACAGGAACGTACCATAGAAATATTTTATATACACAATAAATAAAAAAACGCTACAGGTTTATCTTGAAAGTCTTAGTATCGTGGACCGGTCTGTTTACATCATTACTTGAAGTCATGAGATATTCACAGTCATAGGCACAAATCCCTAATTTGACGTTGTCATATTATTTTTTTTCCTAGTCAATCTTCGAAATAATTTTCGATTTTTAGTGTAATGTATTTTAATCTATAAGTAAAAATGTATTATCTAGTTAGTATAAACTATTTTTAGATATACTCATTTCACAACCAAGGAATTAAAAGAAAAAAATTAATTTTTTAATTTATTACAAGAAAGTATATTCTGATAATCTTAACTTTTGTAAAACTTGGCATCGTTGGTAATATCAACTAATCCTAGCGATTTGACGAACAAGAACATGGCGTTGTATTGTTTACCTTTGAGTTGATAATTTCCTTATTTGTGACATTTTAGTGAATTTGTTAATATATTTTAAATTAGAAGTGAAGAATAGTTGATAGTTAAGTGTAATAATGGTGCGTAACTGTGTTGTATGCAGGAACACTTCATATTTACATCCAGAACTGTCATTTCTTTCGTAAGTATTATAAACATTGAAATTATGTCCATAAACGTAGTACAGGGATGTGATATTACTTAATGCTTGACATGAATTGAAGTTTAATTTTGTAGTATTATAAATACATTTATTTATTTTTTATAATCTACACTATAATTGCTATAAATATATTAATTTCAATGAAATATATACATATCTATAGGTTATGTTCATTGTACGAAAATTAAATTTAACCAAATATAATGCATACTCGTAGCATATTCCATAATATTGATAGCATGTCTTTTTTCTTTTTTTTTTTTTTTTTTTTTTTAATAATTCAATGTTTTAGTTTTACAAACGATATGGAAAATAAAGCAACAGCTCCCAGTAGTATTGATAAGGATGATTTTTATGGACCTTCAAAAAGGTGGGTTTGTATCGAATTTGTTTATTAAATTTACAAATAAAATCCAAATGTGGATTTTGATTACTTATTTCATTTTAATATTAAAATATTTTAGAAGTTTTATCGATACTGAAGAATGTAATATGGAGACAGACTTGGGCTTTAATGTAAAATCTAATTCTCCTAAACTTTAAAAAGGAGGTGAGTTTTGGCTATATTTTGTATGAGATTATTTCAATCTTAAACCAATTTTAATATTTTTCTTTAATGTACATAAATTGAATATTCTAGATGTTTAAATGACAATGAAGACAACAAGGAAAATATAGATACAGAAAAAGCATCTTCGAGCACCATTACAGCATCAGAAACTGAAACTGTAGAGTTGTTACTTGGTGATAATACTTTTTCATATGTTCTACGTAATATTTATAAAAAGTGAGTTTTTAGTTTAATTTATAAAAACAAGGATTATGATTATCTAATTATGTATATGTTTTAGAAATACAACCGTTGAAGACATGTCTAGCAGCTATTTTTCAACATCTGAAAAGGCCAAAAAACATTTTAGAGTGTTAAAAAATACTGTCAAAAGTCAAAAAAGTAAAATAAAGTTTTTGCAACAATCTGTAAGAAGACTGAGATCAAAAATTACATCTTTAGTATCACTTTTAACATTATTGAAAATTATTATTATTGAAAACATTATTGCTTAATGACAACTCTGAATGGCCATTGAAAGTTAGTGTTATTTGACTTGATTTTTAATTAATAATAATATATTTTTATTTTTAAGGCTTCACTACCAGGGGCCACTAACGATATTTTTAAACAAATGTTAAAAGGTCCAAAGAAACAAAAATATACTCCAGTCTCAAGAAGTTTTGCACTCACATTATCATTTTATTCTATGAGGGCATATAAATATGTTAGAAAAACATTTAATCAAACATTGCCACATCCAAAAACAATTTCAAAATAATTTCCCATTTCTATCATAATTATGATGGCCATTTTAAATTTCCCCTTTTTTTGATACTATACGAAAACCAAAAACCTAATTTAGGTTTTTTATTGTATTAAGGTGTTTGGAATTACCAATATTACTGCAACACCGCGTTGTCTAAAATTTTACTGTCCTTGAGACTTGCACAACGAACTTTCATTCTCTTACATTTCAACTGCATTAAATCAATACAATAAAAAGAACCACCGCGTTATGTTGATACACCGCCAGTCGAAGGAAGGAATAATCCGAAGTAATTTGTACCAAATTTCTTGTACCCAGCCGAAAGATTCATTCAGTTAGATTGTATTCAGCTACGCTTGGAAAATATTAGTATCAAAAGCAAATCTTCCTGTAGTACTGATGGATTATCCATAAAAAATTTTCTTTAATCTCCAAAAAAATGTGTTGAAAGTCCTGGTCTCACTAATTAACGATTCCTTTGAAAAAGGTATATTTCCAGAGTGCCTAAATATTTATTATTCTTCTTCATAAGGGTGGTAAAAAGTCGAATGTCTGCAACTATAAACCTATTGCCTTACTACCGGTCCTATCCAAAATTATTAAAAGATTTATAAAAGCCCGACTTATGTCCTTTCTCGTTGAAAACAACATTTTATCACGAAGTCAGTTCAGCTTTTTATCTAATAAATGTACCAGTGATGCTAAGCATCAGTGTTACATTTATTAGATACACTGGAAATCAATTTAGCATCTTCCAATAACATATGTTTCTTTGTTCGAGTCTCATCTTCAATATGGCCTTCCTTTTTCCGGTTCTAGTACAGCTGCCCAATCTAATGCTATTTTTAAATTACAAAAAAGAGCAATACGCTATCTTTTTGGAATCAGAAGAATAACACGTTGTAGAAGCTACTTCAAAAATCACGGGATTTTTACTCTTCTTTCTTCGTATATTCTAGAAACTATTTTCTTAATTGGTAAATTCCTACATGTTTTTCTAACAAGACAAAATCATGACTACTCCACCAGAAATTCAACCTTTGATGTGTAATCTATGTGTAACCTATCTCAAAGACCATATTATTCAGTGGAAGAGTTTCTTAACTAGTAACTAAGAAATTACAGTAAGTTTAGGTACAAGCATATATATATATATATATATATATATATATATATATATATATATATATATATATATATATATATATATATATATTGGATTTGAAATTTCCGCGGGAGCTATATGTGATTTCAGATGTTTTCCGGGTTTGATTCCGCGTTAAATAGTTTTGGTTTTTAGAAAAACCATTGTTTTGACGACGTTTCGGCAAGGTCACACTTGCCATTGTCAAGTCAGATTAATTCTGCTTCGTCTTGATGTTTCAGGAGAACTGAACGAAGCAGAACTAATCTGACTTGACAATGGCAAGTGTGACCTTGCCGAAACGTCGTCAAAACAATGGTTTTTCTAAAAACCAAAACTGTTTAACGCGGAGTCAAACCCGGAAAATATCTGAAATAATATGTATATATATATATATATATATATATATATATATTTGTATATATATATATATATATATATATATATATATATATATATTTGTGTATCACATGCAGCAACTAAAACTTATTCGTAAACTACTTCGTAAGGTTTTATTATGCAACAATTAGATTTTGCAATGAATTGTATATTTTACTATCTTTTGTTATATTGTGATATTGACGATTTTTGTAATTTTCGTAAATTTTAATTGTTATTGTTGTTTTTTTTTTATTTTTTGTAAGCATTTTATAATTTTCAGTGACAATAAAGCATATTTCTATTTTAAAACCCTACCCGTTCCATGAGGTTTAATTTGTTTTATATATTGATGTATATGTAGTTTGTTGTTTATGTTTTGTTAAACAATGGTTTATAGTTTTTTTACGTTTATTAATATTTTCTTAAATACATATTCCTGAATTTTTATCTTTCTTCTATCTACTGCTATGTTTAACGTGACATACTAATGTTGCCAACTAACAATTAAGCTGGAGTTATACCCCATAATTCACTATATTTTTTCAACTTATCACTCACTGGATAAGAGAAGAACATACTCAATACCCTGAACAGGTTAATGTTTGGGGAAGAATTTTTTAAACTTTTTATTGCTTGTGTGATATTTTAGTTTAAATAAAATATTATATAAAGTACTTTACGATTTTATTTACTCCATCTTTATTCTTTTGTGTAAATTAATTTTTCTAAATATATTTCTACACACTGAAAATTAAAATTATTCACCGTTTGTTGTTTCTCACTTATTCGAAATATTTCATATGTTTACGATACTAAAAATAAAAGCAATCAAACCAATAGTCATTATTTATTCAAGTGAAAAAACTGTTTCAAATAACTTTCAAATATTGGAAGTTACGCCGCTGGCTTAAAAGGTAATGTCACAGTCTATCACCTCGTCTCTTTCCCCGCGCCCATAAACTTTTCGACGTCAAATTTAGGTGAACAGAGTGCAGGGCATGCCTAGTCCATCTTTATTTATACGTCCATGGTTTTAACTCTTTCATCATATGTTGTAAGGATAGAAGGTTGGCCGCCAATATTTTAGGACTTCTTATTGTTCCAGTCTGCTCATATTCTTCATTTGTTCTGTATATAGTTGAATTCGCAACAACTAAAATAACACATTACTTTAGTAAGTCTTGATTTTAACAATAACTGGTTTGCAAAACTCTGTGGCTAGAAGACAAAAAGGGGCAAAAGGGAAAAGGGCAAAACTCTCATTTGGAAGTTTTTCAGTACAGACATTTTTAGTTCATATGGTCTTTTTGTTACTTTAAGGACGTAATATTAGTAACGTTTGTATATTTCTAGATCCGACTTACATTCTGTTAAATATATTTAAGGCTTTTTTCTTAAATTAATATATATGTGTCCAGTACTTTGTTTAATGTGAATTTTAAGAATATTTACATCAGAAAAGGATTAAGTCAAAGAAAATATTGGAATATAAGACAATTAGGTCCAAGATCGAAATTTTTTCATTCTCAAATTGTCTTTGATGGCATCCTTTTCTTCAACGTACTTTGATAATTGAAAGGTAAAATTTCATAGCAAAGAATAATAACTAAACAAAAATTGTGTTTTCATTGTAAATAAAGTAGTCTAACAAACGGTCGGACAAGACTTGACAACGACGTTCTTAATTTGCTAAAGATGGGCATCTTCGTCCCCTACTTCCTTTTTTATCATCGGAGCACCTCGCGACTCCTTGTTGTTTTGGGCTAGTGTAGTCAATAGTTACTTTTAAAGTGGCATTTAAATATAATTATCAGTAATGATGTGCAAGGTGTTTCTTTTTTCGTCTAGAATTATATATTTGACAAATAAGTTTTTAAATTATGTTTTTTAGCTGTTTGATCGGGCTCTAACCCAGTATGATAAACTCAGAAAGAGAGAGGCATTTCTGGACCAGTTTCGAAAAGAGGATATGTTTAAAGATAATTTGGATGAATTAGATTGTAGCAGAGAGGTGGTTCAAGACCTAGTTGACGAATATGTAGCAGCTACAAGAGAAGATTATTGTACATGGGAAAAATAACGACCCCTTTTGTAGAAGACTGACTGTTATGACTGATAGAGTAATCGATATTATTGATTTTGTACCGCTCTTCTAATCTTTGTTATATTATAAGTTTATAGTCGTTGTCAAAAATGTTATACATGAGTTTATAGGAGTTTCTTGATGTTATAACAAGATCTATCTTGATTTTTATTTCACAAATTTCAGTATGTGGGGGCTGTTTTATTTTATTAATAATATGTGATCAAATAAGAAGCAGAAAGCAGAACTAACAATATAATCTGGTAACAATTGCAGAAATCAGTAATAACGTTGAGACGAAATATGTCAGTTTTCTAATAACGTATTATATTTATTCTTTTTTTCTTAATATTGGAAATATAATTCTTTGTCATTTTCAATAAGCACTTTATTTATTTATGCCTATTCGTTCTGAATATTTAAACGATCATTTTGGTTATTATTATTTTATTAATTGATGCTTTAAATAGATTAGTTTTTGTTGTCGAGAACCATTTCCTCAGGTTTTTTAACCATGATATTCTTCTTCTCCCAATTTCTCGCTTTCCGAATACTTTTCTTTGGAGGATTATTTTCAGTAATCTGTATTTAGTGCCGTTTCTCATCATGTGTCTGAGATATTCTAACTTTCTCCGTTTAACTGTATACATTACTTCTCTTTCTATCCTAATTCTTCATAGTACAGTCTCGTTGTTTATCTTATCCGTCCATGATATCCTTAGGGTTCTTCTGTATAGCCACATCTCGAAGGCTTCAAGTTTTTTCTACATCGTTTTAGTGAGTGTCCATGTTTCAACTCCGTAGTATAATATCGAGAAGATATAACATCGTAGGAGCCTTACTTTTATCTCCATATTAAGGTTATGGTTTTTAAAGAGTTTGGCCATGTTGATGAATGCACTCCTAGCCTTCACTATTCTCATTTTTTTTCTTTGGAGTGATCCCATTGTTCGTTTACTATTCTTTTAAGATAGGTAAACTATTTTACTCGGTCCATTGGTGTATTCTTGATTAGCAGTTGGGTGTCTCTAATTTTATTTTTGCTGATAACGATAAATTTAGTTTTTGATATGTTTACTTGTAGTCCAAATCTTTCACTTATTTCATTTACTTTATTTATTAGTTGCTCTAAATTGTTTAAACTGTCTGCAAAAATATCGGTGTCATCTGCATAGCGGATGTTGTTTAGGCGTTCTCCATTTAAAAGGATTCCATGTTCGCTATTTTCGAAGTATTCACTAAATATTTCCTCTGAATATAGGTTGAATAATATATGTGAAAGTATACATACTTGTCTAACGCCTCGCAGAATCTGGATCGCTTCAGTGGGTTTATCTCCAAGATTTGTACTTATTTTGGCTGATTATTTCCAGTTTAAATTTTATTTTATACGCCGGTCTTTATCATCTACTTGGGCTTTTGCTAGAACATCCATCATTTTTCGGTGTTTGGTAAACCAAATGCTTTTTGGTAGTCCACAAAGCAGGTATAGATATCGCAAGCAATATCTCTGCGTCTTTGGAATAATACCTGTAAACTAAACAGTGCATCTCTCGTACCTACGCCTTTCATGAATCCAAACTGTGTGGCTGGTAATCTCTCTTCGCATAGCTTGTGTATTGTGCGATGTATAATTTTAAGAAAAAGTTTTAGTGTATGACTCATTAGACTTGTTAGCCTATATTCTCCTCACTGTTTCGCCCCCTGTTTCTTTGGTAACGTAATAAATTCTGAAACTAGTCACTCTTTTGGAATATTGCCTGGGGCATAGATATTATTGAAGATTTTATATAGTATTCTTAACGATTCGCCATCCAGAAGTTTAAAAAATTCAGACTGTACTCCGTTTGGTCCTGGAGCTTTCCCTTCTTTTAATGATATGGCTGCTCTGATTTCTGCTACTAGTATAAGTGGTCCTGTTTCCGTAGGTATTGGGGACTGGTTCTCCCTCTAATCAAAAAATAAATTTCGTGTGTAATTTTTTCCGGTATTTCAATACTCTCTTTGTCCACGTTTACCTCTCCGTTGTCATTAATAATTATTTAATTACCTGTAATTTCTCTTATCTTTTTATGCACGTTAAACTCGTCATATTTACTTTGTACAATTTCGATTTCTTTTCATTTTTCTCCAGTTCTTTCTGTTTGGCTTCTCTAATCTTTCTTTGTATATCTTGTTGTAATGTTTTATACATAGAGTTATTGTTATTGTTTTTCCTTCTTTCTATCAGCTGCAGAATCTCTGTCGTCACCCATGTCTTATTAAGGGATTCTATCTTCTCTTCTGTGTTTTCCGTTGTATTATCGATTTCTTTGAATTTTCTATTTATTGTTTTGCTGACTATTTTACTTCACTACATTTCAGTTTTCTCATGCCATGTTTTTTTTACAGTTTTCCGCGTGTTTTTTTAACTTGGTTCTATACACGTCTACTAAAGAATTGTGGTCAGATTAAATATCAGCGCCTGGATAGGTTTTAACACTATTGAAACTATTTCAATATATTTTGTTAATAAGTATATAGTCTATTTGGTTTCTTATAATAACGTATTCTCCGTTTTCTCTTGATGATTTCCACATATACTGCCATCTAGGTGGTAGTTTGTAAAATGTGTTTAGCACGAGTAAGTCATGTTTAGCTGCAAAGATATTCATTGTTTCCCGCATTGATTTCTCTTGGAAATATACAACATTAATCAATGTTCAAAATTATAATATTAATACAAAAAAAAAACATTTGTCTTCTATTTAGAACCTGTAACGACGCGTACTTGAATCTCATTATTGATGTGAGGTATACTTCTTTGAGTGTCTTTTTGTATCGAATATCGTCAACAATTTTGTCAAACTCTTTTGTTTTGGGTTTTCCTCAAATAAGTCTTAAGTGCCCAAGCTTGAGTTGGGCTCTTACTACCTACTGAGGCCTGAGTTTATCTGCTATTAGAAACTTAGTTGCAGTGCACAGAATTGCACTTTTATTTTATTCAGCATCATTATCGGGTCTAAACTATAAATGAGTATTGACCGCGTTTTTTACTATTTTCCTTCAATTTTACTGATCTTGTGCAGTTATTGGTGTACTCCCCTTTGGAGCAGATTTGTTGTTACTGCATTTTCCATCTTTTTCTTGAGCATTCAACTGATCTTCTACCATGGGACCTTTTCCAGAATGTTGTATTGAAAAGTTTTTCATTAGTCGATCCTATTATATGTTCCGTGCATCTTATTCGATTTGCCTCGATGTAAGGTAATATGTTTTATCTCCATAAAACTTCTTCTTCTCTTTCGTGTCTTGTTTCTTCAAGGCACAAAGATAGTCCGTAGTATCTTCCATTCAATTACCAGTAATTTTGTAGCTTTACACTGGTTCAGTCTCCATGTCTCGCTTCCATACGTTATTGTGGGACGAGTTATTGGTAGCATTAATCATTTGGCAAACTAAGCTACATTCTTAAAATGAAAAGATATCCACAGCATCTTAAGAGCAAAGTATACAATCAATACGTATTCCCTGTTCTCACTTATGGTTCCCAAACGTGGACATTTACAAAAGCAAAGATGGACAAAATCATAAAAACCCAAAGAGCAATGTAAAGACAAATGTTACACATAAGACTAATGTATAAAAAGAGTAACGAGTGGATAAAGAGAGATAAGAGAGAAAACTAAAGTGAGAGATGTTAGACAAGAAGTTGCAAAATTTGAAGGGAGATTTGTCGGACACAATATAAGACATAAACAAGACCGATGGAACAAAATTCTTATAAGTTGGAGACCGTGGGAATATAAACGAAGCAGAGGTAGGCCCCAAATGAGATGGGCAGATGACATCAAGAAGCACATGGGCTCTAAGTGGATGGCGTAGCGACAGACAGAGAAGAATGGAAAAGGATTGGGGAGGCCTATGTCTAAAGATGGACCGAAGAAGGCTAATTAGATAGATATAATCATAACTTCTTCAGCTATTTTGTTTTCTTTTTTGGGGAAAAGTTTCTGGTTTACCGATTAATTAAACTTTTTTCTGGATTACATCTTAGATTTCTGTTATTTCTAGATTAATGTTAATGCTATCAAAAAACCAGTTTGTTTTTCAATATCACTTCTACAAATTCAATGATTAGTAAACATTGTACATAAATAAATACTGCGTCAATGTTGTTTATAAATCATAATCGTAATGCAACGAGCTGTAATAATTAATTGATGGATTCGACTTGATGGAAATTCATCTTATGTATAAATAAAACACTGAAAACTTTGTTTTTGAAACTACCACAAAATTTATTATACACTCATCACTGTAGCTGTTTTGGCTGATTGTCTTTCTCAAGTGATCTATCTTTTAAAGACTATAAAGTGTAAACGCATGCCAAAAATAAAGCACTTGAGAAAGGCAATCAGCCGAAACAGTTGTAGTGATAAGAAATAAAGTTTTCAGTGCTGTAATAATTGTTACACCCCCCGTTAAAACTGATTTCGTTTAAATAGAAAGTACAGTATGTGATATCTAATTTAAAAGCTTTTGAGACATTGATTTACAAAATTTATAATGCTTTGGTTCGGAAATTTACACATTTGAAGTTATTTGAGAAAAAAATTAATACATACCTTTAAACAATTGAATGGATTTTTGTTCATTTGAGTGATATTTTTTTAAATGTTAAATCATATTTTGTTTTAAATGTGTAAGGATGGAATTTCTTAAGGTAAGACGGCGAATGGACATTGCTAATAACGCTCAAACATATTGTTCTGAAGCTTTTTTTGTGACATTTTAATACAATTTACTATTTTTACTGGGAATAAGTCACAAGTTTATTTTAAAATAAGTTTGTTTAGACGTTTCGATTTTCACTTCGGAAATCGTTTTCAAAATACAAAAACAAAACATTAATGTTTTGTATTTTGAGAACGATTTCTGAAGTGAAAATCTAAACATAATAAATCCTCAAACACACACCCTCACAACATATTAAATTTGTTTATCTTCTGATAAAATTTTTCTTCCCGTCCATGTATTATATTGAACAGCGCCAATTTTAACCGATTTAAAATATACGATCATTTTGCCGTGATCACTGTCATCTGAAAAGTGTTAAAATAAAAATTTATAGTGTGAATGCAATATTTATTCCAACCCACGGTAGGAATTTAATCACAATGTCAGAGCTAAGCTAAAACCCTTTGAATGATTTGCACATTTTACTTATTTCATTTTTCTGATAAAATTTTCCTGAGATCTGTTTTCAGTCATTTTTATATTTAAGATCTGATCTGTTCGATATAGGTGTACATTAACAATAAAATCTACCAAAATTAATAATAAAAATTATAACAAATAATATTGGTTTTATTTTACCTTAAACTCTTAATTGGTCCTAGTTTACGGCCACACTGGCAAACAAAAAGAAGTTATAGAAAGCCCTGGAATATTTGGTACTAGGCAAAAATTATTAAAGTCGTGAAATTAAGAATGAGTGGTAAAGAAGGACTAGACAAATCAATCTCATTGTCATCAATTCTTTTTAGTTTTGTTTTCAGATATAAAAAAACAGGACTTGTATATTATAAAAAGCACCAATGCCTTGTAATTGCTAACGATATTATAGCAGTTCTTACAAAAAGAAGAATATTTACAAAAAACATAAAAGTCACTAGGGAAATGCTTGAACAGAAAAAAGCATCATGCATTAACAAGATTAAATCAAATTTACATGGAGTGGACTAGTAAAGAGTTTACAGAAGGAAATTATCGAATAGTAAAAAGTGCAAAAGGAAAAATACGCAAATTAGAAGAAACGGAGGTAAAAGAAATTCTACGAAGAATAATGACTGTAACTAGATGCACGTATACTTTGAGTAGGCTGATAAAAAGTAATTTGGTTTAAGACTTGGGCTTTAGCCATTTAGTAAGTCATATTAGTGTGGTATTATCCCTAATATAATATAATTCATATAAAGAATAAGTTGAAAACAAAAAGTGTAACATAGTTTCGCATTTTGTTTATATAAAATATGTTTAATAATTTGAATCGAGGACATTCATAAATATACTCGAATTAGAATTTGTAAGTCAGCACTATTGCCAATCAAGACATACGGTTGTCGTAGATCGTTAAACAAACTCGACACACTAAGAAATAAACTGCTAATATATGCAAGGCCTTTTATAAAAGAGACAACAATCATTATCTCGGGTATCAGAACTAATTTAACGTCAAGATGGCAAGTTATTGTATCGCGTATGGATAATTATGAGGGACTTTCATATCAACTTCACATAAGTACGAACTACGATTAGAATAAGTAATGTTATGTAAAAGTGTAGTGTTGTGTTCCAAATAAATGGTCATTTAATTTAACAACCACGTTATTTACCATTACGACGTTATTTACCATATTAGGTTTATCAAAAGTAAAATAAATGTGAATATAAAAATATTTTCGACGAAATGACAAAGGTCACTTGCCTTCTCATCCAATGTTCATCAAGATATTTTTGCGATAATACTGGGCCATTTAAGTAATTAATGTAACAATTAGATAAAAACAAAAGTTACCACATAATTTTACCCACAGACGCACTCCTCGCCCACGGACAAACTTGAACTATCATGTACTATTTTTTTATTCGGTTATACGAGATAGGTCATACTGAATGCCGAAAAAATGCCGTGTTTTATTAAATTTAATAATAAATTTTGACCGTGTTGCTGATATTCGTCATTGTTCTGTCCAGATTTTATAATTTTTGTATTTCCCAATCTATTTTCTTCTTTCTTCCTCTTCTCGTGTTCCTACCTTTTTTAACCTCAATACATATTGAAAATCTTTCCTAGTATAAACTAGGGCTACTAAACTTCTATCCGATTAAAATTATTTGGCTGCTTATATATTTTCACCGTTTCCCGATACAACCGTGGGTAGTACTGTGAAGTTTTGTCCAGCATCTGTGTTTCTTCAAACAGTATCCGATGTTCTCCGCTTCCCAATGCGTGCCCGGCAACGGCAAATTTGTCGATATGTCCTAAACGACAATGGCTTTTATGTTCATTTATCCTTGTGTTTGTGTGTCTTTTTGTGTTAAAAATGGTCTTTACGTTGGCTTCCTTAAATATTCGCCCAATTCTGTCCGTTACCGCCGATATATAGGGCAAGAACGCTTTGCCTTTACATTCTGTTTCTTCGTCCTTTCTTCTAGAGACGTTGTTCATCGCCTTGTGTATTTCCCTTCTGGTATAACCATTAGAGGTGAGCGCTTTTTCAATACATAGAAGTTCACTTTGGAGATGTTGTGGTTCACAAATTCTCTTCGCCCTCTCCGCCAGAGTTTGATAATACCTTGGTTTTGGCTTGGATGATGATTTGAGTTCCTCAAGGAATCTACGTTCCTGTAATTGGCTGTATACCATATATTAAAAAAATTATTAAGATCCTTTGTAAAAGGTATATATTTAATATTTTAATAATAATATTTTAAATATATACCTTTTACAAAGGATTTTAATAATTTTTTCATTTGAGTTCCTGTTTAGGTAGCTGTCCATGTGTGTAGGTTTTCGATACACTTTATGTCCTAAGTAACATTTCTTTCGTTTTACTAATACATCCAAGAATGCTAGTTGTTGATCTTTTTCTGTTTCCATCGTAAATTGAATATTTGGATGTAGTGTATTTATATAAGCCAGGAAATCCTTAAGTTTTTCTACTCCGTGACCCCAAATCACAAAAGTGTCATCAACGTATCTAAACCATACCCTTGGCTTGTATGTTGAGTCCATTACCTTCTTCTCTAAATGCTCCATGAAAAGGTTGGCTACGACCGGGCTTAGTCCCGGTTAGTAGGGAAGGTTACTTATTACATAAAGTGTATCGAAAACCTACACACACGGACAGGTACTTGAAAGACTTGAAAACAGAAACTCAAATCATCATCCAAGCCAAAAACAAGGTATCATCAAAACTCTGGCGGAGAGGGCGAAGAGAATTTGTGAACCACAACATCTCTAAAGTGAACTTCTATATATTGAAAAAGCGCTCACCTCTAATGGTTATACCAGAAAAGAAATACACAAGGCGATGAACAACGTCTCTAGAAGAAAAGACGAAGAAACAGAATGTAAAGGCAAAGCGTTCTTGCCCTATATATCGGGGGTAACGGACAGAATTGGGCAAATACTTAAGAAAGCCAACGTAAAGACCATTTTCAAGCCTACAAGGAAATTCAAGGATTGTTTAAGATCGGTGAAAGACAAACGCGACCCATAGCAACGGCCGTATACCGAATA
Source organism: Diabrotica balteata (assembly GCA_918026665.1). Taxonomy (NCBI): domain Eukaryota; kingdom Metazoa; phylum Arthropoda; class Insecta; order Coleoptera; family Chrysomelidae; genus Diabrotica; species Diabrotica balteata. The sequence goes on from OU898277.1 coordinate 89,237,784, forward strand.
CTATGTGGACACATGTGGAATGGTATATGTGGGAACCACAAAAAGACACACAAACACAAGGATAAATGAAGATAAAAGCCATTGTCGTTTAGGACATATCGACAAATCTGTCATTGCCGAACACGCTTTGGGAAGCGGAGAACATCGGATACTGTTTGAAGAAACACAGATGCTGGACAAAACTTCACAGTGCTACCCACGGTTATGTCGGGAAGCGGTGGAAATATATAAACACCCAAATAATTTTAATTGCGGATAGAAGAAGGACTGAAAATTAGCAAGACATGGATACCAATATTAAAATCCACTAACGCCCTTCCCGCCGAACACGAAGAAAGAAAAGCTACTGCAAACAACGACACGCCCCCTCAAGCCCAAACCAGTGGAGAGGAGTCGAGTGGGAAATATAAATATTGCCTCTGTTGCCGAGAGGGGGCATTTGGGCCTGTAAGACACATTGCCGGCTCTTCGGACTTCTTCCGGAATTGATCGGGTGTTGACCATCTTTGTTTGTCGCTGTTAAAATGGGTTAACACTGCTACTGGTATAAAATAACAGTTACGGTGACAAGTATCCGTTATAGGTAACAGTTCCAAGGAACAGTTACAAAATAGCAGATCAAAAATAGAAAACAGAACAGGTAAAATAATCTAAGTATTTCTTGACTTACGGAAGGAATAGCTTAGGAAAAACAAGTAAACCAAATGGTATAAAAATACAATACAAAGAAAAATGTTTCTAAGTGTTTCTTGACTTACGGAAAAAACAACTTAGGACAGAAATATATATAAATGAAATGAATCGGTTATTTATGAAAGGCCTCATGTCACTTTTTTTCAAATTTTCGTTTAACTTAGAAAATGATAACCCATATGTTCACACATCGTTTGCTTATGAAAAGCCTCATGTCTTGTTATTCCTATATCAGATATATTAGTTTAAAAATATTGTTTATTTATGAAAAGCCTCGTGTCAGTGACAAGGGGCTTTTCATAAATAAAAGCACTGTTGGCAACATTGCGCTGTCGGCTGATTTTTGACAGATATTCAGTGTTTGGCGATTAATAATTAACCTCTTGTTGTTTTATTTTATATTCAACTGTTAAATAATAAAGTAAAATGTTTCTCTTCAGTTATTCAGTTATTGTTAAAGTGATTTAACTTATGTTTTGAAATAATGTCAGAGAGTGAAAATCTCGTTGAAATTGAAGCACATAGCAAGAAGCGAAATAGGGGTGTTCGTTAACATGAAGAATATAAAATTAATCGAATTAAGAAAGCTAGATGTTGTGGTAAAGAATATCTAAATTACAGAGGAAATGTTGAACCACGCAAAACAGTATTACCATGCTTGTAAGTTACGTTTTATCTTATAACGTACTATTTTAGATAGGAAATAAGATGATAATTAGAAGTCAGTTTTAAAACCTTGCTTAGTTCCACAATAGTTACCTTTTTCAAATGTTGCAGATGCAGATTGAGATGTTTCGAGAAGTTATGTGAATAGGACGAAGTTGAAATTTTATGCAGAGGGACAAACTTTGCAAACAAAAATGAGCAACACCTTTTTTACCAGTCCTTAATAGAAGTAGGGCCCGTACGGAAGAGAAGGTCAAGATTAAAACAAAACACTTCCGAAGATGAAGTTGAAGATGTTTTTTTAAGCCCAAACATTTTGTTCTATGCCCAAAAGTTCTTTTAAATTCTATGCCTTGCTTCGTGAGAAAAGGATCAACATCTGCAAAAAGGCTTTTTTAAGTCTGCACGGTATTGGTAAAAAAAGAGTAACAAGACTGCAAGATCTTTTTGTAAAAGGTAAATCTCCTAGAGATTTAAGAGGCCAACAGAATAACCGGAGATCCCTTCCACATGATAATACGGATCTTGTAAAAGAACACATTCAGACTGAAAACAAGTCACTATTCTTCTAATGAAATAGAATCTCTAGATGCTAAGCTGGACATAAAAAAAATGTTCAATTTGTTCCAAGAGAAATATAACAACTTAAACGTGAAGTATAGTTTTTAGTACAAACTTTTCAAAGAGCATTTCAATTATAAATTTGGAAGTCTTCAAATTTACACTTGTGAATGTGAACTGCTCAATATTACAATAAAAAATCCTCAGTTAAATGAAACGGCAAAACGAGTTGTAGTTGCGCAGTTACTTGTGCATAAGAGGCGTAGCAAACAGTTGTGATGTCCTCTCGTAGGAGTCACTATCCGGGTAACTTTTAGACAGTCAGAGACAGAGTTCAAAACAAAAATAAAACTTTATTGTCTTCCTTAAATTAAATTGACAAAAAATCTTATGTATATATTTACAATTTGGTTTAGTCTTCTCAGTACCTGGCCTATTTATTCAAATTAAGTTTGTCCTTGTCATATGAAATTAGTGTTATCGGCAAGCGAATGTGTATTTGAAATTTTACGGGAACGTTGTGTCGATTTAATAACAGCGGACGATAGGTACAAAGAAAGGAAAGGAACTCAACACGTCCCTTAAGTGATTCGGGTTAACAGGACACTCCTCGACAGTCTCAACACGACTGCTTCAGAGTATGGGTAGTAAAGAGATCAACACGCTCTTCGGGTAACGGCGGTATGGGACGGAACAACTTGTGAACTCAACACGTCCACAAGCCGGGGTAGGGAAGAAGAGAACCTTCAGTCAACACCTGTCGATTCCCCCACTATGAGGAAATGTTGCGGTTTATATAGCGGAGCTTGGTAATTAGTTTTGCCCTTTCTACTATCGATATACTCCTACTTCATGGGTTGGTTCGTGCGCACGCTGGTTTAACGGTGATGGCTTGGACTCATCGTTACACAGTTTTATTCATCCCTTCGACAGACGAAAGCATCGATGTTTGATTGTATGGCAAACATATCGCTTCTCACAATTCCAGTGCAGGAAATATACTACCTTAGACAACTGTCCGTCTATCCGTTTGGCATTCACTACAGTAATAATGACACTGCTACATTTTATTTATACCACCAGGGAGTTGCTGGAAAGGGAAGTAATGAAGTTTACTCTTTCTTGAAGAAGTATATTGACGAGAATGTTCCAGCTAATGTAGATGAATTGTACTTATCAATGACAACTGTACAGGACAAAATAAAAATCATACGATGATTAGGTTTTTAATGTAACTTACAGATAGTGGAAGATTCAAAAAAGTTGTCTATAGACTTTTAATAAGGGGTCACTCGTATTTACCATATGACAGGGTCTTCGGCCTTGTAAAATGATATCTAAGGAAACATGATAAATTCTACACTTTGAAAGATAAAACAGAAATAGTACTTTCATCTACAAAACAGAGAAAATTTACTGTGGATTTAGTGGAACATGCAAATGTTTTGGACTTTCAAAGTTAGTGGTCCAAATTATACAAAAAAATACTGTTTTAGAAGAAAGTAAAATTGAGAAAAACAAAAAAAGGAAATGTTTACTATTTCTTCCTACCATGAATTTACTTGCGAAAGATTTAAAAAAGGAGTGGTTGTTGTATCTGATTTCATAGGTGGATTTATTAGCAAAACCTTCAAATTATTATCTAATCCACTGTCTATTGCTGAGCCATCCTCCCCTTCCTCATTAGCAAGAAAAACTCATGAATTAAAGGTACTAATTCATTAAGAAAAAATTAATGACCTGAAGAAACTTTTGCAGCTTGCCCAATGGCCTAGAGTTGCAACGAAAAAATGAGCCAAAAGGTATAAAATGGCAATTAATTGTAGCTAATTGTATTGTCTTAGAACTGTTTTAATATAGTAACATTAATTATAAATAAACACGGTGTAAATTTATCCACTAATCAAAACTTTTCCCGCAAAACAACACTTTTGTTTATGAAAGGCCTTTTGTCAGATATTTTCAATAATAAAAAAAATATAATATTGATTTTAAAAAGTTTAACTAACATGATTTATTTTTGAGTTTTAAGTTTCGAAAAATCAGAAAAGCATAAAATCGTTTTTTATAAAACTAAACAGTTTTTTCTTGTTTTCCAAAATTTACATTTTTGACAATAGGCCTTTCATAAATAAGCGATTCAAATATGTAAATGTGAAAATAAAATATGGAAATGTTTCTAAGTGTTTCTTGACTTACGGAAGAAACGACTTAAAATGGAAAAATAAAATACTCAAAGTATAAAACAAGAAATGCAAAAATGAAACAGATTATAGAAATATCTCTAAGTGTTTCTGGACTTACGGAAGAAACAACTTAGAACAGAAAATAAACAAGAGAATCAAATATAGTAAAATAAATGCACAAATATTTATAAGTGTTTCTTGACTTACGGAAGAAACGGCTTATAATAGAAAACAAGAAAATTAAATAAAGAAAAGATGTGGAAATATTGCTAAGTGTTTCTTGACTTACGAAAGAAACAACTTAGCATAAAAATGAAATAGACAAATATATTAAGTATTTTCTTAACTCACGAAAGAAAATATCTTAGATAAAATATCAGAAATAATAATGCGATATGAAAATATTTTCTAAGTGTTCTTTTGACTTACCGGAAAAGAACGACTTAGACACACAATAAAAATAACAAGTCAGATATCAGAGAAATACTTCTAAGAGCTCTTTGACTTACCGAAAAGAACTACGTAGATACGAAGTACAAAATAAAATATATCAAATAGAAAACAGCAAGATAAATATTTCTAAGTGTTCTTAACTTACGGAAGAACAGCTTAGATACAAAATATAAGAAAATAAACAATAAAAAAAAATCAAATAAAATAGCAAACAATCAGTACATGAACAAATATATATCAAAGTAATATTCTAACCTGACAAGGTCTGAATATACAATAATGCTAAAATAAATAAATCAGAAATAAAACAATAGCTCAGTTGATACAATATTAGCACCGACTAGGTCTATAGTATAAGAGGCAAGCTCGACTGACTGATGAGCGAAAATCCACCTGCTTTTATTTAAAACAAATCCTTTGTTTTACACAACAAAAGTGGAATTTCCTCCGCATCGAGCCAATCAGAAATTCGGATTTGGCCAAACTTGGAATTCCCAAGTATTTGGACCAATCTCCGAATTTCTTGATGCGTCCGGCACGGCTGTCAGCTCCTGACTGACACGCCTCCGAAGACACCTCCGTAGTACAAGGCAGCGTAAGTTTCTGCTTACAAGCGAAGCATTAACATCTCCAGAAGATGCCAACCCCTAGTGTAAGTACGTGTAAGTGTAAGTACGAATTTGTTTACTATTTGTTGTCAGTGCGAGTCTATTATTATAAAAAAAGAATATGTTTGTAATTTGTGCGCAGGTAAGAAGTTATACTTCTATTATATGATCTCAACGAAATAAATATATTTTAAACAGTTTATTTGTGTTTTATTTAAATATTAAACTAATTGTAATACTTACAAGTTTTCTAAAAATTTTCTTAAATAATACCAAAAATAGAAAAAAATAAGCAAGGCAATAACATGACATGTTTCAAAGCGGTTAATCATCCAAAGTTGGACCCCGGTCGACACTGTTTGACTTCTGTTTTTGGGCGACTTTTTTGGTGTAAGCCAGTGTGTTATGGCCGTAAAATTAATACGAAAATGAATTATTTTGACAGATTATATCTACAAATAATATTAAGACTGCCTTTTCATCATATTTTAATATCTATCATTATATTTCCGACGAAGACATATTCAGACACAAAAATTATAAAATATGTGTTTTTCACACTTTATTTTCACTGATACATACAGTGGCTCACGGCTTAAATGATGCAGTTGCTACTCAATAAAACTAGCTTGTGTTATTAGTTTTATTGTAGAAGCTGTGAGCCACTGTAAGTAACTTCAAATATTTAGCAGCTAACTTTATACTGCCGGTGAGCGCGTGGGTACTTCATCATTTTTATAAAAATTAACTTTTTTCATTTTTTCATTGCGAACATTTTTCCCAATTGCACCTAAAGAAGTATAACTTCAAAAACATGAACTAACATTCAATTCTACACAAAAAAGTATTTTGTCTTCTTTCACATAAAAAAGTTCACCGTTTTCGAAATAAACGTATTTTATTAATAATGCATGTCTCTATTTAATTTTTTGCAAAACAAGTATGCTTTGAACTTAATAGCAACGTCAAGAATTTACTACGAATTTATTTATTATTAGTTGTGCGAGTCATTATTTGTCAAAGTGCTATTAAGTTTTTTTTTATAAACGAGTTAAGATAAAGGTAAAATGCCACGTCATAGTGAATTTTCTAATGTAGAAATGCGCGATATGATCTGTTTATATGCTCAAGAAAAATTTTGTTCTCGTAAAGCAACTCAACGAAAAAGTAATTCGAGAGTGCCATAATAATACAAATGGCACCATATTTAATAAATCTGTACAAGTGGTCGGATATGCAGATAACATAGACATTATTGCTTGGTCCACAGAATCTCTGATCAAAGCATTTCGATCATTAAGGGCGTCTGAGAATGGGATTAAAAATAAACGCACAGAATACCAAGTATATGTATTGTACTAGATCAGGCAACCAAATAGGTACCTAATATATTAATTGATGATCTGGAACTGGAAGGTGTGGACACCTTCGTCTACCTGGGCTCGCTGCTGACCAAAGAAAACAATGTCAGCGAAGAAATTAAAAGAAGAATAGTGCTTGCCAATAAGTGCTATTATGGCTTGAGGAGACAGATGGCCCCATAACTACCCAGAAAAATTAAAATTATAATATACCTATAAAACACTCATAAGGCCAGTGTTAACATACGGGTCAGAAACGTGCACTTACACAGAACGACCATGAACTGCTTAAATGTTTCGAGAGAAATATTCTGAGGAAAATATATATGGAGGTGTCCAAGAACAGGGTTTGTGGCGTAGGCGCTACAACTTTGAGTTATACAGAATTTTTGGGGAACCTGACGTTGTTAAATGTATTAAATTAGCACGCCTTCGATGGATAGGATATGTATAGCATTTTTCAGATAAAAAAGCTTGCACGTCATTCAAGATTTACGTTGTCAGAATCCCACAGCGTTGCCAAAACATCAGAATAGTTGGTAAAGTGAGGAATTTTTAAAGTGTCAACTATTTGTCAAACTATTATATTAACAGTAAGTACACTTAGTTTTAAGACTACTGCAATACATTAAAATACATAAGAAAACATTTTAATAAAAAATTATATATTCTAAATTTTAAACTTACCTCGTTTAGGGCTTTAATAACAAAAACCTCCCGCTATTATTCTTTGTTCAAAATAATCTATCTTATATGAAACCTTATCAGCTTTCTACAGACTTTTATTTGTTTTGGCATATCACAATACACAATAATAATTAGTTTTTAAAGCTATTAATCTAAATTTAAAATGCATTTATAAATACAATTTATTAATATATATTATATTATGATCAAATTTTGTTAAAATTCAAAACATAAACAAAGTTTCTACTCTAGAAAACCGGCAACCCTTTATACACTTTTGCCACCCGCTGAACTGTCAATAATATTTGATATATTTCCGTATCAGTTGCGTACAATTATCTAATATATTTAATTAAAATTATTATTTTGTGGAATATTAGGCTTCAAGAGTTATTTCATAAAATTTATATTATTAATAATAATAAATGTTATTGGGGTTGATTTTGAACTATAAGGTTGATGTTCTGGAAATTTTAAATACAAGTAACGTAACTTTATATAAATCATGACGTTCAAGTGTTTTACCATAGATAAATAATATAATAGTAGAAATAGATAGGCAACTCAATGTATAAATTTCGTTCATTAGGACCCCTTGCAGCTGGGGTCAATACTAATCATCATTTGGCGGCAAATTCGAATGGACACCCCTTACATAGATACCCTTTAGCGCCTCTTGCCTGTTTCATTACTAATTAAAATTTACTGGAAAATAAGGATATATAAAAGATGCACAATTTTTTCTAAATATACGTATATTTATTTGTTGTTTAAGATAAAACAGTTATAAACTAATTATATAATATTTATTATACAAACAAATGTTAAATACTATTATTGTTTGCTTCCTGACAACTTACTATCAGCTGTAATTTTTCCATAATTTGTACACAACGGAACAATACAATACTTCACCATGTTCAGTTTTTTTACTAGTACAACAAAAAAATTCTTTGGTGTAACTCAAACTCAACTTTAAAAACTAAGTAATCAACTTAAATTAAAATTACTAAGAATAAATGCAAACGAAAGTTAAAAATAATAAAATAAAATTAAAAACTTGTAAACAAACGGAAGATCTGTCATTACTTTTGACAGAATTGACATTGCGGAATTAAGCTTCATTTGATTATTTTATTAAAGTCTTCGTGAGAGAGATAGGCTGTCATTTCTTTTTATTAACTCGCTGGGGTTAAAGTGATGGGGGAATGAACCAAGGTCTTCATATAAGATTCCAGGGCATGTGTTTTACTTTGAAAAATGGTATAATTAAGCTAGATGAAGATGCAACGATCAGAAAAATTTTCGACCGAAGAGGACCAGTGGGAAGACGATCCAGAGGAAGACCAAAACTTAGGTATCAAGATAACAAGAGGATGATCTAAAATCCATCCGAGTTAAAGAATGGAGAAGAGTTGCCAAAGACAGGGGCGAATGGAAGATTGTTCTGAAGAAGGCTTTGGCTCATGACGAGATGTAATCCCACTGATGATGAAAGCAACTCAACGGTTTTTCGAACTTTATTCCTATAGAAGGCAACCAAACAATAAAACTATTAGATAATTGTTCGACAGATTAGGCGAAACAGGGTTATTTCATCCCAGAAACAGGAATGCTGAAGACCGAGAGTAATTGATGCGAGTATGGAGGATGAAATTGTTGTGCATCTTGCAGAAAATCCAGAAACCAGTACAAGGCTTGTTTCTGCGGCCAATAGTATAAGCAAATCTACGGTGTCAAGAATAATACGGACAGAAAATTTGTATCCCTATCGTTTTACTCCAGTATAGAAATTTTGCAGCAAGGCTCAGATTTAGTCAGTCTATGATAGGGCGGCATTTAGACGATCCAATTTTTTTAATAAAATTTTATTTACTGATGAAGACACATTTACTAGGAGAGGTGTATTGAACTGGCGCAATAACCACACCTTTACGACAGAAAATCCTCATGCATTTCAAGAACATCATTTTCAACATAAGTTTTCCATAAATATCTGGTGTGGCATATTTGGGGATTGTATTGTAGGACCATTCGAATTACCAACTAGGCTTGACTTGACCGAGTAACGTAACTAAATGTTTTAAGAGAAGATTTATCAACTATTTTTGAAGACATACCTCTAGATTTAAAACGTAAATATTGGTACATGCACGATAGTGCACCACCACATTATAGCCTAGAAGTTGGTAATTATCTAGATGAAATTTATCCTCAAATGTGGATTGGTAGAGGTAGTGTATACCCATGACCAGCACGCAGTTCCGAACAAAATCCCCCAGACTTTCACTTGTAGGGCTACCTAAAGTCACTTGTTTATAAAAAAAATAAATAACCGTCAAGGGTTACGGCAAAATATTATAGAGGGAGTTACTGTAATTAGGGCCCAAAGAAACTTATTATTTAAAATAAGACAAAACTTTAAAACAAAACAAAATAAGACACAAAAAATTTAGATTATGTAGTTTATCTAATGGTGAACATTTTAAACACTTATTGTTACTTGTTTCGTTCAGTTTTGAATTATTCACTTTGTCAATTGTTTTACATTTACTTGATTGTTTAATTTAATTTAATTTCTATATATTTTTAATTTGTTACTGTGGAAAAGGCTTAATAAAAATAATTGTTTCAATCATATGCATTTTGTTTGCAAATATTATCTACTACTAATACATTTAATATTCACTGGTATTTAAGACCTGTTGAATAATGTTTGAATTTAAGTTTTTGTAAAAATTTTTCATTTTATGCACGTCTCTAAAAAATACGTTTATTTCGAAAACGATGTATTTTTTTTTTATTTGAAACCAGAATACTTTTTTTGTGTAGAATTGAATGTTATTTCATGTTTTTTTTCTAGAATGTTTATACAGGGTGGACAAAAAAATATGGCCACATTAATGAATCAATGTTATAGTAGGTGGTGCCACCTAGTGTCGATGGTAATAAAACACTAAATAATATAATTTTCATATTAAGCATACTAAATAATAGCAAGATACCCAATTTCACTTAAATCGGTTGAATAGTTTTCAATATATCCCTAAAAATAATATAAAAAATAATAATGAATCACCCTGTACAACGAAAACTAGCAACATTTTGCCTAAGCAATTTGAGCTTAAATGCTTTATTTTGATGTTAGCTACCACCCATTAGCTAATGTACAATAAATTATGTGACACCCTGTATATGCCGGTTCCCTTCTCGTGGATTTCTACGCGATAATTTGAACTTTACATAAGATCAAACTATGTTGTGCATTTGCTGACATTAGCGTTCTTACATCGAATTTGCTGTACGTATACTATTTATACGTAATTAATTATGGGCGCAAAGGTTTCTTAGTTTTTCTCTGTTTCTATTTGTTTGTTTTTCGTTGAATCTCTGCTTAATTCCAGGTATAGTGGTATTCCCAATTCTTGAATGGACTGTGTTATTCAACTCCACTGTAGAGTATATATGATTTTGGTATATTATGCTGCCTTTATGAATAAGAACCGAGAAGTACTGACCACCATCAGATCGCGAAAGTTGCAATTCTTCGTAAATATTGTGCGAAATGAATCGCTATGATGATCGCCAATATTCGTTACGGATAGGCACATCAACAACAAGAAGAATGCTGTCTTTACCTTTCTCCTTAGTTTCTGATATGATGGATATATCTATTTTATATTGTTCCAATTCTTAAATAATTTCTTTGTATTTGGTATTACAGGATGTGCCTGTTTGTTGTTCCAGCTTCTGAGTCTTTATATTGTTACGAACATGCATTCAGCGTGGCCCGCCTAACGGTCGCATCTCGAAGCACCGAGAAGTTTCGGCGATATATCGAGCACTGTAAAATTCCACCCGTCAAATAACGAATTAGAGGTGGGACTACTCCCTAATATTCTCGAACATAATACTTTGGTATATATATATATATATATATATATATATATATATATATATATATATATATATATATATATATATATGTAACGAAATTAGGAGTTAGGTTAGTTGATAAGATAGTACCGAACTGTAAAGTTATAAATAAATATATTTATTTATACAGTTGGTGTCCGGTGTGAAATTTGAAAATAAATGCAGCAGTGATTTAAAAAAAAAAAGACTTTTGAACTTTTGAAAAGTATTGTTCGTCGGGAACATTCGCGTATTTCGGTAGTAATCTTTGTACGAAAGAACATATAAAAAAAGTACGTGTGTGCCTGACCAAAGATGCTGCTAGTAGAACTTTCAGTGAAACAGTTGCGTGAGCAACTAGAAGAACGCGATGAAGACTGTAGCGGGTCCAAGAAGATACTCCAAGAACGACTGAAGACTGTTCTCAACAAGAATGGAGACGACCCAGAGACATTCCAGTTCCAGTCAGCAGAAGAAGCCGTCTTAACTAAAATAATTGATGGAAAATTCGAGACTGTTTCCAAAAGATTCGATGGAACATCTCAAATGATCGAAGAAACTTAAAACAAATGATACGAAATTTGAAAACGTTTCGCAAATGATTGAAGACTCTTCTAACAAAATTGAAGAATCTTCTCGAAAGAATGATGAAAAATTCGATGAAACGTCTCAAATTATTAAAGAAATAGCTAGACAAAATGAGAAATTTGAAAATGTATCTAGAAGATTCGATGAGACTTCTCAAATAATTAAAGAAGTTTGTATTCAGAACAATGAAAAATTTGAATAAGTCTCTAAAACATTCGATAAGGTAGAAGAGAAGATCAAACAGTGAGAGAGCATGATAACTAACACGAAAGTGCTACCACCAATTAATACGGTAGCTTTAGATCCGGTAGTGAAAGAAGAATCACCTAGAGACGAAATTGCACATCATATGAGATTCAAATTGCCACCATTTGATGGAAAGTCCTATTGGTCCGTATACCTTAGACAATTTGAAGCTATTGCGACAGCCAATTATTGGACAGAACAAGAAAAAGCTGTTTCATTGACTGCTGCTTTACGAGGTGATGCTGCAGATATCCTAAGATCGATTCCTAAGGGTCAAGAAAAATGGTACCAGACCTTGTTCACTCGACTAGACAAACGTTACGGAGATGCCCATCTACAACAAGTCTACAAGGCGCAACTAAGAAGTAGAACTCAACAAGCAAGTGAAAATTTGCAAGAGTTTGAAGCAGATGTTGCTCGTATAGTGCGGTTGGCTTATCCGGAGGTACCAGACAACATTTTGGAAGAAATTGCTGTAGATACCTTCGTCAATGGGTTAAAATAAAGTGAATTACAGAAAGCTTTACGACTAGCAAGACCGAAAGTTCTAGATGAAGCGCTCGCTATTGCCTTAGAACATGAAACAGGTAGTCAAACTTCACGGAGCCATCGAGTAAGAACCATTGAAGAAGGTAACGAAACAAACGATGAACGTCTGGAAGAAATGGTACGAAAAATAGTTCATAACACGATGCCGAAGAGACGCGAACCCAGATGTTGGAATTGTGCTGACGTAGGTCACATTCGCCGTAATTGCAAGAAAATGATACAACAATCGGAAAACTAGAACGGGTCGACACCAAGGGGCAACTGCCGACCACGAGAAACACAGCCACCATAGTTACTGTGAACATTACGTCCTCCGGTGGAATTCATAGCTTGTACATCGAGGGTCGTATTAACAATAAATGTAGATCGTTTTTTGTAGATACAGGTGCAACAAGAACTATTGCACGGCCAGAAGTAGTACGAGATCATCTTAAATTATCGCCTGCAACAGTAAAGCTTGGGACAGCAACTAGTGAGATAATTAATACATATGGCGAGGCTAATATGTCAGTATCCATTGGCCAGACCACAGTGAAGTATAGAGTATTAATTGCAGAGATCTCCGATGAGTTCATATTGGGGATGGATTTACTAAGGAAAGTTGGGGCTGTATTGAATGTCAAAGATGGAGTTCTCGAGATCAGTGATGAAGAGTTGCCGTTTCATGAAGAGAAAGAAGATGTTATCAGCTTAATACCTACTTGCGACGTAACAATACCCGGTAATAGTGAGAAAATTTTGATGACCAGACCTGATGGTTACTGCCGAGAGGGAGTATGGTCGAAGATGTGAACAATGCCGAGATCCTAACGGCAGAGCTTTGGTGAGAATTCGAGATGTCGTTCCTGTAAGAGTTATGAATTTAAAGGGAACTGATATTAAGCTAAGCAAAAGAACTTTGATCGGACAGTGTGTACCCATGGCTTCGATTTGTTCCATGAATACTAATGAGAAACTGTCGAAATCTAAGTATCCCAAGGAGCTTGTTGAGACGATGATTAAAACGTGCCAAGACCTTGATGATGAACGAACTAAAAAAGTGAAGTCTATGCTAATAGAATTTCAAGATGTTTTCGCCATTGATAAGAAGGATAATGGTAAAACAAGCATAGTAAAGCATAAAATTAATACCGGAGACGCTCAGCCAATCAGACAACAACCTAGACGACTTCCATTTGCGAAAAGAGATGAAGCCGAAGATATCATCAAAGATATGAACAAACAAGGGGTAATTGAACCATCGAACAGTCCATGGACATCACCAGTAGTGCTAGTAAAGAAGTAAGATGGTTCAACACGTTTTTGTATTGACTACCGACAGCTCAATGCGGTAACTAAAAAATATAGTTATCCTTTGCCGAGAATAGACGATACTTTGGACACACTTTCTGGTTCTCGTTGGTTTTCCACACTCGATCTGAAAAATGGATATTGGCAAGTATACATGGAGCCAGCTGATCGCGAGAAAACCGCATTCTCGATAAGATCAGGGCTTTGGCAGTTCACAGTTATGCCCTTTGGTTTATGTAATGCCCCGGCCACATTTGAAAGATTAATGGAGGTAGCTTTAAGAGGTCTAACATGGAAAACATACCTGGTTTATTTGGATGATGTAATTGTAGTATGAAGATCCTTCAATGAACATGCCAATAATTTGACAGAAGTATTTTAACGATTGCGGGCAGCAAATTTGAAGTTGAGTCCGAAGAAATGTCACTTGTTTCGACGAGAAGTGAACTACTTGGGATATATTGTAGCAAGTAATGGTGTAACAGCTGATCCTGAAAAACTTGCAGCAATTAGGGATTGGCCAGTACCAAGAGATAAACACAAAATTAGAAGTTTTCCTGGCCTATGTACATATTACCGACGTTTTGTCAAAGGTTTTGCCAACATCTCCAAGCCATTAACAAAGTTGACAGAAGAAGGCAAAGAATATACATGGAGCGAAGAATGTCAAAGAGCTTTCGAACACTTACAAATGGCTCTGATCAGCGCACCGATTTTAAGCTACCCTAGACAGGCAGGAAAATTTGTGTTGGATACCGATGCAAGCAACAGTGCAATAGGAGCTGTTCTGTCCCAAATCCAAGATGGGCAGGAGAAAGTCATCGCTTACTTTAGCAAAGTCTTGTCGAAACCAGAAAGAAACTATTGCGTTACCAGGAGAGAATTGCTAGGCGTAGTAAAGGCTTGCGAGCATTTCCACAAATACTTGTATGCTAAAAAGTTTCTTCTTCGCACGGATCACGCTGCTCTAAAATGGCTCCTACAATTCCGTAATCCAGAGGGACAGATGTCAAGATAGTTAGAACGATTACAAGAATATGATTACGAGATCGAACACAGGGCTGGAAGAGTTTATTTAAATGCTGATGCGCTTTCGAGACGGCCTTCTTAAATTAGAAGAAAGACTTTGCCCCGTGAGACGAACCACCGTCATTAATGATCAATGGCAGCTACAAGACGCTCAAGCAGATGATCCGTGAATAAAAAGAGTATTGGATTGGATGCGTCGAAGTGAAAGACCTTCTTGGCAAGACATTAGTGCATGTAGTCCCGAAGTCAAGTGTTACTGGAGTCCATGGAATTGCCTAGTACTGAAAGATGATCTTTTGTATACAACCTTTGAGAACGATGATGGTACAGAAACTAAGCTTCAGTTGATTGTACCTAAAAGTAAAGTGTCAGAAGTATTGCGTCAGTTAGATGACGGTGCATCAGGTGGACACTTTGGTATTACAAAGACCCTGCAAAAGGTTTGAGAACGGTTCTATTGGGTAAACTGTAAAGATGATGTAAGAAGATGGTGCCGGAAATGCCGGTGCCGGTGAACTGTGTGCAACCAGTAATGGTCCAGTTGGTAAAAAGAGAGCACCCATGAAAAAGTATAATGTTGGTAGTCCTATGGAAAGAGTAGCAATCGATATTGCCGGTCCACTTCCAGAGACGAATGATGGAAATAAATATATCCTGGTAGCTATGGATTATTTTACGAAATGGACTGAGGCCTACGCGATACCAAATCAAGAAGCTGCTACCATTGCAGAGGTACTTGTTAAAGAATTCTTCAGCCGATTTGGTGTTCCTTTAGAGATCCACTCCGACCAAGGGCGAAACTTCGAGTCAACCCTTTTCCAAAACGTTTGTAAATTGATTGGTGTCAATAAGACCAGAACGACACCCCTGCATCCTCAATCAGATGGAATGGTCGAGAGAATGAACCGAACGATGGGTAAACACCTATCCAAAGTTGTATCAGAACATCAAAGAGATTGGGACCAGCACATTCATTTATTCCTAATGGCCTACCGCTCGGCCGTGAATGAAACTACAGGCCAGGCTCCAACCTGCCTGATGTTAGGTCGTGAAGTTCGTTTGTCCTGCGATCTAGAGTTTGGCTGCAGACCTTCCGAAGAACATGTTGCAAGCGAAGATTATGTCGACCGCCTGAAGTTAAGAATGAACAACATTCATGAACTTTCCCGACAACACATCCAGTTATCCAGTGACAGAATGAAAAATCAATACGATTCTCGATGCAAGAATGAAAACTATGAAGTCGGTGATCTTGTTTGGCTTTATAATCCACAACGTCGTCGTGGCTTGTCTCCTAAACTGCAAAGACAATGGGAGGGTCCGTATGAAATTAAAAAGAGAATAAATGACGTAATATACCGAATTAAGAAGTTGCCGAAAGGTAAACCAAAAGTAGTTCACATAAATCCTCTTGCACCTTATGCTGGCTCAAATGAAACAGAAGAAGTACGAATCCTTCAACATGAGATCAAAGATAACCGGCGACCAAGCTTTAAAGAGTTTATGTCAAATTACGCAGAGAGAAGGAGTGCTAGATTCGGCGTGACGACAGAAGTTCAGCAGGATCTATTTAGTGTTCCGCATAACGTCACTCTAGCCTACTGTGTTGCCCAAGATCTTGAGATGACTAAAAGAATCTCATCCGTATTTTATAAGAAATTTGGTCGCTTGGACGAGTTAAAAAACCAGCAGCCTAAAGTTGGAAGAGTGCTGAGATTAGAAGATGGTTCTTGATCTTTGCTGTATATGGTGACCAGGAAGTCGTATTACAGGGCAATCTACGAGGATATATGGTGTGCTCTAACTAATTTAAAGAAAATCGTCTGCAATTACGACATTAAGAACTTGGCTTTACCCAAGTTAGGCCATGCACTAGATAATCTGGATTGGAAGATTGTCAGAAGCATGCTTGGAGTGGTCTTCCGAGAAACCGGTGTAAGAATTACCGTGTGTTGCATTAATCCGAAGAGATCGTGTCCTTCAAAGACAGTAGACTTTTTTTCTGAGGAGTTCGTGCAGAGCCGGAGAGTCCTGTAGATTCCGCCATCCTGGGTCTATAGATAGAGTTTCTGATCGGGACGCTCAGATCTAAGAGGGGAGCAGTGTTACGAACATGCATTCAGCGTGGCCCGCCTAACAGTCGCATCTCGAAGCACCGAGAAGTTTCGGCGATATATCGAGCGCTGTAAAATTCCATCCGTCAAATAACGAATTAGAGATGGGACTACTCCCGAATATTCTCGAACATAATACTTTGGTATATATATGTAACGAAATTAGGAGTTAGGTTAGTTGATAAGATAGTACCGAACTGTAAAGTTATAAATAAATATATTTATATAAATTCGAACCGCTCTTTTTATTTAAAAACGGTACAATATTGTATAGAGCACATGATATCTAAAAAGATTTTCTTAATATAAATATTGTTTAAATGCCAATCTTTAAATGGGGATCAATGCATTTAGCAATATTGTAATAACTAATAAAATCTATGTAGTACAGTTTAGTTTACAAATACAGCATGTGCCAAAATAAACAGTAGGTACCGAATTTTAGAGTTTTGTTATACTGGAAATGTAAACAATATTGAAAAACCAGGTAGAAATATTAAATTTATTGATGAAAAAAAGTTAGATGTACTTCGAGAGATTGAGGAAAATCCGCATAAGACAACTCGAGAACTTGCCGCCGTCACTGACGTAAGTAAGTAAATCATCTATTTTGAGAGTTTTACATAAAGAAAAATATCACCCTTACAAAGTTTAGTTGGTTCAGGAGTTAAATTAAGATGATTCTGATAGAAGGCAAGAATTCTATGAAATGATGGTGAACAGAATGAACGCAGATTTGCAGTTTATAAACAAAATAGTTTTTTCTGATAAATCGACGTTTCATTTAAACGGAACGGTTAACAAACAGAATTGTAGATATTGGAGCAGAGAAAATTGGGTATGTGAGACTCACACGCAATATCCTAAAAAAATTAAGAATTGGGCTGGTATCATTAACAATAAAATAATTGGTCCTTATTTTTTTGAGTGCAGAGTTGATCGTGAGGTTTACCTAGAGTTTTTGATTAACTTTTTAGTGCCTACTTTACGAAGATTTTTTTCTAATGTTAATCATCCAAATAAGATAGATCGACCTATTTACTACCAACAAGATGGAGCTCCACCGCATTTTGCACTTATAATTAGAAATTATTTAAACGAGGTTTTTCCCAACAGGTGGATTGGAAAACGTGGGACGATCGAAGGACGGCTAGATCCCCCGATTTGACTCCTCGATTACTTCTCATGGGGTTATTTAAAATCTAAAGTATATTTTAATAGACCAAACAGTATTGCTGATTGAAAAGTTAGAATAACGGAAGACATTAACAAAATAACTCCCGGAGTCGTACAAAATGTACGAGAATTCCAAAATCGCCTCGGGTATTGTCAAGAAGTGAACAGTGGTCATTTTGAACATTTAATTTAATTATAAAGTACATTGAAAAATACATTTTAAATATTATGTGATAGTATTATGTTCATTCAACCTAAAGTTTTATGATTGAGACATTAACAAAATTTTACATTTTAAAAATCAATTTTCTCAGTTATGATTGCACCACACTTAAAAAACTTTTTATTGCTGAACAGAGGACTAAAATCCCTTTCTAACAAGATGCCATACGACCCTTATTTGTGATTTAAAATTTTCGAGGGGGTTCTTATAATTCAAAGGGGATGCTAGAGGGGTATAATATTTTCATACTGTAAATTGTCAATTTAAGAATAAAAATCGACATGTTTTAAGTTTTTTTATATAGTACTTAATAACGCTAAAAATGAATTTAATCCATATATATGGACCGCATGGTATAAGTCAAAAGTTCCGCTAACAAATATTAAAAAACTACGTTAAAAATAATAATCTGATTTCAACTGCAGCAATAATTTTTTATAAACATGTTGGCTAATCTGCAAAATCGATATGAAGCTTCTGCGCCTCAATGGCATAACTAAATACACTACTTTCATCCAATAAAACTCTCCTAAGCACCAATTTCAAAATATAAGTACAAAAGAACACACTTCAAAATTGTGTTTGTCAAAGCAGATAGATTTTGCTGATTCTTCACAATATAATCATCGTATGTGTCACTGATATGCAAAAGTAAGAATTACAACTATTAGAACTAAATAAATGAATGTCATTTTAATTAGTTTGACACTCACCGTGTAAATTAGAATAAAGATGGCAATTCTGTGAAGGCCATGGACGTATAAATAAAGATGGACTAGACATGATCTGCACTCTGTTCACCTAAATTTGAAGTCGAAAAGTGTGTAGGCGCGGGGAAAGAGACGAGGTGATAGACTGTGACATTTCCTTTTAAGTCAGCGGCGTACCTTCCAATATTTGAAAGTTATTTGAAACAGTTTTTTCACTTGAATAAATAATGACTATTGGTTTGATTGATTTTATGTTTAGTATCGTAAACATATGAAATATTTTGAATAAGTGAGAAACAACAAACGGTGAATAATTTTAATTTTCAGTGTATAGAAATATATTTATGAAAATTAATTTACACAAAAGAATAAAGATGGAGTAAATAAAATCGTAAAGTACTTTATATAATATTTTATTTAAACTAAAATAGCACACAAACAATAAAAAGTTTAAAAAATTCTTCCCCAAACATTAACCTGTTAAGGGTATTGAGTATGTTCTTCTCTTATCCAGTTAGTGATAAGTTGAAAAAATATAGTAAATTATGGTATCTAACTCCAGCTTAATTGTTAATTAAGTCAATTAGTTAATTATGCAACATTAGTATGTCACCTTAAACATAGCAGTAAACAGAAGAAAGATAAAAATTCAGGAATATGTATTTAAGAAAATATTAATAAACGTAATAAAACCATAAACCATTGTTTAACAAAACATAAACAACAAACCACATATACAACAATATATAAAACACATTAAACCTTATGGAACGGGTAGGGTTCAAAAATAGAAATAGCTTTATTCTCACTTAAAATTATACAATTTCATGCACAACGCTTACAAAAATTAAAAAAAAAAACAATAACAATTAAAATTTAGTAAAATTACAAAAATCGTCAATATCACAAAATAAAACTGTTGCATAATAAAACCTTACGAAGTAGTTTGAGAATAATACTGTACCGAAAATTTGGCAATACTGTCAAAACTTTGAAAACACTATACTCTGTTTTTTAACCAGGAGGAGTAAACCAAAAAGACAGATTCACCTTCAAGAAAGTTACTAGAAAAGTCACCAAATACATCTTCTTTTTTTGTTGATTATCTCGGCCTTGCGATAATCGAGTAATCAATATTGGACAATCTCACACGTCAATTTTAACCTAACTTTGTTTATTTAAGTCTATGTCTATGGTATTTAATCTCTTAAGTCTATGGTATTTAATTATAATTTAGAGAGTATTTTGATCGGGAGAGTTAATAATGTTACACATATGGTTTTTCTCAGAAATTTGTCTTTTAATAATAGACCATATTCTTATTCTGGTATTATCAATTTCTTGAATCTAGTTTTTTTCTTACCAGATACTTTGTATAAGTGTGTATACCCGGTTCGCTATTCCCAGTCCGAACTGTCTAGTGATTTTAGTAATTATTTTTTTGCGAAGTTAGTTACTTTTTGACAGACTCGAAGTGGCTGGAAATTACTATACAACCAAGCATACGTGCTCTTAGTCAATATTAATGTAAACAAAAGTAAATAAAATAGAACTTTGCCGACAATCAATATTTATTTATTTACACCGTATTGTGTATTGATAACAAATAATAAAATTATTTATTGTACAAAATAAAAAAAGTGGGAGTAAATTCTACAAAATTAAAAAGTCAAAGTGAGGTTAAATAAGACACAGCAAGTTCCTTATGTTGTGACTAGGATGGAATCAATGATTAAAGATTAACAGTTCATTGGATAGCATTAACATAAACTGTTGTTTTATTATCTTACAAAATAAGTGTACTTCCATATGCTAAAAGCAAATATTAGTAATTTGACTAGGCAAATTCGTGGTTCAATAGTAATTTTTGCTCATTAGCATTTGAGGATGTTAAAATCTTCCACATATGGTTAATGAATTCACTGTCTTGGCCGCAGTCTGCAGTCATATAAACCCAAACAAACAACAAGAACCTCCATTCTTCATGTAGGTATAAACAAGTTTATATTAAATTAGAAACAACTAATCTAAAAATATTAACTTTTAAAAAACATTTTATCATGTTTATTAAGAAAAACTTACCAACACATTAGCTGATGGAACAAATGGAAAACTTTGACTATCCATAATAATAAAATTTAAAATATAACTAATTAATTAACTGAGTAGAACTAACAAAAGAATTAAACAAATTAAATAAAACAATATTAAATTAAATAAACAACGCGAATAATACAAATATTTACTACAATATTTTAAATTGTAACAATTCAAATATTATATTTTAAATATACAGGGAAAATTTGATGGGTTTAGTATACACTTCCACTATTTAGAATAATTCTTCTTTTTTTTCAAAGAAAGAAGTCTGCAATAGTAGTACACTTGAGCTATTAATACTGAGAAGTAGGAATTGTTGTGTTGTAGGTTTCCGACAATGAGTCTGTCAAAATATGCCCTAGCTAAGCGAATAGACAATACTTACAATTTCTTTAATGCTGGATTCTTGTTTAATTTTGACAGTGAGTTTGTCCCATTTGTTATCAACAAATAAAGTTTACTAAAAATACTGGATTTCTGTGAGATAATCATTAAATCCAAACTATTATGTTACATTCTTGCATAATTTTGCAGTTTTGTTGTGATGATCTACAACCAGGAAGAACAAAACTAAATGTATCATACAATCAAACTAAAACACATTACTTTACTAATGTTCTTTTATTGTGATGAAAACAAAATGGAAATGCTTCTTAACAAGTATACACTAAATTTAAAAAATAGTTGCCGTTTTTCTTATGATAATTAGATATAAATAACATACATTTATAAATTTATAAACACTTTAAACTATATTTAGTATAAATATCATCTAGAAAAATATCACATTAAATACTATTCGCATATCACCATAATAATAATAAATAAATCACGGGTGGGCGACTCTTATGAGAGTGACATTTCTTTGCTTTTTACTACGACCCAGGATACGAGGTGGCGCACGCAGACAAGTGTTGTTTATTTAGACAACTTATGATACACAATATTAATAAGTTGGTTGCCAATCAAGAAATATACAAATCCAAATACACGCAACCCAAACAACACGCCTGACACGGGACACCCGACACCCATTTTATTAGGTTATTTATGTGGTATACATGTGGTATATTAATTATGTTATGATTGAGATCGCTAGTAGTTTATGTGTTACCAGGTGTTACTACTCATTTTACAAGTTGGTGATATATAATAAAGTGAATATAAACAATAAAACTAGAAATAATGGTTTCAAAGTGCTGCGTTTTAGGTTGTAGAAACACTAGCCAAAAGGCCCAGCTGCATACGTTTCCAAAAGACGAGAAGGTAAGTTAAATTTTTATTATTTATTATTTTTCTACCAATAAAGACCAATATATAGTTTTAGTTCTCAGAGTGTAGGACTTCTAAAAATATATCTTATTCAAGGGGTATTATTGTAAAGTGAATGGTACCTTTTTATGACTTTACTGTATGCATGTATATGCACTGTCTATATTTTTGTTCTTTTTTTTTTCTAGATTTGGTCAATGTGGATAAAGAATATTGGTCGAGAAGATTTGAAAAACAAAACCATAGATCATTTAAGAAGATCTTATCGCATATGTAACATACATTTTGATGATAATCAAAAATATATTGGAAGTCGATACAAATCTACCATTAAGCAAGATGCAGTGCCTACTTTGTTTCTTCCAATTATTAAAAATGGTAAGTACTAAGAAAATTTAATTAATTAGTCAGTATAAATTATTTTTTGTTTAGTTAAAGAATCTGAAGTTATGCCAGCTGTAGAATCTGAAGTTATGCCAGCTGTAGAAGTACCCAGTACATCAAAATTTAATGAAAGTGGAATTCCCCAATCTCCTGTTCGTGATGTTACTGCACCTAAAACATTTTCAACTCCAGCTAAGCAAAAAGGTAATTTTTATAAAAGAATCTTATGTACTACTGTTATTTTATTCCTTTCTTTTCCTTACAGTGGGATTATTGATGTTCTCTTCCCATTAATAACTAAAATTCAGGGTTTTCTTTAAGCTTGTTTTGTCCCTGATATGTTGAAAGAATGTATATAATAATCAATTTTCTTTTTTTATAGGTTTAAGAAGTAAATTAAGACTTTTGGCCTACAGTGGAACAGAATCAGTTGCTAAACTAACACCTAAGGCGAAAAAATTTTACAGAATTGCAAAAGATCTTCGTAAAACTGCTAAACGACTGGATTTTAAATGTTTGAATTTGAAAAAGGAATTAAGAAGAGTTGAAAAAGTTATGGAATCAGGTGATTTTTTGGCCCAAAGCATCAATAAAGCTACTTATGATTTTATAAAATGCCAATTAAGGTGCCAAAAATTTCAACCGAAGGGTAGGCGTTATAGCCTTGATGAAAAAATTTTATTTTTGTCATTTTTAAAACAGAGTCCTAAAGGATACAAACTATTTCGTAAAATATTTGCTGCTCCTTCAAGGAAAACTTTGACTAACCTTTTACAAAATATTCCCTTTGCAACTGGAATCAATGAAACCATTATGGCTAGCTTGAAAAATAGTACAAAGGGAATGTCTGTAAAAGAGAAGTATTGTAGCATCCTTTTTGATGAAATATCTATTGATCCTGGATTGCAATACAACAAAAAAGAAGGTGCTATTTACGGATTTGAAG
The DNA here is from genome assembly GCA_918026665.1 of Diabrotica balteata. NCBI lineage: Eukaryota > Metazoa > Arthropoda > Insecta > Coleoptera > Chrysomelidae > Diabrotica > Diabrotica balteata. The sequence goes on from OU898277.1 coordinate 89,261,541, forward strand.
ATTATGGGGATTATGAATATAATAGGCCAATTATTGCTGATAAAGCCTTGGTATTCATGGCCAGAGGAATTTTTAAAAAGTGGAAGCAACCAATTGCTTATTATATTAGTGAAAGTGGCATGAAAGGTCACCTATTATGTTTAAAAATAAAAGAAGTCATCAGGGCATGCAGAAATAGTGATCTTTTGCCAATTACAATTATTTGCGACCAATATAGTGCCAATAAAAAGGCTATTAAATTATTATATGAAGAAAACTGCAAGCAACCACATCAATTCGGTTTTTTAATAGATGGTGTAGAAGTTATTCCCTTATATGACCCTCCCCACCTGTTAAAAGGTATTAGAAACAATTTTTTTAATAAAAGTGTAAAATTTAAGTGGAGAAAAAATATTGAAGTGGCGACTTGGGCACACATTAATCAATTATATGATTTAGAAGATAAAGATTATGACTATAAATTATGTCCAAAACTAACAGAAAGTCATGTTAAAAATCTTAAAAAAATGAAAGTGTCCATAGCAGCACAGACATTAAGCAATACTGTAGCCGCAGCTATGAAAAAGTTGGCCTCTTCTCAACTAAATTGTCTTCCAGCCGAAGCAGAAAGTACAGCTGAATTTATTTTATTTATGGACAAGGTCTTTGATAGTGTGAATGGTGCTGGCACCTTTAATAAAAATGGAAAAAGATTAAGAATGGCTGTAACAAAAAAAAGCGAACATTATACTTTTTGGACTGAGGCCATTCAAGTTTTTGAATCAATAAAATTTGAAGAAAGGGGGAAACAGACAGTACCACCAAGTGTACTAAATTGGATTCACACTCTAAGAGGTATGAGATACCTTTGGGAATTATTTCAGAAAAAAAATATAAAATATTTTTGTCCCAATTTTTTAAATCAAGATCCCCTTGAAAACTTTTTTGGGCGCATTAGGAGTCATGGAGCAAGGTATATAAACCCAAATGCAACAGCATTTATTCATTCATTTAAATCTTTAATTATTATGGATTTCACATCTGTGCACTCACCTGGATTTAATTGTAAAGATGACAATTTAAATGCTTTGGATTCATTAAAACATTTCATAAATTGTGAACCAATTTCAAAAAATGAACCAATTAAGATCCCTGATATACAATTTAGTGAATTTACACCAAATAACCAAATAGATATTTTACAAAAAGGATGTCTTAGATATATAGCAGGGTTTGTGGCAAAAAAAATTTTACGTAAATTTAAAAGTTGTGGATGTTGTATGACAGATTTATTGGGCGATGGTAGTAATGCTGAAGATTTTTTTATCAACGCAAAATCTTATAGTATAAAAAGTTTAATGGCCCCAAACAGTAAATATGGTGAACTTTTTGAAAAGATTATATTCATATTACAGCAAATAGTTCCAAAAGTTTGCCACTACAAAAATTTAAAAAAAATACTTTTCGGAATAATGTATAATGAATGCAAATCATTTACTTTTATATGTGAAAAACATCAAATTTTAAAACACATATTAAATTATGTTATTTCATTTCATTTGCTGATTTATGCAAAAAATATCACCAAAATTTTACAGGGAAAATTAAAAGTAAAATCTGGGTGTAATGACCCAATTAAAAATTATGCACAAAAAAAATTTTACAGTCATAAAAAGTATGTTAATACATTAAAAATAATAAATAATTGCCTTCCTTTAAAAATAATATAGAGAGAGAAATATAGGTACTTTATTGATACCATGGAACCAAAAATTGACTGAAGTCTTTCAGCGAATTTACAAGATTAATATATACATTAAATATTTTATGTTAAGACTAAATACAATACAATAGTTAAAAAAAATTGTATATGTGGTGGTAATTACAATATTGCCAGTCAATTAAATTACAGCTAATAGAAGAAGATTAGAAGGGAGTTGTTTATTGATCTGAAGTGACAAGTACGTTTGTGATGTTATTTATAATATTTTTAGAACATAATAATATGCCTGGAGTTTCATATATTTCCTTCCTGTTGGATTATACACCCGTCACAATATGGGTTAATAAAATTTTTAGTTTTGCTTTCCTCACATATAAAACTATCGATATTATTACCTTGTAGATAGTTGTATATTAAGTATTTCTCTGTTTGAAAACTATTGATATTTGAATAAATAAACCTCACGTTATGAGCCACTATCTTGAAATATTGTGAGCCCTTCCTGTGGCATAGTTGGTGAGTGATTGGTTGGTTTTTCCAGATCGAACATGAGTATAAATAGGTAAATTTCCCAGTTTTTCACGATGTAATTTTTTGCAGTATCTGTGTTTTATTTCGATATTTGTGAGATGGTCTTTCATAATATGTGTATCTTCAATATCCAATTCTACTGATGATATGATACAGGCAAAAGTTGTGTCATGTGATTTATTTTGTGTGGATTGATTTTGGTTAGAATTTGTTTCTTTGTATTCTTTGGTTACTTTTGACTGGACTAATGACTTCGGTTATTATCTTAATTACTTTTTAAAATAAACCCATTTCTAGTTTTTATTATCACATTAGAAGAGTTTGGATTGCTTCTATTCCAAAAATTAGCAAACTGAAATCTTGATAATTATTGTTGAGTTGTTATAACAAAATTGTTTATAGTTTTGATTCATGATATTTTTCATTTGTAGTGAATCATGGTGTGTGTTGTTAACTACCTTTTTTTGTGGCTTTGAATGTTGACATCTTTTTGTGAATTTGGTTGGGATTGATTTATTGGGTTTTTAGAAGAATGCTGACCTAATATTATGTCTTGAATTTGTTGTTGAGACAGTTGTCCTTTTCCTTTCTTTCCCAAGTCCTTTTCACTGGATTTAGCAAATGCGATATTCGATGGCGTCGTTTCTTTTCTCTTTTTATTTTATTCCACTGTCCGGTATCTTCCATTTCTTCTTCCATTACGCTGTTCTCGGAAGACATATTTCCTTATTATTTCTACTGTTTTCCCAATTAACTATCACTAATTAACTTTTAAATCGATTTTTAACTTATCGTTAGCGAATTTCAGCGAGTCGATCGATTTACGTCCTTTCTCTATGAACATTCAAGGAGAACGAATATAATATTTTTTTTAATATTCATAAAAATATAATTATAGTATTTTTTACTTTATTTGTTTTAGGATCACCCATTTTATTTTTTTGCTTTTGTAATCATAGGTACTTATTTTGTAGTCTTTTTTTACATTATATATAATAAAATTTTATATCCAATTTTTTTTTTCATTTAATCCTTAATTTTTTACATTTTATCTATAATAAAGTTTTATATACAAATGTTTTTTCATTTAATCCTTAATTTTTTACATTTTATATATAATAAAGTTTTATATACAAATGTTTTTCTTCATTTAATCCTTACATTTTTTAAAAAATACGAATATAAATATATTTTAAATCAACCGCCGTTGTATTTTAATTTTGACCCAGACCACGAGGTGTCGCAGAGGATTTGTGTAGCAGTGGGAGTTTCCCATCTATAGTAGTTATTTATATATCTATGAAATAAATTTCACAAATGTCATTAGTGTCAATATGTCATAATTTAGTGGAGTAAACTTGCCTGCGGTTGGACCAATTGCAAACAAGCATTACGGCGCGGAAAATTTGAATACTCCTCCTGGTCACAGAATAATAAACAAACAGAATGCCCACTCTTCACGGAAAATTAAGTACGCGCATCTCCTTCGCGCAGACGTTCCGCCATGTTTTACGAAGATTTTAAAGGGAACCAGTGTTGTTTATGTGGTGTGCATGGAAAAAAAACCAGGTTTATTTGACTTACGGCAATCATAGACATACTATACAATTATATTAACAGTTTTAAATATAATAACATAAATATAATATAATTAAACATAAATGTAAACAATTGCATAACCTCACAAATCATATGTTTGTGTCCTCCTAAAACATGGCGCGCGTGCTGAAAAACTTCAAAGGCGGCATCTGAGAGTGGCCCTTCTGATTCTTTATTATTCTGTGTCCTGGTTAAAAAACAGACCATAGTTGCTAGATTGCAACAGATGTTCAGCAGATTTTAATTTTATAACTATTTTCTTATAATTTTGTTATGAAATGGTACCTGAATATATACTTAAAAAATTGAAGTTAATTTTAATTATAATAAATTAAATTTAAATTAATTAAACTTCTTTTAAAAATTTAAAAATAATGTTTAGTAACATTAATTAATATTATATCGCATGCTCTTTTGTGATTTATTTGTGATATGGCAACACTGCCAACTACAATCGGTCAATAATTTGTAGCTAACTTCATCGGCACTTTCTCTATACTTCTGCCACAGAATAATAAACAATCAGATGGGCCACTCTCAGATGCCGCCTTTGAAGTTTTTCAGCACGCGCGCCATGTTTTAGGAGGACACAAACATATGATTTGTGAGGTTATGCAATTGTTTACATTTATGTTTAATTATATTATATTTATGTTATTATATTTAAAACTGTTAATATAACTGTATACCCTAATAGCACATGTACGTCCAGTGGACGTCCATAGTACGTCCCTCGCGGACTTTAGGGACGTCCCTCGAACGTCCGCTTTGGTCCTATTTACGTCCGTTTTACGTCCTATATTGGTCCGAATGTCGCTGCGCCAAACGTCCTATGGACGTCCATTTTACGTCCCGAGCGGACGTAAAATGGACGTACCGGGACGTTAATTGGACGTCCATAATACGTCCAGAGTACTTACTTGACGGACTTTTGTGATATTTTCGGACATCTATTTTAGCGCTCAGGATGTAAATTAGACGTCAACGCCATTGCATAAAGTACTAAAAGTGGTGTCATCCTGTGCATATTAAGAATGTATTTTGGGAAATAAAACTTAAATGTTTAAAGAAACTTACATTTATTATTACATTTATTTATATTTATTTATTATTAACAAACGGGACAAATTCACTGTCAAAATTATGCAAAAATGCAACATTATAGAAATATAAAATAATTTTGTGTAATAAAACATAAATGTTTAAGGGAACTAACATTTATTATTACATATATTTATTTATTATTAACAAATGGAACAAATTCACTGTCAAAATTATACAAAAATGCAACATTATAGAAATATAGACAAAATTACAGATAAAATAAAATATACATGAATAAAATAAATAAGTATACATTTTATAATAAGTTTCATTTAGCATTTAAGTGCTTCAAATAGTACCTAAAGCTATTGATATGAAAGTTTTAGACCATCTCTATGTGTGAAACATAATTAGTTCTGTGGTAAGGAACATGGAAATGTAAATTCTGACACAGTGAATGGGAAGGAATATGAAAACAAACTAGCTGAAGCAATTCAGTAGATTGGATATTTTATAAACAAGTTGAAAAATAAAGATTAAAAGGTAACACTTTTGATAAGAGAATCCAGATTCAAGAAATTGATCATATCAGAATAAGAATATGGTCTACACAATTTACAAGAACAGTTGATGCTTGTAGATGAGTCAGTTTAAATCTAATCAACATAAAAATGGTTTTTAATGCAATTATAACATAATCAGTGTAAATTAGTTGAAGTTGAACGACTAGACAGTAAGTAAACCACCCTGACCAGTATGAAGCTGATTCTTCAAATTTACTGTCAAAAAATCAGTCAGTAAAGCCTCGACAATTTTAGGAATAGCAGAAAGAATTATAATGGAACGATAATTAGGAATCAATGAGTTAAGGATAAAATCAATAAATAAATTGTGATGAAAAGTGACCCTCAGTCAGAGATTTATAAAAAATAAGCCATAGATGCCTACATAAAAAGAATGCACAATTCCCTAAAAATAAGTTAAGATATTATGTCTGGACCAAGACCTTTATTGGTATTAAGACACTGTAAGCATGCGTCACAAATTTTAACAGTTAAAAGAGTGAATATGGCTGTTACTGATATGGGATCTTTGACTACACTTGTCTACACAAGAGAAAGAAGGATTGTGAATACTGCTAAAGAAATTGACAAAATTGTTGAAATTGTGGTTCTTAAAAACAGAACCATTCAACTTCCCTTATCCCTTCCCATTCTGATTTCCCTTACAATTGTGTGGTCAGCAATTAAAAGCAGACGAGTCAATTGTTGAGTTTTAAAGTTGAAATCATAAGTATGAAAAAGATCAATACCTAATATGGAACTTTGTCTGTTTCCTTTCAACAGTAGATTAATTTTTAGGTATTTATTTTTAATATATAAAACAGTCTCAAAAATTGGACTGTTCCTTTGTGTCCATGAACTACACAATTTAATCATTACAAAATTAATCATATTTGCTAATGCAACATGCAAGTTAAATTTTATCTGCCCTCTCTTTAAATATTTACTCAGATATTTCATTATCAAGTTTCAACTTCCTTCCCCATGGCAACACTGGTTTTGGAGTTTTTCCAAGCAACATCTGAAAACAAAATTAATGTACATTCATAAATTGAATAAACTAATTTCAGATTTAGTTCATTATACTTTGCTTCTTGTGAATAAATCATAATTCAAAGTAAAATTAAACACACAAATTTCAAGTGCTGTAGTTTTAATGAATCTCACCTGAATTAGAAGAATACCAACCCAACCATTGGTATTTATTTCTAATGACCAAATGAGCAGTAATTACACTTTTATACGTAAAAAATAAAAATAACTGTATAAATAAAATATATGGCCAACAACAAACCTTTATCTCATAAGCTAGCTGTAGTTCTTAAAGCAATCTCATAGCCAGATCTGAACATTTATGAATTGGTAAAATTTGTCATCTAAATTACATTAAGACACAGTTAACAATATGCTTAATCAGCTGTATGTGGCCACTTAAGTGATAGTGTAAATTCTTAAATGCACCTTAAATTGATTTATGTTTATAAGTTACAAACCTTTTAAAATCAGAGCTATATGTGTGTCCTCAAAAACTTTATATTGCTTTTTCCCTAGCCAACTATCTTTTCCTTGAATTTTATTCCAGATCAGCTTCTTATGGCTTCTCCTAACAAATTCATTTATGGTCTCCTCACCAATTTTGGAAAGTTCATTATCCTAAAATATAAATCAACATGTAACAGTAATCTAACTACCCCACAAACTTGATCATCCATGCTTAAATATTTTAGCTTAAACTATCTAATAAAAAAACAGCCTCTGTTACAAAATCAATCAAACATTCATTTGCAAATTTTGGTTTCTCATAACCATGGTTAAATGCCTATTAAATCTACAATTTTAGGATATATAAACAAGATAGAATATGACTGACTACTAAAACTCTTTTTTTAGTGGGATTCCATCAAAATGTACACAAATTTCTATAACATTGTTTTTTTGTGAAGATAAAAATACCATTGAAATTTGAATCATATGGATCAGAGTATTTGTTCTCTGGGTGAAGCGAAGCAAGAAGGGTTCTAGCATTTGAACTCAAATGAGAAAGGTCAGGAACTTCTTTATGAATTTTTAATAAATCACCTACATAAGGGATAGGACAAACCTCGATGCCACATGCACTTTTTAGAGCCACACAAGATCGAGAGGAGTATGCCATAATTGTTGTTAACATCCACTAATTAGATAGGGCACCATAAGAAGAAGAATAAATCTCCTAGTATTAAAGGACAAAGTCCAGTTGAATAACTTATTAGAAAAATTAAAAACATCTCGATAAGGACATTTCTTCAGTTTCATTGAAAGAAGAGCTTTGTAAAGGATCACCGGAATGGTCGTCCACGTGGTAATTTGCATTATTTTAGGTACTTAACATGTTAATAAAAAGTTTAAATCGGAAGTATTGTAACCTGAACTATTTGAACTGAATGATCAGTCAGGGATTCCGAATAAAAGTTTGAAGGAGATGGAATATCGAGGTTATTAATATTTTCAACAATATTCTCTACGTTTTTCGTAACCTTCCTCTGTTGATGACGCTTAGAAACAAATCGTTTTCTTTTAAACATAATTAATAAGTAAAAATTACACTTACCTTTAAAATAAAACCAATTTCTGAAGTATAACCTAACACGTGGTACCAAACCTTTAACAATATACTATAACCACAACACAAAGCCAAGCATCAAAAAACCAATGCACTGTAATACTGCTTAAATAGAATTCTTTTATTTCATTTATTAAAGCATTAAGTAATAAATAATTAAACTGTGCCATTTGTTTAAATAGGTATGATATGACAGACAATGACATTATCATCATTATTTTGTTCAGCGCCAGAGTATATACTACCACTTGTTCATCTTTGAAAAATGATTTCAAGATTCATCTTGTTGATAAAAATCATATTTTTACTTATTAGAATTAGCAAACATATATCATCGTATAACTAGAATAATAAAACAATTGTAACGAATTATCTAGAAATAAAATATTTTTACACTTTACCTTAAACAAAAACATGTTTTGGATATATTAAACTATACAATTTTTAATTAATCATGATTTAACCTTTTCGCTTTTAATTATTTTATTAACGCAAATAATTTTTTATTTTATTAAAATATTTGCTATTTGATCCCATAATTGGTAAATGTCAGATGTCCAGAAAACGTCCGAGTTCGGACGTCCAGGGGACGTCCATGGAACGTCCGTCCAGAGAACGTCCATATTTAGTCCACCCAAAGTACGTCCCACTTCGTACGTCCATTTTACGTCCGGACCAAAACTGGACGTATATTGGACGTCGTGTGTTACTAGGGTAGTATGTCTATGATTGCCGTAAGTCAAATAAACCTGTTTTTTTTCCATGCACACCACATATACAACACTGGTTCCCTTTAAAATCCTCGTAAAACATGGCGGAACGTCTGCGCGAAGGAGATGCGCGTACTTAATTTTCCGTGGAGAGTGGGCATTCTGTTTGTTTATTATTCTGTGCTTCTGCCTTAAAATGAAATAGGTAATCAAAATCCACATTTAGATTTTATTTGTAAATTTAATAAACAAATTCGATACAAACCCACCTTTTTGAATGTCCATAAAAATCATCCTTATCAATACTACTGGAAGCTGTTTCTTTATTTTCCATATCGTTTGTGGAGCTGAAACATTGAATTAATAAAAAAAAAAGAAAATATTAGAATTTGTTGTTTCCCAGTGAGGTAATACAGAGATAGCAGTGAATTATTTGATTACTTTATTTTACAAAAGTACTAAAAACTAAACATGTGCTACATTCTACAAAATATATTTTACAACTGACATATGACAACCGGAATCACTTAAGACATTGTGAGCCAGTGTTGCCAAGTACAAAATTCCAATACTCCTCCTCGATTTGAAATGTTGGAACATGAAAATCGTAACTATTATAATTAACAAAATGATATTACAATTCATATAACATAAATTTTATTTCTTAGATTTATGAAAGTCTCGGTACCTAAAGATTTAGTTAAAATATCAGCTAAATTTTGCTCAGTTGATATATAATCCATTACAACTTCTTTCTTAGAAATTAAGTCTTTTAAAAAATGATTTTTTATATCTATATGTTTTGCTCTTTTCGAATTTTCATTACTGTTAGACATTAAAATTGTACTTTTATTGTCACAGTATAAAATTGTTTTAACAGTTACATTAAAATTTCCCAGTATACCCTTGTCATTGATTAAGTCTTGAGCGGTTTGTGCTGCTGCAATGTATTCAGCTTCAGCTGTTGATAATGCCACACAGTTTTGTTTCTTTGAAAACCATGATATTGGGTTATTACCATATAATAATATACATCCACTCACACTTTTCCTATCTTTCTTATCTGTTGCCCAATCGGCATCTGAATATCCATTGAGTGTTATCTGGCAATCTGTATTTTTATAATAAGTTAATCCCAGTTTCTTACTTCCTTGTAGATATCTTAAAATTCTTTTTCCAGCATTCCATGTCTCTGTAGTAGGACAATCTAAAAATCTACTCAAGTATGACACTGCATAACTAATGTCTGGCCTACTTGTTGTTGATAAATACATCAGTCCTCCAATTAATTGCCTGTAAGGAATATTAGTTAGAATTTCACTGTCCTCAATGTATTGAAATCCCTTTTCCATTGGAGTCTTCTTTGGTTTACATTCCTTCATATTAAAATGATCCAAAAGTTTTTCTATAAATCTTTCTTGATCAATTTTAATAGTATCTTCTGTCCTAGTAATATTCATACCTAAAAAATTTTTAACTTCCTTTAAATCTTTTGCCTGAAAATTATCTTGTAATAATTTTATAATACATTGAACATCATTATCTTCTCCTATTAATAATATATCATCTACATATATTAATATCCAAACCTTTTTGTTATTGTATAAACAACAATCATACATAGATCTTTCAAAATTATTTTGACTAACAAATTCATTGAATGTATTATTCCATACCTTTGATGATTCTTTTAAGCCGTATAAAGCTCTATTCAATTTTAATACTCTTGAGTTTTTTATCGTAAGTCCTTCTGGTGCATAAATATAGACATCATTATCAAGTAATCCATTTAAAAATGCAGTTGGAATATGCATTTGTCTGATTTTCCAATCATTTTGTAATGCTATTGATAAAAATAGTTTAATTGTTGATGTTCTTGCTACTGGTGAGTAAATATTGTTCAAATTCATTCTCCTCCTTAATTTGAAAACCTTTGGCTACTATTCTGGCTTTTTTAGTTCCATCATCCTTTGTTCTAAAAACCCATTTTGTTTGAATAGCTTTTTTATGTTTAGGTAATTCTACTTCTGTCCATGTACTTAGCTTTTCATGTGAAAGTAGCTCTTTTCTTATAGATTCTACCCATTCAGGATCTTTTATGGCATCTTCATAGCATAAAGGATCATTTTCTTCTGTTGATATTAAACAATAAACTGTATGAGTCTCATATTCACTTAAATATTTGGGTGCTTTTATTTTTCTTCCTGTTTTTGTTGTTTCTATCTTTGGCATGCATTCTTCATAATTTTCTGAACTTATATTCTCCGTTTCATCTTCATTAGCTTCATTTAAATCATCATCTTGAATTTCTATCTCTATATAATTTATTCCCCCTTGCAGTTCATTTTCATACTGTACTTCTATTGTTTTCTTATTTGTATCATCCATCATATTGGTCTTAGTGATTTCATCATAATTAGTTAAAGTTTCATCAAATCTCACATCTCTTGAACAAAAAATTTCATTAGTTTCATAATTCCACAATCTATATCCAGCTCCTGTATATCCTATCATTATGCAAGGTTGTGCCCTTCTTTCTAATTTGCTTTGTTTTGGTAAGACTATTGCCCATGCCTTACTTCCAAATACTTTCATTTTTGATAAATCATTTTTATGGTACCATCTTGTGGCAGGTGTTTCACCATTGTTTGCTTTAGTAGGTGTTCTATTTAATTCATATGCTGAGCACAGAATTGCTTCCCCCCATAACTCTCTTGGTAGATTAGTTTCAGAAAATTTGGTTCTTACTTTGTCTAATAAGCTTCTGTTCATTCTCTCTGAAATCCCATTTTCTTGTGGAGTATATGGCATTGTATATTCCACTTTAATACCTTTATTTTTACAAAAATCTCTAAATGCATTAGATGTAAATTCACCACCATTATCAACTCTAATTCTTTGCGTTTTTAGATTATGCTGAGTTTTAATTAACTTAATAAACTGAATAATATTTTGATCAGCTTCATTTTTATTTTTTAATAATCTTACTACTAAAAAATGTGAGTAATCATCTATTAATACTTGAAAGTATTTATAACCTTCAGATGTTGGTGTAGATATTGGACCTGAAATATCTGAGTGTATCAACTGACCAATTTTTGTTGTGTATTTAAAACATTTATAAAATGGTTTACGAGTACTTTTACCTTCCATACAATCTTTACAAATTTCTGAACTATAAGGTAGTCCTAATATTTTTAAATTGTGCCTATTTATGTGTCCTAATCTCCTATGCCATAAATTATCATCTATAGTCTCATTTACATAACTTACTATATGGTTTGTCTCATTACAATAATTATATTTATTATTAACAAAATCTACCTTTAAACAAAATAAATGATTCAACATTTCACATTGAAATTTTGATCCATTTTTATTTATTATAGCTTGTCTTTTACCATTAATATCATTAACCCTAGAACTGCACACTGGGGTCTGAAAAACCCAGGCGCATGAATCGTTCAATGTAACTTGCGCATGTCTGCGTCTTTTGGCAATCCCTTGCACGTAAATTCAGTTAAGAGCCGACTACGTTGAGAGACAGTCGCTGCGCCGCGTAAGTTTGTTGTATAGTTTACTGTGACGCTTTTAGTAGATCTGTGGGTACTTCGGACCCCAGTGTGCAGTTAAACGGTGTTAAAATTTTGAGGTGATTTTTTGTTATTTGCTAGTATGGCAGATTCTAAGAGAAAATATCAGCGTCCACTAACCAGAAAAGAATTAGAGTGGGAAGCTGAAAACCTGTGGGCGAATGAAAATGAACCAGAGACCATCGAAGATGATTTTGGAGACTCATCAGATGAAGACGATCTTTATGTTCCTGAACATCAGTCTGACACTGATAACGAACAACAAAGTGACGACGATAATGAAGAAGAACAAACAGAACCCAATACCTCGCAAAGAAATATCGCCAGTATACTGGGAAAAAATGGTCATCGTTGGACCACACAGGCACCAGCACGACAAGGACGTCCAAGAAAGGATAACATCGTTTTACATTTGCCTGGTCTAAAAAATGAAGCAAGAAATGTTAGTAGCCCTGTTGAATCTTGGAATTTACTATTTTCTCAAGAGATTGTGGACATTATTGTGCTGCATACAAATCAAGAAATTCTTAGGAAGTGTCAGAGTGGCTTGCCGCAGAGTTACAAAAAAATAACCAACAACATAGAAGTCAAAGCATGTATTGGTTTGCTGTATCTCGCTGGTGCATTACGAGTCTCAAATTGTAATTTAGATGAGCTTTGGTCAATAAAATATGGCAATGGGCTATTTCGGGCAACCATGCCCCAACAAAGATTTCAGTTTTTAGCTCTTTGCTTGAGGTTTGACGACAAAACAGACAGAAATGCTAGAAAATTGGTTGACAAGTTTACCCATATTCGCCAAATATGGGACATTTTTATAAATAATTGCAAGCTATACTACACGCCCTATGAGAACTGTACAATTGATGAGCAGCTCGTGAGTTTTCGTGGAAAATGTCCATTCCGAATTTACATGGCCAGCAAACCTGATAAATATGGAATGAAAGTAATGATGATAAATGATTCGAAGACATTTTATATGCTGAATGCCATTCCATACGTTGGAAAAGTTGATGTTGAGAATAATGAGTCAGTTCCTACATATTATGTCAGAAAACTTTCTGAACCAATACACGGTACTCACCGTAACATAACAATGGATAACTGGTTCACGTCAATACCTCTAAGTGAACAAATGATGGAACAGTATCAGCTAACAATCCTTGGAACGTTGCGAAAAAATAAAAGGGAAATACCTCCGAAGTTTACACAAAAAAAAGATGTAGGCACATCCATATTTGCTTTCGACAGAAACAAAACGCTAGTTTCGTACACTCCAAAGGAAAATAAAGTGGTACTACTTTTATCAACTTTGCATCCTGATTCATCACTTAATACCTTGACCGGAAAACCAAATCTTGTACATTCCTACAATGAAACAAAGGGTGGCACAGACACCTTTGATCAGATGTGCCACTCTTACACGACTTCCCGTAAAACTAGACGCTGGCCTCTCAGAATGTTTTTCAATATGTTGGATGCTAGCGGAATAAATGCTATGGTTCTATTTTCACTTGCAAATCCCCAATGGAAAGATGACCGAAAACACGATAGAAAAACATTTTTAAAAGAACTTTCAACTGCATTAATTGAACCGCACTTAAGGGAAAGACTACAAGTTACCAATTTGCCAACAACCCTACGTGTAAAAATTAGCGAAATATTAGGAGTTGGTGTACCTCAAAGAGATAATTTTGATGTTAGTTTGCCTAAAAAGGTTAGATGCTGCTTTTGTCCTCGTGGAAGGGATCGAAAAACGAGTTCTGCTTGTTCGTTGTGCCACAAACCGTACTGTTTAGAACATCGGGCTCAATTATGTTATATGTGTCAGAACCAAAGTTGAAGTGCCTGGCTAAGAGTAAGAAATAATTATCTTGTAACAACATTTATATTTTATTTTAGTTTAAAGGGCTTTTAAGAGAAAAGTTTTATTTCACTGGAATTTTGTTTAATTTTTTTGGTCGTATCTCCATATTTTCAATAAAGTGTAATAAAAGCACTAGTTTATGTTTTTCCACGTTTATCAGATCTAATGAGAAATGTTTTTTTTTAATAAATATATTTTGAAAATAAGATATTGTTGTTTGTTGTTTTGTACTACATACCGCAGAAAAAAAATTCATAACATTTATTACTAAAAAAAAACAATTAGGGTTTTCGAGACCCCACTGTGCAGTCTATGTTAGATGAACGAACTGTGCTGTTCTAGGGTTAACAAATGTTACTTTAAAACCTTTTTCTAATAATTTAGATACAGAAATGAGGTTATGTGATATACCTTTAACAATAAGTGCTTCTATTTTAATATCTCGTCCTTGACATGTAGCTTTTACTGTACCTACCTTATTTGCTATCAATACCTCACCATTCTTTGCAGTTCCAATTTTCACTGTGTTGATTTGTTTTACATCTACCATATATTCAACCATTTCTTCCATTACCATGTGTTGTGTACATCCAGAATCCAGAATGAATGTCTGTACATTGAGAGTAGATATGTTACACGTAGTTACACCACTTAATGCAATGAAGGCTAATTCATTTGCTTGATTCACCTGTGATTGCTTACCACCTTGATTTCGTCTACTATGATTTGTACCACTTTGTATATATGTACTTCTTGAATGCCCTTGAAAGTTGCCTCTTGGATTGTGACCTCTATTCCCACTTTTGAATTGGCGACACTCTGATATCTTATGTCCTGGTTTGTGACATTTATAACAAATTATTGGCTGATTGACTTGAAATGACATTTCATTAATATTAGCTGGTTTACCTTGTTTTGATTTAAGTTTCATTTCTTCATCTAATAGTCTGGATTTTACAAAGTCCATTTTAATAGTTGTATTCATTGTTTCTATAGCTGTGATGACTGATTCATACTCTTCATTTAATGATAGTAATAAATGGCATACTTTGTCTTCTTCTTCTAGTTTTGAACCAGCATTTTCTAAATCTCTTATAAGGGTATCAAACAACAGAAAATGATCTTCTAATTTTTCATTTCTTTTCAGCTTCAATGTTAACAATTTACGTTTCAATGTTAATTTTGTAAACACACTTTTTCTCTCAAATATATTCTCTAGGGCTTTAACCATTTCTTTTGTGGTATTTGCATCTTTAACTAAATCCAAGTGTTTGTCTGTTAAACATTGTACTATGATACTTTTACCTTTGGAATCTTTTAGTTTAAACTCTGCTTTCTCTTTTGGTTCACTGTAGTCTTGCTCAGTTTTCTCCAATACATCTAATAATTGTCTTTCTTCCAGTAGTATGGTTACTCTGAATTTCCAATTGTTAAAATTTGTAGCATTTGTCAGCTGAGGAACATTGACTATTGCA